>CM038602.1:4596600-4807354 GCA_021533255.1 Ceriops tagal
GAAGAAGAAGAAGAAGAAGAAGAAGAAGAAGAAGATGATGATGATGATGATGACAACAATGATGATTATAATGATGACTTCAATGATGAATATAATAATGAAAACAATGACTATATTGATGGGGAAGCAGATGAAGATTTTGGATTCTCAAGTATTGTAGACGGTGATCATCCTCTGACCAAAAACAGTTGACAAGTTTCTGTAGATTGACGAGGGACGTAATTCCTTGAATATGCCCATTAAGCAGGTGATCTTTTCATCTTTCTGCCATCTAACCACTAATGAAAAATTTATATTTTTATTAAAATTTCACTTTATTGTGTATATGCATTTGCTTTTGTGATCAATTTATGTACAGAATCTTAGAATAATTCTATACTGAATGTGCAATAAATGTTCACTTTCATTTTTATTTGCAGTAGTACGCACCAATGCACTCGTTGTTAAGATCTTTGTCCATACAAAACCACTGCCGATTAAATGATCAAGCAAAGCTGCAGTGTAGTTGATTAATGGTTAGTCAATTATAAGGTTCACTTGAATAATCATTCTTTGGGGGCAGAAAGAACCAGATATTTCTATTGAAGGACGTGAATTGAAGTATGATCCACTGTAATACATTAAATACTTCCCAACGGGGTTTGGCTTGGTGTTTCATTGCAGTCTGGATTATTTGCATCTGCATTAAAACTCTACGAGTTCATCGCTTGCTTATTTGGGTTGGGCAAATTCTGCGTCAAACAAATGAATCGCCTTGCAAAAAATGTGTTTTTTGACATTCATCAGCCAAGCTGGTTTATTCTTTGCACTGCAAAGTTGTTACAACCGGCACCTGCATCTGTGACACCAAGATATTATGCTTTTTCTCTTCAGGTTCAATTGTGATGGCAAAAATTCAGTCCAGGAACGGGGTTCCAAGAGATGCCTATCATTAATCCCTTTTATATATGATTTGTGGTTTGCCATTGGTTGTAGGGTCATTGTCGTACTACGTTTGGAGATATGACGAAGCTCAAGACTTTAATATTGAAATCTGTCAGAAATTTCTGCATGTATAACATGCAGTTAAATTAAATTATGTTGTATTAAATGTATTCAAATGTTTACTATGTTACATGATAAAATTTGTTGCCATATATGTTTATAAAAATTCGTTTGCATTTAAAGCATCTTTCGCAACTCATAACATAAAGCTTTTTCCAACCCACCTAAACTACTTATCGAAATTTACCTACAAATTTCGAGATAGAACTGTCCAGGCCGTGATTAACTTTAATCTCAAAAGAAATGAAGAGGAGACCTCTTATCAGTATCTAATGTATCCATGATTTGTGTCATGATAATAAGTTACCGGTAACTCAACTAGAAGAGCACAATTCATTTGTTTCGAGCGAGTTTATTAGTAGTAGAAAAGAACGCCAGAGGATCAAACATCAAAATGTTTTCAGGCTTCATGCATCTGTTGAACGTTGAAGCTTATCCGGTGATTCTTAGTACTTAACTTCGTCGGGGGCCAGAGCCGAAATACTTGCAGGCCGCCGGCGGCCACAAACGCATTTTGAACTCAGAAGGAATAGAAAGAACCATCAGGTAAAGGCAAATGGAAATTCTCTCTTGTTTTATGCCTGACCTTCAACCATCTTTCTTTTAATGCACGTAATAACCTAGCTGTGAGCTCAGATACGCATTCAAATACAAGTCCATGGTTTAAATTGTTAATCAGCATCTTCTCCCATCTCTGACTAGGCAATACCACTGGGCAGGCATAAAACCAGAGGTTGGAACATAACAAGAAATATTTGACACAATTGCCTTGTTTTATTAAAAGAAAAGGAAAGGATAAAATGAAATCATATCCGACCATAAACTACAAACAGGAAAAAAAAAACTCAGAATGACTGGAAAACCAGGAGGAACATGCCATTGTCAGTGGTGAAAATGCAAATAATAAAAGAACAGAAGCACAGAAACGGTAAAAGCTTTGGCACATCCTCTGAAAACCACTGCCTATGGCTGGGGTACATCCTTGCATCAAACTTGGAAGATCCTTCACTGGATATCATTGCCATGTAAGATGACCATAAATCGTATACCACAATTCCAGCCATAAATAGGAGGATTGATATTCCGGTTGACTGTTAGTTTCACTGTCGCAGCATCTGTTGCAGCTGAAGCACTTGATTCCTCTGCTCCAGAGGTAGCAAATTAATCTGTTCTGGCGTGAGGCTCATGACCTGCTGAAGTAATGCCTTTTCCATCTCGGGAGTCAACTAGATCACAACCAAACAGAAACAAAGTTAAGACTCAGGAGTATTGGTTAAAGCATGAAACATTGACACAAGACCAGCTTAAACCCCAATCAGTCGATGGACAAATAAACAAATAAACAAATAGTACTGGTGCAGTGCGGGTTGGCTGATTGCTAGGGCCCATCTGACTGGGAACCAATGATGGCCCTGGAAGTTGTGGCATTGTTGAACTATCTGGTGGACCAGAGATCCAAGATGATCCTCTATCAGATTGGATTGAACTTCCACCTTGACTGCCAAAATCTGTCCCAATCTGTGAACCTCCCGCCTTAAAAAGACAAGAATAAAATGCAATGAATTAAAAACTTGCAAAGAAGATGAGACTGTACAGAAATGGAAAACAGATAAATAGAGAATTTCAATAGATAAAATTATAGTGTCATGAAGGCATGTAAAAGCCATACAAAATGATTTGCAGAGAACAACTACAACTATAAATGACAATTTCTAGAACATCTAGAAACACAAATGAAAATCTTTTGATACATCTGGAAATGTCTATGTTATAACAAATATTGACCTGCAGAAGGGTAATTTATTTGATTCTCTTAATTGTCATAGCACTTAGGACCTCCCATAGAATAAGCCATTCCACACAGCTGGATGATATAAATAAACAGACACACTCAGTTTTCTTGGGGGTCCGAGGGACATTACAATAAAAAGGAAAGATAGGTTTTCATTCAGCTACAACTAGAAGGGTGGGAAGACGAGATCATCAAAATTTTGCACCCTTGGAAATACTGCTGCTAACAATAGTTAGCATATCCACCAGTAAAAGGTCATAATACATATTCACATGCCCGGGCTTATATCCTGTTCAAGATTTCTAATTAAAAAGGAAGTTCATTTGTACGAATGGCCCCTTATTTCTTCCTCTTTGATTTCTTCCCTCTTTCCTTTTTTTTTTTTCAAAGAAAAAATTGGGTAAGTAATTAATATTGGCTTATTATATCTCTACTTCAAATCCTTTTGAACATATATGCCCAGTTATTTGCATAACATTGTTTTTCTAAGATTTTTTCTTTTTTCTAAGCATGCAAAAAGCCAACTTCAAAGAGAATCACCTTGTCCACAAAACAAGATGCACTCATAGATCCAATGCAATGCAAAAGTGGAGAAGGAGCAAATTGTCTGTCGTGGATTGTCAAGGGAACCAAAACCAAGTTATTGATGGGTGTGGCATTGCAACATTGATTTGAGATTCTCACCATCTCCCATTCTACTTTAAAAAATTTGCAAACATCCAGTTTGCCTTGCCCAAGATATTCACAATAGATTCAATTATTGATCCATTCAATTAACTTCTTTGAATCATACCATGTTTGCAGTAGAAATCACCCCAATTAAGAGATTGTGTAAATTCAAAAGCAGCAGCCATGAAGACATAATGATGTCTCACACACCCAAAAAAAAAAAAAAAAGCAGCAGGACTCTCTTTGACTGGAGCACGAGATGAGGTAGCCACAGAGAATGGCTCATGAGTTCATATCAATGCATTAAGTATACCTGATACAGATTGTGTGGTGGTAGCTGACTAGGAGGGTGCGGTTGTCCCCCTGGAAATGAAGGACCCATGCTAGCCTGAGGCTTGTTACCTGACTAAAATATACAGAAAAGACACAGTAACTTAGAACATAATATTGCATAAATGCTTGCTAGTGAAACATACACAACAGTTTGAGAACCACAAGATTCAACTTACATGAAACATGGGTTGTGAAGAGTGCTGAGGAGCAATACCATGTTGGAAACCCAAAGTGGGCCCCACTTGCGCCCCATATTGATGATGGAAGCTTGGCATGGAAAGAGGCCTATGTTGTGCTGACATTGGGGGCTGTAATGGCAGATGAGGAATTGCAGTTGTTTGCAATGGCTGTTGCAACTGGCTGGAGACAGCAGGCATTTGAGATTGATGAAGTGGGGTTGGCTGTGAGGTAGAATGCAGAGGAGTTTGGTGTATGCTAGGAAGTTGCGAGGATTGTGGACCAGAAACAGGGGTTAATTGAGACATTGGTTGTCCCTTAGGCTGCTGCAGTGCCTGCAGGTTGTGGGGTGGCATGGTCTGAGACTGTACATTTACTGAAGAAGCTGATGCAGAAGACATAGGCATTGCAGGTTGAGCTGGATGTTGCCTTCTTGTTGTAGCTTGCACTTGAAATGGAGCTGTCTGGTCCTGAAAACTACCTTGTGCTGGTTGCTGAGCTTGTTGTGATGCCACTGGCTGAATATTAGGAATCTAAATGCAGACTCGATTTAGAATTTATGAAGATACATCAATATAAGCATAGATGGAAATTTCGTCGAGATGAAGCATATACCACTTGAGGGGACTGCACCATTCCAAGCATTATTTGTGCCTGGTGAAGCCAAGTAAATCAAGAAGAATCTAATGATTAGACAAAGTAGAAGTTGACAGCTAAAATGCACAATGCTGTCATGGGAAAAGTTGAATTGCTACAAACTACAATTTATCTAGACTGTTGATTATCACAACTATGCAGAAAACAGTAATCAAAGCTAACTTGGTGGAATTCACTAAAGAAATTTCAACTCTGTTCTCACTTTTCCTTTTCCTTTAGCTTTCTTCTTTTTTCTTTTAACTTCTCCCCCCCCCCCCCAAAAAGAAAAGTAGATATTTCTACAAGTCCAATGTTGGAGATATTTTCATGCATAAAATGGTGTACTTCTCTAAAGGCATTTCAAAACCCCTTTGCTCTTCCTTTTCCTTTTCCTTGTGCTTGTGCTTGTTCTTTTTTCTTTTTCTTTTTCTTTTTCCATGAATAAAAAATGCAGATATTTCCATGAATCTGGTGTAGAAGTTAGTTTCATCCACTGTTTGGTCAGAGGCTTGCATCAGACTAGGAAATGAAACCTAATAACATCCCTATTTGAAACAACTAGGAACCTTAAGCTACAAGAAGATTACAAATCTGAAACTTATGTATTCATTATCAAAGATTTGGGCATAAGCTAACCGTACTTGACCCCCATCCCTTCACCAAAACTAGGGTCCATAAATCTTCAAGAAGACTGTTCAAGCGAATAAGCCCCTTCTTTGTTCAACAGATAACGCACTAAAGAGCGCATGCCGAACAAAATTGATCCCTCTTTTCCAATTTCAAAATGATAACACAATTTAATAATAATACTACTAATAATAAATTCGCATAATACTGAAGAAAAACCCTAATTCCACTATATAAAGAAAAGCAGGAAAAGCATCCAAATTAACGCGAGTAGAAAACCCTAAAATGTTCAATAACATGCCAATTACATGATTTTTTTATTTTTTTTAAAGAAAAAAGATTTATTTTTGAAAAAAAAAAAGGTTCTGCAATCAAAGAAAAGAAAAACCTGGAAAAGAGCCTTAGTCAAGGGAGGATTCTGGACGAGGATCTCTCTAGCTTGCTGCTTGTTCTGATCGATTAACATCTTTTTTAAAAAAATAAAAATACAAATATCAATATAAACTATAAAGCATAGCTTGCTGATATTTGGAAGAATATAAATTTTTTTAAAAATCGAGAAAAAAAAAAACAATAGAGAGAGAGAGAGAGAGAGAGAGAGAGAGGTAGTGCCTTCATCTGACGCATGATATCGTAGAGCTGGCTCTTGGTCATTCCAGCGAACTCCGACGAAAACCCATCGCCGGCGGATGGTTTTCCCGCCATTGATTCAATGAGAGTGGCAGAGAGAAAAATAGCGAGGAACAGCGGAGGTTGGAGCTTACTCCTAATAACCACCAAGGATGGGTCGGCCAGGTAAAAAGGCCCAGCCCAGTTTTTATTTTAGGAATTGGGTCGCACCCAATTTATTTTCTTTAACAAACGGTGTCGTGTAGTTCTCAATTTTGCTTCTCTTTGAGATATGATCTGGTACGCATATTTGATATGGTGATGTTGACATAACCATACAGTTTGAGGGATTAATTACATTTACATTTATAAAATTAATTATATATGTATATATGATTTTTTAAAATATAATATCTAAAAACATATTCTGTTAATATATCATTAATAAAAATTACGTTTAATCACAAAAATATTTTAATAAATGGTCAAAAGTAACCAAAATGCCCACTAGTCATTTCATCAATTGCTTTAATAATACTTTTCATGAAATCCTTCTTACATAATGGTTTGATCAACCTATTATTGGTAAAACATTAGGCACAATTTTGAACTTAGTTTTGAGAATAAATTCTTCAACAAACAATCTTGAAAAATTATTAACTTGTAATTTTTTAAACTTTCAAATATTGGGACACCAACATCCTCAACTCAATTGTTAAATTTTTTGCTAAAATCTCATGTTGTATCTCTATTTATTTATACACAATAAACAACTTTAATTAACAAAAAAATTGTAAAAGTATGTCTTGTTCCATTTTATCTTGTTAGTCATTTTAAATACATAACCATCTTTTTAGAAAATAGAGTTTACAATAATATGTTAAAATTTTAAATGTAAAGTGTATAGTTAAAATTTTATATTGAAAGTAAGAGAATAAAAAAATAATATATAAGTAAGATAAATAAATAAATTCAATATCTTAAAATTTGATATTAAAGTATTATATTAAATTTTTAAATTTATTACTTAATTAATTAAATTTCTCTTTAATTTTAAATTTTTTGTTTATTTAACATAATATATTTAAAATAACAGGCTATTTAAAGGAATCCTCAAGGCCTAAATCAAAAGAAAAAGTCCTTGGGCTCATTCCATTAAGTTTCCATGCATAAGAGCAAGAGTTTCCCTAACAATATGAAAAAGAAGCATACAAACTATAAAGTAAAAATAAAAAAGGAGTACCATACTTGTTACCCCTCTACAAATAATCAAAAAGTCTCTTTTGCCTAATAACATACATCTAAATAAAATTATAAAGATAACTTTCATTTATCATATGTGATAACTTAAAGCATAAGACAACCAGTTCTTCAATATATCTCATTTGGCTATCAATCACTTCTATAACATATCAAAATTCTTCCCAATAAAAATTTGCTTGATCATAAGTAATATTAAAAATTTATTAATTAATCAAAAAATATATAAATAAAAAATATAAAAATTTCAGAGTTTTCAATTAAACAAACTCTAATCAAAATTCATTAAAAAAATCCAACAAAGTAAATAATAACTTATAAATATTATAAACTCTTGATTAATTAATTTAATTAAAAACAAAAACAATTCATTGCAACTGCCATTAATACTATAATGAAAATGTTTTAGAAAAACCCTATAATAAACTAAACTCTAACTTTATCTTAGTAATTTCTAAACAATAAAAACATTATTAATTTAAATAATTTAAAAAAAATTGAGAAAATACTTACAATTTCTAATAAAAATAAGTCCAAAATCAAAATATAAGAGATATAATAAAAAAAGTGTCAAAAAGGGGAGCGAATGTAAGAAGATGAAAGATGAAGGATTAATTGTTAGGAAGTAAATTTTAGTTTTTATACGAAAGCATTTATGTCTTTTTACAAATTTTGTTAATATTAACTAACATTAATTAATTATAATATGTTTTTTATTAGTTTAAAAAATATATGGTGTAAAATCTAAATATACTCTAAACTTATAATATAAAATATAAATAAATTTATAATTTGATAATAAATCTAATAATATTTGACATAACTATATATGGTAATAATGTTACACCTTTAAATGTAATGTTTCAATATACGCATGGTATATATCTTATCTAAAAAAATATATCATATGGTGTTTACAAACTATATATTAAACATTTATAAAGGTTAAATGATGGCGTACTAAAATAATTTGCAAAATTTCATCATATTAATACTATTTTATGTAATAGTTATATGCTAAAAATAAAGTAACACATGACATCAATAATAAGTCCATTTGCAATTTTAGTAAGATTTTTCTTTATATGTTAAGAAAATGTGTATCATAATAATATTAGTTATCACACTTGCATATCAAAATTAAGACTTACTTTTTAATGTACTTATTTAATTTCATCCAAAGAAAGAATATCACTTAAATATTATTAATGAGTTTAAAATTTAAGATTGTACTTTTAATAAAATCTTAATTTATTAAAAGACAAAAATCAATAATTGACTTAAATTCAAACCAATAAAAAAAGATACTAAATAACTACCAAATTTTCTAATTAAAGTAGGCGTTGAGATATGAGCAAATGTCTTCAATTTAGAGAAATATATGTTCACCATAACATAAAGAGGATAGAGATATAAAAGTAATTAAAACTAATTATAACTTTTTAGTTGAAGATAGTAGAAAAGTGAATTTTTGAAATCAAAGTTTTCAAAGTTTTTTGGTTATACGGTAGTTTTCAAAGTTTTTTGTACTATCAATAAATAAGAAGGATTTAATTAATAATTTTAGTGATTAAGAACATAATCATTGGGTATGAAAAATTCAATGGCATTAGGATTTGTTTAAGTGGAAGAATAATCTAGATACTAAATTTATAAACCTTATATCAATCTATCAACCAATACAAGGGGAGAATGAAAGATTTATATGACATAGGGAGAGGAATGGTAATTTTTAGTACGATCCTTGTGTGATATCCTAAATAACTGTTATGGTCCAGGAGGGGAGGGATATCTAATATTTAGCTGGGTTTAACTTCACTTAAAGTGAAGGTGTTTGGGTGGTAAATGTTATTCGATCGCTTTCTTGTTAAAGAATAGTTACGTTCGATAAGAAGGCTTGATTGAGATGCCACATGTTGTACTGTAAGGATGAAGTCAACGACCCACTTATCCTTTATTGCCATCTCGTATGGGTTGTTTGATGCATGTGTTTAGGGTGGTAAGGCATTTCATGGTTGTTCTTGGCTTAATTCAGGAGACATGGGAGTTATAGTGCAAATTGAGTGACACTTACATATTATAAGAGATTTGAATAATGAGATTTTACGTAATCACTTAGTCTATTTAGTTAAGACGAAACAAACGAATTTTTATAAATAAGGGTTTTTCAATTAAGAGAATATATGATCTAATTTGAATTAAATTATAATAATGGTTAAGAGTGAAGTAACTACATTGTCATTTTACGTTTAATGACTTTTTAATGAATTAAAAGGTATTCGTCCTACAAAAAATGTAAAGTGGTGCCCACAAGACTTACACCTCTATTTGGTATTTTCAAATTTAACATGAATGTAGTGATGACAAATGAGGGGAGAAAGGTTAACCTAAGAGACATGTTATAAGGGAACAACAAAAAGATTGTATGTTTATTTTCTAATGTGGTTGAAACTATTAATATTAACGAAACAGAATTACTTTTAATTTGGAAGGTAATTGACCTTTGGAGTCTACAAAATATAGTGGAGCAGGCTTCACTTACAATTAAGAGTAGATTTTAAATTTTAATTGTATAGATCAACAATAAGGATAAAAGATTTTGAAAACTTGTATTAGTATTTCATGACATTACTATTAGAACTAATGATAAAATTTTCTTTACCTTTTAGTAATGGAAATGCAATTAGTATGCCAACATTTTGCCAAAACAGGAAAAGTCTTGTTATACAAAATTAATGACGTAATTATGATGGATTAATCTATATTATACATTAAGAATTATACATAGTTGATTATATATATATATATATATATATATATATATATTATATTTTTTTCTCAACTGAAAGCTCATCATATTTATATATTTATATATTCATGTGTCGTATATATTTCTTATTATTTTACAATTTGACGTTCGAAAAAAAAAAAACCAAGCTTCCCCTTCAAGTGGTGTGAGGCACTGATCTACTAATTGAAATGAATGTAATTTAAGTCTAAGATAAGCAAGGATATATATTTTACTTTTTAAACATTTATGCATGAATGAACAGGGAATACTCCCCATTTCACACTGGATCAACTTGACACCTGAAGATAAAGAGAAACACAAACATCTGCGAATGTTTATCATGCTTACACCTAACTGCCTTGAATTCTTAATCAACAATTGCGACGACAATTATTTCCCTTGCCCAAGGAGCTTTAGTCCCACTTACGTGTTTGTGATAAATTGAGTCGCAAGACTCGATCCTTGGCAAGTTCTAGATTAAGTCGGAAACAGTGTTAGTTATGAGTTTTCAAATTCACCAAATGGAGTCCACATTGAAGGGTTGCTCCTGCTGTGGCTGCAGTACTGGCATTGTGTCTAAGACCTTAGAAGAAGAAGCTTGCAGATTTGGACTCAAATCCGTCGGCCCAAACTGGGAGATCCCTTGTGTCAGAAAGGAGTAATCAGTGGCTTCCTTTTGTTGATAACTCCTGAGCTGTAATGCCTTCAGCAGCAAGGAGTTCATTACGAGGTTTGAACCTAGCAAGCCAGACGGCCATGAAAATGAAGGAACAGCACTTGCTGCTTCGCTTGCTGCAGCCCAATTCATGTCCAAGTTCATGTTATTGTTGTCATTGCTATAGCTCTGGGTTGAGATGTTGTTAATGAACCCACCGGATGAACTTGCAATGCTATTTGGGTTTGGCAGCTCGATATCTTCAAATTCATTGGCCATTGAGTTTGTATCACATGGAGACCCCAATGACTGTTGTGAGCGTGGTGCTTGCTGGGGTTTCTTGGCTGCTAAGCTCTTTTGGAATACCCTACAAACTACCCATTCCTCCTGTGACATTGACACATTCAAGAAATTAAAGCACTGGAGCATATCAAAGAGCATGTAAGTACGATAGAGGCATGCATGGGGAAATTTAGATTACAGTCTGCCACTGCAATGTTTAAAGTGTTTTTCTTTTCCTTTTTTATCTTTTCGATGCGGATGATGTGCGCTAAATTTACATTACTTGTTTTTGGTGTAAAAGATCTCACATAACCGGTTTAAAATATTTGTACTTGATACTGAGTTTAACTTTTAGGAGGAGAGCCAAATTAAGAAACACCCAATACATGTATGGTAATTGTCCCATTTTTTGTTACCATAGCAGGTGCAAGCGTGTGAGCTCCCAGAAGTCATGAATTAGAACCTTGTGAGGGTTCAATAATCAAAATTAAACTAACAATGCAGGTGGATCTAATACTACACATACCTTAGCTCGCTTGAAAGAATGCTTGTTTTCCAGCCTATATTCATGCATAACCCAATTACTTTTCTCCCCCCGTGGGGCTCTACCCTTGTAGAATACTAGGGTTTTCTTCATCCCAACCAGTATACCAGCACGAAAGATTTCCTTGTCTTTTCCTGTGGTCTTCCAGTAGCCTGCTTCAGTGGCTCGGTTGGTCCGAAGTCCAGTTGGGTATTTTCGATCTCTCATGCTAAAGAAATACCATTCTTTCTCCCCCATGGAAGCCTTCCCTGCACCGTCGCATATATTAGTCTTAAGGTAAAAGCCAAAAAAACAAAAAGAAAAAAGGATTTAAATGAAATTTACTCGTTCATATAAATTTAAAGAGTGTTTGGAATAGCTTGGCAATGTGGACCATTCAATTATATACTATTGAAATTGGCAATGCTCATTTTGAAACAATAAAAGCCTGTCCGCATATTGCACCTCTCGGCTATGAACATACATATGATGCATATTCTGACACATATATTAATTTTAGGCCGAACTAAAATATTCTGATCTCGTTCCCTCCTAGAAAAATATTCACAGCATATATAGGATGACAATGGAGAAAGGAGGAGGTCTCTTTGGTTCAATTAATAGTCTCTGACCAACAACTTATCCAAAGCAATTTATAACTCACAACAGGTGATAAGAAAGTATAAAGGCAATACATTTGACAAAATAATAATATTTGGCAACAGTAAATGATTGCAGTTGAATAACATCTTATGAGAAACCTCAAATTAAACTCAAAACCCTCTATAAGTGGTTCGCGTTTACATTGGAAAGAAAGAGATAATACAAGGTCGAATGGGATGTGCCAGTTTTCCAGATGCTGAAGTCAAAAGTCAACACGTAGCTAGATTGAAAGCTAACTATGAATTAGAATCAAAATGGAGCAAGCTATCAGAGAATAAGTAATGGATATTAATTAATTAAAAATGATGCTACAAGTACCTGGAAGATCCCAGGGCTCACACTTGTTGAGATCAACTTCAGCAATAGCCTTGCAAGCGAAACTGATGTCAGAAGCCTTTTTCATCAGATAAAAGGTAATCAGCTCTTCATCTGTAGGATGGAATCTGAATCCAGGAGGAAGATTGTCCTCCATTTCTATGTTTCAATGCGAACTCTGCTTGTGGGTCTTTGAAACCTAGAAGTACTGATGATGCCCGAGGACAAGCCTTATATCATATAACATCAACGAGAAGAGGTTGCCTTAAGATGTTGGATTATCTATATATCACTCTTCAAGAAGAAGCCGCGCGGCCCCGTGAGCTAGCTAGTCCTTTTTTTTTTTTTGGTTTTTTAAAAAAAATATATTGGTGACAATTACAGCTAACACGTTGACAAAGATGGTGCATGGAAATTTTGTCATATGCGCGTGAGGTAGTAAACCGGTTTCCTAAATTGTCGCCGGCCTTTTGAGATTATAACAAAAATACCTTTAGATCTTTAAGCACATTGATTATATATACAAGGATGATGCAAGAAAATTATATACACAAAATTGACTTTAATTGGACTAATTAACAACATTGTAGCGAATGAGTGGCGAAGATTCTTGCACGAGGGTTGAGTCCTGATTACACTAAGATTTTTAAAATTTATTAATTGCGCTTTCTTCTTAACCCTTGTCCAACCACCTTCACCCATCTCTAACCACCGACCCCCTAGTGCAGAGGAACATGGTCCTCACTACTCTCCTCATCGAATACTTTATTGACAATTTCTGGACCTTACATCATCTTCTTTCTTCATCTCTGGCTCCTTTTGTACATGTGTGTATCTATGTGCTAGTTTTATTTTCGTAACGCTACAACGAGCTAAAATTTTCTTTAAATCTTCGTTATCGGTTAGTTTTATTTCTACTTTAGGTAAAGGATCATTGTCATTATTCAGTTTTGTATAATTAGAGGATCAACATTCTTTGATTAATTAATGGAGGGTAGATTTTTAAGTTATAGACTGAAAGAAACATGCAATAATCATTGGCATGGAAGATTTGATGAATGGTAATCCAAGATATTTAAACAGATGTCTATATGGGAGTGGTTAAAATGGCCACCAACCCGCAAGACCTTCTGTAATCATTTCTGCCGCCCAATTTCCTCATTTATACCACGGTCGTCGTTGTAAGCCCCCCCCTAAATTTCAATCCTAACTGGTAGAACTTCAATGCGCTAGCTTTATCTTCGTGTGCGTCTTGGTTTGGAGCTTCTAGAACCCCCATCTAACTATAAAAATTCCTGCTGCTCTCTCGCTCTCTTTCTCCCCCTCCTTCCTTTCCAAAGTAGATTTGTACGTGGTTATCACTTTATATTCATCTATCTATGGTCTGTGACTGTGAGACGTACGTTTGCTATTATAAATTAGTATTTAGAAAGACTTGATCATGAATTTAAAGACGCCAGCCACTCTGTGTGCAACAATTGTCTTGGGTTTCACTTGAATATTTCTCCGTGGGCGAACACAATACATCCTTAGCAATTACTAGAGGGAGAAAATTAGAAAAGTTGGTATGCACATGTCCAAATTATTTTTTCTTGCATCTCTAGAGCAAGGGCACTATCTTATTTAGTCGGTAGAGCATCCCGTTTGAAGCCAAGTCGTTGCCTCTCAAATACATTTTATAATATCCAACCAGCCGTGTCCTAATTCTCGGGAAATACTGGCTATAGTAGCAAGCACCAAATTTTGTACATAAAATAAACTTGCCAACATTGATCCCCAAATCTTGCTTCTCCACACAAATTATGGGTTCTAATTTTTGCTTTTTATGATACTGACTACTACAAAGACAAATCTCATTAGTAGTAAATGCATATGTAAGTTTTGTGTGTAAGTCTAACATATATATATATATATATATATATCCTTATTATTATTATTATTATTTTACCTAAGAAGAAAAATGAAAGAACAATATTGTTATTATTAGTGCTTTTGAGCTGACATATAAAACTAGTCTGCAAGATACAAGCAGTGAAACACCAAAGGCCTTTACCCAGAAAAAACAAACAAAAAAAAAAAAGAATAGAAAAAACAGAGAAAAAGAAAAGAGAAGACAGGGAGGCATATATATGTATATAATGAAAATTCATTCATTTTCCTAATTAAAGAGAGTCAAATAGCTAGGGAAGAATTTAAACATTCAATTGGATGTCTCAATTAGATTATAATCATTTAATGGAAGGATGAGTAATTTAACGGATAGGAGGAGAGGAGTCTTCATGTTTTATACCCTAATGATTAACAAGTCTCTTAATAAGGGAAAAAGAGATTAATAATGGCGGCCAAGACATATTTTTAGGAAGCATTTGCATCCAAAAATAACACATCAATAGCAATAGAAAATAATGTAAAGGGAAAATAAAGATGCATGTCCATGATATCACTGCAAATTGTGTTTAATTCACATATTTACCTCAAAATTTTGGATTTCTGAGGACTAATTTCTGGAAATTTTTTTAGTACATGGAAATAATTCAAATAAATAAATGCTATTAGAACACTCATACATCAGACTTTGGGCCCTTGTCAGCAACGTGCGTGGTGATGGGTGTTGGTAATGGGTGTTGGTACTAGGCTATAGCCGCTAGGGGCCTAGTGTTGGAGAATCTATTGATCAGTGGATGTCATGTAATCTAGATTATTTTATTCCAGAGGCCCAATAATAAAATGAGCTCGTGGTACGTAGCCCACTAGGGTCCAGCCCACACGGCCTAAGAAGCTTGCCAGGAAGGGAAGCTTCAAGGGTCATGATATTTTAATAATAATAATAAAATAAAAAGTGCAAAATAAATCAGTCAACATAAAAAGTTTCGAGCCGGAAAAGTCGATATTGGTGAGAGTAAAATCAATTGGAAAAGGTTATGTAAGTAGAAGTCCAAAGACTTTTTTGCAATTCTCAATTTCTCATTAGAAGCTAAACTTGATTTTTGAGGAAATCGTAAGCACTTTCCATGTCTGGGCTGGAAGGAAGTGGGGGGGACGCTGGAAGAAGAAGGGCATTGTTCTTAAGGTACAAATATTTCGAAATATTGCACCGGGTGATTATTTCCTCGATAAGAAAGATGCGCCATTATTATTATTATTTATTATTATTATTATAATTTTTAAGCATGCGGTGATTATTTAACTAGTTACTTCGCAATCGACGACCTCATTGCTTCTGCCTTAATTGAAAAGCCACCTTTGACAATGTAGTTATATAAAATATACGAAATTTTGTGGCAAGTATTAATGTGACCAAAACACAAAAAAAAAAAAAAAAAAAAAAAAAAGAAAAAGGATTATTAGTTAATAGTAATTAATAGGTGTTGAAGTTGGCCTCACCCCACATCTAAGAGAAATCTGGAAAGCGAAACCCAAATCAAATTAGAACTCCTACAAGCAGTCAAGATCTAATGTACTTTGGATTTAGCGTTTCGATCAAGGTTTCTCTGACCCAATTTGTTAGGCACTCACATCAAGGAATAATTATCTTATTTTATTTTGTTGAAAAAATAATAAATTAAAAATGTATCTCATAAACTTCTTAAAACAAAACAAAAAAAAAAAGACTGCATCTTATTAAAAAAATAAATTTTAAAATCATGTACAGTTTAATAATTTTTTTATTGTTATATATAATTTGAATTATATATAGTCTATATACATTTGTTTCGTCTCTTAATTTGAAAGAAATGAAATAATTTATACATGTGATTACAAGCTTATCATGACCATTCTCAAAATATATATATTTTTAAAATGTTTCAAAAAATATAACTTATTATCTCTTAATTTCTACAAAATTTTTTTTAAAAAAAATTCTATATTACCCAACGACTGATATATATGTAAATTTTGCTTATTCATCTTAGGTCTTTATAATTGCATCATAAAAAGTTTATTAACAAATAATGTAAATAATTATTATTTATATTATTTTATTGTTATGATATTCTTTAAATTAATATTTTATTATTGAGGCAAACTCCTCCTAATGGTCCAAGGATAAGAAGCTTCTTCCGAACGTTCCTCTTAATCAAAAACAGAAGACCTTGACCTTAAGTTGGCCTTACAAGTAATATTAGCCTAAATCAATTCATCCAACACAAATTGAACCGATGAACCATCTTTCGTCCGACACAAAACAAATCAATGAACCATCTAACTAATTTTGAGGTTAATCAATCCAACAATCGAATTAATCGAATTAAACTCAATCAATATACCATTTAATTTTGAAACAACTGACCTCCTTTAAAATTCGATTCTTCAATCAAAACAATCCGTCCATGCAAATTTTGTTTTTTTAATCCAACACAATCCGAATTAATGAACCATCTAATTCTAAGATCAACTGATTCAACTATCAAATTAATCAAATCAAATCGAATTAATTCACCATGTAACTTTTAAATAATTGACCTTGTGTGAAATTTGATTCACCAATTAAATCGATTAGTTCATGCAAGTTTGCATAACCATGGTAGCAATCATCGAAAGAAAAAAAAAGTTTAAAAAAGAAATGTTTCCCGACTCTCTTAAGGGAGGCCAAAAATTTCTCTTTAAAACACAAATTTAAAAGGAAGGTAGGAACATGTGCATGCTACAAGTCGAAGGGGTCATAATCCCATGACAAAAGAATAGACACAGACTTATCAGGAATATCACAGGATTTTTACTTCAATGGGCGAGACACGGACACATCTCCGACAGTAAGGCCCAAACTGAGCTCTAACGCCGGATCGTTTCCTTCGGCCTGCGCATCCGGCTTAGATAAAGCCTCCACGCTCTCAACCGACACGCTGCCACCTTCCCCACTATCAACTCTAACACTCGGACGACAACTGGCAGCCGAGTCACGACAGGACCAGGTTGCCGCGCAGAACTCATTCATGAACTCCAAAGCCTGTTGGGCCTGCGGCTTCCCTTTTCGAGCCGATCGCTTGAATTGGCTCTTACTTCTCCTGACGGCTTTATGAAGCCGACCGAAGGCAGCCGAGTTGCTACCCTTGGACACGTGACGGATATCACAGGCCTTGAGAGCCAACTCCGAAGAAGCGATTTTCGTGATCGGCTGGCCCTTGAGAACGGCTTCTACAGAGGCCTGGCAAAGCTGCCAGTTCCCGTTCCATAACAAACCTACCGACCCGTAAATTGGGTTGACGATCCTCCCACAAGCCTCGTAAAGCAATGATCTAAAGATGGCTGCAATAACCCATTAAAAACCTATAATTATTTACGATAACCCCACCCATTACAATACAAGAAATTAATAGCGAAAGTCAAAAGCCTTTCAACTATTTACCAGGGCGGAGGTGTGGGGGGCCGGCGTTGATGAGGTTGGTGAGGCCGACGCGGCCGTAGAATTTGGCGAGGAAGAGGGTGGCGTTGGACTGGGACTCGGGGGATGTGATCCACTCAAGGCAAGGCCTTATGCTACAGTCTTTGCGACAGCCTTTTCTCAAGACTCGGCATCCGTTGCAGCTCGTCCGCATGGCTGTTGGGTGCTGCTGCTGGCTGTTTCTCTCTGTTTGCGGAGACAGAAACTGGGACGTACAAGACATAGAGAGTGAAGAAAATTTGAACTCTACTTGCTTGTCTACGAGTAGGCCATTTGTTATATATATATATATATATATATATATGTGTGTGTATGTATGTATGTATATGGAGCCTCAAGGTTAGGATGGCCAAACTAGGAAACGTATCGGGTTTGCCCTAGTTTTGGACGATGGCAAAATTGTAATTTACGATCTTATACAAGGGGTAAAATGATAGAAATACGTTGTTGCAAGTTGGATGTCTGACGACTCGCCGCGGAGTTGCCTCGGTGGAGTCGTGGCGCCAAGGTGGTTTTAAGTCCACGCTCGGACACCCACTTTCCACAGCACGGAGAGCAAGAGATTCGATGGGTCCCCCTCCACCGGACAGCTTAGAATTCCATTGGTCCGTGGCGCGTGGAAGCCAACTGGTTCCCTCCTTTAAAAGGTGGACTTTCCTCAAAGCAAGTGGCACCAAAAATTTCAAGTCGTCTACGGAAGTTAGGGAGGCACTCGATCAAACGTTTTTATAATAATGTTTACTTAATTTTAAAATTTTTTAATACATTTTTTTATAACATATAGTATTTAATATTAATTTAATAATTAATATAATTTTTTAACATTTTAATAAAATTAAAAATTTAACATATATTTTAATCATTCTTTCATATTATAAAATTGTAAATATATTTAATTTGTATTATTATTTTTTATTTTCTCTCAATTAATTTTTATCACAATAATATGAAAAAATCGGTGCCCTCTCGACTAAATTTCACTTGATCAATTTTTTTTTCTCAATGTTACTATTTGTAAGTTTTTAAATTAGTGTTGATTAGTTTTATTATCTTAATTGAATGTTCACAATTCTTGTTAATTATACTATAAATTTTACAACTTATTTTTTTAAGCTCATTTGCATAACTTAAATTTTTTAAAATGATCTTAAATTTAATTTTTTATTTCCATAAAAAGTACTCACAATTTAGATATATACATAATTTAATAAATATAATAATATCAGGCGACCAATACTAATTACACATTGAAGCCCAAGCGATGGTGGCCACGTTCCACAACCTGTGGAATTAAGAACAGCCGTGTGGGGGCCCAGAGCCACGCGACAAGCTCGAATTGCATTGGTCGGTGAAACCGTAGCGCGGGGGAGAGGGCCCACTTTTTAATCCACAGAAAAATCAACGCCGAGCTTTGTTTAATCCTTGTTTTGTGGAATTAAAACATGGGTTGATCAGCCTAAAGCAGTGAGTTCTGTGGGCGCCATTAGTTTCCGCCCCCGGTTTCTCTTTCGGCCAATCAGCTCATTTTTATCCAATAAACGGGGAAGCCCTTGACACTGTGTCAAGGGAAAACCCTATTGGTTTGTATATAATTACTTATTTATTTTATTACATCGAAACAAAAAGAAAATAAAAATAAAAATGTATAATATTATTAATAAGGCCGATTCGAATCATTATCTTATCATATAATTATGTGTCTAGCCGGTATACTAAATGTAAAATAGGATATGGACAACTCGTCATATCTATTAACCTGTGGATGTTTTTTTCTGTCGGTTGAGCTCATGATCAGCCCGACTTACTTAGGCCTAAGTTCCTACCCCCAAATCCAAACTTGTCCTGATGCGAGCTTTATGATGAGCGAAGTCATGTCCTGTTATTAAAATTTCATATCATATGAATACACTTTATTATTATTGTTATTATTATTATCAATTTATTGTTTTTTTTTTAATTTTAAAAATTCCCCGTATTTATTATAAATCCCCCACTTAAAAAATCAGAATTCAATAAATTTTAAAGCTCTTAACCATTAAAACATCAATTCTTAAGGATTACAAAATTTTAGATCAAATATAACATAAACATAAATATTTTTTCACATTATAAATTAAATAATAAAAATAATTTTTTATTCTAATAAGTCTGGTATTTTCGTTTTAAGATTAAAAAAAAATTATACGAAGTATTCATTATATGAGCCTAAAAGGAGGAAAGGTTGTTGGATCTAGGTCAAACCAAAACACTTCTATTTATCCATCATTCATGGACGTGTCTTGTTCTAACATGTCCCAAATCGTCTCCACGTGTCGGTTATTCGAATGTATAAAAAAAAAAAAAAAAAGAAAAGATATGCATGTTCTGGAATTCTTTTGCATGGCTACTGCACTCTTAATGCGCGAGATCGCTCTCATTTAATTTCTTGTTTATTAGGGTTTGATTTTTATTTATAACATTTCAAGTGTAAAACTTCAAACACAAAAAGGCTGATACGGGTGAGTGAATACGCTTTTAAAAGGTCTTTAATAGGGGCCACGGTCTGCTAACCCAGGGGTCAGGGGTCACAGTCCCTTGCTTTTTCGGCCTACCCGAGCCCTAAACCCCCCACCCCCTTTGTCCATTTTCCCTAAAACAAAACGAAGGGGACGGTAACTCCGAACTTCAACTTTTTTTAAATTAGTGCAAGAAGAGATTCCATCTCAGTTGATACGTAAACTGACTCGACGATACTCTTATTATAAAAATCTTTTTAAAAGGGGAAAACATAAAGCATCTAGAACATACATTTACAATAGATTAAGATTAGCGTCCACGTAAACTTGATTCTTTAAAAATATATTAAAATAGAGTAAAAGAAAATTTTAATTCGTTTCAATCAAAATGACTCTTAGATGGGACAAACCGTTCGAAAGGGAATCAAAGTCTGACTTAATGTGAAATCAACCGCGCTGAGAAATTCGCATATCCCTTTCGATTTTAAAAGCAATTAAAAGGGTGGGTGGGGGGGGGGAAGCAAGAATAAATAATTTGGCAAAAAGTGCACAACGCACGGGCTAATGGATTTACCATTGGGAACTAATGGGGTGAACACATAAAACTATCTAGAATAAATTTAAGTTAAGCCTATTATGTGACACAAGGACAAAATCCCTTGAGAAGTGGAACCTTAAAAGTTTAAAGGTTTTCACTTTAACTGAAAGCTAAAATTTTATTGACAAAGAGGTATTAGTTGTAATTGTCAAGAACGGCACTAAAATTTTAATGTCTCTCTCTTTTCTCACAACTTTGTCATTATGATTAAAAGTTTACTGATTCGGTCTATTTCATTTCAATTTGATGTTATTTTTAGGTATTAGTTTAATTTGTTCTTATTGCCGTTTGTAATTGCTATCAATCTCATTATAATCGTTGATATATAATTCTTAACGTAAAAAAAAAAAAAATTGTTCTTAATATCGCACATCTATTAAATAAGGGATATGTCTGATGACATTACTCAAAAAGGCGTGAGAGAGAAAAAGAGAGAGAGAAAAAAAAAAAAACAAAAAAATCTCCACCCAAAAATCACATGATTTTGATAAATTCATATGCGAGAAAAAAAAAAAACCCCTCAAGATATGTATTAAAATGATAAGATCACACGAAACATTATTAAGCAAAATAAAATGAGGCTATAGGAGATCGACTAAGACAATGGCTAGTTTCTGTTTTCTTTTTCTAATCATATAAAAGCATGTACAATTTTATTTAACGTTCTATTTTTAGGATACAAATTAATCATAACAAAAAATTGAACATCCATTTTGTATGATAATATAAAAAATCGATTAAAGCTCAAATAACTTATTAATAAGTAGTTAATATTTTCAAGTACTTTTTAATTTTATATGCGTAAAATTGTTATCTTGGATGAATAAGGCCAAAAATCTTTACATTTAAAATAACAATTTTGGCACTTATAAAGTTGAAATTTACTCTGTAAATAACAATTTCTCTTGTCATTCATTCACACATTCCAGAAATCTTGCAATGCCGATTAATTTCTAAAGATAATCCAACCCAAGATCCTGATTAATTGGTTGAGGAAGCTTTTGCAAGGCTTTTTAAAAAGCCATGAAAGAGCAGACCGCTTCCTACTTTTCAGTGCCCCAACAGAACACGGCACACAAGACGCATCTGAGGGCCCGTCGTCACTTTCGGGTTCAGCACACGTGGCAAACACCCAATTCATTGAGACGTACGGAGAGTTACACTCCTATTTTCACGCAGCCTCCATTTCAATTCCTCCCTCCTCTCCTCTCTCTGTGTCTACGCACCGTGTGGAAGCCCAACGGCACAGGGAATACCAAACGAAAATCATGTAAATGAGAAAGCTTTATTTTTCATCTGATGAGACATTACCTTGAATTACCTTTACTTTAGTGTCTCTTCGTGCTTCCTCGGGTTGGATGTTTCTTTCTGCATTTTTGGAATGTTTTGTTACATACATATATTGTTCATGCCATCGTCTCAATGTCGATATTTTGACCATTAAACTTTTTTTTTTTTATTTGATCTGTCTGAATGACGCGGTTATTGGTGCTGTCAATTATTTTAAATTCTTTAATAAGCACGTGCAGATGGAGAAATTCAATACTTTTTGTTTTTCTCTTTTCTTCAGTTCATTTGCCGTGGGAATTCAGATTGCATTCTTTCTTTTTCAAATTCTTGTTTGGAGTTCTTTAATGGGATGACATTCCTTTTTATGAGCTTGATCTTAGAGCCCATTGTAGGAATTTTAGGTGAAATCATTTGTTACGCGTTCTGGTTAACTCTGAAGACTTGAATTGCAGCAGAACACGATAGACATTATAATCATATTTCCTGACTCTGAATTGCCTGGAGCGACGTTTAATTTCAACTAGCCATTTGAGACATCAAAGCCAACTAGTGGCAACATTGAATTCATCATCTCAAGTTCCTTCATTATTTTAACTCGGAATTTTCCGGGATGATTGTGAAATTGTGGAACATATGTTCTTTGTTCTGATAACTGATTGGAACTAGATGCACCCTCCTCGTATTCGTCAGGACTTACATTATCCGATCGCCTAATGAAAAAGTTTTGCAGAGTCAACAGTATAAAAGCATCTGGCAATTCCGATGTTTCTGAACCAACTGTTGCTCGTAACGATGACACTGGGGGTAAGAACTGCTATCTTCTTTATAATTCTTCACTGATTCTATCAACTATTGAACTTTTATTGGTCAATTCTCTAGGTAAGCAACGGGCGGTAGTGGTAGAGTGGTTAAATGGTATGCTTTCCAATTTAAATTTGCCAGCAAAAGCTTCAACCGAGGAATTGAGAGCCTGCTTGATTGATGGAACAGTTCTTCAAATTTTAAACAAGCTTAGACCTTGTACTGTGAATGAGGTTATCTACTTCTTTATGATCTCTGAATAGGTTTTTTGTTTTTTTGACGGTACGTTTTCTATGTCAGGGAATTGGTTCTAATCAGTCAGAAAATTTTAAGAGATTTCTTGCATTAATGGATGACTTGGGGATTCCCAAGTTTGAAATTTCAGACCTGGAGAAGGTAAATCTGTGATTACATGTAGCAAGAATATTTGTGATCATGTTTAACATTACAAAATAAATTATGCTTCTTTTTTTCTGTCACTTGCGTTCACTGACACATAAATCCATTGCTGAGTCAACAAGTTTTATCCAGTTGCTGGTCTAGGCATATCAATACTGTCTTATACGTTGAGTTTCTATATCCCAAGGATCTTTGAAGCCTGTTATGAATACTCTATTAGCACTTGGAGTACGATCTGTGATTGGGGAGATAAATTTTCAGCCACTATTGCTAACCCTAGAGGCAATGGGGATGCGTCTCCTAATGTTCCAGATGCAAGATTTCAACAAGATTTGCTTAGTCCTATATCAGGCGTGGATTTTACTTTCTGTCACCCTCTCCATCCTTTTTCTTCTTCTTTCTCTCTCTCATTCACACACCAACACAAATACAAACTTAGACAAGAATAATGGCAAAAGCTTATAAGATTGGCATAAATGTGTGTCCATGGCTTACAAGCATTAGGCATGATTAGTATAATGAAATACTACGAATGAGTATTTCAGACCATCTTAAAATGAAGACAGATTTCTCTTCTGTGTTAGCGGATGAAGTATTTGCTTTTGAAATTTTTGTACTTCATCTTTGATGTTCTCCTTCCACCCTACAGAGCCATCAGCTGCATCAATGCATCATGTTGGACTCGAATTCCACAAGGTGTTTCAATTGAAACAAGGCCGACATGTAGATCTTTCAACTGCAAAGATTTCCGAGATCATGAAATCAAACAGTTTCGATGTGAGTGCTTGGTCTCTATAATGTCTATGGACACTGAAATTGCATCTCATTCATCGCATTTTTACTGTTTCATTCTGTTGCCTTATTAATGCCAGTTCGACGCCACCTATGCAGAATGCTCCAACACAGTCACTTTTGAGTGTTGTCAATGGAATTCTTAATGAAAGCTTTGAAAGGAAGAATGGTGAAATAAGTCAAGTATGGACTCAGAATGAAAATTGTGTAACATGTGTATGTCAATCGTATGTGATCTTTGTATGTTCACAACGTATATGCATGAATACAAATGTATAGTTTCTGTATGGCCAATCAAAAGATTAAAACTGAGATATTAGCATTGTTGTGCAGCGTGTAGCTTGCCTGCTAAGAAAAGTTGTACACGAGATTGAGCGGCGGATATCAACCCAAGCAGAACACATGAGAACTGTAACATATATATCTTTTCAACTACACCTTTAGTTCCCTTTCTTCTATATCGATTTCTTTCTTTTTTTTTTTTTCCTGTGCCTTCAGCAAAACAATCTGTTTAAGGCTTGTGAGGAGAAATATGAGTCGAGGTTCCGAGTACTTGAAGCCCTTGCTTCTGGACGTGGTGAGCAGTCAGGGGTAATGGCAAATATTTCATGAAGGCATATTCGATATACATATATTCGGTCACTCTTTTTCTAATTATTAAATGAAATATATTTGATACAGATTGTTATGGACCAGTTTCAACAATCAAAGGTATGGTTGAGAGGCAAGATAAGCATTTTCCCTCATTGTTTATTGAAAACCTGAATTGCTGAACTTGAATCTTTTTGCTGTTTTTACTTGCTCATTGACTCTTATGCGAAATCAAAATGCTTTCTAGATTGTAGTTTAGATTTTGTTTTTATTGCTCGAATAGTTTTCACCGTATTCTGTTGTTGTACTTGTTTCTGGTTACAGATTCAGGAGTCCGAAATGGAAGAAAAGAAAAAGGTTGAAGAGGACATGCTTGAATTGATGCAAGAGAAGGAGCAGAAAGACCTTGAACTTTCAGCGTTGAAGCGAGAACTAGAAATGCTTTAAAAGTCTAAGGATATGTGTTGCTTGCAAATAGAAACAGAAGCTAAGGATGCTAAAGAAGCCCTTAAGAAGAAAGTAGAAGAACTTGAGCATCTCCTAGATGATTCTAAGGACGAGATGAAAGGGCTTCAAAATTTTTCTCATTCAAAAAGCCAGAATTGGGACCAAAAAGAGCACATTTGTCAGAGCTTTATGGAGTTTCAATTTCGTGCAGTGCAGGTAAGCAATAATCTTTGTTTTCTTCTACTCTTTATGAGATTTTACGCTGAAACTTTTTCTAAATATGAAAAAAAAATTGTTCAGGAACTGAGATCGTCTTCAGATTCCATCAAGCACGAAGTTTTGCAATCTCGCGAGAGCTATGAGGAGGAACTTGATCGGCTAGGTGGGTTCATAGAACCTGTCAATTTTATACAAATAGTATCGCTAAGTTTTAAGGATCTAACTCAGACCTTGTTCAGGAACAAGGCTTAAAACATTAGTAGATGCAAATAAGAACTATTACCTACTTCTCGCTGAAAATCGGAAGATGTTCAATGAGCTCCAGGATTTAAAAGGTACTGCTTCTTAGTGTTTTGTTAAACTATGTTGTTCGTGTGTTTACATTTAAAATGATTTTCCCATTTCTTTCCGCAGGAAGCATCAGAATATACTGTCGGATAAGGCCATTTCTTCCTGGACAGTCCTCAAAACAAACAATAATAGAATATACTGGTGAAAATGGAGAATTGGTTGTTACGAATCCTTCGAAACAAGGAAAGGAAGGCCACAAGATGTTTAGGTTTAATAAGGTCTACGGTCCAGAGGCTAATCAAGGTTTTGTCTCCTTATCTCTTACTGGTTCCTTGATTGATACAGCTTTCTACATAATTCATGAACAATGCAGTGATACTTGAATGTGATTACAGCATGGGTTTATTGCATTGTGTGCTTACTAATTTATTTTAAATGTTGGCAGTGGAGGTATTTACAGACACCCAACCCTTGATACGGTCTGTGCTTGATGGATACAATGTATGCATATTTGCTTATGGGCAAACTGGTTCTGGAAAGACCTACACGATGGTATGAATTCTGTTTTTTCTTTTTATTTGACTTTCACTAAAAATCGAAAATTTTTTTCTGTGATGTTAAGCTACGTTCTGTGACAGACTGGTCCTTCCATTGCATCCGAAGAGGATTGGGGTGTAAATCATCGAGCTCTCAATGACCTTTTCCATATGTCTCAAAACAGAAGTACCTCTTTTATGTATGAGTTTGCAGTTCAAATGGTTGAAATCTATAATGAACAAGGGCGTGATCTATTATTAAGCAGTGGTTCTCAGAAATGATATCCTTTTGAGCCATGTGCATGCTCATAAATGTATGGGTTTAAGCCTTTTATCTCACCAATGAGCAATTTTCTCGCTCACTTTGCTAATGAAATACCTCCATAATTAAACCACATGCTTCATGTTATGTTTAGGCTAAAATCATGATGAATTGGCAATCATTTCACCTGTTGAAGTGTTCTATTTTAAAAGATAAATGCAATGCTTTTGAGTTCTCTGTTTCCCTTGACTTGCACACACTTGGGATTTTGTCAACTTCCCAACCCAGTACGTTAGCTGTACCTGATGCCAGCATGCATCCTGTTGGATCAGCTTCAGATGTACTAGAACTAATGGATGTTGGACTGAAGAAAAGTGTTGTTGGAGCCACTGCCATGAACGAAAGAAGTAGTCGCTCTCATAGGTTTGCCGTTAACCTTGTAACAAATTTATAAGTTTGTCATATAAATCATCAAAGGCATCTTGGTTTTCATATAGATCTCCATACAGTGTTGTCAGTATCCATGTTCGCGGAAAGGATTTGCATACTGGTGGTGCTTTGCAAGGAAATCTTCATTTAGTGGATCTAGCAGGAAGTGAAAGAGTTGATCGCTTCGAGTTAACGGGAGACAGACTTAAAGAAGCACAGCATATAAACAAATCGCTATCTGCCCTGGGAGATGTCATATTTGCTCTTGCACAAAAGTGTCCTCATGTGCCATACAGACGTAGCAAGCTCACTCAGCGCCTGCAAAGCTCTCTAGGTACATCATATGTCTTTATTCTGTCAAAAATCTGCCTTTGACTGTGCTTCCTTGATACTTAGCTGTTGTATTTTCTGTTAACCAGGAGGTCAAGCAAAGACTCTTATGCTTGTGCAGCTCAATCCTGACGTTTAGTTCATATCCTGAAAGTATGAGTACTTTGACGTTCGCGTAGCGGGTCTCTGGCATTAAGCTAGGTGCAGCACGAAGCAGTAAAAAGGGAAAAGATGGTAGAGAATTGATGGAGCAGGTTCTTTTCATTTTTCACATATCTTTTCTACCGCGTAATTGCATTTTAATCTAGGCTCCTATCGTCATTCTCACGCTGCTCTTGATACTGAGCCTATTAAATATATATATATATATATATTAGACTTATAATTTATTTTTTTTATTAATATTATTATCAATTTTTTAAAAAAATTTATTTTGTAAATTAAACTTATAATTTATTTTTCATTAATATTATTATTAAAATTTTTTTAAATCCATATTCTTTCCTTTTTCTCTCATTTATTTACGGTACTAAATATTAAAATTATTTCACTATCAAATTTCTCAACTTCTATTGCCCTCTCTCTTTCTATTTTTATTTTTATTTTTTATTTTTTATTTTTTTCTCTTCTCATAATCCCATTAAATTCCCTCTCCTCGTAAATAAAAAAATAAAAAATAAAAAACCAAAAATTGTATTAACGAGTTTTGAGAAGAGAAATAATTAAAAAATAAAAAAAAAGAGAGCACAATTCAACGTTAATCTTACAAATTGGATGTAAATAAATATGAAAAGTTGAAAATTCGCCGAGTTGTTTGACACGTGACACGCGATCTGGGATAATAATAAACGCAAAAACTCGGTACATTTGACGAAAGCGGCGAAAGAAAAAGAAAAAATATATATATATTTCTTCTTCTTTTTCACACTTGCGTCATCACGAGATTGCAGCTCGTCTCCATCTTCCCCACCTTTGCCCTTCTTCTTTTTCTTCTTCCTGGCAGTTCCGTCCTGTTCGCCATCAATTCCTTTCGCACCATTCGACTCCTTCGCCGCCTGCCCCTGCTCCAACTTTCGCTTCTCCTTTTTCTTTTTCTTCTCCGATTTTACATCCCGTGAAGCGTCTCCGTTTGTGGCAGCAACTGCCTTCTCCTCGGCCATTGGATCACCATCCTCTGCAGCCTCTCGTTTTGATTTCTTTTTCTTGCTTTTCTTTGCCGAATGCGACGCAGGTGCTTCTTCGGTGTCCATATCAGCATCTGCATCATTCAACGTGCTTAGTGAAAATACATTCGACGAAGAACCTTCAAAAGTTAACTGCTAAATTCACAGATAATCTGCTCCAATGGAAATAACTACTCAACCGCATCCATAATCTTCTGACCCTGCAGCATAGGCTTTTGAGGTCGTATACAAGTAACCTTATACGTTTCCAAATAGGTGCACACCTTTATTTTGAGCACCTTTAATCGCAGCTTTCATCACATCGATATTCTTACGAGGCGCAACCACCTTATCATAGAAATCCAATCTTTCCTCGACTTGTTCTCTTAGTTTCTCCCCAAAAACAGCAGTATCTCTCTCTGAAAGATGCACACATACAGTAGAGAACAGTCGTGAGTTTTGGAGCAAGCACAGAAATTGACCAGATATAACGTGCTAAATGTTAGAGATCACCTGAAAAACAATCAATCCGAGATGCAACAGAACACTTATTTGCAAGATACCAAGCCATGCGTCCCTTTTTGCGAGCAGATGCTCGACCAATAAATGATGAATGGAAAATCAAGCCATATTTTGGCGTGTTGCCTCGTGTTTTCAAAGCCCTAAAGATGTCACCAAGCAGGTGAATGCGAATATTTAATAGAAGAAATTTCCAGGGGATGGAGCAACTGACCAAAATACATGCCAAAATTCACATGATCACAAAGACATGGACACCAGAAGAAATTCTATCGCACATTTAAGATTGGAACCATGCAGAGTACCTTCTCTGCACCAAGAATTTGAAGGGTAGAAGATAGGCACTTGGCCAGATTTGTGAGACTACCAGCATGAGAAATCAAACGGGCCCCTACAATTTCACCGATCAAAGAGGCCAAATTGGGTGCAATGTCGTTCATTTTAGCAACCAAATATTCATGGAGTCTCTTCCTAATACTCAGCTAGGTCCATCACTCTCTGAGTAAATAGCTGGACATTAATCAAGTCAACAGGTGACAGATCCTGGCCTGCAAATGTGGGACTCCCCAAAACTCTAATGAGCCACCTACCAACACAAGTAATTGCCTCTCGTATGGACTAGAGTTTCATGTCGATTCTGCTCACAACAATAACTGTAATTTCTTCTTGGCATACAGGAGTTTGCAGTTAATGTTAACTTCATATGGATCTATAACATTCGGAATGTATTTTCGGAATTCTCAGACCACATTTACGTCGTTTTCCTGACTTTTTGATTATGTAGGTGGCATCTCTGAAAGACAATATCCAAAAATGATGATGCAATTGAGAGATTGCAGTTACTTAAAGATCTGAAGCACGCATATCCTGGTTCCACTGGGGAAAAGTGCGGAACAGGCTCACTAAGGTCTGGATATTCATCGGCAAGCAGTGACTCTTTCAAAAGCCCGTCTGGTGGGAAAGATATAGGACGTTCTGAAAATACAGCTTCTGATCAGGTCAACATCTCAGACGACGGTGACAAGAGATCCGCAGATGCTGAGACCTCGGCATATGGTAATGGATATACTGAGGAAAGATTAAGTGACATATCTGATGTAGGGCGTTTCTGCAGGAACTGAGCCTGATGAGAAGTGAGTATTGCATAAGCGGCCTGAATGAGCTGATACTGACCATAAACGATGACTTAAAGCAGACATAATTGGCAAAAGGGACCCAAATCTGACGTGCAACCTCTTAATTTTTTTGGCAATCATTGGTAGAATCAATCCAATTTTATTTGACCACGTATACACACAAAATTGAGAGTTTTAAGTTTGAATTTTAATATCTTATCAATTAGAAATGATAATTAGTACCCGGATCATCATATTCTTTTTTTTTTTTTTTTGAATCCTGCAGGAACAAAGTGGCAACAAGGATTCGAAGCCTTCAAGGACATGCACAAACTAAAATAACCATGGTCGCAGGATCAAGAGATTCTCCTAAAACCTCAACAAGTAAAAACAGAACAATATTCTTTGTTTGCTACCTGTCTTTGTTGTCTTTGTGGCGATTACTTAATATTTTAGGCTAAATGTATCTCTTATCCATTATTTCTGCCAGGTAATAAGAAAGCTTCAACAGGCAACTCCACCCCACCCCACAAAAGCCTGCCAGAAGATGGCAATGAGTCAGAAGTTGAGAAAGTCTTTTAGGAATACGCAATTTTTTCTTGCCTTTCTTTCTGCATTTACGCACTGATTTTTGCAGAGCCCTGCAGCTCTATAGCCAAGGCGCATTAAAATTGAGCTCCCCACTTTTCTTTTTCTTTTTCTTTTTCTTTTTTTTTAGGTTTTTATATTTTTCCTTCTTTCATATCTGGTTCTCAAGGTCAGCAGTTTTGAATAAGCTGGAGCTAGAAGCAACAAAAATTTTTAGATTTTATAAATTGTTTCGGGAATCCAGATCGTAAATGACATTTATTAATGTCTTGAATTGTGTAAATTCTATCTCTAACATAAAAGGGGGTGAGTGATAAGACCTCAAATTTTAAACTTAAAATAAGTAATTCAGATGTACTTAACGAGACAAAAGTCACAATCTCTTAACATAAGATAAGTTAACCCGTTTTACATCCTAGGGGCATATCCATTTTGTTCCTCCTGACAGCGAGTGGATCCGAAGTTACGGTGATCTTTAACTATGAATCAAGGGCTCAAACAGACGGACAAATGAATAGAAAATACGAGAGAAATTATCAATAGAAAAGAATGATATGAGCAGAAGAAACGCAAAGAAGCAAAAAAGAAAAGGAAAGGAAAGGGGGTCATTGAAAATTAAATTAAATGAAAACAGACTGCCAAAATCACTGTCACACTGAGTAATGCTGCCCACAGTACAGAAGTCATACGTAAGCCGAAAAAACGGAGCACATTTCAGATGTTGGTTGCAGTCGACTTGACTCCGAAGGGCCCCCATTTCGCGAAGCAAAAGCTCATACCCAATTTCCTAGACAGTTGTATCCTTCCAACCACTAACTAATAATAAATAAGCCAGTGCCAGCCCATTGGTTTCTTGCAAACCGCCTAATTTCAAATTTCACACACACACAAAAAAAAAGGTAAAAATAAAAATAAAAAAAGCCCCCGTCGGTCAGTGGGCATAAGATTGATAAGATTGACTTGGCGCTGCCACTGTCACAGCCCTTCCTCCTTGGGCTCCTCAAACCTACCGTTCATTCTCCTCGGACCCCACAAGCCGTTTTTATTCGACTTTACCCTTGCCTTGCTTTATTTTGTAGTAGAAATTATTAGCACAAGTTACTTACCGGGAGAATGAATACGTTAAATTAGCACAAATGACGTACGAGGCCAATGAATACAAGAAAATGACGACAAGGTTGGCCGTTACACATTTGGGTTAGAACAAATTTAAGTCAAACGACTAGTCTTTTTCGTAACAAGCGCCTCCTTTCCCTAGACAGACTAATGGCCCAACCTTCACAAAGCGAACAGGAGGAAGACACAAATCAGGAATCGTGTAGGAACCCCAATAATTGATGAATTTCCGAAATATTAGTGGTCCTTTCCTGCATATTATAATTTCACAACGCAGGACTGGATTTATGTTAACAAACAGCGAAACATGATGACAATGGAACTTCTTGAAAGTCTTTACCAACTCTCAGTACTTTAAGGCAGACTCCCTCTCCCTTCTCTCTGTGAAGAAAAAAACCTAACAAAGGAAAACCCTTAGAGCCTCTCCCTCTTCTAGTCTCCCAAATTAGACATCTCCCATTACATATACATTAGCTTGATAGAATGAACGACTCAATAGACAAAACTCAACGAGAAACACCCATCAACATTTATATACGAACTCTTGTCCCTCACCCTTTTACATGTCAAAAATTGTTGCAGTTCCACAATGATCTTCCTTTCCCCCCCCCTCTTCGATCAATTAGGCCACAGCAGAGATGCTGCAATTGCGCTGATCCCTGCTGAGACAATCGAACCCTTCGATCCTCACCGTAGCTGGCTTGTGCCCAAAAGTCATCCGTACACAACCTCCTTTACGTGCAGAAGATGGTGACGGTGGAGCAGGAGATGGTGGAGTCATTTTCTCATTGCAAAAGCGGGCATCTTGAATTAGAGGGTTTGAAGCCCTGCCTGGCGGTGATCCACAAAAAAATGGCGGGGATGATGACACCTGGAAACCAGGTTTCTCCACCCCATATCCTCCCTGAAATTAAAGGATGATTCCATCAGTTTCAATCATCATAGCGATCAAAGAGCAACATAAAAAGACTCTACTTGTATGAGTAATTAATAATACCCGGTGGACTTGTACTTTATGTCTGCTTAATGTGAGTTCTCACTTCAAGATCAAAGTAACAAGATTTTTACATGTGTCAATTCAAATCCACCAAGTTACCTTCTCAATTGATGTAAAGTCAATTAGATCATCTCCCAAAATTCCATCGGGTAGGAATAAAATGGCGGAACCTTTGTCTTTTTTTGCATAAATAAACTTGCAATTTAAACTTGCATAAACTTCCAACCAGAAAATTGCACAAAAAGAGATGAACCTTAGTCAGAATCATGTCAAGAAGGTCAGCCCCAGCTTTTGAATCTCCCATCTCTGACTGATGACTGGTAAAGTACCAAGCAGCAACCCCCCCACCAAAAAATAAAGAAAAGAAAAAAAAAAGGTTAAAAATATAAATGAAGAACGGATGTTTATCTCCTGCACACGCAAAAATAAAAGATTAGTGAAAAAGGCGGAGATTCAAATACCAGAGAGGCAACCGCAAAGGTCTGATATGGTCGTTCAGGTGAGGATTTAAAATGCCAAGTCTACGAGGCTTGGGGCAAAACACGGAGTCTCCATCCATCGCCATTGCCCTCCTCTGCTCTTCCGAAGCTGCCATGGCGCTCTTTTGCTGATACCCACAACGATTCATCTCCAAATCCCAACAAAGAGCAAGCCTGCACAGTAACACATACCCACAATCAAACAAAATTTTCCAACAAACCCCAGAAACAATAAACAAAGACTGTACAACAAAAAAAAAAGTTTTCGAGAGAGAGAGAGAGAGAGAGAGAGACCTCCGCAGCTACAGAGGCTCCTGCGCAAAGAGGAGGGAGAGTGAGGGTGTGTCAAGTATCAAGACCAGAGAGAGAGGGAGAAGAATGAAAGAGCGGTGAGATAGTCAGAGCTTAGATTTTTAATGACACAGCAGTGGGAGGCGAGAGAGAGAGAGTACAAGGCCAACGCGGAGAGAGACAGAGGCTAGGAATTATCGCATGTTGTCAAATCTTGGATGTGCGTTTGGTGCGATTACGATTACGTAGGTTGTCCGTCGGATTTTCCGTTTCGTTTGTTACTATTCCTTTCTCCCCTTAGATCACGGAGGCAGAGAATCTTTTTTTAGGAAACATGTTAGCTTTTGTTGGATTCGCAATTGGAATGAGATGAACAGCGGGGCCACATCTGATCTGGCCCCCCCGCCCCCCCCCCCGATGATACAATGACAACCCTAAACACCTTTTGATTGCTACTGTTGACCCGACCCGTTCGCTAAAAACCGGTGGGTTGGACTTAGATAACTCTTTAAGAGGTCATTTATTCTAGTTTGTTTATTTACTCAAAAGAGCATCAGTCTAACTTAATTTTAAAATTTATTTAATAATTAAATTAAATCAAATCTAAATAATGAAATCTTTGAATTGCTTAAATTTATGAATTACTCCCTTATATAATTATTAACTTTTTTATTGTATCATTGAACTAAATTTGTTAAGCTTGTTTTTAAAATTATATATCTTATATATTTATATTTATAAGTTAAAATTAAACGTTTATTTTTTATTTGATTAATTTTGTTATTTTAATTTTATTTATAATAATACATTTTTATAATTTTAATTTTCTTACGTTAATATTATACAATTAAACGAATTATTTATTAAAATTTGATAAAATCTAATTAATTCGTCAGCTCATTTATAAATAGCACCGCACCTATATTAACCTTTATTTTCAGACTCATTTAACGATAAATTTGGACATTCTAAAACTTTTGACTCTTTTCCCCATCCTAATTGTTGCCAATACCGTCCTTCTTTCTCTTTTTGCCTTTGGTTTTTTCTCCTCTTGATTAATCATTCAATATGTAAAATGCCTTCGCTTGGCAGCTTTGGGCTGTTTGGCTCCCGCTCCTCCCCCATAATAAAACACTGTATTTTTATTTTTTTTTTGTCTGTTTCGTATGGAATATACTTAGTATGATGACGAAAAGAAGAAGAAGAAGAAGAAGAAAAAAAAACTTTGTTAAGAGTCATTTTTATTGTTTTACATTCCCTTCGTTAATCAAAGTCCAAAACTTTTTTTTTTTTTTTGAGTCATAATTGACTCGTGTTTGATATTTTCGTGGCAGAAAAAATTAGCTGGACCATATCGTGTTTTTTATTTATGAAATTAAAAATTGAGGTCATCTGATTAGAGGGCAAAATTACTTATGGTTTTTTTTTTCCCCCTTTCTTTTGATGATAAATAATATGGACGTTATAATTTCGCCTAACGCCTATCGGCAGAATGGCGAATTTTGTACATACACATTGTCATAATAATATTAGGTATTACATTAAAAACATTTTTTACTCAACGGCACAAAGTTTGGTTGCAAATTCCATGAGATCGTGGAGGCTGCTGGGGTCGTAAGCTCTTTCAAGAATGTTGAAGATGCTCATCAATTGTTTATCACATTCGAAGAATTTTGATATATATATATATTTATTTATTTATTTTCAAGACAAGTTGTAAACGCACATGCAGACTTTGACACAATTTGGGGGAAACGGAGTCTCGTAAGATAGAGTTGATGTTAAAAAACAAAAAAAAAAATGTTGCCGGTTAGAATTATTCGACAGGTGGAAGCGTGTCGGAATAATTTAGACGGAAGCAAAGCAGCATTGCACTCGCGGGTGTAAACGAGAAGCTGAAGGCCGCCAAGTCCTTGGATTTGCATGCCTAAGTGATTGGGCTGGACCACAACTTGTTTAAGAATCGTAGAAACAAAGAAAGAGAATTCAGGATTTCCAATCTTTTGTAAATAAAGAAAAATCTTGTCCCGTTTGCCAAGAGATTGAGAGCCTTTTACCACATGTAAAACAGAGAATCATGGCTGCTGGACAACTGATTTATGACATTATTACCATACTTCCCCCCGCCCCCCCCCCAAAAAAAAAAAAAGAACAAAGAAAGAAATTGTAATCGCCAGCCTTTTTGTTAATTTTTATTAAGCTTGTTTGTGGACTATTCAAATGGCGGACGAAAATTGGCATCCATGTTACCTTATTTATTTATTTATGTTAAAACCCAGAATACCCGATTCAATTTTGGGCCAAATGGAAGCTTCAATAGCAGAGAGGGGTTGATCATTGCTCGAAAAATGGATTCTGTGGGATTCGATATGGCAGCCAAACCAGACGTGGGAAGCACACCTTTCCACAAGAACGCTTTGGATTAAGAAAACGCAATGACATTCCCCCAACAGGTAAATTACTAATTACCTTTGGTTGGCATGCTGACAAATAAAACTTATGGTAATACATATAGACTTGGAGATTTGTTTAGAAACCCACCGCACTTTCCCATACTTTTGTCGAACGGGTTCGTTTGAATTCTTGGGCAAAATAATTGTTCATTCAGGGTTTATTTGTTTGTTAGAAGATTATATGTCTATAGAAATTATTTACCAAAAAAAAATATTACTAGAAAAATAGATTATTTTTCCTTGTTTGGTTGTATTGTTAAAAAATAGTTTGCTGATTTTAATTGTTACGTATCGAAATTAAAATGTCAGAGTCAATAATTTTGATATAAATTAATTGTTATTATAAATAAAAATATGAAAATAAAATCGCTAGCTCCTCGTGGGATAGAAGAGATTTTGACACTAAATAGTCAACCAAAAAAGGGAAAAGAAAAAACAAAAAAAAGAGGCTTATTGCGAAGATACTGAAGTTGACCTAAATCGGTTAATGGTCACGGGTGAAAGAAAACGATGAAATTGAATAATAATTGGTGAAATTGGCAATGATTTGAGAGTAAGATTTTCTCTCTCTAACTCGTGCTCTCTCACAACTATCGCAATGTGTAAAAAAAAAAAAAAAAAATTGACTTTTGCTTATTTTGAGGGAACATCGTTGTTCGTAAATACACTGATATATTTTTTTTGTTAATTTTATATTTTTTTTTGTTAATTGTATATTTTCAGCTTACAAAACACACACACACACACACACACACAAAAGGGAAACAAATTTATAAAAAAAAAAAATTATTTCATGGGAAACAAAAGGGATCCTCAAAATCCAAATTTTAGATACCCAGGAGATTTGTTTCAAATAAATTATAACATTGAAAAATCATGCGCGTGAATCGTGAAAGGGAATAAAATTAATATACCATTCAAATAATGGCTATAAGATGCATCAATTTCTGCAGCAGACCGGGGGGGGGGAAGCGTCGATGGCTTTACCTTTTTTTTTTACTTAATTTTCTTATTAAGTTGTATGAAAATACTTAAAAAACAAAAAAATATATATTTTTATTATTTTATCACAATAGATTTATTCACGTACAATAAAAAGATATTCCTATAATTTAATTATAATACTAAATCGAGGCGATTATTATTATTATTATTATTATTCAAATAAAAATTGAAAAAGATCGGACCCAAAATGGGATCCCATGCTTGCCTGTTCGTGGGGGCTGGTCCTCGATGGATTCACATTCAAAGTACACACATCTATAATAAAAGCCATTAACCATGGCTTTTCGCAAATGGAAAAATCACAAAGTTCCCCCAATTGAGGATCAGCACAATGACGTGGAATGCACCACCAGCCGAAAAGATGAGGGCGAGGCACGGACCATCGGCTCCAATTTGACCCGACGTGACGTTTGTATGGCTGTCTTTCTTTTTGTTTAAGTGTCCATTAATCATTTTTGGATGTGCGCTTCATAATGATCTTTTTATTTATTTATTTATTTACTTATTGTGTGTGTGTGTGTGTGTGTGTGTGTTTTAATAAACGACCTCAAAAAATTTTGACCATTTCAATTGACTAAAACCCCACATTAATAGTAATCTATTTACCCATTATGTGAAATCAAACTAATAATTAAATTCTACATAGAGTTAATTCATATTTTAATTTTGATTCCCTCTTCTAATAAGATTATGGAACTTGAGCCCGAACAAATAGCGCTCCCTCTAAGCATGTGAAAGGTTAAAATGACTGCTCCCACTGTGTCTTTTGTGCATTAACACAAGTAATTTACAAAGCGAAGCGAATAAGCTGATGCAGATTGCCAATTGCCAAAGCTTAAATAGATGTACTACGTAAAACCCAACGAAGGATGGGGCCCTCTTGCCTAATAGTTGACGTGTCGAATTCCCACGTGTCTCCTAGTCAATACTGGGCCATCAATGGCCGGCCTATGCGACTCGAAGTCTCATTATGGGTCAATCTTTCTTCTGGGCAACGATCTTCGCCGAAAAAAAACAAAAAAAAAAAAAAGAAAAAAAGGGAAAAAAAAAAAGAGGCCAGCAAATCAAACAGTAACAAAGTTACTTCGGCTCTCATAAAGTTTTTCAACCTAATCACCGATAAAAAAATGAAAAAGAAAAGAAAAGAAAAGAAAAGTTATTCAACCTAAGTTACAAAAGTTAGGTCCATAGCCAGGCTCGCGAATCAGGTGGGATAAGGATGATTTTAGTCCCAAAATTTTTTAGGAGCTTTTGATGTAGTCTAATGCATTTTTTAATGTCGTAATGAGTTCTAACCATTTTAAAAAATATTTCGATCCATACTTTAATTGAATGGTCAAAAGTCACACTGTTAGAATATTAATGATATTTTAAAACATGAAGAACTTTCAATCATAAATTCCTTTTTTTTTTTTTACATATTTTAAATGTAGTTCTATACGTTATTTTTTTAATGTCATTTGAATCCTAAATTTCACTAAAATATATTTATTAGGCTATATTTTGTATTATCAACCATCAAGTCATTAGGTTCTCGTTTCATGGAAGAAACTCAGGAAAACATATGCTCTATGCTCTAAGTTTTTTATGGTTGTTGAATATACTGGTAGTTTTTAAAAAACGTATGAGAAGAGAGAAATCCATCACATGTAAGATAATTAGATAATCTCTTAGGGATACTTTAGTGTTTAGTTTTCTACTTTTTTAAAATCTCGATTTCTTAATTCTAATAAACAATGTAAAATTTATAAAAAATGGAGAGAGTTGTGTATAATTCATTATACAGTTAAATTCCTAATAAAAAAATTAGTTAAGATAGGAAACATATTCGATATTTATGAAGTCTAACATTTTTAATTACAAGTCAATTCACGTTCAATAAACCAGGCACAAAATTAACAAATATTCTCCATAAATTTCTAGGTACATGTTCATGGTTGATGTATTCAATTTTCTACCTTGTTATTTCTTTGCCCACCCGCAAGGCATGTGGCTGATGTTATCATATTACAAAAGGTCGGCCTGGAGTGTATCATGCACCAACTACTTTTTCATTCCATTGCATGTGTACTAGCTTTGGCTCCTCTTCTTTTGATTTAAGCTCAAATCCCTCGTACACATAAGCGCCCCCCCCCCCCCACCCTCCCCACTCCTCCCAAATGTAAAAGCTAAAGTTAACTAAAGCCACCTTTGTTGTGCCTTGCTTTGTCTCTGGTCTTTCACTTTCAATGTTCATGACTCTCCAGTAGCCGCCTACCTTTACTCTTCTTTCTCGGATTCCGTTTCTCCAAATTCCCTGTCACCCCTATGTGTTCACTTTGGTTTGTAGGCCCCATTCCCCATATCTCCATGCATTGTTTTTTAATACACTCTATTGAAAGGGGTGCCTGGGATATTCAATTTTTGTGCAAGCACTAATTTAGATGCAATGTTGGCGTGAGTCAATGCGCTGGGAAAAAAAGTACTGATGAATCCCTGTGAAGTTTCCCATCGGATACTCTAACTTTGCTCATCTTCTCTTCGCACCAATGCAATTGTTCTTCACTCAGAACAGTCATCCTCAGTACCCTCGAGACCACTTTAAGATCTATCAGTCCCATTAATATTTGCATCTCTTCTTCCACCTTCAATTTCCTTCTCCTCATGCATTTTCGGGCACGGCGCACATCTTTTAGTTTCGTTTTCTTCTGCATGTGTACAAGTAAAATATAGAGCAGTCCAGAAAGCTAAACAAAATGTTCTGTCTCGTAAATATGGTTGACACCTCTAAATTAATCAAAGTGAAAGAGAAGGTTTTGTGTGTGACGTTCATACTTTTTTGTTTACTTTTTTCATTAGATTTAGTAGAGCAGCATCAACAGAGCCCCTTCTGTTTCTTTTGAAGAAATCTCTTAGGACCTGGCAGGGTTTCTCCTTATCAGCCTTGAGGAAATTCATGAACGTTCTAATTCCATCTTCCATTATCATGAGAAATGCGGCCGATGATATTCTTGATCCAAATCCATCATCCTTCTGGTCCTCCTCAGAATCTTTATCATTGGAATGAAGCAATTAGCAATGATGGGAAATTAAGTTCATTTAAAATTGACTATGTACCCACTTATAAATTAATCTATTTAATGTTCTAATTTCTTAACCAAGCGCAATTACTTTCAGTTGTTTTATTGATAATCCAATGCAGAATCGATTAAGTAATTAACTGTATAAGAAAAATTAGAAAGTTTTTTTTTTTTAAATAATAAATACCTCGATATTCAGGCACTAGAAGCAATTTTGGTGCCAAAACCCTCATTCTGGCATAAACCTCAGGCCTCCGGCCTTGCTCATAAGGCTCATTTTCTACGTAACGCTGCAGAAGGACTTGAAATTGCTGAAACTGCTGCGCAACGTGTGCTGGGCAGCCAGGATCGAAATCGCGGTGTGAAGCTCTTTTAAGTTGAAAATTCTTGTAGTTCCAGTGGAGAGCTTCCCATGTCAAGCAAACCTGAGCAACATAGGTGGCTTCCAGTTCGTGATATGGGTTGCAGCGGATACCCAAAGGTTTAGCACTTGCAGTGGTAAACTTATGGACAATCCGATCTGATATTGATCTTGGACACGCTTGGATAGACTTAAGTGACTCTGTAATCATGAATTTCTGCACATTAATGATGAAAAACAGCAGAAACGTAGGGGTAATGAAGAAATTAATTAAATCATATGTAGCTTGATAATTAAAGCACCTGTTTCCTGGAGCTTTTGAGCACTAATTCTGTCAAGAAATATCATTTCTTCATCGTACTTTTCGAACATTGTGTAGGATTCCCACTTGGGGCAACTTCTTCGCGACGAAGAAGAGAAAGGGTCTTCTGTGCCAGAGTCCTTAATTGAGCTCCTCCACTCATTGGAGCTCTTAGAGGTAGAACCCACAGTGCATGAGTCTCCAAATATTTCGTCGTCATCATCCTTTTCTTGAACTTGAAGCTTCCTGGACTCTAACCGGTTTGGAGCAAAGATCAAATATTTTTCATCCCCAGAAATTTTCATGTCGTTTTCAATATCTGCAGCATTAATTATACGCATTTTCAGAAGGCAAAAGGGCATAATCAAGCTTAGGACTGGCTTATTGTGATGGCTGTACCTCCAATGTTCTCGTCATTGTCCACCAAAACACTTTTGTCCGGGCGCAAGGTGACCGGTGAGGTGGGTCCGCTATGTTTTGGGAGAGAATCATAAACTGAATCAGCATCTCTTATTGGCGTCTCTTCTCCAACCATACCTGCACCATCTTGTTCAGATTCTGAACCTGCTGAGGCGAGAACATATAACTTTTCATCGTCATCAAGCTTCAAATTGTTGTCCTCCTTGTCTTCAAGCACAGGCTGACCTGAGACCATGACTACGCCAACATGACTTTGATTCTTGTGATTAACGTTGTTATGGAAATCATCTTCCTGGATCATGTCGGCCACAAAATGTTGATCATGATTATTTTCAACACAATCAACGTAAGTGTGAGCCTCATTGTCTTCTTCTTCTTCTTCGTCCGAGAACAAACTGTACTCACATCCATTTTGATTTCTGCACCAAACAAAACGCAGAGAAAACAGTTTATTTATTTACAGTTAAAAGATACTTTGTGAGACAGAGAGAGAGAGAGAGAAAGAGAGATGAGAGATTGGAGTAGACCTTTGGATTATTGGGTAGCTGCCCACAAAGTTGATGAGCTTGAGAAGCAGAATGGAGGAGAAATAGAGGAGGACAAGGAGGAGAAGGAATGAGCTTGAGAGACTGTAGAAAAACCAAACAAGAGTTTCCGTTGGACATGGCAATGGCATCTTTTCTTCAACGTGGCTCCAAAATGTGACCCCTAACATCACCTTTGAAAGGGCAAAGCAAAGAAACTTCCCGGAACAAAAGTTACCTGCTTTAATTATCTTACGTAATTAAGATCGGAATATAGCTTCTCTCGCTCTCTCTCTCTCTGTCTGTTTTCATTTTTCCCTTTTCAGAAAACGTGCCCACGTCTTACTGTAAATGAGTTGCATATGCTATATAGCCCTTTTACCCTTTTTTTTTAGCTAAAAAATATATTATAAAAATATTAATTGTTATCTTTATGAAAGTTATTTATTGAAATTCTAATTAACTTTCTTCAAATAATTCTAATTTTGAGTAATTTTTTTTACATTCAATTATATTATATTAAAAATTTAATATTATGATTTTACTACAAGTCTCCATTTATTTTTTGGAGAAAGCGTGAATAAAAAAGTTTGAATTTGAGTCAAAAAAAAAATTATTACTAAACTTTCATCTTGAGTAATGTTATATGACCTTTTACACCAAAAGATGTAATGACATTTTCGTATGTTCCGACGCATAAACATGGAGAGCTGCATGGACGTGGTAGAAGACGTACAATGCAGTTGAATTGAGGAATTCAAATATCAATTTAACTCTATTCAATATTTTATTATTTTGCTTTTTTTTTATTTTTGGGGTGGTCAAGTAGGCGGTAACTTTCCTTCTTCAAAATTGTTCGTTCTTTGGGATATCTATATCTAGGAATGCCAGCATTCCCTCAACATGTATCTCTGTTATTTAAAGGAGGATTTGAACCTTCTGAGATTGAGGCGAGGTGCCAAGAAAGGATTTTTTTTTTTTTTTTAATGGTTTATTGGCTAGTGACTCCAAATTTTTCAATACCAAACTAATTGGTGCCAACAAAGGGGTCTTTTATTCAGCAAATTACGGATACACTGTCAAGCTAACAAAATTTTCCCTCTCTCCCCCGCCATACACATACAGAGGGACCTATGTACGAATGTACCCAGAAAATGCACATCAGTTGTTCAGCTTAGGAAAATGGAGATTGGCATCAGCAAAGTATGGCGTCTCACTTCATTGTACTCCCATGACGGTCCATTCTCCAAAACCTTTTTCTTTCCATAGAAATGGCCCAATCTCAAAATTTGACAAATCCTATCCCCCACTTTAGGGAGTCAAAAGAAAATGGTTGGATTTTGCCTTTGCCTTTGCATTTGCTGATGAATTCTGGGTACAAAGTGACAACAAACAGAAAAAAAGAAAAAAAAAAAAGAAAGAAAAGAAAAGAAAGATCATAAAAAATATTCTCGGCATTAAAAGCAAAGAAAACCTTGTATCGTAGTAAGCAATTAAAGTAGAAAGGAGAAGGCTCCATACCACCCTTTCTTATTTTTAAAATGTATAAAATGTAGACAAGAATAAAAAAAAAAAAAGAAAGTCCAAAACCGTGCAACAGGCATCCGAGAGAACATTAATTTATCAACCATTCAAAACTCTCTTTTCCAAAAGATACAAATGCGAAACCATACAATACGTAAAGCAACATTCCCAAGGGGTTCAAATGACAAATAACAAAGTGCAAGTCAGCTCAGCTTAGTGGTGGCTGAGCTTGTTGATTTAATCTGAGGAGGAGTTGAGGGGGGGGGGGAAATCCTTAATTTGCCTCCAGTGAGATAACAAAATCCTTCTTGAAAAGTGAAGTCAAAGGAGGGGCCTTGTAACTCAATTCATGTTTCATTTTTTGTTGATCACTTGTCCTTAGCTTTGTACGCCAAGTTTCTTTGCAAACCATCTGTTGTCTGGTTATCTACTCCAAAGGTAAAAACATTTAATCTAACAGATTATGCTATTTGGAGAGATCTCTACGGAGTAGGCATCTTCTTCATCCGTTGGCACCATCCGCTACAGTTTCAATGTGCTTTTATAAATCTATGCACAAATAATTTTTTTACAATCGTCACTAACAACATATATATATAATAGTAATTATTTAATGTGCTGGTCTCATTGATATTTCGACATGTCTTTTTTTTTTTGTATTAATTTAAATTTAAATTTAAATTTTCGCACTGTTTCTTTTCTTTTCTTTTTTCTTAGCAAAAATAAATCCAGTGATTTAAGATCTAAGGATGGGGGGGATCCGCTCAATTTCAACGCAAATGCAATGGATAATTTCCAAAAAGGCAAAAGCAAAGCACAACATAAAAACGACAGCTTTTTACATGTGTTGGGCCAAATGAATGAGGCCCAAAGATAGCTCAGCCCATCCGGTAAGGCTCAAAACATGTTCAGCTTATAGGAGGCAGGTAATTACCAACGTAATTTAGAAAAAAAAAAAAAAAGGCGAAAAATGGGGAGGAAGAAGCGAGTGCCGGAGTTCGAGGAGACGCCGCCGGATGACTTCGATCCGGAGAATCCGTACAAGGACCCGGTGGCAATGCTGGAGATGAGGGAGCACCTGGTGAGGGAGAAGTGGATCGACATAGAGAAGGCTAAGATCCTGAGGGAGAGGCTTAAGTGGTGCTACCGCGTCGAAGGCGTCAACCACCTCCAGAAGTGCCGCCACCTCGTCCGCCAGTATCTCGACTCCACGCGCGGCATCGGCTGGGGCAAGGACCACCGCCCTGTCTCCCTCCACGGTTGTTCCGCCTTCTCTCTCTCTCTCTCTCTCTCTCTCTCTCTAATGCCTGGAAAATTCGATTTTTGTTTCTCGGAAATTCACTGGAATTTCTCTCTTTTTTTAAAAAAAATTTGTTTTTGCCAATTTACTACTCTGAATTAGGTCCGAAGGTGGAGGCAACTGAGTCCGAGTGAACGGTTCATTCGTCTCTGCTCTGCTTTATATTAAGGTAATATTAGATTCTTGTTTAATTTGCTGCATTTTTAGCTATGAAATTTTGATTGATTTGGGTTGGTTCATCCCTCATATTTGGGTTCACTATTAATGAGATTTTCATAATTGTATTTCTCCTGACCCAACGCTTATATCCTGTTTGCATTGAACGCTTGGGGTTTAAACTTCGGAGAAATATGAGCTTATTTAGTCCGATTCTCAGATATGTTGATAATGGGATATCTTGTTTGGAATTCTTATGATGTCCCCAGTGAAATATACGAATTTGCTTGAAAAATTTTGGTTATTTATGGTATTTGAGGAATAGAAGCAGGACAATAAGTGGATTTTGAACTTAAGGTCTGCCAATGGGGCAAATGGTTGGCCTTGTTTGGAATTCTTATGATGCCCCCAGTGAAATCTACGAATTTGCTTGAAAAATTTTTGGTTATTTATGGTATTTGAGGAATAGAAGCAGGACAATAAGTGGATTTTGAACTTAAGGGTCTGCCAATGGGGCAAATGGTTGGCCTTGTTTGGAATTCTTATGATGCCCCCAGTGAAATCTACGAATTTGCTTGAAAAATTTTGGTTATTTATGGTATTTGAGGAATAGAAGCAGGATAATAAGTGGATTTTGAACTTAGGGTCTGCCAATGGGGCAAATGGTTGGCTTTTCAGTATGAGACCAAAGAATGAGACCAGTTAGAAATGCATGCTAGTTGTTTCGATCTTTAGTTGTTCGCATACTTTCCATGAGATGTTGAGTTTTTGCCAAGAGTCAAAGTAGTATTGCATTTACTCTCTATGAGATGTTGAGTATTTTGTCAAGAGTGAAAAGTAAGATTTAATTGACCTAGTGACAGATTTTGGCTTCACATGGTTAATGCTCTGAATTGAAGTCAAAGAGATGATAAATTGGGTCTCAATAATTAAGATGAAGGCAGGATATATGATTGGAAAATGACTCTTCCATTTATTTGTATTTCTCAATGTCTGCTAAAAATTTGCAAATGCGTATATTTTAGCGGCTTTTGCTTTTTTTATTTTTCTATTTGTCTTTTGTATTGGAGCATTCTTGTGAGGGGGGTTGAGATTTTTCAATATTAACATAGCGTGGCTGGTGATTTTGGTTTTGCTTGACACTAGTATAGGCTTCTGTCATAGCAAATATTTTGAGAGGCATTTGCATAACTCCCTTTTGATTGCTTACTAAGTTGTATGATGTGAGCATGTAATGTATGTTTACACATGATTGGTATTTCAAAGACTGTTCTGTCTCCCATGCTACTATCAAAGGGGTTGTTTCAATTATAACCATTTTGGTGTATTGAATCCTTGTCCATTTCTGGATTGGTAGGTTACCTAAGGAGCTTATTTCTAGGGGTCCAGCACCATGCCAAAGCTCCATCTACTTTTAAATGCTTGAGCAATCTATGATGCATGTTTGAAATAAATTGTCGGGTATGTACTTGGAGTTGCCACCATTTGTAGAAAATACAAATTCTTTTGTTTGTAACTTCCAGGGTTTCATGTCAAGAGGGACAAAAGAACAAATCTATGATGCTTTTCATTTAGTGAGCTTTCAGCTTTCCTTCATCAAGTCTTCTCTTCAAACTCGAATTAATTTACAAAGATCACTTTTAAGACGATTGGGTATTCAAACAATATTTGTAGTCTTCAAAGTAAAGCATATGGTTGTAGAGATGAACTTGATGTTATGTCAAGTATGCAATCAACATAAGTTAGGAAACTGATGCAAGGATGTCCATGGTCTTATTATTATTTTTTTATTACTCAAATTTGGACCCGCAAAATGTTCTTGTATCACTACCGCTCTCATCCAAAATGGAGCAAAAGATGTTATTATCGTAGAATGGCCAGAATAGCTGAAAGTATTGGGTTCAACTCAACCCCACTGCAACGCTAAATGGACGTCTGGCAGTACTTGTGATTGAAGTTTGATTGACAAGTGATTTATTGATTAAAAAAAAAAAACCATCCACTCTCTCTCTCACCTTCTCTCTCTTTCTCTCTCTCCCGCCCCTCTCTCTAAAAACGATAAATTCATGGTATGACACTACTTTAAGAGTCACTAGCCGTGGGTTGCCATAACTCAATATTGGAAAAATCAAGTTGTTTGGTACCTGACAAGTATGCAGTCTGCTATTGGTGCTCAACTGCGATTCCATGTTTGTGAATTGAAACCAGCTATAGCTTGCAGGAAACTTAAGAGTCGTCATCCATAACATTTTGTTAGGCGACTATTGCGAGAAAAATTGCTTCTGCAATATTTAGTTTGTTCAAGGATTGTAGCATAGTTAAAAATGCATATAACATCCCCATTCCCCACACCCCCAATCCTTCGTCCCTTAAAAAGGGAAACCATGGGTGCCTTGCTCATGTTGCAACGTGGTACCTGTATAGAAATGGAGGCTGGGTAGAATTAGACATTAAAACGGGATCTATATGAATGGTGTACTGTTGACTTTATACATCAATAGGCGGTGTATGAAAATCAATAGTTATAAGATCCAAGATTCTGTTTCCAGCAAAAGACGTTCTTGGCTTGTTCTCAACACTGGATATTCCTCCTGATATTTGATTCTGGAGTTAATTATATTGTCAGTGTTGATGATTTTTTCTGGGCCAATTTTTTCGTCTTTTTCCTTGTCCTTATACATGTCCGAGATTGGTTTAGCCTTGGGGCATTGAACTTCTTAGTAGCTAGTGGCTCTTTATTTATAGGCTTGCGAATCACAGAATGGTTTTTAATATGTTACTGGTCACAAAGCAACCTATATCGATCTTGTGTTCGACGTGGAAATTGAGATCAATCTGTTTTTGGTGGGAAAATGTGACATGCATTTAGTCTAATTTGTTCGAATCGACGTAGAAGTTATGTTAATGTTTAGCCTTGCCGTTTTATTTAAGCTGACATATAGTCTTCTTTCTCCCAAACTCACATCTCCCTTGTGTTTGATAGTGCACATTAAAAATGATAGCGATCCTATCTGCGTTCCCCACATGGTGGTAGATTCCAGTTGAAAACCAACTCTTTGATGTGGTTGCGAGCTTTTACACCGTGGCGTGATTGCTGTCCGCACACTTTTCTTTTTCTCTGTATTTAGTGGGAAAACTCCGTTTGGTGGAATGTTGTGAAACGTGATGCGATGTTAAGGAATATAATTGTTTAAAAAGTAACTTTAGGAGTGTTCAACTAATTACATTTCATAATTTACTGCGTTCGACTAAACCTATTATCAATCATATATAAGCTAGCTTTACTCCTACTGCGGCAATGAAATATTAAAGAATTTTCTTGCTTGGGAATGACTTTTGAATTCTGTTTCATATGTCTGCTTCATTAATACATCGTATTCCATCGATGTGATGGGGGTTTTGAAAAACTCTAATCGTTAATAGAAGAAGTAATTCGCGACAATACGAGAAGAGGTGCTAGACCATCCCTTGCTGGGGTTGAGTACTTGGACTTTAGAATATAATTAGAGCCACGTGCCAATTAAAAGGTACTTTGCTCCAATAATAAACTTAAAATCCAATAACAGAAATTACACATAATATCAAAATGAACATATTCCCTGGTGGTTAAGGGGAGCCGTGAGGGGGAATGATTACATTTGGGGAGGCTGAAGGATATGATGCGGCCTTAGAAAACTCAATCCATGCATTAAGTGGGAGACACTTTAACCTGATCGTGCTAAACGTGCACAAAACAGACACAAATAACCATGAGCAGAAACAAAAAGAGAGGCACAACACAAAGACTGATCCGCTGTAAGCGAGTCCACTGCAAAGCCAAACCACAAAATTAATAGATGGTTCCATTATTCTTCATATATTTGCAAAAACTCGAACGATTGATTGGTTATGGATGTCCTACCTTCTTTCAAGATCGATCTGATCATAACATGATTACCTGGTAATAAGGCCAAGGAGCTCCCTTCAGTCCAATGGGCGGGCGAAGAATATGCGGAAGGAGTTGCTCCCATAGCATGCACTTGGCTAAACTTGACATCCCTTTTCAGAAGAATCTCTCATGTATTACATAAGCAAATAAGCAGCTATAGGTACCGTCTTTGCCAAATGTTAAGTATCGCCTAAATGCATGAGATGGCAGCTCTTGCCGCTTCTCAACCCTCTATATTGGACAGAAAGGAGCTCCTCTGAGCCGTGCCTTCACTCCCAACTCTCTCTCTCTCTCTCTCTCTCTCTCTCTCTAACCTAACCGGAACCACCTAAGTGCTCAAAATTTAAAATTGGGTACTGCTTCATAATAATACGAGGGCAATAAGAAATATGATTCATTCATATTTCTTTTTCTTGTATTAATAAGTATTGCCAACTACCTTATTTTTTAAAACATTATGTAAAGTTTTGTTAATTGGACAGAAAAGCTAGTTAGACTTGTTTAGGGATCGTATGATAGTCATAAGAGAAATTAACTAATCACATCTTCCTTGACGTCATTAGTAACAAAAGCTGAAGATTGAAAAATTATTTTCATGTCCTACAATAATTACCATATATCTTAATATGCGTGACTACATATATAATAGTGCTCTTATCTTAAAAGTATATTCAAATTTTGGGAGTCTCGGGAATTTAAGATAAGGGAGAGCTTAAGATGTTTTGGTCTTATACCTTTGAAGAATGCCTTGAATATTCTTGCAAACATATTGTAAAAATATATGAACATCGAACACTTTTTTTTTTCTTATCAAAATAGATTTCGGGTGTTTGATTCGCAAGTCCCCGAGACACGAAAGCAAAACGCCCTGCCTACTTGTGTCGTATAAAGTTTCAGCCTTTGACTGACAAACCTGACCTCGATTTTAAATGAAGTGATAAGGATATGAAGTGCCTGACATCGACCAATCCCTTAGCTTTGATTTTTATTTCAACCCATCTTCTTTATGTCATGTGGCTCTTGATTAATTACTTCCAATATAACAATAACATGCTATATTTTTCCAAATACCTAAGAAATTTGGTAAATTAGGGTGCAGGAACAACATCAATTTATTTATTCTATTAGGAAATGATTGCTGAATACAGAATACACTATGCGCAATAACAGGTTGCCAACGGTATGGACACGAAGCATGGCAATGCTTCGGCTAGTACATGCTTGCTTTGCATCATGCATGCCGATGCTTCGTTAGGCAATGTGCCAATTTATTATTGTCTGCGTCTAGTAATATATCTGCTGGTATTTTCTGTCACATGAATCTTGTTGGAAGTGGACCGAGTTTGCTGAGCAAAACAGATTTCAAAATGATGCGCAATGCGATCCAAAGGTCCGGTAAACCACTGCGCTGGATCATAAGCCTTGTTCCAATGGAAAAATCTGAATTGCTAATTTATGCCGTCTTTCCATATAATGCTTATATTCATTTTTGGAATAAGTAAATTCTTTTTTATTAGTTTTTCTCGAACCTCGTTTCTTTGAGTGCGTCGTACATGATTGGAGGTTTTTTTTTTTTTGTTGTATATTGCATTTGTATCCTTAAGTTTAACTATTTGTATTTATGTACGAATAGAGTTCCTTGAACTTACAGCACAAAGATAAAGGTACTTTGCTAGGAATCTTGTTCGTTCGAAGTTTGAATTTTAGTGGCTCATACCAAATATTTTTATTTTTGAAAATGGAGAAATTCAATTCTTATGTTTAGTGTAGGCTTGTTTTCTTTGGATAATTGACTAAAAGAAAAGATTGTATAGAATTCAAAACATTCTATGACCTTTTTTTTTTTTTTGGGTGGTAGCTAGTCCTTGGTAAATGACCTTTTATTTTTGCAAGATGATTAGATCAATGGTGCAAGAAGTTGACAACTATATACACAACATTATTCATCAAAACAAAAAGTATGCATAGCATTGGTTTTGTATATTAGAAGACCATTTTTCTTCAACTACAAAATTGAGTTCCAAAATAATTAATGTGAAATTATTTATTTAGTGGCACAAATCTGTCAAGCTTGGTATAAGATTCCTTGATGAAGTATTCTTGTTGGCCTTTGGCGTTTGTCGCTTCCAAACATTTGGCATATTGAAGTTTTGGCATACTCTTTTGTTTCAAAGTTTCGGGTTTCAAACAACAAATGTGGGCTTTAATTATGTGATTATAGCTCTAAATTTTCCTTTTTATTTTCAGGTATGATTTATTTGGCCGTTTAACAATTGTAGAGTTTCATTTGTTATTGAAGTGTTGGTAAGTTTGCTAATTGGCTGATACAAATGGCTAAAATGGCCGATTACTTGGCCAAATTGGGAGTTGTTGGCATGCATGTTTAATAAATTCAAATTGTTTATTAGAATCCCTTTATATGTTTTCTTTTTTAAGAGGGGGGTGATTGACAATTTATAATTTTAGTTTTGTTTATTTGTAATTATGTGATTTTGATCTTAGTGGTATATTAGAGGGTTAAGCATATAAATAGAATTAGAAAACTTTCTCGTTTGTATTCAAATTGCTTATTAAAATTCCTTTTTATAATATTTTTTGTTTGGGGAAGAGGGCAGAAGTTGACAATAAATAGTTTTAATTTTGTCCATTTGTAATTATATGACTTAGATCATATAAGTATATCAAAAGGTGAAGTATAAAGTCACAACTAGAAAGCTTTTTGGTTTGAATTTACACAAGATGCATAAAAGATATAAAGACCATAAAGAGACCAACAGATTTTGTTTCAAAAGAAAATTCACTTTATTATATTATAATCTTTAGTTTGTATATAAAAATTTAAATATGTACATTATTATGAGTTTGAATATGACGTAATATACTTGTAAAAACAAAACAATCTAAGTACAAATTCAAATTAGTTATAGCTTAATCTTAAAGATTATAAAAAGATAATTTTATCAATCATACTTTCTACTTCTTTTAAAATTCGAATACATGGTCAACATTCATCTAATCAAACTTAGATAACTTTTAATACAAGCTTGACTTTTTTATTTTTTTAATTGAAAGTAATTGCCATAACTATAATTCAAAAATTAAAACAAGAACTTGTAGCAAAAGACTTCATCCTAAAACTTGATTTGTAATCCTTTAGCACCATAGTGTTCTATTTCCATAAATTTTAATTCTCCTTCTTAATGCTGTAAGATTGCACTTTTAATTTGTTCCTTGAAACTTCAAATCTTTGCTTTGACAAATACTTAGCAAAGTTATTTGTAAGTTATTTAACTATACAACAATAGATTAGGTTTATTTCTTTGCTTTTTTTGTACTTCCTTGATGAAATGTAGCTCAATCATGAAGTTTTTGGTTTTTCTATAAAGAATTGGATTCTTAGAAATTGAAATGGAATATTAGTTATCACAATAAATTGGTGTTTGCTTTAGTTTGTTCCAAGTTCAAATCAGAGAGTAGTTTTCTAATTTAAATAATTTGATTGACATCATATACAATATAATATATTATACTTTTATTATTGATCAGGCAACAACAGATTGTTTCTTTAAATTTCAACTAAAAACTCTAGTTTCAATGGGAAATACATACCTTAAAGTGCACCTTATATCTTTTAGAGATTTAATCTAATTCTTATTTATATAACTTATAATTTATTTCAATTAAGCTATTATACATGATTCTTAAGTTTATTATTTCTTGAATGTATCTCAAAGCATTTTTTACAACTTTATAATGTAACTTACTATAAAAGTGTAAATTTGAAAAAGAGACTTAAAGCATACATGATGTTTAGTTTTATAACTTTCAACTATGGCAAACATATCCTTTAGGACTTATATACTTTAAGGCATTTGTCTTTTCAGCTTTATCATTTTTTGGTAGCCTTTCTCTAGTTACTGAAAGTGTAGCAATGCTTTTATAATCAAGCATATTGAATTTCTTGAAAATCTCCTTAACATATATTTGGTCTAACATATGAAAGATCCTTAATTAGATTGTTTTAATTTTAAATCAAGAAAAAAAGACAACTCCAAAATCAGTTATGTCAAAGACATGTTTCATCTTAATTTTGAATTATTGCATAAGATATTAATAACTATTAATGATGAGTAAATCATTAACAATAATGAGATATAAAGGTCCTAATCTTGTCAAGACTTAATATACAAGGTAAATTCATTTGTTCCTTTTGAAACTAAGGCTTAATAAGTGATCATTAATCTTATTATACCAAGCCCTTGGATCTTGTTTTAATTTATATAATGTTTTTCTCAATGTATAAATCTCGTCTTTTTATCCTTGCTTGATGAAACTAGGAGATTGCACTACAAAGATTTCCTTTTAAAGCTTATTATTGAGGAAAGTAGATTTTATATCAAGTTGGCATACTTTTTAACCTCTATGTGTTGCAATTACTATGAGAAATTTAATGGTATCTATTCTAACTATTAAGACAGAAGTCTCAAAGTAGTTTACATCATACTACTATGAGTCACCTTTAACTACTAGTCTTACTTTGAGTTTGTTAATTGCTTTATCAATTTGGTGTTTGACTCTAGATATTTATTTTACTTTTATAACTAATGTTCCTTCTAATTTGGGAGCTAATCCATGTTTCATTTTTTTCAATGGAATATAGCTTCTCCTATATTGCCTTTTTCTAGTCAAATTTGCTTAAAGCTTTTTTATAGTTGGTACACTTTGAGATGGTTTTATATGCTTTTTCATAAATATCACAGAGCATTCTGGTTCCTTTAATAAGGAAGTCATCATCATCTTTATTAAATGTCTTAGATTTTGTAAGTAATACATTGGTAACCTACTTAAATGAAGTTTAAGTAGACATTAATAAAATACGTAGATTATATAGTTACAAGTAGTGTTGGTATATCCAATAAAGATAACTACAATTACTCTTAAGTGTGGTTTACCTTTTTTTTTGTTTTGATATATAAGTAAAATATAAATAGCTAAAGCTTTTTAAATGATTAAGAAAAAGCTTGTGTTGAAACCAAGCCTTAAAGAGATGTTAATCAGAAAAGGTTTTAGTTAGTAATTTATTTTGTATACACTAAATTGGCTATTGTTTCTACCCAAAAACTTTTTTAGAAGTTTCTTTTTTATTAACATGCATTTTGCCATTAAGATTATAACCATATTCTTTCTCTCATTTATCATATTTTATTAGGGTGTATATAGAGCAATAAACTAGTTTTAAGTTCCTATAACATTAATTATATGTTTAAATAATTTTGAGGTATACTTAAGACTATTATTAGATTTATGTGTTTTAGTTTTAAGACTTATTTATGTTTCAATTTAAATCTTAAACTTTAAGAAAATGGAGGAGACTTTTAATTTTGGTCTTTAAGAAAAAGATCTAATAAAACCTTGTATAATCATCTATAAAGATGATAAAGTATCTGTTTCCATTTAAAAATGTAATGCTTATGAGTCTATAGAGATCAATATACATGAGTTGAAGCCTCTTTTTAACCTTTTATGGTATGTTTGTTGCAAAAAAAAGTCTAATTTATTTACCATATTATTGATAATCATCAAAAGTATTAGCAAGTTTATAGATTTTAGGTATATCTATGGTAAGCATTTTTTTGTGCAAGGTTTGAATGTTTAGATAATAGAAATAGCTGAACCTTTTGTGCCATATAACTAATTTATTAATTAAAGTAGGTTAATCTTAATCATAAGCCTTAATTTATATGAAAATTTTTTTCTTTAATGGGAATAAAAACCAACTCATGACTTTTAGTATCAAATATTATGTACATTTTATCTTTAAAAATCATTAAATATCCTTTTTTTTAAGTAATTGACTAACACTAAGAAGGTTTTAGCTAATGTTTAGAACATATATTACATTATTACACTTTGGTGTAATGATCGTAAATATGTCTTTTCTTTTTACTTCTAAAGCTAACCTATCTTCACTTTGGAGGTATAGGTTTGATCTAAAGATATAAAGATGTCAAAGTTTAGGGATTGTGGTTTGTGTAACAACTATCCACAAGCTAAGTTTAAACAATTTTGCTAAAGTTGCTATTACTAACTGTAAAAAATTGTTCAATAAATTGCTACTTATTATTTACTATTTGTGTTTTAGTTTTTGTTGAATGATGTTATTATGACTAACTTTTTTTTTTATATACATCTTTTTAGAAGGACCTTTTTCTTTTGTTATAGAAGTTACAAACAATGTCTGGTTTTCTTTAACAAAATTTGGCTAGATGATTTATTTTGCTGTAGTGTTCACAGAGAGGGTATTGCTTCTTTGCTTTTATCATGTTGTTCTTTGACTTTTTTCCTTGCTTTACCCTTTTCTTCTTTATCTGCTAATTTTGAAGTGATTTGGAGTAAGACTAAAATAAAGATACAAAAATCAATGTTGACAACAAGTTAGCAATAGTTATATTAAAGAATTTTATTTTTCATGGCAAAACAAAGTACTTCAAAATCAAGTTCCATGCCATTGGAAAATTGCAATAAGAAATAAAAGTGGGGGTTGACTTATCGTAACTTAGAAAATCAAGTTATTGATATTTTGACCAAACGTTTAAATAAGAACAAATTTAAGTATTTGAGATTGAATATAAGTATAAATATCAAAGAATCTAAGGAAAAGTATGGGAAACCATAACTTTTTTACTATTCAAGTTATCTCATTGATTTCATTTGTAGATAAGGAAGTTTTGTTGCTTAAGTTTCAAAATATGTTTTTACTTTTGTGTTACTATATTTCAATGTTCTAATTAAGTAAAAATTAAAATTAGAAATTTTAGTTAGTTGGTTCGTGATATTAGGTAAATTTACCTATTTCATGATTGAATTTTGTAATGAAAGGACATTGTTGAAAGTAATAAAGTATATTGCCTCCAACACTAATTTTGCTTGTTTTTTTCAGTTAAAGCTAATCATGTCTTATTTAATAATTATATTTGTAATTAAATTTTAAGAATTGAATGTGTGAAAAAAAATATATATCTCTTCCTTGAATGCTTTTTAATTTTGTAAAGTATTTGAAAGAGGCTTTTCTCCTCTTCATAAACCCTGATTCTTTCATACATACGGTGGTTGCGGTTCTTCACCATTGATGACCATTTCTTGATCACGCCTTGATAGCAAAAACTTTAGCTGGGAGAGCAAACGTTCCAGCCATGGTCCTTGACGAGGGACAAGACTCTGGGTGTAAAGATTAGCTGTAAGAAGTTGGTATTACTTGCTGGTTGATGTTGTTAGTATTTGTTTTCTTGATTTATAATATTCGGAGCAGTCTCTTGTCCTTTATGGTTTCTTGATTTTTTTTTTTGTTGTTGTTATTAATTCTTGTATTTCTGTGCAAACTCCCGCCTACCTCGAACCAGAATTCGGGTAACTACTCAGGCTAGCCCAAATTCTATCAAACAGCATTATCAATCGCAGCCAACCCCAGCCCAAAATGACCAAAAACCAATAGAAAAGTGAGGACAAGACTGTCAGTGCCGGGCCCGTTCACTCAATGTGAATAGGCCGAAGGGTATACCTATGAGAATCCCACTCTAACGAGAACAACAGGGATAAACCATCAACCCTGAATAGGTGAAATGCTAAGCTTAAGTTTAAAAAAAAAAAAAAAAAACCCTCATACAAGAGATTTTCGCCTTTTTTTTTTTTGTTTGATACACATAAGAGATGATATGTGCAAAAGTTGATTCGTACAAGCTTTAAGAGCACCTCTATCATAAATTAACCACCAAGTGAGCAGTGAAAATCATTTCGGATGAATACTTATTTTTTAATCTAAAAGCTATAAAAATGAAATCAAGAATTATAACCTAGAAGCTTGATTACCAGCAATGTTCATCCAATGACAGAAATATGAATATTTATCTATCTATCTATATAAATATAACATTTTCATGACTTCTACTTGTCACGTGGTACCTTTCTGTTATCTTTTTAGCCCCTTTTTATCCCATCTCTTCGAGAAATTGTCATGGAGTTGAATAGAACGGGAGACAAGGCATTCACTAAGAATCAGTAACTGCAATTTTAATTTATTCAAATGATCAAACGTTATACAGGGAATTTTCTATCCAATTACTAAATTTAATTGAACCATCACTATTTCCATGTCAAGAAAAAACAAAAATCTATTGGTGTGGAACCAAAAATTTATAACTATTCGATCCTTGAAAATTATTGGCGAAAATTCCACCAGTCTGAAATTGTTATATAACCGTTGGTGTGGAACAAAAAATCTGTAACTATTTGATCCCTGAAATTATTGGCGAAAATTCCACCAGTCTGAAATTGTTATATAACCATTGGCATGGAACCAAAAGTCTACTTTGTTTCTAAGAATATGATGATGTTTCAAATGCTGAAGCTGCTCTGATGGTGGTACAAATACTGGCCTCATGCTGCAGGGTTTTTTTTTTTTTTTTTTTTGGGTTGTTACCATGCATGGGAAATGGATACTTCTGTTAGAGCGTGTTTTGCTTGATTGAAAGTTAGGCGTTCTTGGTTATGACTATCACCACATTTTTTTTTTCTTCTCATTTTGGCAAGTAAGTGCAATTTGGCAGCTCCCTTCGTTGTGTACATAATATGCCTCTCTACTGAGTTTCGAACGGTTTATAATCGTATTTAGTCCTGTCAACGAAAAAAAAAAAAGGGAATTTGTTATTCATCTGGTTGACTTATTTATTAATAAATTCATTTTTCTTTCAAAAAATAATAAGTGCAGATAGGGTCTATTTGTACTTACAATACAATTGCTTCGCAGTGAAGACATATAATGGAGCCAAAGCTGTGCTTCCCAGGTAAGTGATAATAAGCCAATACACATTGCTGCTAACTGGCTGCACAGTCCCCTTTCGGATTGCGACTCTGTTAACTACCTGCTAAGTGAAGCTGCAATTGCAAACCAGTAACAGCACAGCGAGAGAGAGAGAGAGACAGAGTGAGGACGCTCTTTTGGCAACTGCTGTGAAATTTCTTGCATGGGAATCTCTCTCTCTGTCTGACAATAGAGTATAAGTTACTACTCTTACGTTTAACTTCTGCCATTCTTTGGAAAGTGCATCACTTTCTCTTGTTTCCGACATTCTCATTTCTCTTGCAAGGGAAGCAAAGGGATCATCTGCAACATGTTCTGTGTGTCCTTCAGCTCAGAAAATATATCGAGTGAGCAACCATCAAGTAAGCTTGCTCTTTGGTTTTCTTTTATTCTTTCTCTACCTTTTATTTTGCAGTTTGGTCCTTTGACATGGATTCCGTTTTTTGTATGCCATCCATTGTCTGTTTTTTCTTCCTTTTGGCCACTTACTTTGCATCACAAGAGTTCCTTACATTCCTTACAGGTAAAATTCAGTCCGAGAGTTCAGGCAAACCTGGCTCGGGAAATCTGTTTCTTTGGCAAAAACTTGAAGAAATTCTGCGCAAGCAAAAGAAAATTTTCACACTTGAATGGGAGATACAATTTTCCCAGAAGAATCTTGCAATCAGGAATTTTGATTGTGCTGCAAACCGCAGAACGCATAGAGCTATTGATGGGCTGAGATTAGTGAGTGAATTTTCAAAGAAGTTTCTGGGTGCAGAAACAAGGGAAGAAGAGAAAAGAGGACTGCAGAGAGGAATGGGTAAAAAGCTATTGACAGTTTCGAGGGCATCAAGTTCCAATGAGGCAGAGAAAACATCACTGATGAATGTTTCAAGATGTAAGGTGTGCAGGAACGCTTGTAAAGGCAAAGAAGTTTCCCAAGCCAGTGGAGTTGAACAGCTATATGAAAGATTAAGGATACTTGAAGAAGAAATGGACATCATGAAGCAAGAATTCTATGAGAACATTGAAGAAAAAAGAAAGCTGGTGCATGAGATACAACAGCAGTTTCATACAATACAGAATTGCCTACAACTTAGGAATCAAATAGAAAGGGAGAGAACTTCTGATGCATGCTTTCTCGGTCACAATGATAAGGTACGTGTTATGCGAAGGTGCATCACTGCAGTTGGCAAGCTCTCTTGTCTGAACAAAGATAGATCATGCAGATTGATATTTATATTCCCTGCTAATTGTAGGGCCTAAGAATAGGATGTGCCTGTTCAAATATCATGTGCATGAATATTGTAGGGAAGCAGTTATATTTGGAGCAGTCACAGGAGAAAACGATAAAAGAGAATGACTAATGCAAGTATGGCAGTGACTGGTCGTTTAAAAAGCAAGTTTTAGTTTTGGAAAACTGCTTCTTTGTAAAAATAAAGATAAAATTATATACTTCTAGTCCCTCTCAGACCCCTAATGTGGGAGTCTTGGTGTCAGAAATGCCCCTTTTTAGTCTTCTATTGGAGCATCATTATTTTCATAATGGCTATCTTTGGGGAGCATGTTGTAAAACAAACATCTCATTGTCCTTCCAGAAAGCTATTTTGTTTAGTTTACGGGAAAAACTGATGCTGAGACCACAAAATTCATAAATACATGATCCCCAATGCAGGATCTCTCATTAACACCATGGATAAAACAAGGCTTTAGAAGAAAACAATTCATCCTACATAAAGTACAAGGCTTTATGTACTATTGAATTGTTCATCTTTCGCAGATAGATCAATGACATGTCTAATGGATTATGGTTTCCCGCAGGAAGAAGGGTTAAGGTCTCACCCGTCAGAAGTTCACCCAAATCCAAGTCAACGCATTGTAACCAGAGACCAGAGAACTGATATTCTAGCGTTACTGGAAGCTGTTGATGCAGTCATTCTCAAATGACAGAACTTGAAACCCTATATTGTTTGAATATTTTAAACTCGTGGCAAGATTTTAGCCACCTTCATGTTCTTTTAGCTTATGTTCTCATTTTCATTACCGAGGCAGCAAATAATACCACAGACAAAAGTGTAATCCCATTGTTAAAGCAATCACATCTGGGAAACCATGTTTTCCAACTAGTTACTGAACTAAAATATCAACTTTTATTAACCCAATAATGATCCAAAAATATAACAAGAAACGAATCTTGCAATCCCAACAAACTAGTTTCCTTGCAATTTCACTGTTTGATTTGGTGCCTGTTTGCATATTGCATGGTACGTTTCACAAACTGGTTTCTCGGGACAATGTCATGTTGCCTTGGAAACCACGAAGACATGTGATCCCAAAATATTATTCACAACTCCATCCCCCAGAAGATGGGTCAAAAACAGGGAAGGGTTTATAATCTCACAAACTAAGAATAAGCCGTAGAAATGTGTGCAACAAATGAACTACTAATGTATTACATTTCACCCTTATACCCACCAGAACCATAGTAGTCCTTCCGGGAATTGGCAATTTGCTGGCTCCGCTGATGCTCTAATTTGGGGCATTCACCAATGCGGTGACCAAGCCCACCACAATAAACACATCCCTTAACTCCACTAGCCCGAGCGATCATTTCTGCTTCTTCCATGGGATCATTCAACTCTGCCAAGACAGGTGGAATCCTTTGCCTCGCTTCTTGCAAGAGGTGCTTCAAGTCAAGAAGTGTTGTCTCACTCTGATTCTTGTTAATAAAAGTTGTTGCAATTCCAGTCTTACCACACCTTCCAGTTCGTCCAATTCTATGAACATAATTTTCAATTTCTGCAGGCATGTCATAGTTAACTACATGTTGAATATCAGGAAAATCCAAACCCTTTGAGGCAACATCTGTGGCAACCAAGACATCCTTTTTGCCTGATTTAAAAGATGAAATTGCATACTCCCTCTCTTCCTGGTCCTTGCCCCCATGGATGGCCACAGCTTCAACTCCCTTCAGAAGAAGATATTCATGGATGTCATCCACATCAGCCTTGTTCTCACAAAATATTAAAACAGGAGGTGGTGTCTTCTGTAAGCACTCAAGAAGGTAAACAATCTTGGCTTCCTGTTTCACGTACTCAACCTCTTGAATAACATCCAGGTTTGCGGCTCCTGCTCTTCCCACGTTAACCGTGACAGGTTTTACCAAAGCACTCCTAGCAAAATTCTGAATTTTGGTGGGCATAGTTGCAGAGAATAGAAGAGTTTGCCTTTGAGCTTTAAAGTGGTCAAATACTTCCCTTATGTCATCCTCAAAGCCCAAATCCACTAATCTATCAGCTTCATCCAATGTCAGATATCTGCACACCATACAAAAAATGGATTCAGCAACCATCTCAACAAGGGTAGTTTTATGATACAAGTAGCAATGATATAACATAAAGAAATAAGAGAAACAAAGTGCATCAAGCATGTCCACAAAAGAGTGATACAGAGTGTCCTGAATCAAAGAAATTAGACCCAAAACCAAGAAGATAACAGTGTAAAAGGAACAAGAAAACAGGTGCCAACAGCACTCTCCACCAACTATCATTCATTAAATGAAGACAGGCAATCTCAATTGACAAAAGACTAACAAATGGATGAGTAGTTGAAGTTGCAAAATTCAAATCAGCCAGAGAATAGGTGAAAAGACATTATAAAGGGGTGAATTTTAGACAGGAAATAATAAATCTCAATTCATGGTCCCTGCTAGCCGAACTGAGGATTAAAGGTACAGCTTCTGTAGTGGAAGCCTAAACAGGTTGCATCATATAAGACCAACTGCAGGAAGCACAAAGCAGTACCCTGCGTTACTATCCAAAAGCTTGTGACAAATCCAATTACTCGTGGTTGTATTGGTGTCAAACAAACACAAATAGAGAATTAAAACTGCAGGGCATTAGGCAGAGATTACAAGAAAGTGAAAATGGCAATATGCCATGGCCTTGGTCATGCCTACCTGCAGTTATCCAAGTTCATTTTTTTCTTCGCAAGCATGTCTTTCAACCTTCCAGGGGTTGCAACAACAATATGCACACCCTTCTTCACAACCTCCAACTGAACCCTCATATCCACTCCACCAATACACAGCAAGGGCCTCAACTCCGGATATCCAGCTTCTCTCATCGGGGCCAGAAACTGTTCAACCACTTCGAAGGTCTGTCTAGCAAGTTCTCTTGATGGACACAAAATCAAACCAAAGGGTCCTTCTCCTGGCACAATTGGCATCATCATCTCCTCCTGCAAGGCAATCATAATCATTGGAAGCACGAAAACCAGTGTCTTCCCAGATCCCGTAAATGCAATCCCAATCATATCCCTCCCTGACAATATAACAGGAAGACCCTGCACTTGAATAGGTGTGGGCTGCACAATCCGTTTCTCCTTCAATTTCCTCAAAATTGGCTCCGGAAACCTCATATCCTTAAAATTCTTAATGGGTGGAGGAATGTCCTCCCCATCAACGATTATATGCCACTGCTTCCGAATCCCATCTCGCTCCCTTTTCAACATCCTTCTAATACTCAACGGCGGCTTCCAACCAGTTAGCAGCGGCTCCGTGTAGGTAATCCCTTTTGCCAATTCGCGGACTGACATCAAGGTTTTCCGATCGGACAGGTGCTCAATCATCTCTTTCTCCTGCTGAACTATCTGCTGGGTCGGGCTGATCTCCGGCTGGTCCCGCTTAAGCTGGGAAGCTCTTACAAGCAAGCTCGGCTTTGCTTCTGCCTGCTTGGCCTTCTCGAGCTCATCTTCTTCAGCAGCCGAAGACTTCCCTTTTCTTTGCATAATCTTCTGGGCCTCCATCTGCCGGCGCTTCGCCACCGGCACGTACTCCACATAATCATCGTCTTCCTCCATACTCAAACTTTCCCTATAAATTCAAATAATAGAATTTGAAGAAAAAACAAAAAAAAAAAAAAAGCAAGCAATAATTTGCCCCCCGCCACAAAAAAAAAAGGGCAGTCTAAACGCAATTAACCGATTGACTGTTGAAATTGGGTTTAATTCTACAAGAAAGAAAAAATTAGGGTTTTGGGATGTAAACCTCAGGTCCACGAGAGGAACAGTGCAAGCAACGATCGAGCGACAGAGATTTGAAGATTTGAAATCAAGGGACCCAAAAAAAAAAAAAAGAATTGTTGACGAAAACGCTGACGACCAGATTACAGCAACATTAACGTTGGATATAGTTTAATTGAATATGGAAATAATTAGGGTTTTGAAATGCAAAACCCCGGGTTCCCCTCCCCCCACCCTCCTCATAACGAGAAAAATGGGACGAACTTGGGGCGGAACGGAACATTTGGCGATGTTATGAATTGACAAAACGGCCCTTCATTTTATATAATTGAAGATATAAAATGCGTCATTTTACATATCTCCTCAGATGTGTTCAATGTGGCAATTAAGAGTATAATCTCATCAGAGAAAATTTCAATTTTATTATATTCATATTATATAATAACTTAATAATAAAATTGCTAATTATTTTTAAAATTATACAAAATTGTCTCCGCTGAATACTCTGATAAATATTTAAACTCACAAATTATATAATATATAATATGAAGAAGATTTTTAGTGCTAAATCACACTGAAGGTAGTAATAGTTTTATGTGATTTTATTTTTTTTCTTTTCGTACGAAAGATTATAAAAACATTCCCATCTTAATGACTTGGAATGAAATGAGCATGGCAACCACAACACTTCTATTAGATGATGGTAAAGAGTCTTAGAATTGCTGTAATTTGTGGGAGGGAGTTGGTAGTTGCTGGAGTTAAAAAAAAAAAAAATAATAATAATAATAAAATTTGAATTAAATACAATTTTTTATCATTTAATGAATTTTTATTTTCTTGGGTGACAATGTTTCACAACTTAAATGTATTTTTCAAAGATACAATGAAACTTAGCATCAAAAGAAGAAGACACCCTAAAAAAAAAAAAAAATTGTCTTACAGTTTAATGTTTTTTAAATAATAATATTAAGTATTATATAAAATGATTATATAAAAAATTTTTCTTCAAAAGGATATTTTTTTATTTATTAAAAAGTTTTTGCGTGTTTTTTCAGAATATTACAAAAGTTGCTAAAAAAAATCAATGATGTGTGTTTATTGATGACAAATTTCATAATAGTAAAATTTATTTATGATAATAAATAGACCCTAAATCATGGCAATAGTTATAAGATTCTTGTAATTATTAATTAAAATAGAAAATGCATTTTTCGTCATTTTCTATTTTTCTTATCAGCCGAAAATCCTTCGTCACTTTAAAGGTGGGAGTTGAAGATGCCCCAAAAAGAATTAAACAACAGAATAATAATAATAATAATAATAAAAATGGAAGTTGAAGTCAAACTCCGGCTGGCAGACGCCCACAACCACCAGAAGCTGTCCGCTATCCTCTCCCCGTTTCACTCCGAAACACAGGCCCAAGAAAACTTCTTTTTCGACACCGCTACTGCCCTGCTCACCTCCAACCTCGCCGTCCTCCGCCTCCGCTTCTACAACCTGGAAGCCCGCTGCGCTATCTCCCTCAAAGCCAGGCCCGTCCTGTCCAACGGCATCAGCCGCGTGGAGGAGCAGGAAGAGCCCGTCGACCCGCAATTCGGACGGACCTGTATAGCCGAGCCGCGGAGGCTTGGGCTGCTGGAGAGCTCAGAGATAATGCGGAGAGTTAAAGAGGAATTTGGGGTCGAAGAAAATGATGGGTTCGTGTGCATTGGCGGGTTCAAGAATGTGAGGCAAGTGTTTGACTGGAAAGGCTTGAAATTGGAGCTCGACGAGACGATTTATGATTTTGGGGTGAGTTATGAGATTGAGTGTGAGAGTGAAGAGCCTGAGAGGGACAAAAAGCTGATTGAAAAGTTGCTGATGGATAATGGGATTGAGTTTTCCTACTCTGCTGTTAACAAATTTGCCGTGTTTCGTTCGGGGAAGTTGCCCTAGTGATTCGAGTGTATGTCTAATCTAGTTTGTGAATTTTATGGAGTAATACTTATTGAAGAGCATGTTGTTATTTGTTTCGTCGACTCATTGAATTAAGATTGCACCGGATTAGTAAAACTGAACTCTCAAGTACACGTATACATGCTAATTTTTGGGAATCTACTTTAGCGCGCGAGTCTTGTGCACTGGGAAGGCCCTTTTATTTTTGCTCATTTTTGTTTGTCTTTGTCGCCCAAACTCCGCAGTGTTTTCTTTTTCCTTTCCTTTTTTTTTTTTTTTTTATTATAACTAATGATGCTGATCAATTCATGATTCGACGATGCATATTTTGGTTGCCTGCGATTGACTGATGTTGAATGCATTATGGTGGTATACATTGTCCGGCAATTACGTGAGCAGCTTAGGAGAAATTATGGTTACAAATGTTGTTTGATCTAGAACAAGAAATATGCAATAATGTGTGGATTGTTCGTACTAAAAGGAAGCTTTTGAGTTAATTGGCATTAGGGAAGCTAGGTAAAGAGCTTAAACTATGAAGCATACTTTTTGATTTGTTGCTGATGTGGCCACTTTAAGAATCAATTTGTTTTGCTTGTCATTGGTTCATTGCCGTTCTGCTGTGTAGTAGTGGTATATGAATCATAATGATGCTAGTGAATTGAATTTAGTATTGGCTTGTGAAATCATGTCAGATAGCCTTCTTCTTCCCTCATGTCATGCGTCTCTTATTGCAGTCTTTCACATGCTTTTGTTATCGTGTTGGCATTTGAGTTTCGTCTCGTGTCTCTTACTTCTGGAAAATATCTTTGCCACGGAGTAAAAAAAGTGTGTTAGCTTGTGAAATTTTCGTAATTGCAAGGGTATATGCCAGTTAAGTGTCAAGAAGCTTCTTGTGTTATGGCCTCAGAATCGCCTGCTGACTGTAGGAAATTTTAATTTTCTGAAGTTCCTAATATGTGAGATACAACATTTATGAATGCAAAGACTAAAATCATGCTGAATATTTTGATCGTAGGCAAAGAAACTTAACAAACTGCTGCGCGGTTGCGCCAGTCTCTCTGCATATGTAAGTTGGCATAAGAAAGAAGGGATCTTTCTGCGTTTGTGTTTCTCTTCTGCTCTCTTTCGTGTCGAAACTGCTCTTTGTTGAATGTGATTTGCAATTTGTCTTGCTTGGTAATTAGGCTTTCTTATCACTCTTTGTAACAAATCCTTTTAAATTATTTTTATCCATTGGTTTACCTGAGTTCAACTTTACCAGTCTGTTCTGGTGGCTGTAATTGCTAAGGTAGGTAACTTATATATTTGATCCGTATATTAACTCAATTTCCATATTTTTTGTACGAAGAAAAACACAGATTCAGAAAATGAAAGACAGTCCGTCATTGTTAAAATGTAGAAGCGAAGGTTGGAACACGGTATCAGGCTACATCAAGAACATCTGGATTTTATGCTTTGGGTCTGATGAGTTTGCTGCCAAGGTATTGGTCACCTGAATCAAGTGCAACACCATCAGTTAATTTATCATATTTGATTATATTAGTCGTTAAGACTGTTAACTTTAGTCAATGTTTTTGATTGAAAACTATATTTTTTGCACGCGAAAGGCCGCAATTCTCAAGAAAAACGATATCTTTTCAGTTATTGTATTTTAACACTACGAGGTCATGATGCCATGACTCCCTTTTTTTTCTTCTAAAAAAATATATTGACGACATTTATTGAGGCACATAAGAGGGTACAAGTCCCACGAAAAGGCCAGTTTCGTTGCAAGCCAATTAGCTGCCCTTCGTCAGCGGTATGATTTGATTGTTGAGTTGCTGGACTCGTCATCCTACCAACTTAGTTCAAACTCTAGCACCAACAAATTAAAAAAAAAAAAAAACAGTCTTCTCCCTCATTACTTCGCCATAGGCATTGTTAATTCTAACTTCACATTTTGGCTCTAAGAATTCCAGAGCCAATTTAAACGTTGTCGATCTAAAATGGCATTATACTCATTGCTGGTCACATGTATTGTGAAAAAAGGGAGAGTTCAAATTGAGGATCCAGTGACTGCAAAACAAAATAAAAACCCTTAAGAAAAGTTACATGTAACGAAAGAATATGCCATATGGAATCATCCCTCGTCACGTAACATTGAGCTACCGCTCTTAGGACAATTACTAAAGATACTAAGAAAACAATACACAGACAAGACATGAACAACACAACATTGTCAATGCACTCACGCAGCCATACACCAGAGCACAGGAGTACAAGCCATGGGGGAGTTTAGAACTTCTTGGACATTACTTTATTTACTCGGAGATATTGTTCCAAGCGGATGCGTACCAAAGAGCGATACATGCTGGCGGGCAGAATCAACTAGATTCAAAGAGTTGAATAGAAGAAGAAACCTAGCATCGCTTATACTCAAGCACTTGTCTGAAACAGACACAGATGTTTAGTTGTAAGTTCACTTCTTATAAAAGGATCAACAATGATGAATTAGTTAAAAGCGTAAAATTATAAGCTAAAGCTAATACACATGGAAAGAAGAGAAGTTTATTTTTCTCATGAAAATGACCCAGAAATGTTTACTTATACATGTCTGCCATCTCAGTATAAACCTGAAACCAACATCAGCTTAATACTTGTTCTTCAAGTGTTTCACTTAATAATGATGGCAATTAGATGATGCTGACCCCATCAATTCCAGAGATACAGTAATGGCCAGTCTAACATAGAAATCGAAGAAGTTTTAGGACTGCCATGCAAGGAGTTTGCTTATGATCTATGGCCTAACCTTGAGCACTGTTTGGCTTAAATGAGACGGTACTAAGCTGGAATAAATTTGAAACTGAAGACCCGCTCCACTTCATCATCTGGCAAGTTGTCCCACCAGATTCTACTTCCTTTTATTTCCTTCAGATTCTTCGCGCAGCTGGGATCAAAGGGTAGCTGCTTCAATTGTTCACAGTCATGGACACTCAATTTCTTGAGGCGTGGAAAAGGCAGGACTCGCAGAGAAATGCTTGTTAGAACTGGTAGATTTGCCAAGGTTAGATCAGTGAGATTTGGGAATATGTCATCAGTTTCTCTGTTTTCACCTGCAGGGTCTTGGCAAATGACTTCGTTCAATCTAGAACATTTGAACAATTCAAGAGTTCGAAGGTCCTTGGCAGATCTGAGCCACCCCAGATTTGATATTCCTGGACAACTCCAAATGCTGGCATGACGCAGGTTACAAAAGTATCTCGTTGTTCTCTCTGCTTGGATAGTGCTATCACCAACTGAAAATTGCAGACGGTAGCAGTCATTTATGACCAGTTTCTCTAGATGCTTCATTTGACTCACAGTGGAAACTGGTACGAGGAATGGAGAATCTGTTTTGACTGATTCAGAGCTTGCAATAGACAACCGTCTAATACAATCTTGTAGTTTTTGGGAGGCATCAATCTTCCTGAGACCAGTATCTGTAAAGATGCAGACGCTTATGTCACTTATATTCAAGCATTCCAGCAACTCTCTATCATTATAAGTTGCATCATCGCTTAGCTTACTGAAAACTGTCAACAATGAAAATTTCGATATTTCTCCCGGGGGGAAAGTCTTAAAATTTGGAGTATAATCTACCAGTAAAATTTTCAGTTTTTGAATACTTCCCATTGCATTTGGCCGGTAGGCTATTCTAGTGCCAGAGACATTAAGATAATGCATGTGGGTCAATTTACCAATGGAAGCAGGTACGTCTGTCAGGTCACGATTACCCGACAGGTTCAACATTCCTAAGGAATTCTTCATGGAGATCAGGAATTCATCTGGGATTGTAATCAGCCTAGAATCCCTGATAATCAGACTTTTAACATTGGGACATAAAGTGCTGCACTAAGGTTTTCATCCCTAATATCAGGACCCCTCAGTGATATCCTCTACCCCAGTCCACTTTTCAGTTCTCTGTCCTAAGATCTTATCCTCATTCTCCCCTAAACAAACAGCGAAGTCACGAACAACATTGTGCATCTTAACATAATCGTCAGTTTCCCCACTCTCCAAGAGGGAAGCCCCTCGCAAAAGACTGATGACAGACTGCCCTTCATTCCGAGCACCGTGAACATCGGCGGAATTCTCCAGCAACCCTTCTCCCATCCAAAGTTCAACAGGTTCATCTTTCCCTAGTCCTATGATTGTCCGAAAAAATTGAACAATACACAAAACTAGTTTTAAGGGTATCCCTGCTCCATCTGGCGTCTTCCAAGGTATCCACACTAAACTTAAGGCTGCGAAAGACATAATTTTCCATACCTGGGATACTTGATGGATCGGTTTCCAAATATCTTATTGCATCCTCCCATTCCGAAGGAGATGTCTCATTAATCATGGCGTGGCCAATAATAATGAGAGCAAGAGGCAAACCTTGGCATTTCTCAGCAACTTGCTTGGAAAGCTGGGGAATATCGGAATGAGCATTTAGCGTGTCTTGACCGACGGAATGATGAAATAAGCGCAAGGCTTCTTCTGCTTCTAGACCTTCCACTTTGATGGTTCTGTCAGCATGCATTCTTTGGCACACCAGCTGTTAACGGCTTGTAAAAGTGATCTTGGAACTGTTGCTGTTGCCGTCGATGGGAACCCCGATGCTTGAGAGATTTGGGTAACCTGAATGCGCCAATGGATCCCAAATGTCATCTAATAACAGAACGAATCTTTTGGTTCTCAAGAAACTTAATATTTCAGCTGCTCTTTCAGCACTTCCTAAGGATGGCCAGGCCGCATCAGCTCAAGTGGCCATTCCCAATTTCCCTTTAACAGAGTCCTGAACTTTTTCTGATAGTTCACATCTCCTTCTCCTGATAGTTCAACCAAAATCACTGAATCAAAGCTGTGGACTCTGCAGATGAAGCTATTGTTGATCTCTGCTAGGAGTCTAGTCTTCCCCGCGCCCCACCCCCCGGTCCCATACAATCCAAGAATTCTCTGTTCTCCACTTTCAATGAATGCCCAAACCTCATTTTACTTCGAGGACAAGCCCACAGTTCTACCGGTAGGGCGCTCACCTGCTGGAGCAGGAGGCGTTCTCTCTCTCTCTACCCCCACTATCAAAATTATATATCAAGTTGGTAAGAAGTGTCTATATTTTATTTATATTTTTAATTTAATGAGTTAACATGAATGTAAACGTGTTAGAGTTTAGTATATAATTAATTTTTAAACTCAAAATTTTCAAGAATTTTTGTAAAAAAAAAAAAAAGAAGAAGATCAAAGACAAGGGTAGAGAATAGGAAGATTTCGCTCTATAATTTAAATTTTTAGATTGATTGAATTTTCTAACATTACTTATATAAAATATTTTTTTATTAACACTGCTCAAGAATTAAGTTTTTTTATAAATCATTTAAAAACATAATAAGAAAAAAAGGAAAAAAAAGTAATTCATTAATTCTGAAATCTATAAAGTCGAGCATAAAAAATGTTTTTAAAAAAAAGACGTCCCAGCCATATACACTTAAAGCATTAAACCATATCATTTTCATTTACAGCTTATATTAAAAGCTATACAAAACATATATAAATCGGAAAGGATCAAAATTTGACAGGAGGCGGGATGGTAAATCAAGGGCTCCGGGGGTCCGTAATGTCTTAGCACTTGGCAAATGTGTTGTAATATAAGGAAAACGGTGGGGGTGGGGGGGGGGCCCGGTGTGGCTCGACCCCTCCACTGGACTGCACACAAGACAGGTAAGCTGGGGTTGAGAGAGAGAGAGAGAGAGAGAGAGAGAGAGAGAGAGAGGAGGGGGAGCACCCCTTTGAATAAAGATTGTTATGGGACACTCAATGCCCAATTATCTTTATTTTTTATTTTATTATGACAACAAGAGTTATAAAATTTTAATTTTAAATTTAATTAGGATCAATTATATAATTTTTTTAATTATTATTGTAACTAAATTAAGTATGCGACCTAATAATTTTAAATCTTTCATAATTATAAGTTTTAAAGTCAATTAATGTCTTCTTTTCTCTCTTCTGTGTCTTTTGCTTAGATTTGGTCATTTCCACTCTTAGTTGGACGTGCGTCAAATATATATATATATATATATATATGTATATATGTATATATGTTCAAATTCAAATCAATGTAAGTGTTACTCCTTCAACTTATTTTCGATGGGTAGTCGTGAGCGCAGGTGAGGATCGAATGGGAACCTTGAAGAGGGACAATGTAGTTCAGGATTCATCTCTTCATGAGCCGCAAAGTTTAACCATCGGCAGTTCCTCATTTTAAACAACATTAACAATAAAAATAAAATAAAAAACTGTATCCTGTGAAATATGATCCAAATCAATGGTTACTGAAAAAGAAGCAGCCATACTTGCAGAGCACTGCTGTGTCACAAAACAGTGGAGAAAAAAGTTATTTATAGCTTTTAATTTGGAAAGTAATGCCGTTTAACTGATGAAAAAAAAAAGGGAGCCAAAAAGAAACTTTTCACATGCTGGCTTAAAAAGAAAAAAAAAAACTTGCATACAAAGGGCCGGCCCTGTTGAGCAACAGGGAAGTCATTTTGTCTAAGAACAGTTAATCTGCTTCAGTCTGGGTTCGAGTAATTCAATATTTCAGAACAATTAGACAACTACTCAGTTTCACATCCACAATTACATACAACCCTCCAGAGTATTAAACAAATTAAAAGCAGCAGCTATAGCAATTTGAGAAGACTGGAGTGGATTTATAGGAAGTGGAGTGTTACTTTATCGTGTATGCTCCACAGCGTAATCAATCATTTAATAAATTGAAAATATTGCGATTATACCTAATAAGTTGATTTTAAAATTACTAATTTAAATATAAATATACAGAATTATGTTATGTATAAAGACCTTTTTTTATTTTTATTTTTTAAAATTAAAATTTTCAATATTAAGTATCTTAATTCATCTTCTTACTTAAAATAAAAAAATTATTTTAAAATATTATATTTAAAACTATTTAAAATTTAACGTTGTTAAATATTATAAATTGACTTTTAAACATTTAATATCAAATACAAAGTTGCCTTTTAGTAGGTCATAAATTTGACGAAGTTTTAGGATATTATAACTCAAAACCTATGGATAACAGGGTGCTTTCCCGATTTAACAACTGTCCTCATTTCCATGGAGCGATTTGTAGGCATTTTTCGGCTTGTTTTGAGGATGCATTTCACCCGCAGAAAGGCCGCCTTCACTAGGTTGCACTACTACATTCTCACAGCCCTTGTCATCAAGTCTTTCCATGCCATCACTGCAGCTACCATGATGAGAAGGCAAACTCAAGTTCTTAAAAGCTCTACGGCATCGGGTTAACTCTTCAACGTCACGCTCATATACCAACCGCAGCCCGCATTTCATTATTTTCAAACTGGAGGAGAATAACGCACGAAGATGCCTCAATTCATTCCACCAATTCATGTCTATGGAGTGGTTACGTGGAATGAATATTAGCCAAAGATGATCAGTCTTAAAGCGACTGCTTTCGTAGATTTCTGTTGTCACGGTATCCTGAAAAGTGAGTCCAGCTAGTAATGTGCACTGAATATTACAGCCAGAAAGCAAATTTTCCCGTTCGTCCACTCTAAACATGGCACAGACTAGAAATCCCATCCACTTCTCATCACACCAATTCTCTGGTAGCTGAATTCCCAACGAAGAGCCAATTTCTTGATGATCGAAGCAGTCAGGAATCCCATTTCCAGGCAAACACATGGAAAAATCAAACAACACATAGCATATTCCCTACGCCAAATTATTAGTATCGTTATATGTTCAGTCATCCAAAAATGGAGAGCAGAAAAAAATAACCGTGTGCGTAGGCAAATAGAGGCAGGCAGAGAGGCATACCAGTTGGTTGCACTTCAATAAGAAATTGAAGTAACTTCTCAGCCACGAAAATGCACCTTGAATACCATTCCACTTGCAATTCACAAAAGAAAACGTCCAAGGTGACAAAGTCCATTTTTCTAATGGATTTGGAAAAGATCTTAGCGATGTGCAACCATCCACTCGTAACCATATTAGACTCAGCGGAAGGTCCGGTAGCGACTGAAGCTGCTTACAATCAATAAGGAAAACCTTTTCAAGTTTAGAAAGTTGGACGATGCTTGTAGGTATGCTCCCAAAATCATTTGCGCTCAAATTTAGATATTGCAATGACGGGAAGCCGCTCAAATCGTTAGGAATCACTCCTTCTGATATATTGCAGGCACTTAGATTTAGATCCGTTAGTGTCCGCAGAGCTGAGAAAGAAGTCAACATCAAAGTCACAGGATTTATATTCTTCGCAGGCCGATGACCAAAAAGAAAATCCCATGGTTTCGCTGACACCGGTTGTCTCTCAGCAATTCTACTTGCTGAAAGTTTCTCCAAGCTTGGTATGTCCCGGAACCTTTCTGGTACTTTGCGAAGCTTCACGCAGCCATCCAAGTTGAGAGTCTTAAGGGACTTCAAATCACATATGCCATTCGGAAGCCCCACGAGACTCTTACAATCTTCCAAATTTAACTCGAGAAGCTTTTTCAGTACTCCAATGGATTCATTGACTTCAATCAACCTTATGCAGCCAGCAAGAATCAACCTCTTGAGATTCGGTATTTTTGCAAACCCCGTGATTCTAATCAAGTTCTTCGAGTCACTGAGATTAAGGACCTTCAGCATCTCTAGAGGCTGTGAAAACACACAAGTGATTAGTGTGAATAGAACTCCAACATGTAATCACAGTTAACTGCATAATCAAAGAAGCGAATGTAAGCGGTAAACATACTTTTGTCTTCAACAAAAAATTTTCAATGTTGCTTGATTGCATTCGAAGCTCCACAAGTTTATACAGCTGAAGAGTAGGTGGCAAGTACTTGAAAGGATAGTGATGCAATTCCAGGTATCTTAATTCACTTGAACAATATTCGAGGCCATATGAAAGCTGCACCAGTCTGAGTCTGAGCAGTCTCAGCCTTGTCATCTTCAAGAATGATTTACCGCTGAAACTTATTTCATTTTCAACAGATGAGTTCAAAACGATTCCTTCAACTTTTTCTGTTCCCTGAAGACGATGGAAAATGGTAATGATCAAATTTTACGCATAAGAATGACAAAAAGAAAGAAAGAATGATTCCTATACTTCAAATTTTCTGGAAGAACTAAAGATTGACTAGTCATGTACCGTATCGTTCATCAGGACATGATTAATATCGCTGCGGAGCCACAATCTGCTACGTTTTCCTGGCTCTTCACAACATTCTTTCCGAACAATCTCCCGAGCCATTTCTTGTAGTAAATCATGCACAAAAATTGTATCTTCAGAAATTTTTATTAGAGATTTATTCACAAGAACTTTGATGCCAATATCCGGATGCAAACCACAACCTTTCAGTATCCTTCTCACAAATTTGTAGCTCTCCTTCTGGAAAAAACAAGCAAGATCAAGGAATATTTTCTGTTCCACCGCCTCAAGTCCATCAAAGCTTATTTGAAGCTTTTCAAGGATTTTTACGGGAGGAATTTCTTTCAGTCTTTGCAGTGCACTTTTCCATTCATTTATAGATCTTCCACAAAAATGGGAACCTAAAATACCAAGAGCTAATGGAAGACCATTTGCATATTTCACCACATCTTCTGATAATTCCAAATGCTCCTCCGTAGGAAAGGTACTCTGCCAATTAAACGCTTTCGAGCGAAAGAGTTGAATGGCTTCGTCATGATCTAAAGTCTCAACGTCGTATATATCATCCACACCATGGCAGGTCAACAGATGTTCATCTCTAGTTGTTATGATTATCCTACTTCCACTGCCAAACCAATCACGGGTCCCTGCTAAAGACTTCAATTCTTCAAGTTCAGCAACATCATCAAGAACGATAAAAACCCTTCTGCAGCATAGCCTGTTCCTTATCTCATACATTCCATTGTATACATCCCATACTTTTAAGCTTCTGTCCATCAACGCTTGATGAAGCAGCTGCTCTTGCAAATGAGGTAGCCCATGATTTTTGTTTGCTTCCCTGATGCCATAGAGAAAGCTGCGACATTCAAATTGGAGAGACACTTTCTCATAGACAACATTGGCAGTGGTTGTTTTACCAATTCCTCCCATCCCCCATATCCCTACAAAGCGAACATCATCCATCCTCCCCACATCTAAGTAGGAATTTATCTTGCGCAGACGACGGTCCATTCCAACAAAATGTTTGGCTAAACTTGAGAATCTGTTACTTGATTTTCTCAGTTTACCCAGTATCTCTTCAACAATGGCCTCAATGAATTCTGTCTCATCCCTGCGATGAGAATAATTCTATCTAAACATGATCCATATATATCATAAAATGTAAAATTGCATCCAATGTATTGTATAATATCTTTTAATATCAAACAGATTATTATGTGTATACAATATCCCATTCCCTGCAAATTTGTGTACAAATTTGTTTCCCGCTATATACATGCTTACACATACACATATATAAATGTACTTATGCATGCACTAAATTTGTAGAATGGTTAGCTAATTAGCAGGGTAATCTTTAAATTAACTTACAAATCTTTTCGGTTTTCTGCATTCAGAATTTTCAATTATAGAATTTAAATGACTCAACCACCTAAATGTTTTCTAAAGTGATTGTATTAAAATTTCATTAGCAAAAATAATAACTGAAAGATTAATTTTATTTAAAACATTAAAGAGTTTTTATAATTATTTATACATTTTTAAATTACTCAACATATTAGTTCTATTAATTACATTTTATTCATGTGTTAAATGATAGATACATTTCCCTCACATTGTCACTTATTGTCACTTTACTAATGTGATATAAGTTTCAATTTTTAAAGAAAATCATAAAAATTTAAAAAAAATAAAATCTTTTTAAATTATTACTTTTTTTTCTTTTAAAATGTTTTTTATTTTATTAATTTTTAAAATTATTTTGAAAAAAATTAAAACTTATGTCATATTAATAAATTTAATCATATGATAATAAAAAGAAAATGCATCTACCATGAAACACATAAATAGTTATCACATAACTCTACTTAATAAAAAAATATTTAATATGAGTGGAAGTAATTAATAGAGTTAATATGTTAAATGAATTTTAAAAAAATAAGTGAGTATAATTGTAAAAACTATTTAACACAATGATTGAAACTAATCTTTTTATCCAAAAAATAATTGAATGCATGCAATGAGGTTACGTTCATCGACACATGTTTTGCTATCTAATTTATGGTTTCTTACTTCTTTTTCACTGTTTATTGTGCAACATAATTAAAAGGAAAATTTTCAAAAAGAAAATAAATTATTTTTTTTTTGTCTAAAAGACATCCTACTTCTAACATATGAATAGAAAACTAGATGTTAATATATGTAACTGGACTTCATGTCCAATTATTAAAATTACATGATTTTCCAACAAAATTTGCTAATTTTTCCCCAAAAAAAAAATAAAATAGCAGAGTCTAAACAAAAGAGCTCGCATCAAAAGTCGAGAGGGGAAAGGAGGGCGAGTGTGGAGAGAACATTGATATATTGGAAAAACAAAAAACAACTAAAGAAAATTTGGTTGGTGATTTTACTCGTATTTTTTTCTAAAATGTATTTTCATGTTTTAAATGAAAAATAGAAAAAAAAAAGAAGAAAATAAAAACCTTTGTCAAATATGTTTTCTTTTATATGCATGAAAAAAAAGAAAACTAAAAACATGATTGAAAAGTAACTAAACATTAAGCGATTTTGACATTAACTTTTTTGTGAATATAATTTTTGGTTTGAGAATTTTTTTTTTCATAAGAGTAGAAAGACAAGATTTTAAAAAAGAGGACAAAGTTTTAAGAAAACGACCTTATACTTAAGCATAAACACTTACAAAACGATGGGTGTCTGTGTTGGACATATGTGAGATATGATATTTGTCTGATAATTCTCAAATATGTATAAGATGTTGTAAGTTATGTTCAACAAAAAATATAAAAATAAAAAATAAATATATTAGGTATTTTTAATTAATATGTGAAACATATATGAATTACATATAAAATTAATTTTAAAATTCTGAAAAGTCATATAACTAATATTTTTCTTCAATAAGTAATATGATAATAAAAAAATAAGAATCTTTATACATCTTTTATTTTATCAATTGTATTGACTACTTTAATTTATAATTTCTTAAATATTATATTAGATGTATTTGTAATATATTTTTTTAAAACTCCTAATAAAATGCTAATTACAAAGTAAAATGACATAAAATTAATTATTATGAAGTATATGTTGAAAAAAGGTTATGTTTATTAAAAATATTTTAATTACATAGATACATATAATATATAATATATATTTTTTATTGCCGTATTGACACCATTTAGGTATCTTACATGTCCAAGTGTTTGGGTGTCCTCGTAGTAATCTCTTCCCTCTCTCCTCTCTAAAGACACAATCTCGTCTCTGTCTCTCTCAGTGCTCTCTATTATCTACCTTGAATGAAAGACATACTCACATTAATTATCAAAAAATAATTGACAACCAATAATAAAAATTAGAAAACAACACAACAAAAATAAAAAAAAAAAACGGAAAAAAATGTAACCAACCAAATAGGCCTTACTTGTCGCACAAGTCCCACCCAGAAATATCGGCAACTTCCGTCAAAGCAGCCCTCCATTCATCCACTCGCCGTAGGTTGTCACTAAAGGCTTGTTCATGGTCAGCAAAAGCTTTTGCAAAATCACCTGTCTGTTCGCTCACCTCAGACGGATCCACACGATAGAAAATTGGCAAGATGGTTTGCGTCCCTTGCTTCATGCAATTCAAAATGGTTAAGAGTTCACTAAGGCACCAAGTGGAAGAAACATAGCTTTTTGAGAAAATAACGACAGAGAATCTGGAGTTGTTGATAGCCCTGTCAATTTCCTCCGAGATGGTTTTCCCCCTCTCGAGCTCTCGATCATCCTTGAAGGGGATGATCCCCTTCCGACGCATGGCATTATAAAGGTGACTAACAAAGCTGTTCCGAATATCTTTGCCTCTGAAACTGAGAAACACATCGTATTTCCAACGAGAAGCGGAGGGCAAAGAGGACAGAGAGGAACTGGAAGCTGAAGAGGAGGAATTCTTGATGGCACTGGCACTTTTATTATAAGAAGCCATGAAAAAAGTTTTCAGACAAGAAAAACAAAGCCCCCCAAGGCAAATGGCTGCTTCTTCTCCTCCAATGCAAAGCGGTTTATATACGCAGAGTCGGAGGTATTTCCATATGTTCGATGAACATGCATCTTCCTGGAAATCCAACTACTCCAGAAGACTTCGTATAATGTCTGGCCGACAAAGTCTCCCCTGTGGGGGTCCCAATTTTTTTTGTCAAGAGTGCTCTATTCTATGCTAGTAACTATGAATTGCTATTCTTATTTTGCCCGTCTTCCTCACAATTACAATATTTTCAGTTTTTCAGCTGATGGGCCAGCTCCTACCGTCTATTTTGACCGTGGCTTGATTTATAGACCATAGTAATAATAATAATAATAATAATAATAATAATAATAAAACAATGATGTCTATCTGTCCTGCTTAAACCATTTGGTTATCAAATTTCAACCTCATTCCGTTGCTTCTCCCACAATTTCCTGACAGGAGTCGATTATTTTTTCAGCCTTTAGTGTCAACTCTTTGATTTGCTTGAAGGCATGACGGTGCTTTGGATGCCAAATATGTTACCATCGATGCGCAAATCTCTATCTACACGCGGCAATGCTTCGTGCCTGCCGGTTGTGCCTTTACCTGTCAGATAATCAAAACGAATGGTAGGCCTCTCAAAAGAATAGTCATGTGAAGGCTGGTAAAGTGATCCGAAATTAAAATGAATTTATATATTATTATTGTTATTATTATTTTAAATTTTTGATAACTAATTGTAATTAATGATGTGAATCATGTTAAAGTTAGAGATGTTAAATAATTAAATAAATATTTTTAATTTTATTAATTGAAAAATATCACATATAATAATAACTCAAAAATACTAGCCATATTCATTATTTATATAATAAATTGAAACACTTAAATTTTTATGTTATTAAAATTATATTAAATTAAATTCAATTAATTTTACTTTTACCTAAATATTAACTATTAATAATATGAATTCATACAAATTTAATTATTCAATTTCTACCAATCAGTTGGCGCATCATACCCATTTACAATCAAACTTTGGGTGACACTTAGTCTCCAACCTCCACTTTCCATGCTTAGTTAAATTCTGCCACGTAAAATCCACTCATAACTTTGGGTGACACTTAGTCTCCAACCTCCACTTTCCATGCTTAGTTAAATTCTGCCACGTAAAATCCACTCATATTGAATGTGACGTGACAAAATAAAGTAAGCCAGCCAACATCCTCACTTTTGCATTCAAGTTTGGGAACGACTTTACGTTATATTAAGCAATTATGATTCTGAGAGCACAATGGTTGTCTGCAGAAATTTTAATTATACAGTTGTGCTTTGATTATTTGATAATGTCCTGAAATGTAAGCAAATAAACACCGAGATCAACATTACTCAGAAGACATGTCGGCTACAAAGATACGTGAAAACAAACATTGTTGTATCAAATTGTTTTCTCAGTTCGTCTTTTTGGGTGTTGTTGGGTTGTCTACCTCTTCCCCATCATCATCTTCATCATCGTCCTCTTCTTTGTCACTGTCACCATCGTCATCGTCATCACTACTTCCCATACCACCGTAAGCCCCACCCTCCCAATAATCATCACTTTCGTCATCTGAGTCACTGTCATCATCTTCATCAACACTGTCGCTAAAATCTACTTCGTCATAATCTTGACTACTATAATCCTCTATGTCACTGGCATCCTTATTTTTGGTCGCAGGTTTTTCCCTTCTAATACAACTCAGTGAAAGAAAACCTGCAATTCAGTTCCTCTTTCATGTCTGGCTAATAAGTACTCAAATGACAAGTTCAGATATATTGAAAGTTAAAAAGCTTGCACATACCCGTTATCATTTGCAGGCAAACCTACGAGGTTATTGATATCATCTAGTCGAAGTCCCTTCTGAAATTAATAGAAAGAAACATACAAGAAGCTGAAAATAGCAACTAGCCTTATGGAGAAGAAAGGCCTTTTTCTTTCTATATGTAACCAATAAAAAAAAGAAGAGCTGTCTTTTAATATGCAAGGAATCATACGTAACAATCATAAAGGAAATTATATTTAAATATAGTTGTATCTGTCTATACGTGAATGCTTGTTTAAAAGATTAAAACATGGAAAACAGAAAAAGTCGAGAGCTAGGTTGAAGCTGATGCAAGAGTCCAGACCAACAGGACATATGAAAACTGCTTCCTGGTTTCTCAACATAGCATTATGATGGTTCTAGCTATTTTCTGGTTTCTAATGTCCAACAGACAGAATTACGGAGCAGAAAGTTTCATACTAATGTATTTCCAACATCCCTTACCAGCTTAATAGTTTGGAAGGGAGAGACCATCGACGGTACATAGAATTTAGCAATTACTGCCAGAACAGATGACAGTAGGGAAAGAAAATGATTGGCCTAATGCATTTAAACCAAACGTGCAAGTTAGCTAATTCAAAGACATAGCTTAGAGGCAAAAGAATAACTCAAATGAATCTCCCTTGCACAAAAGGGGAACCAAAAGAAAGAAAAAAATGACACAGAGACCATAAATATCCAACAAATATGGTAGCATCGACAAAGAATCGATCTACCGGCATTGTATACATATCAAGACTCAAGGGAAGAGACTGCTTCAGATGGATGTGACAGGTAGTGCAGGATGGAGAATTTAAAATTAAGATTTTTTCACCCTCAGCCATTGCAATGGATCACTTCTTTTCCTCCTGTTTCTTTTGGTTTTCAGTTATAGTTTGCATTCTGATAACACTTCTCTGTTTCCTGTGCTTGCATTCACTAGGCCTTTCACAAGGATTCAAGTAACCCTTAACGTCGTTTTAAATTTCTAACCATACCAAAGGAACAACTATGATTTTGCCATTTTTAACTCTAGCATTCTATCAGATAACTCCAAAACCTCGAATTCTAACCACTAACAGAAACAAAATAGTGTATACACATTATCTTGGAAGCAAAATCACTACTACTCTTTTGATAGCATCTTCCAAATTCGATTTCTTCTGTTGTTTTACTTCAGTTATAGGAATAAATATTCATTATTTGGATTTAGTTACAAGGTGATTGAAAGCCAAACAAAAAACAAAACTACAGAGAACATTGGAAGTTCATCAGCATGTCCTTTTTCTTCTTCTCTCTTCTTACTTTTGATAATGGTGGTCTTTTTGCTTTTTCCGGTTATAGGCTGGTACATTTTTTATCAAAAGAGACCAATTATTTGTAGACCATATTCCGTTAGTTATACACCCTTCCTTATTCCATTAATTCTTACCCTATGTTCTCATCTCTAGTGCCTTACCTATTTTGAGGTATGAAAAGGTGTTCATAATCCCAAATAGCGCTCAAATTAAATTCAATAGCGAATTTCGACTATATTCTTTCAGAAGTAAAGCCTTTCAACATCAATGAGCTTGTTGTGACTAAACATGACTACTGGAGTGAATCAAGTTCTGATACTGACTCCAAGACAACTCCTAGGGCAAGCATGGCATGTCAGTCTCATTAAAACTATCTACTATTCATGCATCATTTGCCTTAACCCTCTACCCATAAATGGCCGTTGACTTAAAAATATGAACTAATATCCTGATAAACATACAATTAATGTTGCCTTCAAATAGCTTCGGGCATGTGACCAGAAATGGAATTCTTGTTTTCAAATGCATAATTGCTATTTAAAATGTGAAAGGTTTCCGCAAAAAAGTACTGTCATGCAAGAAGAGAAATTTATATCAACTTGATATTTCTATCTGAAGAGATCTATTAACCTGACATTTTTGCCTCATAAAAACATCAGTACAATTGGGAGACTAAATAAAGTCACCACAATGCGCCGCCTTTCACTGGTATTTCATTAGTTTTACAAAAACATGTTGAATTAATATCAAACTAAGATCCCATTCTAATTTCATATGCTGCATTTAAGTTTCCTTGTGGATTGTACCATCATCTACAATTGGGACATTCAAACAGCATAGATGAATAAGAAATCTATACTCACAAGTTAAAGAAGCAGACAAATGCTGATCTAACAGTTCAGTTGTTCATGAAAAAATTCAACAAATTCTTAAGAAACAAACAAAGGGATCCTGTTCTTTTCTTTCCAGTATGGCTTTAATTCACAGGCCACACAATGCAAACATGAAGGTAGCAGATGCTGGCAAAAGAAATGCAAATTAAAAGGCACGGAACTTCACTTCGTTTTCCCCAGTTATTCGAGGTCATTCAAGATTCATAGACAAATGTTTCCTCTGAAGATGTTGGACTATGCAGGGATTTAGTACTTCTAATGACCTATGAACTTATATCTTGAAAGCCTTATTTACTTATCCAATCGAAAGAACATCGAAATAACGACATTTATATAGCAAAAACAACTGTAAAACAAGCAATAAACATAGATAAGAATCGCTCAAATATACAGAAAAGATAAAGAAAGCCTCGGTCTGCAGAGTAATAAGCACAGAAATCATCTCTACAAATCACACTCAGTAGCCAAAGCTAAAAAATAATCACAAAATTCTTGTCCTAATGGCACAACCAACTCAAAGAAATTATTGTAAAAAGCTAAACTTTTTTTTTTTTTCCCTGTAAACGGCCCATCAACAACCAAAAACAAAGACCTTGCAATTAAATCAAAACAACAGCAAGTGCCCAAAGAATAAAACGTAGCTTTGGGAAGATAGTTGGATACCATTAAGGGAAGCACAAGGAGAGAGCATTGGGCAACCAGAGCAGCAGTCAAAGCCACCAGGGATCCCAGCATATTATCAGCAGAATTGTTGCCAACAAGGCTCTCCATGTCTGCTTTCAGAAAAGGACAAGACGGTGATAAGGACAGTTTCTGCGTGCTTTGGTTGGTGAAGCAAGGGTTTACCGCAGGGTTTATGAAGGGAGTAAACGTTGGGATTTTGACTCCATTTAAGGAATGTTTCGTATTGGGAACAATGAACCAACATTTCGTTACTTTTGCGATATTAAGCAATGTACCACCAAATTTATCTAAGTACATAAGTAATTCAGCGTTAATCCAAATTAATCAGCTCTGGTATTAATGGCGTGTTCTTTTGAATGTTTTGATGAGTACATAAGAAATATTAAGTGCGATCTCTCATGAGGTACACAAGTTTTAAAGTTTTGAATTTTAATTTTTGAAGGAATATGAAATTTATAAAAATAAAAAAAATAATATTATTATACAGTACATGGTTTAATAGATCTCTAATGAAAAAAAATAAAAAGAAATATTATGGATGTGTTTCATTTGTCTTGTTAAATTAATTAATAATGAGAATATAATATGTATAATTTAGTATTCAAATGATGAATAAAATATATAAATTAAAATGAATAAAAAATCAAAATTGTGACATTATAGGCTTAAAAAATAAAAAATGAGTTTAAAAGCTAATTTATCAAAAATTAATCGATTCAATTTATTGAGAGATGAATTAAGACACATGAGAGGAGACTTTTTAAGTATAATTTAAATAAAAGAATTAAATTATGAAATCAATGACTTTGATAATGTAAAAAAAAAAACCTATTGTTTCATTTACATATGCACACAAAATAATACTAGTTAGTTTTTTTTTTTGAATGATAAATTGTATATATATTAAAATTTTACAATTGTACTGCACTATGAACCAAAAAAAAAAGTCTCTTTTTCTATCAAAAAATATAAAAAAAAACACCTATCCATAGGAAATTATGTTTAAAGTACATATAGTCTTAGTAAATATAGGACGTTAGATTTAGGTTACTAAGTTTATATGGTGAGTTTTGCCTTACTTAGCCAAAACATCTACAAAATAGTTATATTCGTAAAGTTAGAAGATGAAGAAATCTCAAGTTCATGATTCTATTGCTAATATTATAAAACACTAAGATTTTTTAAAGTCTTTCTTCCCTATTGTTCAGCCATGTAACTATTATATGAGAGTTCCTTTCAATAATCAGTGAAACCTCACTAACCTCATTTCACTAACTTTATAGTTCTACTGTTTCTTTGATTGCAAATAGCTCACCCTCATTAATACTATTGGCCCTAATTGCCCTGAAGACATGTACTCCATTGTCCCTTCGTAGTGCACCCCTTCCTTGTCACCCTTTGTGCATCAAGTACTGTGGCATCTATATTAAATTTGTATATACTACGCAAAAGTGAAGACCATGTCATGTCTCATGGTCAATACCTTTGTCTTTGTCATTAAGCAAACATCTGTGATATTTAATATGAACTCATTCATCGTGAAGTTATATTATAGCCACTTTATTCATATCCACCACCATAGTCTAATGTGAATTAAATCACAGGTTTACTCAATCGAAAATGGTTTATTTGCAAAAACATGTTTATTCCTTTATAAGCAAATAGATCATATAATCACATAAAAACTCATTATCCACAGCTCCTGTGTGCCTTTCACTAAACTCAGAGCCACCCATTTAACACCTTACAATCTTAACCATATATACTATACTACCTATACGTGGTTATAATGAAGAAATAAATACATTGTTGATTCTTGCCATTATCCCTATCAATGCTTGCGATTAGCTATAACTCCGTAAGAAGGTAGTCTAATATCAATTACCACCCTAAAACCTCCACTTTAGGCAAAACTAATCCTTTCCATGTATCACTTATCCTTGCCATATTAGTTCCACGACAATGCACTCAGAAGTCGTAAAAAGATTTCACTAACTATTGTCCATCTTTTGCCCAACGTCATATAAACTTGTCATTCTCCTTTCATGTTAGCTGAAAGGTTGATATGAGGTTCTAAAACTTAATGAATAAATCATTCTCTTAATCGAACAAACTCCTTTGCCATTTAATTTTCCATGCTTATTAGTTATGCTTTTATTTGTCAAAGTTACTCATAAGGTGTTGAGTCCATCTTTGATGACTAATGTTGGATTTGTTATCAACACCATTTCACATAGTTATAAGTGTTGATTTGATATTATGAATGTCGTTGAAATGTAGTGAGGTCATTAGGAGAAACCAGTGATGATAGGTCAACCCTGGCGTTGAGGAGTCAACGTTGATTGTGACCTTAAATTTTAGGAAGTCAATGTTAACCATTGACCCTAAATTTTAAAAATCAAATCCGGCCATTGATTGTAAGGCAACATGTAGGAATTAATGATGACCATTGATGGTCGTGTAGCCTTAATCCCAAGGCTCTATAAATACCCTTAAGCGTCTTGTAAAAAGAAAACTAAAGGTTGCATAAAATTAAGTGAACGACAAGGAGAGAGGTGAGTGGCAAACTTAGGGAAAAAGAGAGGTGAATGACAAAGAGGAAGTAGCCGCCAAGCAAGGTATAACCAGCCAAAAAGGAGAGAAAGAGAGCAAGGGGCAGCCAGTTAAGGAGAGTACAGTAACCACTAAGGAAATAAGGCAAGGTTGCCGACCAAGAAGAGGAAGAAAGAAGGCAAAGCAACCAACCAAGAAGAGTGCAGCAGCCACCAAGGAGAGGCATCAAGGCAGCCACCCAAAGAGAGTGCAGCAGCCACCAAGAAGGAAAGAAAAAGAGCAAGGTAATCAGCCACCCACACCAATAAACCCTCACCAAGATAGCCATCACACCAGCAAGCCTTCACAAAGGTAACAATAACAGCTAGCCACCACACTAGCACATCTAGAAGGCTTTCTAGTATATCAGCAGTAGCAGTATGTGCTTGCACATCTAAGAGGTTATACTAGTAGCAGCAAACGTCCTTACAGGTTTAAGAGGGTATATTAGCACCAACAACACGTCCCTGCACATCTAAGAGACTTCCTAGTAGCAGTAGTAGGTCCAGAAGGGTATACCAACACTAGCAACACGTCCCTACACGTCTAAGAGAGTATATTAGTAGCAACAACACCTCATAAAGGTATACCAACACTAACAACACATTCCTGCACGTTCAGGAGGGTAGATTGGCACCAATAGTACCTTAGGAGGTTTCCCAGTAACAAAAGCACACCCGGGAATTAAGCAAAAAATCAGAACGTGTAGCAGCAAGTCCAAGAATCAACCAGCAAACCAGCAGTGGTGCGAAAAGACAATTGCAATGCATGGGGATAGCAGTAGTGACATGAGAAAATGGCTGAAGTGCGCAAGGAGAGTAGTAGCAGTGTGAGAAAATTACTGCAACATAAGGAGAAAGCAGCAGCAATGCGAGAAAGCAGTAACAATGCGCACAGACAGCAGCAGTAGTATGAGTCGATAGCAGGAGCAGCATGCACGAATAGTAAGAACAGCGTGTGTAGATAGCAGCTGCAATGTGTGCGGACAACAGGTACAGCATGCGTGGATAGTAGGCATAGAGAGCACATACAGTAGGAGTATGGATAATAGGCACAACTTATGTGAACAACAAGTATAACTTATGCAGATAGCGAGCACAACGTATGCAATAGATAGTAGGTATAGCTTGTGTAGACAGTAGGCACAGTGCGTGCGAACAGTAGGCAAACGTGGCAGCGTGAACAGACAGTATTAATTATATACACGGATGATAGCAGATAGATGCAGTAGTGCGTATGAACAGTATTAACTATCAATACGGACAAACGTGGTAGGGTGTACGGACAATATTAACAGCGTATGCAGATAGCAACAGATATACATGGCAGCACGTACGAACAACAGCGGACAGATGCAACAGCATGTACAAACAACATTAAGAACGCGTAGGGAAAGCAGCAGTAGCGCTTGTGGACAGCAGCGGTAGCGCATGCGGGCAGCACTAGCAGCAAGTGAAACAACATCTATAGCGAAGGAAGAAGAAGATCCATATTCTGCTCTAATAGTCTGTATACATTGAGTGATCATTCTCCAAGAAAGGTTTTAATCACAAACTCTTGATAAACGTGTTGAAAAAGGGTAGGATACCTTTGGAGTGATCAAAAGATTGTTGTAAGTGGTTAAGGAATAGTTCTTCTACAAGTGGTTAAAGAGTGATCCTTCCATAACCAAACTGTATCCCTTGATAACAAGAGTGGATTGTGTGATTTAGGAGGGATCCTATTACACTGTGGACATAACATACACATTGTGAGTGAACCACATAAAAATTGTTGTGTATTCTTAAGTGCTTGCGCATTAATTTTTATTTATATGGTCGCGCTCACATCAAGGAGAAAATTAAAAATTGGATCATCAGTTCTAACAAGCCACAGAGGTTAAATCCGGATCGATTTATAAAAAGAAGATATCTCACACTGATTCACCCTCCTTTTTAATGTAAGACCTACAACAGTCCTTATCATAGGACCTTTCTTTTTTAGATAAAAGTGCAAACAACCTTAGAAATCTTTGTGCCAATGCTAGTCACCATTTCATATGTGATACCAAAAATTTGTCTATCTATCATCCTTCCAAAATAGTTATAATTGGATTTAATCTTTTCTATATTTCTATCATTCCTTTGTCATGGTAAACACATTTCTCTTTATACTAGTGACATCTACGAGCACCTTATATCTCTCCTTATTAACCATGTTTAGGGTTTTCCATATTGTACCTCAAGTATTTTAATCCATTAAGCACTATCTACGTTCTCTACTCTCTATAGTCACTTTGATAACAACCTAATATTGGTATCCTTGAGGTCATTAACTGTTAACTTGTCATGTTTTTTTAGCCAACAAACAAGACCCCAACTAACCTAGTGTATTATCCTCCTCCTTTCCCTTAAGAAAAGATTTATGTATCCTTTTGAGTTGCTCTTCCATGGCTTGCAGCACTCAAAATAATGACATAAAGTATATCGCTAAGGATTATAAATAATATTTTAGAAGTACAAGATGACTAACTTTTGAAAGAAATCTTGCTTTTCACTTTCTTAATCTACTCTTTATCTTCTGAACAACCAGATTCACATGTCTCCTGAAGAAATGATAGTTGCTTTAGGAAAAACATGACCTTGTAATTGTAATATAGGACTTTGTTCTCTTACTTTAATGAGCTAATGTCATTATATATATTCTCCAACATCATGTGGATCAAGTTACCAATTTTCCATCAAAATATTAAGCCTTTTAATTCACTCTTTCACTGAGGATTTGCTTGCAATTGCATGATAAATTACTTTGCATCCTTCTCATAGCCCTTCTTTGGACTTTAGGAGGAGTTTAATTTCATTGTAGCTTCTTCATTTATTCTTTTAAAGAATGATAATGTGCAAAAGGATCACTTAGAAGATTAACAATATAATGGAAAAATGAAATTAAGTAACAGAGTCGTGCTTACAAAGCCTAGAAAAGTTCATCATTAACTTTAATTCATTTGCACATATTATCAACAAAATAATTGAACTACTAATACATTTGGTTAAAAATGGCACGACTACTACATAGACTGAATTTTTAGAGTTGTACAAATCAAAATGGTGATTTTCTTTATTTACTATATTTAGTTTCTTTTTCCTTTGCATGAATAGCAACAAGCATTGAAAATGAAGAAAATAAAGTTTGACCAATATAATTATGAATTGTTCAAGTTAAAATTAATTCCTTTTTTTTGGTGAATAAATATGATTGATTTGTCTTTATAATTCATCAAGCATGTGTTTGTAATTTTGTGTGTCCAAAATGATGCTAACTCAACGTTTATCGTTATATTTCACATCACCAATCTTTATTTTGGCCATTTAATCTTATTTAGCATTATTAATGCACAAATTTTTAGAATGTTGTCCCTTTTCTAAGCATCTTATAATAGAGTTAACACACGCAAGTAGCTAAAAGAATTGATCCTTACAAAAGATAATGACTAAAAAACTAAGGGCTAATTATCTCTTGAGAGTACTAATAAAACATGAAACAACATGTCTAAAGTAATAATTCAATATAAAAAATAGAAACCTTCATTGTAATATAATGAGATCATTATTTGAAGGCCAATTACATAGAGACTAATCTTAATCTTTTTTATTCATAATAAAAAAAAAATTGGTAGTCATAATTTTCACTAAAAAGATTATGTTTTTATACTGCACAGTAAATTAATCTATGAATTAAATTCATTAAAAAGCATATTTTGTAATGTCTACTAATAGAATTCAATCACTTTTAAACATGTGCATAGTTATGACATATATTTAACTTATTAAATATGTGTACAAAAAATTAAACTTATTACTTTTTATAAAACAAATAACTCTTTTAATTATATTAAACTAAAACAATTGGTTATTTACTCTTAATTTAAGAATTTATCAAAAACATAAATTAATTTGTTAATTTTTCTTTGTGAGATCAATTTTTCTTAAGCTAAAATTTTTTACTCTTAAGTTTCTTGCAATACATTCCGTAACATCTTTTTCACTCCTTATTTATAGTCACAATATGTTTAGGGGGGTAATTATAAAGATTGATTTTGAAAAAACTTATGATACAGTTAAGTGGACTTTCTTAATCGATGTTATAAGACTTATGGGTTTTAGAAGTCATTGAAGACAATGGTTGTGGAAGTGCGTGTCTACACTGTGTGTGTCTACACCAATGATGTCAATTCATGTCAATGATAGCTTAACATAGTAATTGAGGATGACTAGAGGATTGTGACAAATGGATCCATTGTATCCCTTTTTGTTTTTTTTTGGTTGTTAAGGACCTTAACTCAATCTTCCGGAGGGCCATACAAGTAACCTTATTAAAGGTATCTCATTGGGGTGAGATGTTGAGCTAAAACACTTGTAGTTTGCCAATGATATCATAATATTTAGTAAAGTGGATGAACAATTAATATGAAATTGCAAAAGGTTACTTTGATGCTTTTAGTAGTGTTCAAGGTTAAGAATTAATTTTATGAAGACAATCTTATATATGATTAAGGTAGGCAAAGTGCAGATGTAACAACAGGCTAGTTTTTGGCGCTGTAATGTTAGGTCCTTACCATTATAGTATTTAAGTTTTTCATTGGATGTAAACCCACAGGTGAGAGGTTTATGGGACTTTGTAATTAGGAAAATGGAGAAAAGGTTAGCCAAATAAAAGCAAGATTTATATCAAAAGCCAAATGATTGGTTCTTTTAAAGGTTTACTTTAGATCTTTGCCTATATACTTTATATCTTTATTTAAAATGTTGAAAAGTGTGGAGGATTGACTCAAGCGGATACAGAGACCGTTCTTATAGGGAGAATGTGAAGGTAGAAGGTGGATGCATCTAGTCAGTTAGGGTCTTATAAGTTGATAGAAAAAGCAGGGTGAACTGAGGATTGATAATCTGGAAGACACCAATCTCAAGCTGTTATTGATGTGGTTATAGAGAGTAAAAAATGCAAGCGATATATATTGAGTCAAGATCCTTCAAGCACAATATGGAACACGTCGATTGTGGTCATGGGAGTGGACATTAGGATACCAGTAAATGTCTCTAATTTGGTGTGGTATATATTTACTATAGTAAAATGAGAATAGGGATATAGTAGTAATTAAGTTTCATTACAATTTCTTATCAGTGACAGCAAAAAAATGGACTTTTGGAACTAATTGTAGTTAGGCGATTCTCCTTTGGTGATAAAATTTCCAAGGCTTTTTGTGTTGGCAGTAAAAAATAAGGGTTTAGTGAATAACTTTGGTGAATAGTAACATGATCACTAGAGATGGAAAATTCAGTGGTGTTAGGATCTATTTGAGTAGGAGAAGGATTAGGTTGCCAAGTTTATGAATCTTATATCAGCCTATCAATTAATATAGAGGGAGAAGGACAAATTTATATGGTGTAGGGAGAAGGATGCTCAATTTTAATATAATCTTTATGTGATTTCTTGGATAACCATTATGATCTAGATAAGGGAGGGGTAACTAATATTTGCTAGGTTTAGCTTCACATAAGGTTGAGGTATTTGGGTGTCAAAGTAAGGTTATGCTCTATAAGAAGGTCTAATCGATATTTTACATGCTCATTGCGTTCTATAGGGATAGAGTCAATGAGCCACTTGTTTATACACTACCACTTTGCATAGGTTGTTTAATACACATGTTTAGGGTAATGAGGCATCTCATAGGTTATTTCGGGTTCGACTTAGGAGATATGGGAGTCGTGGTGTGAATTAAGTCATACTTGCACATCGAAGGAGATTTGAATGATAAGGTTTTATACAATTGCGTGATCTATTTGGTTAGGAAGGAATAAACACATTCTTGCAAGTGTTGGAATATGCCTTGTATTCTAGTTGAGTTAAAATTACTCTTCTGTCCTTTGTCTTATATCCCTATATATATAGGCATATTAGGATTATGAAAGTTGTGAGAGAGAAGAGAGTCGCACTCTTTGTTTCCTGTAACACACTCTCTCTGGTAATAAGAGTATTCCCTCTGTCTTTCTTGTGGATGTAGGTCACATTGACCGAACCACGTAAAATTCTAGTGTTATTTTCTTCTTCGTTTTATTACTTCCGTGTTATTTTCGGTAACAAACTGGTATCAGAGCCCACCAAAAATACCACCGCCGACTCACCGAAAAAAAAAAAGCAGCCTCTCCCACCGCCGACTCATCGAAGAAAGCAGCCTTTATCCTCCTCCTTGGCCACCACCGCAAGCTGTCCCCGCCAACGCCACCGACGAGCATTCCCATCGCACAACACATAGAGAGAGAAAAAGGCGGCAGAGAGACGGAAAAAAGTGCTACTTTTAAAAGCCTCGTCGCACAAATCCGATTCGAACCAATTGCTTGGAACTACTTGGCAACCAACGCTGCTAACCTGCACTGGAGCAAGAGGCTCATCCAAAACGCTGAGCAGCAACCTTAGATCAGATCGCTTGTAAGCATTGGACGAGGCGACGGAAGGCATTCTCGAGAGCTGACCCTTCATCCAGTGGCCCTCAATGCACATCCCACACCGGTAAGCACCACGATCTTCAACACCCAGTGGCTGGCGCACCGAATCCTCGCCATACCCAGATTCGTTTGAGTTTTGGCGTACAGACCTCATGGCGTGGCCGGTCTTTCCACCCGATCGCCGCCACCGTTTCTTACCACAGCCATTTGAAATCGAGATTCCCGGGAGGCCGTTCCGCCGTACCCAGATCCAATCGGGTCTCTGGCGTTATCACAATCCCATTGAGGAGATTCAGGAGAAGCCGACGGAAGAGGGAACAGATCGAGCTCCAACGGGTCGGGCACTGTAGTGTCGGCGGCAGATTGTAACTTGGGTAATTTTATTAATTTGGACCATCAATTTGTATTCTTCAATTTTCGTTTTGGGTGTTTTGTTGCAATGGCTTCTTCATCTTCATCAACAGTGAAGTCTGAAATTGAGAAATTCGATGGAAACACCAATTTTGCACTGTGGCAAGTTAGAATGATGGCAATTTTGACGCGAGAAGGTACAAAAAGGGCCCTACTTGGCAAGGAGAAAAAACCAGAGTCAATGTCCGATGCAGATTGGGATGACATGGATGATAGAGCTCTATCCTCAATTCAACTCAGTTTGGGAAATGAAGTTTTGAGAGAAATCCTTGGTGAAAGAACAGCAGTTGGTGCGTGGCTAAAATTGGAAAGTCTGTACATGACAAAATCTTTGACTAACAGGTTCCGATTAAAGCAACGCCTTTACACTCTTCGTATGTCAGAAGGTACTTCTTTGAAATCACATATTGGAGAGTTTAGTTCAATTGTTACTGATTTGAGTAAGATTGACGTTTATATTGACAATAAGGATCAAGCTTTATTGCTATTGTATTCTTTGCCTCCTTCATACAAATACTTTCGAGATATTATGATTTATAGCAGGGAAGATATTTCCTTTGAGAATGTCAAGACTAATTTGCAGGCTAAGGAGAAAATTGATAGTAGTTTGACATTTTCTGAGACATCAGATCAGAGTGTTGGTTTGATCATTAATCGAGGAAGATCAAAGGAGAGTGGTCAAAATTCAGGAAAATCAAGATCGAAATCAAGGCACAAGAATTTAACATGCAATTATTGCAAGAAGAAAGGGCACATCAAGTCTGATTGTTACAAGTTGAAAAACAAGCAGAAAGTAAGTGACAGTAATCAGAAGAACCATCCACCAAAAGAAGCTCATGTGGCAGCAAATGAAAGTGATGATCTGCTTTGTATCACTCAAGGCCAAGGCAGATTTCAGGATACCTGGATCATGGACACTGGAGCCTCGCAACATATAACTCCTAATAGAGAATGGTTTACCACTTACAAGCCAATCAATGGTGGTGTTCTGTTAGGTAATGATCACATATGTAAGGTTGCTGGGATTGGTACAGTGCAAATCAAGATGCATGACGGTGTCATTAGGACCTTGTCTGAGGTCAAACACATTCCAGATTTGACGAAGAATCTTATCTCCTTGGGCACTCTTGAGAAGAATGGCTGTAAGATTGAGTGTGAAAGTGGAGTTCTAAAGGTTTCCAGAGGTGCTCTTGTATTGATGAAGGCTGCCAGAATTGGCACATTATATTTCTTGCATGGTTCGATAGTCACAGACTCAACTGCAGTTTCTACTTCAATTTCAGATTCAAACGTGACAAAGTTGTGGCACATGCGGCTGGGACACATGAGTAATAGAGGTATGGCTGCTTTGAGTAAGAGAGGTATTTTGTGTGGTCAGAACACAGGAAAAATGAAATTTTGTGAGCATTGTGTTTTTGGGAAGCAGAAGAGGTTGAGCTTCAGTATAGCCATCCATAAAATAAATGGCACATTGGACTACATCCATTCAGATCTTTGGGGTCCTTCTCAAGTTCTCTCTAAAGGTATAGGTGCTGCTTATATGCTCACTTTCATTGATGATTTTTCTCGCAAAGTTTGGGTCTATTTCTTGAAACAAAAAAGTCAAGTGTTTGAAACCTTCAAGTAGTGGAAAACTTTACTTGAAAAGCAAACTAGGAAGCAAATTAAGAGGCCGAGAACAGATAATGGCCTTGACTTTTGCAATAACGAATTCAATGAGTTTTGCAAAATTGAAGGCATTGTTCGACACCGCACAGTTGTAAAAACTCCACAGCATAATGGAGTTGCAGAACGCATGAACAGGACTTTGATAGAGAAAGCAAGATGTTTGTTATCCAATGCAGGTTTAGGCAAGGAGTTTTAGGCAGAAGCAGTTAATACAGCTTGTTGGTTAGTAAATCGATCTCCTTCTACTTCCATTGAGTGTAAGACACCAGAAGAGGTGTGGTCAAGCAAACCTGCAGATTATTCTGATTTGAAGATATTTGGTTGTCCTGCTTATGCTCATGTTAATGATGGAAAGCTTGAACCGAGGGCTAAGAAATGCATTTTCTTTGGCTATGCTTCTGGTGTGAAAGGTTATAGGTTATGGTGTTTAGACCTTAAGTCTCCAAAATTCCTCATCAGCAGAGACGTGACATTTGATGAATCCGCTATGTTGCATCCAAAAGATGAAGTAATAAGGCTAAACAATGAAGATAATGGGAGTTCCAGGCAGCAGGTGGAGTTTGAAAGTGATATTCCTTCTAAGTTAGGTCGATAGATTCAGGTTGGCACTTCAGAAATAGACGAGGATACTCAAGATACTCAACAGGTACAACCATATAGTATCGCCAAAGACAGACCCAGAAGGACTATCAAGCCACCATCCAGGTTTTCATACTCAGATTTTGCTTATTGTTTGGCAGTAGCGGAAGAGGTAGAGTACAATGAACCTAGAAACTACTCAAAGGCTGTCACTTGTGACGAATCTCCCCAGTGGAGTATTGCTATGACCGAGGAAATTGAGTCCCTGCATAAGAATCAGTCTTGGGACTTAGTGAAACTTCCCAAAGATAAGAAGACTATTAGCTACAAATGGATCTACAAGAAGAATGAGGGAATCCCAGGAGTTGAGGATGCAAGGTACAAGGCACGTCTGATTGCAAAGGGCTATAGCCAGAAAGAAGGGATTGACTTCAATGAGGTGTTTTCTCCAGTTGTGAAGCACACTTCCATTCGTGTGCTTCTAGCTATGGTTGCTATGTATGATATGGAACTAGAGCAGCTTGATGTCAAGACTACTTTTCTACATGGCGATCTTGAGGAAGTCATCTATATGGATCAACCCGAGGGTTTCCAGATTAAAAGCAAGGAGGATCATGTTTGCAGGTTGAAGAAATCTCTATATGGTTTAAAGCAGTCTCCTAGACAATGGTATAAGAAGTTTGATAGCTTTATGGTTGGCCATGGTTACTTAAGGAGTGAGTATGACAGTTGTGTTTACCATAAGAAGCTTCATGATAGATCATTTGTCTATATGCTACTATATGTAGATGATCTTCTTGTTGCCTCTACAAGTATATCTGTGATCAATAGTTTGAAGAAGCTACTTGGTAGAGATTTCGAGATGAAAGATTTGGGAGCTGCAAAGAGGATTTTGGGCATGGAGATCACCAGAGACAGGAAAGCAGGAGAGTTGCGCCTTTTACAGAAAAGGTACATCGAGAAGGTTCTTAATCGTTTTGGGATGATGAGTTGCAAACTGATAAGTACTCCTTTGGCATCACACTTCAGACTTTCAGCTTCTTTGTCACCCAATAGCCTAGAGGATGAGGAATATATGTCACGTGTTCCATACTCTAGTGCAGTGGGCAGTGTTATGTATGCTATGGTTTGCACTCGTCCAGATATTTCACAGGCAATTAGTATGGTCAGTAGATATATGGCTAATCCTAGGAAAGCACATTGGCAAGCAGTTAAATGGATACTTCGGTATCTTAGAGGCACTACAGATGTAGGACTGATGTTCAGCAGAGGCAGTAGGTTGTTTACTGGTTTTGTGGATTCTAACTATGTAGGTGACCTTGACAGAAGAAGATCAAAAACTGGTTATATTTTTACTCTTTCAGGCAGTGCCATTTGTTGGAAGATAACATTGCAATCAACAGTTGCTCTTTCCACCACTGAAGCTGAGTACATGGCAATAGCAGAAGCAGTCAAAGAAGCTATTTGGTTGAAAGGTTTGGTCACTGATTTGAGTTTATCACAGGAAACTACCACCGTATTCTATGACAGTCAGAATGCTATACACTTGACCAAAAATCAAGTGTATCATGAGAGGACCAAACACATTGATGTCATATACCATTTCTTGCGAGATGTTATATCTCAAGGTTTGATTTCAGTGAGAAAGGTCGCTACTGCTGACAATTCAACTGACATGTTGACGAAACCAGTTTTAACTAGCAAGTTCAAGCATTGCTTGGACTTGATTGGTGTTCGTTTTGATTGACTGGCCCTAAGAGGCCATTTGGAGTAGAGAGACAAAAGGATTTTATTTTGTTGCGTGTTTTGAAAATATAATGCAAGGTAGAAATTTGTTGGAATATGCCTTGTATTCTAGTTGAGTTAGAATTACTCTTCTATCCCTTGTCTTATATCCCTATATATATAGGCATATTAGGATTATGAAAGTTGTGAGAGAGAGGAGAGCTGCACTCTTTATTTCCTGTAACACACTCTCTCTGGTAATAAGAGTATTCCCTTTGTCTTTCCCATGGATGTAGGTCACATCGACCAAACCACGTAAAATTCTGGTGTTATTTTCTTCTTCGTTTTATTACTTCCGTGTTATTTTCGGTAACAGCGAGTAAGAGTTTTTAGGTTAAGAGAACATGCAATTTAATTCAAGTTAGATTATGGTGGTGGTTAAAGATGAAGTGGACACATTGCCACTTTATGTTTGATAGGTTTTTGTTGAATTCAAAAAGCATTTGTTTTACAAGAAAAATAAAGGTGTAACTGTGAGATCTAACGTGGATTGCACTTTCATATGGTGCTTTTAAATTCTACACAGATGTAGTAATGACGGACAAAGGCAGGAGGTTTGACATAAGAAGAGTGTTACAAGGAAAAAATGAGAAGATTGTGTGTTTATTTTCCAAGAAGGTTGGGGCTACTAGCATTAATAAGGTAGAATTACTTGCTATATAAAAGGCATTATACCTATGAAGTCTAAGGAATATAACAAAAGGGGCTTCACTCATTATTGAGAATAACTCCCAAACTACAATTGCATTGATCGATAAAAAGATAAAAGACTTTAGAAACTTACATCAATATTCCATGAGATCACCAATAGAATTAATGATTAAATTTCTTTTGTTTTTTAACCTTAAGAATATAACTAGTTTGTTGATATTTTGACAAAATAGGATAAGACTTGTGATATAAAATTAGTGGTATAGTTATAAGGGAGTGGTCTCTACTGTATATTAAGAGTTACATATAGTTGGTTATGTATATTTTTTTGAATTTTTATTTCATCAGTAAGTTATTGTATTTATGGTTTGTGTGTTGTATATACTACTTTTAATCATACAACTTATTATTCAAAAAAATAAAAATTATCGCTATTAAATTTATTTTCTCTAATTTCATAAAATATTAATGAACTACTGATAGTTAGAATATATGGAAAATGAACAAATTGAACAACTATCTCGTGGATAATGATATTAGCAATTACTTATAACTTTTCATTATAAATTTGCCCTTTTTTCTTCTTTTAAACAAAAAACTCTCTTATAATTTTGCAATAGATTTTGAAATACTTGATTAAAACTATTTCTTTTTTGTTTTTTTTTATTGTTATACTTTTTTAAAGTAAAACTTATTAAAAGGAAATCAATTAAATTTAGGTTATATCCTTTTTTATTTCTATAAGTCTTCCCATCCAAAAATAAAATAAAGGAAAAAGTTGGTACCCTAGCTACATGCGAAAATAAACTTTCATTATCTAGACAAAAAAAGTCGGTCAGGCATTTTCGTTAATAAAGTAATGAAACATTTAATCATAACAAACAGAATTTATTATTAAGAAATTTTGACATAACTAATAAAAACAGCATAGTTATAGTTATTTTTATTTTTTTATCTTTTTACTATCCAAATCGTTTAACATTAATAATTTAAAATTCTTAAATCATATGCCAATCACACCTAAATAGATTAATCGTGCAAAAAAAAAAAAGCATAGAAGGAGAATTCGTGGGTTGCGAGTTTTGCATTTGATCTAACCAGACATTAAGGAGCATTTGTCCAAGACTGACCAACTATTTACACATCACCAAACTCGAGTCGTGACTACCGGAATTCTGGTGGGCAAATTATATGAACCACCACAGGGAGCCACAAGCGCCACTAAAGTCCACCTGTAACATATACCATAACCACACCTAAAACTCATCCCTTAAGCTGCAAAATCAGTCTCTCACCAAAGCACATGGCCTAATTATTTCTTCTGCCGTGGGAGTATAATCTCACGGACAGCCTTTTCCAATTATTTAATGACATAACTCCTGAAAGCCCCCACTCATTTTCTCTCGCTCTTTAATTTCTTCCAATCCATCATTCCAATTCTTAATTTCACTCCCCACTTGTCATTGTATGCAAAATTAACATAAAGAACATAGATATTTATAGCTGTCACGTTTATATGCTTTTAATTTCATTATAGACCCATAGACATCCTACATTTTGGATGCATGAATGGTGAACAAGTGAAACAAACCTCGTGCGTATAATGGAGGAATTAAAAGAAATCAGTTAATTTTAGGAACATTGATTATTGGTTGAATTCTTCTTCTTCATCTTGTTTTTTGTTGTTTTTGTTTTTTTTTTTTTAATTACTAGCACCCAAAGAAATTGTGATGAAAAAACCAAATTGTTCCTCAACTACTTGTGAAGATAAAATCTCATCATACAATTAATATTGTCAGGTCGGGTTTCTCTATTAAATTAATGGAGCCACTTAAACAAGCAAACAGAGTACATTATTAAGATAAAGGGACATGAGACATAGAGATATATAAGTTCACAAATTCATTGACTCTCAAAATTAAAATGGCTTGAAATTCAAATAATTGAAGTTAAAATGGATAGATTAAAAATATGATTAACTCAACATTTAAATAATTTGAATCTAAATAACTTAAATTCAAAATTTAAAAGAGTTTAAATTTCATCTATGTAAAAACTAACAAACCTGAAACATTATGTATTTGAAATTCCATAAAGTTGAAATACAATATATCTAAGACTCAATATATTCAAACACAATGAACCTAGCATGCAATATGTACTCATAATAAGATTTACAAGAAAATTCAAAATATTTGACATTTGAAATAAATCAATTTTAATTTGATATAATTCGCTTATTTTTTACCTCTAAGAATATCATGTAATAAATTTCTAAAATAATCTCCAATGACCCTAAATAATTTTCTTTGGTCAAATATCCTCTTCCAATGTTATATCTTCAACAGTAATTTTTCTTTTCGTTTTTACCCTAAGCTTTTGATCATCTCATCCAATTCTTACTATTATCAACAATTTTTAGGTTTAAAATGCACTCAATTTAATAATATCATTATCAAATGGCGTACAAACTTACTATTATCGACATATTGGTATTCTTTATTCACTCTTGAGTTTTATATAAACTAGTTATTCATAGAACAAAATGTATTATAACTAATAAATTATTTTATACTAATTAATTTTATCATGAAATGTCAAAGTATAGAGTTATAAATCAATAAATACAAACAATAACACATGCCTTTAGATGCCAAAATGCACCTGACAACACTCGTTCCCATTCTTGATCATCTTCTTTCTTGACAACATGCCCTTAGAGCTAAAAAAACAAAAAAAAAAAAAAGCCCCACTTATTTTCTTTAACTGTTTAATTTCCTCCAATTCATAACTGCAATTTTTAATTTCACTCCCCAATTATCATGTATCTTTAATACAAAATTAGCCTAAAAAATTATAAGTAATGATATCTTGTCTCATTTATATTCTTTAATTTCATGATGGACGCATGAACATCCTCCATTTGGGAGGCATGAATAGCGAACAAGTGAAACATGTATAAACGAAGAACCAATTCACAATTGACATTGAAAAGTGAATTAACAATTGCATTACTCGTTAGCATTATTGACAGCGATTTCATGCTCTTGTTTTTTTCTCAAACTGTCAGCAAACTTGACTTAAAAGAAGTCAGTTAATGTGGGGAACATTGATTATATATTCGATGACTTTTTCTGTTTTGCCTTTTTTTTATTATAACCAGTACCCAAAGAAGCCAAATTATTCCTTAACTATTCGCCAAAATAGAATTTCATCATGTCAAAATAAAATGGTCAGTAAGCCTTTATTTTATTAACTAATCGAGGAATTTAAACAAGCAAATAGAAGACGTCAAGATAGAGGGACATAAAATATAGAGATACAGAGATTTATTTTGTTATTTTTATTCGCTTTTCGTTTTATCAATTTAGGTTCTGTGAAGGGGCAGAAAATGAGTGGAGTGCTGCTTTTCAAGTTTACAGACAAAAATGGAAGCAATTTTCTTCCTAAGAAAGAGTTGAGTTCTTGGAGCCTTTTGAGTAGGATATGATGAACATTGTCTGCATATAGTGTTACAATACACAATTTGGTGTTAAAAAATGAAAATTAAATCTTTGCTACCAACAACTTGAAAAAAGCCATAAAAATATTCAATATATATATATTATTTTTTAAATTTCACGATGGATGCACGAACATCCTACATTTGGGATTGCATGAGTAGCAAAAGTGAAACTGTCATCTCGTGTATAAGGAAGCAAGTAATTAACAATTAACACAATAAAGGAATTAACAATTGCATGACTCTTCTCTCGTCAATAAGGGAAAACCAAAAAGATATCAAACAAAACCATTCAAGTATTCGTTTCAACTTTGACCATTGCAGCGTAGGCAACTTGATTTTGTTTCTTATTGGAGATATTTTATTTAATGCATGATTGTATTTGTAATGCCATTGTACAATGTATGATTTTGTTTTTAATGTTATTATTTAATGCATATCTATCAAATTTTCTTTGGCTGCATAATATAGATATGATGTATCCATTATGAATTCTTTTGCTTTCATTTAAAATTCGACCTTAAGTTGAAAGGGGGTTATCCACATTTTGAACCACTCTATACTTTTATATTAAGTAGATATTAAGTTTTTACTCCTGGTGTTTTAATTTGGCAAAATTGAAAATTGCTTCGTTATATTTCAATACTAAATCAGTTTATCTAAATTTTGGATTTATTATTATGGGATTCAGTGTTTTGTTTCATTGCTTTAGTCAAATTATTGAGTGTCTTTTTTGACTATTTATATTTTTTCTTGCAAAAAATAATTATTAGTGATAAACAAAAAAAATAGCAAACGATACCAAATCGACAACAAACAGCAAGGTAACCTTGAAGCATTGTAGTATTATGATTTTTTGGTATATTAGAAGGTTCATTAGATGGTAAATTACATAATTATTGAAACTCAACCTATTCATATAAATCCCCCTCTTCCTTTCTAAAATTAGAACTCTTAAGACTTCAAGAATAAGTATAAATTCTTTACCTATAAAATGTTCCCCCCTATGGGAACAAGGAATCATTACATTGTAAGTAGTCAAATTTGGAGACAATCGTCTCTCTGCCGTCTCCTTCAACGCCTCCAATGCCTTTGGATTGTAACTAACACAATCAGCCTTAATGCGTCTCCCAAGATTTTTAAACAAATTATAGACCATCTCTACTCTTTTTTTCATCTTGCACAAGATATCAAAGAATTGTATTAAAGGAACTGAGGTCTTGAAAGCACCATATTTATGGTGGCGTGAAAGCATTATTCTTTTGTCGTCACCTTAAGTATCGCGCTAATCTTCTGTTGCTGATTAGAAGCATGTAAGGCTTCCACTTCTTCATCTAGAGTATCGTTAATGTTTCTTTTTTCCGTCATGATCAACATTATCAATAACACAACAATGTTTTCATGGCTAGTGCCATGCAGCTCATTGCCAACAGCAACTTTACACACCCATTTGCTTCTGTTATGTCAGACTTTCTGTTATCTTGAGCATCACTCCCTTCCTGTAGCCGATTGTAAATCTTCCAGTTCAACTACAATCTCCTTCCCCTTGCCTTTATTATCTTGATAATGACCGTCGCCATTAGGGACTATGTTTTCATGGCTAGTGCCATCCAAGCCATTTCCAGTGACAATCCTAGGCCCCCTTTTGGTTCTCTTTCTTCGGTCCTTGTTTGCATTTTTCACCCTTGAATTCCCTTCTTGGTCTTCAATTCAGAACTCCGCAAGCCTTTTTCCCATCATTCTGATGCCATTATCATTGGTGCATAGTCTCCTGAAAATAATGCTTTCAGAAAACTTGACATTTGCCCTTCTTTTTCTTTTTTTTTTTTTTTCATTTTTTCAATGCAAGGATATCAAATAAAACCAAAAAGCTAGTATTTATTTCAACTTTAACCATTAAAGTATAGGCAACTTAATAATGGCATTAGGCATCCCATTGAGAGAAGATAGTATTTAGTTCAACTTTGACCATTACAGTATAGGCAACTTGATTTTGTTTTTTTTTTTTTTTATAGAGATTATTTAATACATAATTGTATTTGTAAAGCCATTATACAATGTATGATTCTGTTTTGTAATGTCATTATTTAATGCATATCTATCAATTCTTCTTTCTCTGCTTAATATAAATCTGTTGTATCCATTATGCACAACCGATTCTTTTGCTTTCAATTTAAAGTTAACCTCAATTTGAAAGGCACACAAATGGGGTTATCTAAATTTTGAACGACTGTATACTTTTGTATTAACTAGGAAATTGTAGGAATGCATCCTAAAATCCATGCTTTAAAACTAATTATTATATTGAGAATCAAATTTATCACGATCCAATAATAAAGTTTCTTTCGAGTTCAATATTCAATGAGGAAAAGTTGGAAATAATTAATATACTTGGTAAACAAATTCTAAATCTTTTCATTCAATGTTAACAGTCCTCTAATGTAAATGATTTGCCTTTAACTGAATTTAGGAAGTAATATTATTGCAATTCGCAAATCTGATTCAAGATGCCGCCCTAGTGAAATTATTTTCATTGTTGTCTATCAAGAGCCTAAGTATATACAGAAAATAATTCATATTTTAAAATCCTTCTCTAATCTTTCATTCGCCCTATTAGTCTTAGAGTCAAATCATTTTTTTAATAGGCCATAAATTATTTATTTTTTCTTGCCTCCAATTTGAGTACTACAAAACAAAAACGCAACACCCAAACATGGAGAGTAAGGGTTCTCATGCTATTACCTCTTGCATGTGTTTAAAATTCTCCTTGCTTTAAAATAAAAAAAATAAAAATTCTACACCCAAATATTTTTTTGTTTTTTTTTTACAATTTCTAGTATATAAGCAAGATGCTAATTAAATTAAAGAATTTTACCTCAAGGGGATGTTTTTCTGGTAAATCACTGATCTGATGAAATTGTTGAGTAGATTTTCAAATCCTCCATTGTTAGATATGCCATCTTCTTCATTTGTGGACAGATCCATTAGCTCAACTAACATGCACCTAAAAAAGACATTTTTCCTTTGAATTAAGGTCAAAAAGCCAGGTAGCAATGGCTGATAGAGCAACTCAAGGATGAAGAAAAAGAAGGTTTGGTCAACCAACAAAGACCAAAACAACTATGGGAATATTCATTCCACAACAAACAGAGGTAGAAATTGTTAACTATGAACGCATAAACACCACTGTCAATTTGGGTTTGGCAGTGGAAGCCAAGAGAAAGGAGACAAGAATTTAAAGAGAGAACTTCCTGTAAATTACAACGGGCGATAATAACAATGAGAACATGCACATTGATTGCATGTCTATATTTAAATTGGAAAAGTAAGGAAAACGCATATGCACAATAAATGTTGATTTGAATTGAGAGAAAAAGATAAAATATATGTGTAACGTGCGTATTTCTCGGAAAAAAATGATATAATTATGTTAAATTGCATTAAATTTTTTAATTCCTTAATCAAATTAACATAAATCGAGTTTTTTCAATCTAAGTACAGTTTATTTTTACAAAATTGTTGCAATTTTTACATTCAAATTAATTAGAATTTTTAAATATATTATTATTAAATTTTATTTTCAATCGATTAACTATTTGGAAAAACCATACTAAACTAAAATTTTTGGTTAACCAAAATAATGTTAACCGGACCATGCAGCTTAGTTTCTCTTTTTTAATTTAGCATTACCGAATTTTCTCAAGAGCGTGCACATTCGTTGCATGCTATATATAATTTGGAAAAGAAAAAAAAAAACTATAGGAGCAATGAATGTTTATTTAAATTAAAAAAAAAAAGAGACAAGATATACATGTAATGTGTATCTGTTTTTTAAAAAGAAACCTACAAATCTAAACTAAACTAAAAAATTTTTTACTTTATTGAACTGAATTTTTACAAATTTAATTTCTTTTTCAATCAAATTAATATAAATAGAATCTTTTCAATTTGATTTCGATTTTTAGTTTTAGAAATCCATCATAATTTTTATATTCAACTTAATTAGAATTTATTTTTTAAAAAAAAATTATTTTCAACCAATTAACTATTTTAAAAAATTACACTAAATTAAAATTTTCAATTAGCTAAAATTATGATAACTGACTATTTTGTTTAACTTCAGATTTTAATTTAGCATTAATTACTGAATTTTTATAAGAACATGCACATTCATTGCATGTTGATATTTAAATTGAAAGAGATTAAAAAAAAAAGTTACATGAATAATGAATATTCATTTAATATGAGAGAAAAAGACAAAATGCACATATAATGCTTGTCCTTTTCTTAAAGGAAATACATGAAATACAACGAAATTGAACTAACTTTTTAGTTAATTAAATCAAATTTTTTAATTGGTTAATCAAAAACATAAATAAATCAAATTCTTTTTTAGTTTGTTTACAATTTTTAATTTTAAAAAGTCATTGTAATTTTGACATTCAAATTAATTAGAATCTCTAATGGAAAATTATATTAAACTAAAATTATGTCAACAACTTAGTTTTAGTTTTTAATTTAACATTACCGAATTTTTTTGATAACATGCCCATTTATTGCACGTCTATATTTAGATTGGAAGTGGAAAAAAAAAAAAGAAAACATACATGTGGAAGAATATTCATTCAAATTGAGAGAAAAAAAAAATGCACGTGTAATCCTTATTACTTTTTGAAAAGAAACCAACAAAACGAAAGGAAATTGAACCAAGCTTTTAATTGACCAAACCGAATTTGATAATTGGTTAATCAAACTAACATAAATCAAAGTTGTTTTGATTTGGTTATGATTTTTTGTTTTCAAACAATTGTGGTAATTTTTACATTTAAATTAAATATATATATATAATTTTTTTAATATTTTATTAAAGTTTATTTTCAATCAATTAATTGTTTTAAAAAATCATATTAAAATATATTTTTAGATTAACTAAAATTATGTTAATAGAATTATTTAATTTTACTGTAGGAATATAAATATTTCAATTTGAATGATTTTTAAATTTTTTCACTTTAGAATATTTAGTGAGTTTTAGTTTATTTTAATTTGGGTCTTGAAATATTTTATTATTTTATTATTTTATTATAACAATTTTTAAGTGTTGTTGTATAAAAGGCAAGAACTCAGAGAAAAGTGTATGTTTTTACTTCTTTCAAGGAATTGATCTCCACGGGAAATTGGAGTAGCATCATTTAGTTTTCATTTTAATATATGTAAATGATATAAGCTTCAATTTGTACCAGTGTAATTTCTAATATTTTGACTTTGGCTAAAGTGAGCATGCTGTCGTGAAAAAAAGAATACTTTAATTTTAATTTATGTAAACGAACAACAATTATTCTTTATTGGGTATAATTTTTAATATTTTGGCTTAAGGCGAGCGTGCTCCATATCAATCCCTTAACCTATAAAAAAAATAAAATGACAACTTCGCGAGGCTCAAACCTTTTTTTGTTTTTTTTTTTTTTTCTTGCCCTCACTTTGCTTTCCTTCTCGTTTTCTTCTTCCAACTTTCTCAAGTATTCAGCTTGTCTCAATCAAGCACAATCTTCATGCACTTTGGATGTCCAAAATACAGAAATATGCAATATAAGAGCTTTAGTGAAGGTGTCAGAAGTAGAAAATAAGAAGAATTAAGTTACTATTGATGTGCAGAAAGGAATTGCAGTGCAAAACATCCTAGGTTGGTGGAAAAATGAAAAGCATGCATCTGCCAATGAACTTCAACTTGTGGCAATAATGAGGGGAAATAAAGTGGACTTAGCAGCCGTAATGGCAAAAGTATTGCCCTGGAGAGAAGGGTTTCGATCGTTAGTTGTCAAATTACAAAGCATGATAATGACAGTGGATTCAGTAAAGATGATTGTACTGATTTTGCTATGTTGCGCAATGATATTATGCGTTGGTGATTGTTGTAATTTTCAATGAATGAACAATAAAGTGCAGATTTAGGAATTGGCTTGTACCAAGAAAATCAGTTTGAAATTTGTGAATCTTGAGGTTGTGACTTTGGAATGTAAGTTTCTTGTCAGGATCCATGGTAATGTTTTCTTCTTTCCTTGCAGGAATGCAAATGATAGAAGTCTTAACAGGGAAGACGTCGCGTTACCATCTTATCAAACACCTTTTTTGTTGGTTGTAGGACTTGCCTCTAAACTGGTCCTTGCCCCACTCTTAATAGAACAATCAACTTACGTTACCATTTCTCTTTTGTGAATTGTGACAGGCAAGTTTTTGTTCTTGAATTATTTCTATAACTTCTTACATGTCATCTCAAACTCTAGAAGAGCTTTTTCTGTCCGGCTTGTGCTTCTCTGTTGTCTCTTATCCGTTTCTTCTTTGGCCTACCAGCATTTTTTCTCACCTTCGGTTGTTTTATCTGTAGAATCTTGGTTGGTTTCACATAGAGAATGTTTGACCTCTTGGCAACTAAGTAATTCTCGACAAACAATATGTTTGCAAGGGACTCTAGAAATTGCTCATCCCCTGCAATTGCATCGCTTTGCCATTAAGGTTAACTAAAAACTTTATGCATCATCAAGCACTTGATATTTTTCATGGTTGGTCGGAATTGACTTCGCATGCCTAGCAGTAGCAGATACTTTCTCCAACCGTATCCCTCATGTTTGGTGTGACTTTGCCCTCTCGACTTGCTATTTTTGCATAGCTCTTACACATCCTAGCCATCAATTCAACTCTAACATTCTCAAAGAACGTAAGAACATAAGAACATGCTTGTTCCTAAACTTCTCTATGCAATTGTTGAATCATATTGTTGTTAGTATAGTTATACTTCATGTAAATGTCAAACAACCATGTACGCCTCTGCTTTGTTGGAATTCCTAAGGAATATCATAGGCTCACCGTTTTGAGCAAGTATATATATGTATATATACCTATTCAAAAAGTCTCCATAATTTGGTCATCATAACAAAATAATTTACATAACTCTCAAAATAAGTCTTATAAATCCAAACCAGGCCAATGGGATCTAAAGTTAGCATATAGATGTTCTTAGTAAATTTTCTAGGGTTGTCTCCTGAAAAATGATGAGCGACAACACTTACGATACCTTAAAAACATACAAATAATTCAACAACCACGATATATCATAACAAGACAATAAGTAACTAAAACTTCATTTAATTCAATTGAAAAAGCTGAAATTCAATCATATGGGAAAGAATAAAATTAAACCAAGAGATACTAGGATGCACCTCGTCTGGCTGACAAAAATGTTAGGTCCAACAACCAATTCTGACCGTCATTGCATTTCTTCTCAACCACAATATGCAACAAGAAATATGCTCTCTTATTTCTAACTAGTGATTGTGCTGCTAATAAATTTCCCAGTATGTGGCCTCTATGCATGGCACTCATATAAACCAATGAAGAGTCTACATCCAACAATAAAACTATTCATGCATACTTTCAAACATATGAACATTCTCTGGAACACTAGTGGTCATGCATCATTTGGATCACTTCCAGATTCATACCCAAATTTTACCACAGGCCCAGGATTAGTTGCCAAAAGAAGAAGCAGAGCACATTTTGGTAACTTCTTGAAATGTGGCTCTGCTCTCTGTGGGTTCTTCAACACTATGTATATCAAGTCAGTACTCATTTGATAATCCTAACGCAAATGCGTTTGATTTGCAATATCTTCACCATGAATGTCTTCCTACCAGGCAATTTGGAAGCCCATACAGAAAATTGACAGCCTCTAGATTTACACGTAGCATCAATAACAGCATTCGTCCATTAATACACCCCATCCCTAAACATGTACGCATCCTTGAAAATTTGGTTCTCGCACAATTGCACTCACCTCCCTCTTCACACCAAAAAGTCATTCCTTTGATTCTGTAAGTTGGACCAGATTAATTTTTGGATCTCCCCTTCCTAATAATCAATAAAAATGTCATCATAAGGAGTAGTTAAATCTACTGGTTCATTACTCTCACACCCCTCTACAATGTCATTGTTCACTTCCATTACCATCAACTGGACTACCTTCAGACACCCACCTAAAACTTCAACTAAAATTTGATCTTGAAGCTTGTCTTCATCAACAACATTTTTAAGCCAATCATCGTCATCAAAGCCAATATGGTCTTACCCCTTATTAAACACCTCAAATATAAGTCCTCATTGTCATCTTCTATGGTTTAGTTCTTTTATTCCTCCTACCAATCACAATCTCAACAATAAGTTGCTAGAGAGCGTGAGAATGAGGGCAATAGTATCTTTCCACAAATTTCGTCCGTATAGACTAAAGATTACTGGTCGTAGTATGTTTTTTGTAATTTTTGAGAATGTGGGTTACGAAGGTAACTATCCCCTGAACTTAAGGTGCTGGATGTAATTATCTCATAAAAACAAAGAGTGGAAAAATTATAGACTCAAACGATAATGTCATGCCTGTATCCTCTTATTAGAGCATTTTGTTTGGCACTCTCAGTTTGGACATTCTCCAAAATTCTCTCTTAAGCTCAAGATTCCTTTTACCCAAGCATTAACAAGAATATTTTCCCAAGAATCCTTTTGTTTTCTGTTGAATAACATTTTTAATTGCAAAAGGGAAGAAAAAGAAAGGATCTCGTGCGTATAGACCTACACTATACCAAGAATTAATCTCCAATAGGGCAACGACTGACAATTCTGGCTTTCAAATTGATTTTAGAACTCATTGCACAACATTCCTTGTCAACTTAAATGATAATTTTTCTTTTTTTTTTTTGTGGTAATGTAAGCAAGGTTGGCATTAAGGTTATTAACTGTTGTGATTGTTGTTTTGAGTTTTGTCATTTCTAAAATATTCCTTTTCAGCACAAGATTCCTAGACATCATGAATAATATTTTCCCAATAAAAATTTTACCTTTTTTTTTTTAAGCCAAAAAGCATTTTTTTTATTCACAATATAAAAAGAAATGAATGATTCGTATATAGTGCTTGTAGTAGCTGTAATGATCGTATCAAGCTGCTGGGTGAAGTTTTGCTTGCATGGAAAGTATCTTGGGATTGTTGGCTTCCAGTAGAATATCACAACCCTCGAACTTCCTTTCATATGTTTATTCAATCCATAATTTCTTCCAACATATCACAATATCTTGGGATTTGTTTTCATCACTAATTATTGACACAGTATATCCTATATTCTGTGCAAAATTAGCACAAAGAATACTGATAATTATAGCCGTCACATTTATGTTCTCTAACTTCATAATGCATGCATGCACGCACATTAATTCTACATTTAGGACGCATGAATAATCAACAAATGAAACAACTAGTACCAGAATGGAAGAACCACTCATGTTGAGCTGGCTGTACAATCTGTCCCCATATATGCGTATGGCTTCCCTGCAGTCTCTCGGCAACTGTAACACAGATTCCTCTCAAGAATTGCAAAGCAGACAGATGTTAGTGGGCGAGAAGCCCCTCTTCCATCTTTCCAAATTCGTCATGATCCTGCCTTGTATTACTTTGCCACAAAAAAAAAAAAACACTTAATCGTTTTTGGTGACTTTTAGCTTCCATATTCCTGCCATTTTTGAGCTCCGGCTAGTCACCAATCGTGGAGATAATGAGAGTTTGTAAGCTGATTTTTATGAACTTTTTGGTAACCTCAAAGTTCATCCTCTCACCTTTCGCAACATGGCACACAAAAACGCGGTAAAAGAATGTTTGATAGAAGGAAAGTTGGATAATTTACATAATAATTTATCACTTGATTTCATTTTTATCATTCAATTTTAATTTAATATAATCAATTCACCCAACAATTTTATTTCAATTTTAATTATTTTATCATTCTATAAGATAAAAATTTTCTAATTTCACTCGTTTAGAAATATATCTTTATGTCTTTAAATTTATTATATTTACTCTTTAATTACTTTATCATTCTATAAGATAAAAATTTTCAAATTTCACTCATTTAGAAATATATCTTTATGTCTTTAAATTTATTACATTTGCTCTTACTCAATTAGAACACAAATACATTAATAAAACAAGAGAGACTTGATTATATAAAATGTGTTTTCAAACAAGTAAATTTTGTAAAATTTTTACTTTTCAACACGATTAAAATTAAAATTAAAGTTAAATAATTTTATTATAATAAATTAAAATTACATGATTAAAAAAATTCATAAAATTAATTATATAATTTATGTTGAAGAGTTGGTGGAAATTTAAGTCAAATTAATCACTTAAGGTAGGTGCTTATACTGAGTTGTTCAATACCTTCTCGGAAACTCGTGGATTTCATTGGTAAACAAATGAGATAATTGAGTAGAACATAAACCATCCAACAAAGCATCATTCCCATCAACTGCTACATTTAATAAACGAAAGAATATTTTATGACAGTAGCTATGAACAAACTCCCATTCTTGCATGTTTGTTATCATTTTGTTAACGATCATTATATTCCTGTCCAAATCAAGGATGTTTTGCCTGACTTTCAGAATACCAAAGTTGGACCACATTGGGAACCTGAGAATTTTGCAGATTTCCTGAGAAAAAGGATAGCAGAGAACATACGTTTTATAGCTGGTTACCCTCCGTCGGCCTTTATCCATACAATCTTCTTGAACATACTGCAGCAAAACTTAAACACCTAGCGTTTACCAAGGTGCGTACTCTGGTCTGCAAAGGCTGAGCAACCACAGCCACGGCTAACGAGCATGGCTTAAATTAACTGCATTTTTAATTGTCTGCTCACAGTAAGCGCCCCTCCATAACAATGAGATTACAGCGGCAGTGTGATGGCATCAGCCAGCGGCGTAGTCCAACCCCTTGGTTTAAATATACACGTGCATACGGGTCAACGTAATCCTTTTCACCTTGACCCCATACCCCTCCCCAACATGCCACCCCTGTATTAGTGCGCTAAATGCACACACTGCAACAGCAGATGGTGCAGTGAGATGGCAAAAAGCCATGCGGGTTCCTGCAATTTCGTACCTCGTGAATACCACAGAAGGTCCATGAATTTGTGCAGAAGATCATCACAGAAGCCAAAGCTTTCAGATCTCAGGCCAAAACCGCGGAAGAAATCTTTAACAGGACGAAGGTTTAAGTTAAACACAAACAGCCAACTTCCCTTGACACAAAGCTTAACACCTTAGAGTGAAAGTGGCCCGAAAGGCTGGGAACATGATTTAAACAACCAGTGCATATCAGTAAGTTCATAAATCACCCCCGAGACGCATCAGCATATATATACAAAGTACTTTCCATATCCTATTTAAACTCCCAAGTAACATAGACACATGCCAAGGAAGCTTATCTACAATTTCTTTCATTCTAAAAAGAATATGAAAGATAGCTTCACATGAAGCACAAATGATGTCTAGACCGCCTTACTCAACTGCAAGACTTACCCTTATTTACACCACAAACTTGGCACCTTCGTGTCCTTTTTATATATAATTGCTGCACTTCCTTCATGAGAACAGAAGCTATTTACAGCATATCTGATGATAACTCCCCATCTATTCAGGGCGGAAGCTTACCAGATTAGGAAGGTCAGTTGATTGAAGCTTCTTAATGTCATTAGCAGTCACCCTGCAAGACTCCAGGGTCAGAGATTTTAAGTTTTTCAATGTCTTTAAATGCCGTAAACCTGAGCTGGTAATACGAGAATTTGAAACATTCAAAGAGACAAGTCCTGTCAACCCTGCATGCATAATCAAAAAAGTAATAAATAGAGATTCTTGGAACCCAATGTCATCTACAAACATCAAATCTAGGCTGGAAATTATAAAATGAAGACGACTTCAAATACAATGAACCTTCCACAGCCAAGCCTTGCATAATCACATCAAACATTATGTTTTTCATAGTCTTTTTTAGTTAGCATTCATACTGTTAGTCAAAAGGAATTCAAAAGGTTTCATTAACAACCAGACTAAGCATTAGAGTTGAAACGATGATTCTTAAGACAGGCAGACTGGCAAGACAGTTCATGATGAAATTGCTGCTGGTATCTGGAATAACATTGTATACTTTTAGGTTCCATATTTTCCACTCAAATACGATGGTGGAAGCTCATTTCCACTCAAACATACCAGAAATCATTTCCAGCGTTTTATCAGTAAGACTGCCGTTCTGGGACAGATTTAGCAGTGACAGAGATGTCAGATCTTTTATGTTCTTTATGCCAGCATCAGTCAATCCTCCACCACATATTTCCAATGACTGCAGATTCTTAAAATCTACACAAGAAACAAGCAACTGAGAAACTGAAGTAGCAAGAACAGGACAAAGAGGAAACAAAGCAGAATCAGATAAAAAGGTGTTAATAAAAAGGCTGTCACAATTGGATCACTTGCTTTTCAGATAAGGTATATTGTTGAAAAATAAAATAAAATCATCATCTATAACTGACAAATGTTAATACCAAAACATTACAAGATAACCTGCTTTGGTGAAAAAATAGATCCTCACAGTTTTCAAGGAATACATAGTTTCATGCGATACTTTGGAATATACATTTCAGCACAATATGCTGGGTGGAAATCATGCATTTGAAAAATAATAATCATAACAAAGCTTTTTTTATTTTCTGCTAGTGATGACCAACATAAAACATACTTCGCAAATAGTTAGTTCCTGAATCTGTAATACGAGCTCCAAAAAGATCCAGATGTGTCAATCCAGTCAAACCTGCATAAGAGCAGCATTATACAGGACACTGAATACATCTAATAATCAGAATACTGAAAGATATTCATGAAATGAAAAGTTCAAAGAAAAATAATTTGTTCCACACAGCAAAAATAAAAGTTAGCATCATTAACCATGGAGTTTCCTTCAGCAATTGATGTAAGTGCCAAGACTTACTACTTCAAAATTACAGGATTGGAATAAGAACGTCATGCACAAAGGGTCACATGTACATTGTATCATGAAAAATAATTAGATTGAATAACAATATATCAAAAAAGAGCCTCCTCGTCCAATAGTCAGAAAAATACATTCCAACATTCAAATTAGGAACAATTCAATCAGCATTCCAAAAGGATTTTGTAGAGTCTGTTCTTTACAACAGTGTTACACTTACTAGTAAGGGCAGCAAGGCCAGCATCTGTAATTTGACGGGCATCCAAATTAAGCATTTTCAGAGAAGACAACCCAGATAATTTTCTTAAACCACCATCTGTAACCATTGTAAATGACAGATTTACACTCTCCAGATTGGTCAAACCTACCAAAAAATAAACCAAGGGATTAGGTAAGTACAATGTCATAAATCTCAGATTTCGTAACAAAGTAATTAGGAGAGATGATTACAAACAACTTCACACCAAGTATTCCACAACAATTTTCCTTTTCAATTAAACCTTACAAACAAATTTCACCAAACACATTACCACGGCTCTTAATTTGTTTTTCTTCTACCATCTGAAATATCATAATTGTTACCCTAATTCTTACTGTCTGTCTTATCCACAAATTCCTGCCTACAGTAAAAATCTCCATCTACTTCCAATTATAAATATGGAACTTATCCAGTAGATCACATTTTGCATTCGTGAATCTGGGTCCAAAATGCTTCAAATTGGTTTGCTAAGTTCCAATTTCCAGTGAAGTCAGTTCCCCTACATAGTCGACTGTAACCAGAGGTACCGGCAATTTCTTTGTTGCAAAAGATAATTACATGTATCACTGCTTTATCATGTAGCCAAAATCAACTGAACCTACCCATCTTTGATGCTAAATTAAGGAGGTATGTTGTTGTTAAAGGATGAAATTAACCTAAAAGTTCACAATAGAGAACAATTTGGACAACAATCTTTCAGCAAGGCCAGATTTTTCAAAGCTAAATATTGTATATAACATCAATGGTTGTGCCAATGCTATGACAGCCAACAAATCCATTTTGGACTTCCAGAGGCTTCGATGCATGACCTAACGTTTTGCCAGAACATATTATGCTTTCCCCAACACCAAACAACCAAACTGATTGTCAAAGATCCTCCATCTAATAACAGACTGGGCTTGAAAAGCCTTAAAGCATCATCTACACAAAATTTTGAAGACAACAAATAAAAATGCCAACCAAATCACAATGGATGAATAAAATCAATCGGCCACAACAAAAATTCAAACTTAAGCAAGTTGGCAGTCAGAAGTGTCATACATATTATCAGCAGGCTTAAAAAGGAATGAACAGAAAAAGAAAAAAAGTTGAACACATAGCCAAAAGAACTCTAGAAGTGAATTTATACCACAGTCAATAACTAAAAGGAAATATAATAGTTCCATTGATGCATATTACTTCTTCAGTATGTAAGTTTCTAACCAGAGAGATGGCGAAGGCCACTGCTTCCAACTGCAGTATCTGACAACACCAAACATTTCAAATGCTGAAGGCCTAGAAGTCCAACCCAATCAGAGAAAAATTAACACAATTCATAAAAATATGCAAGAAAAACAAGCCAGATGTATCGAGAAACCAGGCACCTGATACAAAGTATTGACAACAAACCAAATGGCACCATACTAGTCTACTATCCAGAGACAAATTTCAATACCACAACATCAGCTAACTGAAATCCAAAACTTAAGTATAGGATACAGAAATGTAAAGCTATTTCAACAGTTGTTCCATTCTAAAATGAATTCTCTGACACACTATGCAATATGGAACAATGTGTATTCGAGAGATGCAATGCACAGATATAACCGATCTGAAATAGCCACAATCCCAATTCCATTTTATTGAACACCGAATGTCCAGCTTGTGGACTTCTGGTGTTTGACCATGCACAAAACAAACATACTAGACATCTTTTAACCAGACTACTTATCAACAAATAAGATAACCACAAGAGAAAGAAAATATATGTCAGTATGAAAACAAGAAAAAAGGAAAAACATTTAAACTGTGACCTGTTAAATTAACCAGCCCTTCATCACCAATTCTACATGAATCCAAGTTCAAGCTTTCCAGATTTGTCAAAACTGTTTAAGGCACATAAATAAAAGTAAGGAATAAAAAAGAAAAGAAAGAAAATCTAGCCAAAAATTACAAACAGAAACTGATCTCAATCTGTGAATACTATACCTATAACATTACAATCATCTAAGAGGCAATATTAAATCAACTTCAGTTAATCAGAAGATAAATTTCTCTATTCTTGCAAAGACAGGAATGGAGCCTGCTCATAACTTGCAAATATTATCCCATTTATGTTATAATCATTCAAGAGACAAAATGAAAGAACATTGATAAACCAGATAAATTCTCTTACTTATAAGTGGAGAGAAATGAAGTTACACAGCTCAATTGCATGGAAAATTTAGGAAGGCTACCAGCACCACAAAAAAATGCAAAGCTCCCCAAACCATCTCTGTATAAATGCATGATTCCAGAGCATGATGTAGTTTTATAATTGTTGTCCACTGACTGGGTATAACTTCATATATAAATCAACCCTTAGGACAGCATAAATTTTCTGAAAAGGAGTATCAGAGCTTTTGAATGCAAGGAAGCACTAGTTTAAGGTTTGAAAGGGAACAGAACTTTTCATTTAAGCTGATAACTTCCACCATGTTGCATCTTTCCCTCCATGTCTTCCAGAAAATTTTTCTTGCGCTTTGTGCATGCACATTTATTTTACGCTTCCTTCTATTTCTTTTTGTTTTCAGTGTTCCACATGAACTTCACATTTTAGGCACAAATGAAATAAGAATAAAGAGGAACTACCCTTCAGGTGGACCAAAGAAGCATCCGTGATGTCATTGAAGCCCAAATTCAGCACTTTTATTTTAACAAGCTCTGGAAAAAAAGACAAGGAGTTGATTACTTGAACGGTTATAGCAAGAGTTGACACTTCCACTCCCCAAGAAAAAGTTTAAAAAGAATTTGAAGCTTACTAGTGAATTTTTCACAGCCATCATCAGAAAGTTGGCATCTGTTAAGATTCAGATATAATAGAGCAAAAAGATCTACACAAAATCAGGAGAATGCAGAATTCATGTCAGACCCAGCCTTGGGCTGAATGTCTTAGATCCAGACAATTTATAATCTATGAACCTTCAAAAACTACTTATGCAGTATCAAAAAGACCACAAGCCCATATTTACCCAGACACATTAATCACATCATACAGTTTCATCACATCTCTAATAGTCAAAAATCACAGAAAAACTTCGACATCAAGGATCAACCATGTGTCCTAAAACCAATGCATGACTTAGGTTTATGGCATGCAACTAATAATCAAAACATTGTTCCAAACTTAATCTGCATGTGTATGGCTGAAAGAGATGCAAATTTAGAAGCCATTGGTGATCAGTACAAATGTTCAAAAGCCAAATGGAATACCTGAGAGGGATTCCAAACATGCAGCTGTAACAGGGCATCCCTCCAAGTTTAGTAGATTAAGCTTATGCAGACCTGAAACACGGAATGAAATAATTAACCTCACCCCTGCATTTGTAAAAGAAGCTAGACTTATAATGGAGAAACAATACTACAGATTGGACACCTCAAGGACAGTTCAATACAATGGTTTGTGGGTTCTGGAGATAGATAGATCTAGATCTGGATACCAGTATCATGTATACAATATGGGTACATATTCATATTGGCAGTCTCATGGTTCACTGAAAATAGACATCTCACATGGTTAGTTGTTAGCACTCTATAATACAACTCTTGAAAGGCTTACACAAGGAAAATGCTCCTTTATAACAGTTTTATAATCTTTGTGTGCACATTCTGTTCACTCATCAAGCAAAGCATGAACCGTGAATTGGAGAGTACAACAAAATTAATGAGACAACAACTAAGGAAAAAAAACAGAAAGAGAATACCTTTTAAGTAAGAAATACCCAAATCTGTAACCTTACTGCAGGAAACCTGTAAGCTTTTCAAATTTGTCAAGCCTGCAAAAAAAATATTAGATCAGTATTCTGCCATCAGCTGACAAACAAGGGCCAACTCTGACAGTAAGAATGTCTAAGAGATTCAGACTTTTCACAAAAGCTTATTGTAACATATGTTTTTAAGGGTCAACATTATTCTTGCAGTCTGTTATCAGATTCCTAAGGTATTTATTCTTGGATCACCCTGGCCAATTCGGCAACCTACAGAAGACCATTCTTGAATGGTCACAAACAAGCAAATACAGGCTTACCATTGAGATTAAGGCTTAGTTTTGTGTGCGTTTGTGTGTGTGTGTGTGAGAGAGAGAGAGAGAGAGTGAGAGATTACCAGATAGATGCTTCATGTCAGCATCTGTTATGCAATTGCACCATTTAATATTAAGAGATTCCAACTTCGTCAAACCTGTTGAAGACTAGTTGTCACTTGTGATGATGACACACATTAACCCACATGTACAATAGCAGATTTTGAAGTGAGCAACATCCCAACTCAGAGGTTTCAAGTAGTCAATTATCTGAATAATTCATTGATTATGCAAGACAGAGAGTGGCTCTCAATAAAACTGAAGCAAAGAAGTATTTGTGTGAAAGCTTGCTTATACATGCATCTAGAACAGAACACAATAAGATGAATAGAAGGTGTTGAAAAGAGTATAACAGCCAGTGAGGTATAGTGTACACAGGATGAACACATTAAAAGAATTTGACATGGGGACAACATTTGCAAATTGCACACAAGGAAGAACTTGTGCAGGACATCCAAACAAATGAGCTTGAGACATGTATATGCAGATGCTTGTGCATCAACCAGGCATGCAAATGCAGTATTCAATGCACAAAATGCCACTTGTTAACATTGTCTTTTAAAAGAGGTTTATAAAAACCGATGCACAGATAAGGCCCTTCTGCCAACAATAAACAAATGCATTAACAAGACAACCTTCGTGAACCTGGACCATTCCTATTCAAACTTTGTTTTTACATTCATAAAGAAGCCAAGCTGGGACACAAGCAAGAGACAAAACAATAAAAACACAGACTATTTTGTACTTTTAGGAGTGAATCACACAAATAATGGGCATTTCTAGGTATAAGAAATTGATAAACTTTCCTATCAAAATAGCTTCACAAGGAGAATAAAAAAAATACCATTGAGGTGTACAAGTCCACCACCAATACCAGGACACCTCTCCAGATCCAACGTGACCAAGTTGACTAAGCCAGAAAAGGAACTCATTCCTTGTGCTGTAACTGCGTTGTTTCTTCTAAAACTTAATCTTATCAGGTTTGAAAGGTCTACAATGTACAAAACAGAAAACTGATTACCAAATCTAATCATAAACCACAAACAGAAAACATAACTAATAAAAATGAAGGCATAGGTGCAAGAACTTAAAGGAAATTAAAAACTATGAAAAACACTGAACAGTTATGACAGTACAACAAAGGCACACAAAGAGATAGCACCAATAAGAAATTGCCAAAATTTTGAACTGTATTTCTCTATACGTTCAAGACTGAAGGCTTATCAGGACTTACAACTCACTATGCCGAGATGCCATCCTGATCCCCTCTATACCAACCTCTGACATTTCACATTGCTCCCAATCATTGCTTATTTCTCATAACCCTCATTTATATTTTATAGCCAAGAAACTACCCCTCCCTTCCCCCCCCCAACCTTCCCAGTGCACTGTTTAGAGATAATATCTATTATTTCAGTCTCATAACGGTTACAATCAATTTCTTATTCTGCCATTATTCTTTCTAATTTTATTACTCACTAAAAATTATTTTTCAATCATGAAATTTGGTAAGCCTGTAATCAGAAAGCTAACTAGGAAGGAAAGTAGGAAGTTAAGCCTCACCCAAGGTCGCAGGCCAAACTTAACAAGTCCAAACAAATTGGACCAATACAAAAATTTCGAAAGCTTTGAGGCAAAGTTCAATGGACAGCTACTCATCAGCCTTTTGACTACTTCTGTCTCTTAAGCTCTCACTCATAAAAAGTCACTTGGTCAGAGAAGTGATAATCATAAACCCTCCCCAAGTTGGATTGAATCTATGAGTGGTCATTAGACATTTTATGCAATGCAAATGCAATTAGTGAGAGCACCCACTGCTGCAGTAAAAGGTGGCAACATCTTGGTTTCCTAAATCAAAAAGATAAAAAGAAAGAAACAAAGAAAGCAATGACTTTCTGTCTTTCTTATTCTAGTTTGAATTGGCAAAGAGAGTTAAAGCTGGTAAGGGGGTCCCCACAATCTAATATGGCATTGGATACATGGAACAGCAGAATGAAAAGGTCATGCTTGTATGACAAGCATTTTCTCTCTCTTGCTGTTCCAAACCATTAATTAAATTGTATAACCGTCAAGCAATTTTTTTAACTGACTTCATTTATTCCAATAGGTTTTTTTCTAGTTCTTTTGTTGTGTGGGTCCACTAGATTACATCAACAAACAATTTAAAAGAGCTGATAACAAAGTTCCAGCAATCTAATATTGAAGAGCATACCTACACCAGTAGAATGAAAACTATGTGAGAGAAAGCAATAATAGAAGCAGACAAATCATGTAACTCAAGAGCTTTTAGTTTGAAGCATTGCCTAAGTCCACTTGCTTTTATTCACTCATTTGTTCCCCATTTACTTTAGGAAAATAGCAAGCTTGTGCTCCAGAATATTTGCATTCAGTACAAGGGAAGCATTAAATGAGGAAAAAAAGAAAAGAACAGAAAAGGAAAGTTTTACCACTGATCTGATTAAGCCCAATGTCAGAAATATGTTCACAGTAATTAAAGTTTAAGGCTTGGAGGTTTCTGCAGTTCTTAAGATGCATAAGTCCAGAATCAGTGACATCAGAGCAAGATAGATCCACAGAAAGTAGAGATATTCCCTGTGAAGAGATAACACCCATCCAACCATCGTTTACTCCAGGGTATTCTCCTAAGTGAATGTCCTGTCAAACCCACAACAGAACCACTATAGATGAACAAGGCCAACAAGCAAGAACCAAGAAGGAAATAGCAATTAAAATTTTCAGGGGAAAAGAGAAATTGTTGCCAAATATTTTGTTTCAAGTAACCTGGATGGCACAATCATAAAAAGCTTCAAGATATACATCATTCAGACGTCGAGAATACACCAATTCATTGAAAACCTGCTGACTTATGTCCCTTGGAAGTATAGAAAATGTCTTATATTTATCAATGTCCTGTTCAAACAACAAGCATAAAAGATCAGTCAGTCCAGACGAATAATTTGGCAACCTCACACATGCATCATGGAGAGGAGAGTATACCTCACACATTTTTTTAACACATAATTCCATGAGGGACGGACATTTGCCAATTCCCCGCTGTAAATCACTGAGAGATCTAGAGAATGAAGTTGTCAGCCACTTTGAGCTTCCGCTTTTGCCATATCTTCCAGAAAGAACTCCAGGTAAATTATCTTCATTGTCCAGTTGATCGCGCTTCCTAGAACAAGCTCCGCCCATCGAGGATATATCTTGCTATCAATCAAATGGCATAAAGCTGCAGCAGAGCATTACTCAAATTCACTCCATCACCAAAAATGAAAATACGCACTGTAATTCACCCTGAAAAATTATACAGTGTAGCAGAATGAGTATACAACCTGATTCGTTATAAAAGCAATGACTGCAGGAAGAATTTCAGATGACAGCATTGTGAAAAGTTCTTTGTCTTGTCTGTAATAAATAATCACATGAATGTCCAACATCACCAACAAATGAAAGCACCTGGAAATTCTGTCCGGTAAATTATGCAGCCAAAAGGATAAGTTTTATGTTCAGGGAGGATGCATAGCCCACCCTGTGCATATGGTACCTCACACCTAAACTTACAATATTATTAAAATTATCTTCTTTCAGCAAAGGGTATTTAAGAATGCTAAAGTTGACACAAATTTACATCTGAAGCGCCTAAACGGCTTTATGGTATTGCACTCTCCCCCCTCGATGAAATGCAAACATTAAAACTACATTGATGCCATAATGCATGTTGATTGGAAAATAGCCTTATTCATCTAAAGTAAAATTAGCTGGCATTGATTAGGCAAAGAATCAGATGACTATCAAATCCTCTGTAAATAAGAAGGGCACTAAATGTGCTCCAAATTACCAACATTATTAATTGTGCTTCCCCCAACAAAATAACATAAAAAGAACTGCAACGCAAGTGCAAACCGATTCCATCCAAATAATATTTTGACATAATAATAACACTTAAAGTACCCAGTTTGGCAATTTAGAACACTTTGCAACATCAGTCCAATTAACTTTCAGTACCTTAAAAGAAAGCAATTGTAGTTGCCAAAGCCTCATATACTTTTCAGTCAAATTAGCAAATATATAAACTGAGAGAAAACATGCCCCAACTGATTCAGTCAAATAACTCAATACATACCCAGACTCAAATAAAAAATAAATAAACTTCCATAAACACAAAAAATTAAAAATATCAAGTTAATAATACCACTTTCTTTTCATTTTTCCTTCTTTCAAATTTTCAAAGCTTCCAAACAGAACCATTAAAATAAATAAATACAAAACACACCGACAGACAACAAAGCAAAAAATTAATTATTAAAAAAAAAAGAAAAAAAGACTACTTTAAAACAACTGATTTAAAAAAAAAAAAAAAAACACACAAACACACAAGCTTAATCCTACGAAAAAAATATAATCAAAACAAAGGCTTATTCAAGGCGATTACCAGCAAAACGAGAAAAATAAAAATAATAATAAAATAAAACTTTTACTTAAAGACAAAATTTTCATTTTTACCGGAAGGCCTGAGTAAATTTCCTTTTTTTTTTTTTTTTTTCAGGAATCAATCTCCAGGAAAACAAGCATACTCCAAAGAGAAAACAAAAAACGCACACAGAATAACACGCACGAACAATCGATTCTCGTGATCAAATAAATATACCTTGTCATGATCGATTCATAACTGAAACCAACTCTATTTTCACTAACAGTAATCTCACAGAGAGAGAGAGAGAGAGAGAGGGAAGGGGCGAAACGGAGATGATTAGTACGAAGCGGACTAAAATGGAGCAGCTGGCTGCGACCCAGCCGGAGTTCAGAGGATCCACAGATGGCCGACACGTGGAAATCTGGGTACGAATGGGGCTCAGAGGAGTGGTTAGATAAGGATGTGTGGGTCCCGCTGAATGATTGAAGGGTATATGACAATGGCTGATTAGATTAAGATATTTTCGATATATTTTCGGAAGCAACTGCCGATGCCCACACCACCTTCCATGAGAACTTTTATTATGGTAACACTTAATTTATTATGTCGTGTTATTGCTATTTCAGGGGGTAATTTTACAAATAGTTGGGTTGTTAATTTCTAAATTGATTTCCAATAACTATATAAATAGATGATAATAAGTTGCTAAATAAATAAATAAATAATAGTTGATAAGATTGAATCAATTATCAGTCAGTGGGATTGAGATAAAAAATCAAAAAGAAAATAATAATAATAATAATAATTTGAGTGATTTAGTAGAATACTTCCCTTTATTTTTTATTTTTTTTTGGGGGTTGGGATAAAATAAAATATTTTATTTCATTGTTCATTTGATTTGCCGTACATTTGTGGTGCGTTTCGATTGCGTTTTCTTCTTTGCTTTGTACGTTGACGGTGGGGGTGGGGGCCCATCTGCGGATTTTGCTTTGGAGGATAGTGCACGCAAAGTTTTGTTAATTAATTATTGATTGTTGAGTTTGTTTAAGAAGGAACCACCATCGTCGCCGTCATCATCATCGTCGTCGTCCATTTAATTGGTCTTAATTCCTTCTTCTTTTTTTCGTCATAATTTTTTTAAAATAAAAAAAGGGAATGACACTCTGTAATTTTATCAAAAATATTAAGTTTATTAAAAAAGTAAATTTTATAAGCATACATTTAATTTTATTATATATTTTAATGAAAAAATCAAATTCATGATTTTTAAAATTAATTTCATTAGTCCTAATTTGTCATTACCATTGTAGTATTCTATTGGAATGGAAGCTTGACAAATTGATTAGCTGAGATACATACAAACTTGATGATTCTGCTTTAAGCTTTTTTCATTCTGTCTTATAAATTGGGATTATTTTGTTTATAAATGAGACGTAAATTAAAATTAAGAGAAAAGGCTTCGATGGCTTAACTTTGATAGAACTCCAAAGACAAACAACTTTACACGTGCTGCGTGTGTACATATATGAAATTTTGAAAAAAAAAATCATAATAAAATTTTTATTTAATGGTATTTGTTAATTTTAATGATATTTAATTATTTGATTTAATTATAATTTTTAATAGATTTTCACAATTTATACTATTTGATATTTAATTTAATTATGATCTCCGTGTTAACAACTTGTTATATTTTTTTTAATTTATACAACACAAATACTTATAATTAAAAAAATAATTTCTTAAAAAAGAAAAAAACTAATCTTAAATTTTTATTTTTATTTTTTAATCTAAAAATTATTCATAATTTAAAATTTTTTGTTATTTTATCTTTATTTAAAAAAATTACATTTGATTTTAATTTTTTTAAAAAATACTCATAATTTAAATTTTTTTATTTTATCTATTTAAATAAAACATATGTAACAATGTACTTTCTAATGAAGGTAATAAACTCAAATATCACATAAATCTAGTACTAATATACATATATATTATCTAAGCTAAAAGAAAACTTCATCTTTTACCTATAAAATGATTTTTCATAAATTTATAAATTAAGAATATTAAAATATTTTATAATTATAAAATTTTATTAAAATTCAAAGAAATATTTTATAAATCATTTATTGTTAGAATTAATTAATTTGACCCACAAACTAATTAATTCTTTTTATTCAATTATGTGGTAGAATTTTAAGCATTATTCACAATTAAATTAAGTATCCCTTGTCTTACTTAATCCTAATTTAGTTGACACAATCAGGATTATATATATAATCAAATCATTCTTAAAATAAACAAAAATTATACTTAATTTGTTTAACATGATCTTTTTCTTTGTTTAGTATATGGCCCTGAAGTCAACTCCTAATATAAATGTGGTCATGGATATGGTATTTGTTTTTACAAGGTTAATTAATATGTTTTTGAATCTCTTATGAAAAATGAGAGAAAGATAGGGAAAAAATAATAATAAAGCACCGTTATATGAACACATTCAATTTAGGTTTTGCAAATAAAAATTTCATATAATAATAATAACATATATTTATAGTCTCATTATTAATTATGATCATATATATAAAAATTAAAAATATGATTTTTAACTTTTAATTTGTTATTTTTAGTATTATTTATTTTTTAATTCTTCTCCATATCATTAAATCTTATTTCTTATTTTTTTCATATTTTATTTTCTCTTTACTTTATTTTTCTATCTTTATATTGTCTTTCTCTTTTTATTTTGTCTTTCTTTCTTTAAATGATTTCTCTCTCTCTACTTTGTGTTTTCTCTTTACCTTATTTTTCTAACTATACTTTTTCTATCTTTATTTCAGCTTTCCTTTTTTAAATTTTTCCCTTCTTTCTTAAGATAGTTGGCACTAGACAAAGTTCACTACTTTAAATGATTTATATTTAAGATATAATAATTAATATACTAATATTAATGGTGAATTTATTATTATGAGCTTTTGTTATACAAGATATAACCTTATTTGTATTAATGTATCATTATTTAATTTATATTTAAGATTAAAATATAAAATACTCAATTAATTTATTATTAATAAATTATATATTGAGATTAATTCTTTAAAAAGTCTTTTTCAAATGAGAAACAAAAGTAAATATCAAATATCATAAGATAGACAATAAACAATAAAATTAGAATATGAAACAAAAAAAAATAATAGCAAAAATTTGACAGTTAAGCAGAACGAGCCCTTAAAAAACTTTAATATTAACTATTATAATAATAATACTAAGAAACTCAATTTAATCAATTAATATCTAATATATATTACACTTTATTCAATTTATATTAATAAATATTCACATATATCTAAAATTTACATAACACTCAGGTTATATCTTAATATATTTAGATTACTTAACTTGAGAGGATGCCTTAGTTGTTCTCTCTCTGTCACATAATAATTTTTTCTTAATTCATAAATTAAGAAAATAAGAAAAATAAGAAAAAATGTCTTTTTTATTTTTCACTTTTATTTGTTTAAAAGGAAAACAATTAACAATTTCCCTTTTAATTTTTATAAAGGAAAATAAACTTAAATACAATCTATAATAAATATCCTCCACTTCAAGAAATTAAATAAAGACTTATTTAAATCCCTTTTAATAAATTAAAGTTTTATAAGTTCTCCTTTTTAATAAATTAAATAGTGATTTATCTTAATTGCTCTTAATAATCTAAAGTCTCATAAATTTTTTAAGAAATTAAATTGACAATTATTTAAGTCCCTCTCAATCTATTTTTATTTCAACCAATAAATATAAAGTAAGGAGACAAGAGTTTTAAGGTATTATGTAAGTATTTTACTAACTTTAAATTTTTAAATTTTTCTACAAATTTTCTCTCTTTCTTTATCTCTTTGTGCATTTTTGCTTATTTCACTAAGATTTAAAAACATTTATACATAGGTGTGGAACTGAGAGTTGATTAAAAAGTGTCATAATTTCTATATTCTTGTAGTATAATAATAGCATTTTCTTAACACAATCTATTACTTTTTTATGATATCAATTTCTGTTGTTTTTACTATCTAAGATAACTATAATAATTGTATTCTATTACTTGTATTGTTTTTTACAAATAAATTAATTAATATTAAATAAATAATAATCTTTAATATAAACTTTTTTATAGACTAATTTTGGTTTTCTTTCTTAATATCTATGTAATGTTTCAGATCTTATATTAATCAAAAACTAAAGTAAATCCAAAAAATATAAATTTTAAAGTTTATATTATTTGGCATTGGAAATCTATTAACCCTAAAAAATAAGAATGATTTCATGAGTAATAATAATGAGAAAGTATTATTTACAACATCAAAAGAATTTGCATTGGATGATAGCGACTAAACTAAATTTAATGTAATTGATACATAAAAAATTACAATTCATACAATCCTTAATTTTGAAACTTTAAGAATTTCTTTAGTAAAATAAGTGTTTAAATTTGACTTAATTTAAGAATATTAATAAAGATAATTTTCTCAATAGTTAACCATATTAAGTGTCAATTATTTGCATATATACTAATATTTGTTATACTATTTTAAATAACAAAATAAATGTGATACATTTTAATATTTACTTGAACTCAAATTGACATTTCTCAACAAAAATTTATAAATTTATGCATCACATAGTTTTAAACCTAATATAATATAGTATTTGCATTATTGAGACAAAACTTTTTCTTAGTTCTCATTCATTTTTTAGATTATTTTTGCTACATTAGCAAAAATAATCTAAAAAATGAATGAGAACTAATGTAGCAAAATCCACAAATTTACATCCACTTACTTTTACTTACTCTTATCACGTATTCTTAATTTATTTTCATTTTACTAATTTGGTGCATTAATAAAAAATTGATCTTTAGGATTGGATTTATCACATATATCAATTTTGCTTCTATATGGGTTTATTACATTTATGATTGGTTTTGTTTTTAATAATTATTAATTCAAGGCAATGGTAAAACTCTTTATTAAGATGAAACATCTACTCGTACAAGTTATTGTCTTCTCATTTCTTTTACCACTAGTTTTAATTTGCTTCTTTTACATGTGTAATTATACAATTTTTAAGGATTAATTGTCCTTTAATTTCAAATTATTCTAATTTACTACATTATTAGACAATATATTAAACTTGGCTAAACCCAACAGGACAGATAAATAACCTAACAAACTAACCATTTAAACTAACCTATGTTAATAAAAAATTGATTGAGAATTTAAACTATAGTAATCAAATTCATCCTAAAAATTAACATAGACATAAGACTAAGTCAATAAGTTTGGTTCAACTAGTAAGTCATCAGCAAACTTAACTGAGTTAATACCTTTAGTAATTTTTTCCTCTTGTACATAAGAAACAAGTATTTCCTTTAATAACTTAAGTCTTTTCATTTAAAGATCATAACCAAAAAAAAATTAAAAAACAAGCTAACTTTGCTTTTATATTTTTTTTATATATTGCAAATTTGATTCTTATCAACCTTATAGAGAAAGGCTACTCAGATCAAAAGGATATGTATATGTCATAATGAGGCATTTTTGGCCTCTTGTGAGCTCCCTTATTAGCCTTTTTCAGGCAAGTTTTCTTTTAAGTTAGTCAACATGTGATAATATCCTAATTGCATAAGAGATTATTAATTAGAATCAAAGAAAAAAAAAGATGATAAAAATAGTTGTATAGCCTTGAAAATTAACATACAGAATGCTTATAATGGGGCGGATTAGGGTTTCCTTCATGATTCTCTTTCCTTTTTTAACTTCCTTTATAATTTGTAAATCTTATTATGAAATGTGTCACTATGATAAAGATATTTATGTTATGGAATGCTAACTAAATAAAGAAATTCAAACCTTTTAATAGATTAAGACAAGAAAATCTTATGTCATTGTATTTGTTTTCTCTTTATATAAAATGATTCTCACATCTTATTATACAGATAATTAATAAGAAGAAATGGAACATTGTTTGAATTTCCCAACATGTTCTTACGATATCCCATTGGTTTTTTAATAATGATTTCTTGTTATTTTGTAAAGCTAATAAGCATATATCAAGTGTAATTTGTAACATGCTTAGGTGCTTTTATAATATTTTTGGACAAAAAATCAATGAAGTGAGGTCTAGATTATTAATCTCTTTGAGTATAAAGAAATCTTTGACTTTTTCTCTTAGTTGATATATGGAATGTTCCTTTATTCAAAACTTAGGCAAATACTTAGGAGTACCCCTCTTTCATGATAAAAGGAAATTAGTCTTATACCATGATATTGTTTAGAATGTGTCTTAAAAGCTAAATGGATGGAAAGTAAGCTCCTTATCATTATCAAGTCATGCTACTTTGATTTAATTAGTAAGGTAAACAATTCTATATTATCTTATGCATACCATTTTCTTACTAATATTTGTTTGTGATGCATTACATAAATGTAATAAAAAATTTCTTTAAGACAACATCGATGCTTACTCAAGAATTGATTTGGTAGCTTAGTTGAAAGTATATACACTAAAGTGGGTAAGGGATCTTAGATTAAAATTGGCCTAAAACGTGAACACATTCCTCTTCGAAAAGATAAGTTACAAATTGTTTAATAACTTTAATAAGCTATGGGTAAAAGTCATGCAACATAAGTATGTTTGGCATCATAATTTCTTTCTGAGTTATAAACAAAACTATTTCTTTTATAACTTGGTATGCCATTATTAAAGGAAGGTAAGCATAAGAAATGATGAACATATAATGTTTGGGATTAATATTTGGGTCGTGGATTGTTCTTTGATGAAATTGAATGGTGTTACTTATGTGTTAAAAGAATTAACTTAGTAAGTGAAGGACTATTTTATGGCAAATAAGAAGTAGAATTAAGAATATATAACTAATAAGGTTTCACGTGCTATTAGATTATAATTACAAGAAATTTTTACCTATTATCAATTTTTAAGAGTTAATAGATTACTTTGGGGGGCTAATTTTAAATGTTTTTCTATTCAGTTAGCATATGAGTGTTTCTTGGATTTAGATGACACTAATGGAAGTTCTTGATAATGCATTATAAAATAATTTTTTAGGAGACACCATAAGCACTTTTCTTGAATATTAACATTAAAAAATATGCTAAATGAATTCCAAGTATGTCAAGTTTTGAGGGTTTGGCAAGGAATAATAATAAGAGATAGGTTTTTGGATTTTATAAACTTTATATTATTTTTATGGCAATCAATATAAAATTATGAGCATTATGTTTTACTCTATAAATTGCTTAGGAAAGTGGCTTTCAAGTTTTATTGTTGAATTTAACTTTAAGGTTACTTTGGAGAAAATTACAAAAAAATTGACTAAGAGTAAGATCTTCTACAACCACTCTTCATTAAATGTTTATATAATTTTTTTTTTGTAAATAAACATATATTGTCATTTGCAACATTTTTTAAGGGGAGGTAATTATTATGCTAGCTTTTTGGCAAATTTAAGTGTATTTAATGAAACTTTACTAACTATTTGTGAAAAAGCTTCATCAAATTTAAATGAATTCTTATATAAATACAAGGTTGGTGTAATCTTACCTAGGAGTACTAACCTTATTCTTTGTTTTTGTTTATTTTACATTTTTAGTCTTTTATAGTTATTTTACTTCTATAATAATAATAATAAAATATATGCAACCTAATGGAATAATGTCATTAATATTTCCAAAAACAAGAACTTAGTTCCTCTATTTAAAATTAAGAAACCATATGCTAAATTGATAAAGAACTCACTATGTAACTTACCCTAGAAACCCTTAAATCAAATGGTTATACATACCCTAGAAAGTTAGAAAACAAATAGATTTGATCATATTAAAACTTTAAAGAAACTAAGTCTTAAAAACGTCATACAAGTTAATTAATCATTTGATAAGTCAAGACAATGTTTTCTTCCAAGAATACAAAAAGACAAAGTAAAACTTACTAAAAATACCTCAATCTTATTAATTCTCATTTTACATAATTGTAGTCTTTATATAAGCATGTAAACATCACCATCTTATAAAAAAAATGTTTCTTAACATACTTATATAGGAAAAACCTTAATTATAAAGAATCTCTTTAATTAAGAAATACAAATCTGCCTGAATATAAAAATCTTTAAAAAGTTACAATTAATAATAACTAGGTATAAAAGTCAATACAAAAATCCTAACTAATGTATCAAAATTCAATCAAACCTATAAGCTCAAATAAACCCAAGAAGTTAAACCTTTTTTTTTTTCATGTAATTTAACCTTAACTTAAAATTCAACAATTCAAAACAAAAATAGACCCCTTAATATAACTAAACATGTAAACTGAGCCTCTCCTTAGCTTAATTATGTAACTTAGACTTATATAATAGGTTCTAAGTTTTGTTCTTTAAGTTTTAAACCATATCCATTATCTTGTACATAAAAATAAGTGATCATCCTTAATATAGCATTAGAAACTATTAGAACAACCTTATAATATTCTTAAATAGCCTTTTGTCATGCATCTCTATGATTAAGCCTTGAAAAACCTTTTTCATCCTTTTTGTCCTTACTCTAATCATTGGATCACTAATTCCTTACAAAAGATCTTGAGAATACTTATTTTGTTACACTTGAACAATACCTTATTCTCTATTATTTCCCTCTCCTCAAAAGGATTTGTCCTTAAATCACCTATATCAAACAAAGATAAGTCAACAATATTAAAAGTAGCATTAACATTACCATAGTTGCTTAGTAAATTTGGCTTGTATGTATTGTTATTAATCCTTTCCAAAACTTGAAAAGGTCCATCTCTTTAAGGTTACAATTTGGACTTTCTTTATAAGGAAAACTATTTCTTCCTCATATGCACCTACACCCAATTACCAAGTTTAAAGACAACCTTTACACACCTCCTATTAACTTGCTTACTATATTACTCACTCTTTCTTTCGATGTTAGCTTAAACCCTGGTATGTAAATCCTTCACAAATTCTGTCTTTTTCTTACCATTAATGTTAGCATATTCATTAGAAGGCAAAGATAAAATATCCAAAAGAGTTAAAAGATAAAAACTATGAGCAACTTTAAAAAGTGATAAGGAAGTAGTAAAATGAGCAGATCTGTTATAACAAATTCAACATGTGGCAAACACTTTTTCATTGCCTCAAATTCTTTTGAATGATAATACATAACAAAGTAGTGAGTGTCCTATTAACTACTTCAATTTGTCCATTCATTTAAGGATATGCAACAATAAAAAAATAAAAGTTTAGTTCCCAATTTATTCCATAAAATGTGCCAAAAATGACTTAAGAACTTAACATCCCCATTGTTAACAATGATTTTTCGCAATCCATGTAATACACCACTTTTTTAAAAAATAACTCAGCAATATGTATTGCATTATTAATTTTAGAACATGCAACAAAATGACTCATTTTGCTAAACCTATCAACAATGACAAATATGTTGTCTTTACCACTTTAAGACCTTGGTAATCCTAAGATAAAGTCTATAGAAATCTCAGTTTAAGGTTGGTTAGGCACAAGCAAAAGTATATACAAGTCATGCAATTTAACTTTAGTCTTTACTTATCTATATGTAATGCATTTATTACAAATAAAATACACATCATATTTCATATTAAACCAATAAAAATGCTTATGTAATATATTTAAAGTCTTCTATAAACTAAAATGCCCTATCAGACCATCTTCATGAGTTTCCTTAACAAGCAATTCATGAATAAAATACATGACCATACATAATTTATCTTTCTTAAACAAAAATCCTTCATACTTATAAAAATCACCAAATGCATATTTATCACATGCATTCATACTTAGCCAAAATCAGAATCATAAGTATACAAGCCCTTTAAAAATTTAAAACCAATTAACTTAGTTTGCAAAAAAGTAAGTAATGCGTACCTCTTAGATAATGCATTAACAATAATGTTTTTCTTTCCGTGTGTGTACTTGATCACATAAAGAAATGTTTCTATGAACTTCAGCTACATGACATGTCTTTTATTAAACTTACCTTAAGGTTTCAAAAATTTTAAGTTTTTATGATCAAAATAAATGATAAATTTCCTCGACCACAAATAATGTTGCCATCTTTGAAGATTTTGTACTAATGCATAAAGTTCCTTGTTATAAGTAGAATAATTTAAGGCTACCTCAATTAATTTTTCACTAAAATAAGTAATTGGTTTGGAATCTTGCATCAAAATAGCTCTTGTTCTTATTTTATATGTATTACATTCTATCTCAAAAGTTTTATCAAAGTTGGGCAAACATAACAAAGGTGCATTAGTAAACTTTTCTTTCAAAGTATAGAAAGTCTGATCATGCACATCATCCCACTTAAAAACAACATTTTTTTTAATAAGTTTATTCAAAGGTGCAGTAATGGAACTAAAACTCTTAACAAATCTTAGATAAAAACTTACTAAATCATGAAAACTTCTTAACTTATTCATGTTCTTAAGCATAAGTCAATCCCTTATCACTTTTACCTTTTCCTCATCTACACGAATATCTTACAAACTAATAACATAGCTAAGAAATACAATGAATTTCATGCAAAATGTGCACTTTTTGAAATTAACACATAATCAGTTCTCTTTTAACACACTAGACATAGTATGTAAATGTTTCACATGTTCATCCAAATTCTTGTTATAAATTAAAATATCATCAAAGTAAACTATTATAAATTTCTCATAGATCAATTTTCAATTTACATACTAAATTAATAAAAATGAAAATGAATTAAAGATACATGATAGGTGTAATTAAGAATAAGAGGACATAGAAAGAAAAGAGGAAGAAAGGGGGACTTAGACTCTTGGAGCATAAAGATAAAAGTTTTCTCAATAATGAGGATGATAATGTTAATGTTGCTTAAAGTTGATATAATATGGGACTAAAAGCTTTAGTCTTTAAATTTTTAGTTTGTAAAAAAAGGGTTATGAAATGATGAGAGTAAACAAAACAAAAAAGTAAATGTGAAACCTAGCATATGCAGTAGCATTATTTTAGGATAACAATAAACCTAGTACATCTTAATTTGGTTGTTGGGTCATCCAAGTCTTAAAAAATCATCTTAATTGATTAAGTTTTTTCAATTTAAATCATTATTATAAAGGTTAAGTCAATTCGACTAGTGAAATTGATAACCCAAAGGATCAACCATTATATAGGGCCAGGTTTTAAACCTAGGTAACCTAAAAAACCCCTATTAAGTTCAACCAATGTTAAATATAATTCAAAAAATTCAAAATAATGAGTTTTTATCTTTTAACTTTACAATCTCCTCAATAATACAAAATGACTAAAAATTGTGAGGGTTTATTCTATTCACATAGTTTTATGTTACTCTTTTCCCACGTAATGACAAATTTTTTTAGATTTTCTAAGTTTATTCAGTCTTTAAGGTTGGTTCTTCAACTTTTCTATTTTTTCTTTAATTACTAGTTTTAAGTTATTCTTTATTATGTTCACCTCTAACAATGCATCTTTAAAGGAGGTTTTTTTTTATTATTATTCTATATGATCTTGATTCTCTAATTTATAGAGTTATTATAGTGTTCTTAGATTTATTTTCTCCCATGAGCATTTTTAATTACAATTTAAACAAATTAAAATTTCACATTAATGTCCTGAGTTCTTAACTTCTCATTAATTATTATTTCTTTTTTTTTTCAAGTTTCTAATAATAGTTATAACTTACAAATGATATTCATAAAACAAAAAAACAAAAGAAAAAAGTACAAGATAGCTATAAATAATGCATTGTTTGATTACAATTTCTGTTTTTTGTTAAATTGATTTGCACTTTTACTTTCATGCTCCTTTTTTTTTTTTTACTTTTTCAACATCTTTTTTTCATGATTTTATAAATGGTGCATACAACACTTTATAATCTCAAAATTGTTTTCATTTACCTTTGGCTTTTAAACAACTTCTTTGCAATTTTTTTGTATTAATTTTCAATAAATTCTTTTAATCATTTTGGTACACTACTTTAATATTTATGAGCTTATCTTCAATGTACCTTAAATAAAAGCACACTTTTTATTTTATTATCACAAAATCTCTTATAAGTTTGAAATTTAGAATATTATGGTTTAAGACTATTTAAATTTTTATGATATAATAAACTATTTTTGATTTCTATTTTAAATGTTAAGAAACTTGTTTTTCCATTTATTTTTTTTTGACTCCCCTTTTATAATTTAAGTATTTTTACTAGCCAATTTTCCTAACAAATTGATCAAAAATTTCCTAATTTAATTATATCTTTGCAACTTTACTTTCTTAATATCTAATATTTCTTTAATGACTTTACCTTTGATCATTGAATTACAATTTTCACTTGAAAGAAAATCTTTCTTAAAATTACAAAAACTTGAAGTTTTCTTGCTCATAAAAAAAAGTACTATGAATAAATCACATTCTTTTATTTTTGAATTTGTAATTACATTTTTGCATATAATTCTTTATTAGATTAAAAAATCATATTAATAATAAGGATGTTAAATCAAATTAAATTTCTTTATTTCAATAAAATCAATATAATTTGACATTACAGATCAATAATAAATAAGATTTTAAAATATTCATGTTATGAGATCAACATCAAAATTGATAAAATCGCTTGATATATTGATCTTTCTATCTTTATAATTTTTCATAATACATGGTTGTATAGCAATTACTTGCTCCTCATTGACAAATTTGTTAACACATAAAAATTACTTTATTTCCTTATCATTCTTTTTAGTCGTTACTCCTCAAGATTCTCTCTAAATTAAATACCTATCTAAATCTTCATCAATTACTCATCATGCTTATGGCCTTCCAATGCTTTCGAATCAAAACAAATTTCAACATCTATCTTTACATGAAAATCAACACCTTCTACTTTAATTACGCCTAAATTTAAGTCACGAGCACGAGGTAGTCTCTCTTGCCATATAATTAATGATTACAAAATCATGAAATAGGTTTTCAAAGTCTAAACCTATTTCATCTACAAAATCACCTTTTAGTGTATTTAGGACATTGCGTTCATCTTCTAAAATTTCTATTCATGCCCTCTTGGTTTTTGTCGCTACAGAACTTGAACAACTCACGACATCATATATCTTAAATTAGCTAATTTAACTGCTCTCCTCTAACATGATTTTTATCAATGCATCTAACTCTAACGAGAAAGCAAAATCTTAATAGAATGGCAAGATCTATTTAGTTATACCAAGTCTGATGAAAAAAATTGAAATAAAAATTGTATTTAAGTAAAAATTTGGAATTGAAAAAAGTGAATTAAGGTTAGTATTTAGAAAAAAAAAAAACTATTATTACTAACAAATTTTAATATTTTAATAAAATAAAAAATTCTATAAAAGTTGTCTATAAGTCTATTTATACATAAATAAATAAAATTTTATTTATTATTAATCATCCATCTATTAAGATAACAACATAACTTTTAATTAAAATCAATGATTAAAATAAAATAAAATAAAATAATAATTATTAAATACATTAATTTGGAAGCAATTATCTTGCTTGCACGAGGAAGCGTAGACCAACGAAGGGCCGAAAAGCTAGCCGCCATGAATAAGAGGGCCAAAAAAAGAGGTATTCTAAGCATCGACACCATCGGGTCAATTATGGACTTAGGGATCCGATAACCTATTACTCCGTGTGGGTCGATGTCCAAGTCGGGTTTTTGGTAACCATGCTATGAACAACTGGGTTTAGGGTTTAGTAGAAAAGCCTAGGGTGCTTTAACTTATTTTGTGAAGTTAAGGGCCAATTTCTATCTTCAGTTACTTTATCGTGCTTATATTGATCTCGAATGTTGTTGTGTTCTCTTCGTTTGTTTTTTTATTATTTTTTTTGAAGGAAATTTAGCCGAGGGTATTGGATTCGAGTGACGCTGTTGTAGCCGCATCTGGTAATTCTATGAACTTTATCATATTTGAGATGTGCTGCGATCCTGATATTCGTTGATGGGGTTTATAGATTTATAGCGTTTCTTCGATTGAATTGGTTTTGATTGAATCTATCTATTTGCCCTCTTCTTTTGTCGGTCCATCTCGAAATTTTTCAATTTTGATGTGACCTAAATTTTATTGGAAATCCCTTTCTTCACGATAACTTTCTGTTTTTGTTTGTCCCATTTTCACAAAGCAGAGTAGAGTAGAGTAGAATCCTTTCATAAAATGTTGCTAATTTTGGGCTACATCCTTCACCCTGGAAATGTGCTAACCACTTTCAGTTTGCTGAAAAGGCATTCTGGAAACGACTATACGTTTTAAAGGTAGGACACCTCTTTTGCAGTAAAAAAAGTGAACCCTCCTCGCTATCGATAACCATTTCCAGTTAAAAACTGTTCTTTGGGATAATCAAATTGCAGATGGATAGTGTATTTTGTCTATAAGATCTTTCTGCAATGTTCTTACACATTCATTCAATTGCAGATGTGCATTCTAAAATTTCTCACTCAAAATAATCAATATTCTCAAATGTTTTCTTTGAGGAAACAAGTTTTATCAGTTATCATTATGCAATTATAGGTAATTTGAAAGGCAAAGTTGTTGAATTTTTCCTAATCTTACTTATGTTAGGTTGTCTCAGCAATCCATTAGTTGGTATACAATCTCATAATATTGTCCGCCAAGTTATAGATGTCATTTGAATTCTTCCTCAAATCTGGCATAGAGTTGTTAGCATCTAAATATGCCCTTCAGCACACCTTTGTGGCCATCAAAGGTGCCAAATGCATAAAGTTCCTTTTTGTTCCATGTATGGGGCATAAGAAAATCTGTGTCCTCAATAGAGCCACGTGGCAAAAGATCCCCAAGAAAGTACTGGATGGTAAGTTAAAGTAACATCTGAAGAATTAGACCAAGATTTACTGCAGGAGAAGCTTTCTGCTCCATCACTTACCGCAACCCCTCTTTCATCCCTGTTTTTTAGTCCTGCTTCACTGAAAATCAATTTGTGGGCTTTATGTCCTTTCTTTTTGTTTTTTTTTTTTTTTTTCTGTTTTTCATGTTTTATGGCTATGGAGGATGACCATTTATTGAAGACTACTATTTATTGTTTTTTTTTTCCTTTCTTCACGACACTTTCTGTTTTTGTTTGTCCCATTTTTACAAAGTAGAATATATATATTAAATAAATGGTACAATGTATCCTATATTTCTTGTACTGTGGAATCTGTATGATTGTAGAAGTTTTCATTTCCTAAATTTTCAAACCATTTAGGCCATTATAATCATCTAGAAATGTGAAATTGCTGAGCAATTTAAATTTTTAAATGCATCTTTGATTTAAAAATATAGACCTTTTCCTTGTCATGTACTTTCTCCCTATGCTCTATTGTTTGTTAAGTGACTAATTGCCACATGATAGCTTGAATTTCGTTTTCCCAACAGATTCATATTCAGACCAAAAGCTTTCATGACTACACTAAGCATGTAGTTGTGAATATTGGTCACAATTAACAATTTCTTTGCGTTTTCCAAATTGTGAATTACAAATATTGATTTTATAATCAAAGAATCCTCTTTTAACATGCACATTATACCTAAGCTAAGTCATATTATAGGTAAATAAACATGCAGTTATTAACAAACTAAGTCATTCAATTTATCTTCCAATGTTAGAAGATATTCATAAACATGATTCTTAATCTGTCAGAATTAACATATGATATTGGATTCATGATTTAATATCTGTTTTATTTTGGATTCCATGATTCTTAATTTTTTAGATTGATGTATATTCAGTAGATTTTATGTAAATTATTTAATTTGTCTTCCTGATTTATAAGGACACGACATTAAATTTTAGTCTATCATATTTTTCCCCTTACACATTAAAAATTTTAATAATATTAAGAACAGGCGCAATGTGCGGGCTTAACACTAATATAGTATATAAATAGAAACAAGGGGAAACAGTCTTACAGTATAATGTAAATAGTCTTATAGGAGAATGTATCTGACATTTGAAGGTGTGCTGCATATACAAGAGTCTTTTCTTTTTCCTTTCATAAAAATTGTTAATCTTAGTTGTTAACAGTTTATTTTGATAGTCTTATTCTTGATTTTGATTGATTACATTCTGACTATCAGTTCTGTTTGCCTTTGCTGTTGCTGCTGCTGCTGATGTTGTTTGAACATGTAGGTATACATTTGTTATCGAAGTGATTTATTTGTGGGCCTCTAAGATAAGTCTTGCATAGCCACTGCTTTGTATGAAGTTTTCATTCCATAAGTTGCTCCCCCTGAATTTGAGTTGAAGTTCTTCTTTCACTGGGCAAAATGCCGGGCACTGCGATCTTGCCTCTTCCAGCACCTCCATCATCCAGTGGAGGAAATAGCCCCACTCTCTCATCTCAATTGTCTGAACAGCAGCCAAATCAAGATAAACTGACAAATGAGGAGCAGACCAAAGTGGCACCTGTTGCTACACACACCAGAACTATAGGAATTATTCATCCTCCCCCAGATGTCAGAAATATTGTCGACAAAACTGCTCAGTTTGTGGCAAAAAATGGACCTGAGTTTGAAAAAAGGATCATTGCAAATAATGCCAACAATGCCAAGTTTAACTTTTTGAATTCCTCAGATCCTTATCATGCTTACTATGAACATCGCTTGTCTGAATTTCGCACACAGAATCAATCTTCAGCACAACAGCCTCCATCACAACCTACAGAATCTCTTCCTGCTGAGTCTGCCCTATCTGGTACTGCAACTGATGTCAATGATGTAGGTCAAAAGCCTGACACTGCTGCCCAGTTTAGACCACCTCTTCACAAGGTTCTTGAGCCTCCAGAAGCTGAGAAGTATACTGTTCGACTTCCAGAAGGAATTACAGGAGAGGAACTTGATATCATTAAGCTCACTGCTCAATTTGTTGCTCGAAATGGGCAAGCATTCTTGACTGGTTTGACAAATCGAGAAATGAACAATCCCCAGTTCCACTTTTTGAAACCAACTCATAGTATGTTTACATTCTTCACTGGACTTGCAGATGCATATTCTAAAGTCTTGATGCCTCAAAAGGGTTTGACTGAGAAACTGACAAAGAGTGTATGTGACATGACAACTGTACTTGAACGTTGTTTGCATCGCTTGGAGTGGGAACATTCACAGGAGCAGGCTAGACAGAAAGCTGAGGATGAGATCGAACAGGAGCGAATACAAATGGCTATGATTGATTGGCATGATTTTGTTGTTGTTGAGACTATTGATTTTGCAGATGAAGAAGATGAGGACTTGCCCCCTCCAATGACCATTGAGGAGGTTATTAGGAGGAGCAAGATATCTACTGTGGATGAAGAAGTCATTGAACCTGGAAAGGAAATGGAAATGGAAATGGATGAAGAAGAGGTGCAGCTTGTTGAAGAAGGCATGAGGGCTGCAAGTCTTGCAGAAAATGATGGAGAGAAGAAGGATAAAAAGGCAAATGAGGAACCGGAACCACCAATGAGAATTGTGAAGAATTGGAAGAGACCTGAAGAGAGGATTCTTGCTGAACGAGACCCAACGAAATTTGTGGTTTCACCTATCACTGGTGAGCTAATTTCAATTAACGAGATGTCTGAACACATGAGAATTTCACTTATTGATCCGAAGTACAAGGAACAAAAGGAAAAGATGTTTGCTAAGATTCGTGAGACCACCCTTGCTGTTGATGATGAGATTTCTAGAAACATTGTGGGACTGGCACGAACTCGGCCTGATATTTTTGGCACCACAGAGGAAGAAGTTTCCAATGCAGTTAAGGCTGAAATTGAGAAGAAGAAAGATGAGCAGCCAAAGCAGGTCATATGGGATGGGCACACTGGTAGCATTGGACGCACAGCAAACCAGGCCATGACTCAAAATGTCAATGGGGAGGATCTGAATGAAGCTGCTATTAATGATGCAAGGAACCTTCCTGGCCCTGCCCCTCCACCTCCTCGACCTGCCATCCCTTCTGTTCGTCCCCTCCCTCCACCACCAGGACTAACTTTGAATCTTCCTCGTGTGCCTCCTAATGCAGTCCAATATTCTGCTCCAACTAATGCATTTCCAGTACCTCCACCAAGGCCTCTGGGTATGCCAATGATTCCATCAATTCGTCCACTCCCTCCTGCCATGCCAATGGCATCTGCTCAGCAGCCAGTAATGATGAATCAATCACAATCGATGGCTCCATCTGTGAATCCACCCAATATACCTGTGCCACCTCCACCTGGATCGCAGTTTACTGCTGTGCCCATTCCCCGGCCTTTTGCTCCCATCACCATCCCTCCGCCTGCTATGTCTATGGTGCCTCCACCACCACCTTCTTTGCCCCAAGGAATACCTCCACCGCCTCCACCGGAGGATGCTCCTCCTCCGCTTCCAGATGAACCAGAGCCAAAAAGGCCAAGGCTTGATGATTCGATGCTTATTCCGGAAGATCAGTTTCTGGCTCAACACCCAGTATGGGAAACTTCTCTTGTTTTGGATATGTTCACATTATTTGTCCCTCGATACTAATTTTAAGTTCAGTTGTAAGGTTTTGTGTTACCCTTTACATTACATCACTGACATTCTCTTTGTTGTTGACAGGGACCTGTACGCATCACCATTTCTGTTCCCAATGTTGATGAAGGAAATTTAAAAGGGCAAGTTTTGGAGATTACCATGCAGTCCCTATCTGATACTGTTGGCAGCCTGAAAGAGAAAATTGCAGGAGAGATACAACTGCCTGCAAACAAACAGAAATTGAGTGGGAAAGCTGGTTTTCTAAAGGACAATATGTCCCTTGCATATTATAATGTTGGAGCAGGAGAGGCTCTTTCTCTCTCCTTGCGAGAGCGTGGTGGTAGAAAGAGATAAAAGGGGCTTCTTTTCTAGTTTATATTTTCTGATCGGATTTTTAGCATGGTCATGAGAAAAAAATTCGCATGTCGATGTGGAACTCCTTAGTTTTCTTTGCTTGACGTTGTTCAGGGCATGTATTACTAGGATAACCATCTGAGCCTCTTGTTATTTTTGTTCTTGTTACACTAGAAGTGACGGTAAGGTGGGTGTGGCATCTGATATGAACTTGGTATCTTGACAAATGTCTTGTTAGAATCATTATATTCATATGGTTATCAAAATCAAGAACTAGGATGCACCTTGCTGTTGCCTTGGTGGCAATGGGTTTGATCGTTCGAGGGCTGGCAGTAGAGACAAATAAAATTGAACACTTTTTTTTTTTTTTATCGTTTACATGTATTCCCTGCTATTAAGGTGTTCCCGGCTAACAATGAACATCTTTTATTCTCAAGCATGCACCGTAGGCATTTTAGCATTCATGTTTTCGGGGATGAAATTTGATGTCTTGTGCACTTGATAAAGAGTTTTTCGACGTGAGGAAGCTTTGAGAGCGCTATGGTCGGCAACACATCCTGCACAGCAGCTTCATGGCTTGATCATCTGATCAATGGAAAGAAATTGGGATGTCAGGGAGGAGTTGGCCCACTGACTTTAAGGCTTCTGTTCACTGCGTTAACTGCTCCTCCGGCATATTTAGCATTGTTCCGCTAATTCAGCTGGACGTACGTCTCTGAGAAAAAGTTGGTGATAGAAAAAAAAGGGTGTAGGCCTCCCAGATTAAAAAATAATTTTTAAAAAATTAAATTTTTTTATTCAACACATGCAACATGAAATGAAAATAATAAAATGTGTAAAACAAAAAAACAACATAAAATGTACAACAACAAACCCATCGAAAATGTATTTCGGGACTCGTTGCACGTTGCGTCGTACTCTTTTCACGTCTTACCATTTTTATTCTATATTTTGTAATTTTTTGAAAAAAGTCTAAATTTTAAAATATATATATTTTTTCTAACGTGTGGAGCCCGTTACCAGCTCATCGGACTCTCTTTTTCTATGTCTACGTACTGGCTGGCTCCCCTATTTCTTTTCCTTTATAACTAGGGGAGCTGGATTAGTTTCTTTGGAGAACCTTTTCTTCTCCGCCAAGACATCCTCAGTACAGTCTTGATCTTTGCTGAAATGATGAGTCAAACAAATAATAAAACTTGAACTTAAGCTGCATTCTCTGGTGTCACATTCATGATAATGCAAATGCTTGATCTTGAAACCTGTGAGAGTGGAATGAAAACTTCTTTTTCACTATTTTGAAATTTGTTTGTTTTGTCTTCATGATTAATCATTTCTCTCTCTAAGCACTGGGATCTAGAGATATTCTCATTTCATCCTCCTGTGATACCTGGACAGAGCAAATTTAAGGCAGTTTCCATTAGAAAAGAAAAAAAATTCAAGCACATCTACAATATTCTGAGATAAAGAATATGGGCCCCCCATTTTGTTCTTAGAGAATGAATAGGCCTATGACTTTTTGTGTTCATGCATGACTAGCAATGGCTGGTGGGAAATGTGGACCGTACCTGGAGTTCAATGTAGGAATCCTTCAAGCTCCATTCTATTTATGTTCATGCCGTTGGTTACTTGAACATTTTAGATCAGTAACCACTTGAGGTGAGAGTATGTTATTAAGTTTTAAATTCGTTGATACTAATTCTATAAAATAGATTAGATGAGAATATCAACAGATAATTCCTTACTTTACTTTACAAATAAAATGACCAACATCTTTGTGAAGCATTTTTTTTTTTTAGCCATAAAAATAAAAATTAAAAACATTTTAGATCAATACAACAAATAAGTAATATTTACTGCTGGGATCAGCTTGAAGCACGCCATTCCGGGATCTGGGCTTCTCTGTCTGGAGATTACATGCTTAATTCTTCAAAATGAATTCTATGTTTCAGGTTGATTGTACTAAAAAGATTACGCGTCATATCAAGCCCAGTTTATAATAGAATTATTTGTAATGGTGAAAAAAGAATCACAAAACACAATTGACCCAATTGAATTTAGACTAATGGCTTTGTTGCTGTTATTGTTCTGTAGCCCCCTACTCCAATATGATGATGATGATTATTATTATTATTATTATTATTATGTTGTCTCTCTATCCAGTACAAAGATTATTGATCAAAATTACACATTCGCAGCAGGGATGTTCTAAAACCAACTCAAGGTAAAGTGGGAAGAGAACACATAATGGTAGGTTACGAAATAATTTGTTCATCTGAACCTTTTGGAACCCACTGAGGTTTTAGCTCCTCTCTTCTATATATAGTTTAATAATTTGATCTCTTTGTACAGGCAAAAAGAACTTGAGCTGAGAACACGGGCAAACAAATATCCTCTTGGATCAAAGATTAGAAAAGATCAGAAAAAGGAGTTCATTGAGATACTTGTGACTGTGAGAGAAGAATCTAGGACACTTTAGGGTGCAATGTGCAAGACTTCCACTCTGTAGGGTCAATGGAAGAAAAAGTTTTACCCACCCTTACTCCCCTTAGAAAAGAACATATAGCTCAAATATATGAAATATATAGATATAGATATATAATGGTGCTACAGCTATACCAAAAACCTCTGCAATGGAATCTTATTCCTAAAATTTCTAGCATCCATCCCAGTCATGAAAACAAAATGTGAAATTTTGCAATTTTGGCACTTTTTAGCACACCATATACAGAAGGGTCTCAGCTCATGTACTTGTACAGTCAACTTTTGTGGGTTGCGGCAATACAGAAAGAAGAGCACTAATACCAATCGAATTGATCCTTATCACTAAATTTCGCTTCCTACACATCCCCCTTTGAAAAAGCTTAAATGAAAAATTCACCCATGTTACGACGTTTTTGAATTTAAGCACTTTTTTTGTATTTCAAAATTACTCCCTCACGTTAAAAACATTAGTTAAAAAAAAATTCCTCCCCCTCAAATTTTCTACTAAATTTATTACATAACTTTCGATCTAATGTCACATGAAATTTAAAATATTAACCAACGCCTAAGCAATATTATTAATGTGGATAATTTTTAAATTATTTTAAGAAAACATATTTTAATTACTAAATTCAATTTTTCAAAAAAAAATGTTATTTTTTATTAAAATAAAAGAATAAACTCTATCCTTCATTGTTAAAAAAGTAAAGAAAAAATATTTTAACTATTTTAAATAATAATTTTTTTAAAAAAAAATTGAATTTAGTAATTTAATTTTAAAAAAATCTACATAAATCAGTTAATTTTAAACAAAAAAAAAATTTGGACCATTTCTCGATTTATGCGTGTCATCCTTGCGCAGGGGCCATGCTAATCTTCTCTGTATCGTTCCAATTTTATCGGATGTCCCCGAAGGGACACCTCTTTGTGTTCGAGGCTGAGTTATATTTTGCTTTTAGTTTGTGTAACCAAACGATGTGGGACTTATTTAGTCCGCTCTTAACTAGAAAGTCAGAAGAAACGTCCCCCACAAGTGGACTTTGGTACGTCAACGTGTCGCGTGTTGGCTCTCCACGCGTGTCTTCAAAATAATAATAATAAATAATGCTAATCTTTCTATTCACAGCCCAATCGTCGGCAGGCTGAAACATGGTCAGAGCTGCAGAGCCAGAAAAAAAAAAAAAAAAAAACTCGAACGCTTTAAATATCCACACCTTAGTGTAAAGAGAAGAAAAGCATTGCAATGATTACGTAAAAGAGCAAATGCTTAATTTGCAAAGTTAACTTTAAAGGAAATTGCCACCAAACAAGACTCTTTTCTATGCAAGCTTTTCAGCTTTTTAGCACTTTCCTTACAAAGCCAAAAGCCAGACATTTTTGGAGTCCTAAACATGGCTTCAAGGTAACACAAGAATGATCAAAAGAGAGACTTTGAAAATTGCTTCGTACCATAGGCTTGATTTCTCGACGATAAACGATGAACAAATAAATAGTGTCAAAGCATCAATTTTCAACTGTCCCCATCCTTGGAAAATAATAACAGACGCATGAATCAAAATTCCAACAGATAAAAGTTGGCGACTCGACTCCAACAGGTTTCATCTCAATCACTGTCTCACTCTACTTAATGCCATAATCACAACTTACGCGGGAAGACAACAGATTATACCACAGAACAGAACGGAAAATCATCAAAAACCCTTTTTTAAATTCTTAGCACAGTTCATTTTTACGGTAGCTGAAATCACCTGAACGTAAAACTGTGTCTCTTATTACCCCACATCAATTTGGATGGGTTTCATCATCTAGCTAAGGTATATTAACAAATAATCCCTTTAAACATCACTCCCTCCTTACACTGGTCAATTACAGAAAAGCAAAGTCTACGTGCGCCATCGCAAGGCCTCCAGTTGCAAACTAATATAAACCCTTAAGAGAAAATCGCATAACACAAAAAATTTCTTCTGTTAGATACTTTCAATGGACGCAATGCGAATACGTCGACAACAATCACGACAAAATTTCAATCACTAAAGAAGAGTTAAAAGTTCTAAGCCCAACAGAGCAAAGAATCAAACCTTCATCATATGGCACTGACATGTTCCGGCAATTGATCCACTTTCAAGAAATAATCGATAGTCAAAACTTAATTACAAATATTCTACAAGAGCAAAAAGTACAAAGAGAAAAAAAAAAAAAAGAGGCACACCCAAAATGGTAAGGACGCTGAACTGAGCTGCTGACATATGCATATATCCCGATTCATATGCCTTGGTGAGCTGATATACTGGCTGTATGTCTATAATTTAAGCTCATGTTGTTTTGATGAATGGCCTTCAGGTTCAAGCCATGGATTGCTTTTCGTTACTGATTTCGAAGTGGCTGCTGGTGGGCTGTTTATCCAAAAAGGTGCTTTTGCTGCTTTTCTCTTCTCAAAGAACCGATGTGAAGCTCTTCTAGCAATTGACAGACCTGTAAGGAAAAAAAAAAAATCCCAGATAATGTTATTGCAAGCTGCAAGGATATTCAATGTCTTAAGAAATAGAATTGACTTCAGATAATTGCAGAAGGGTATGAAATATTTGCCAAAACAATTAGCGTGAGGTCGTCAATGAAGTCAGTCGGGCAAAAATATTGGAGTCAGTAGCAGGACTCTTGGGAGGGCAGATGCAGGAACGAAGCCATTAGAGTTACTAGACAAATACGCTAACAGCTTGGCCTTATCAGCACAGCACATTTTAGCAGCTTTTGGCACACCATGTGCACAGAAGGATTTATTTCATTTGCTTGCACAGTCAATTTTGTAGGCTTGTTTCGGTGACTTCAATGTAGGCTTTCAGAGAAACGAATACAATTGAAGACAACTTCACCTCATTCAATCGTAAACTATTGATTAGTAGACATTGAACAAAATTAAAAATATATACATCATTAGTGATTATAATTACTTATTTATAAATCCATGGTTACGACGGTGGTCATTTATTTAGTCTCAAATGACATTTTTACACCCACAAAAAAAAAAAAAATAGAGAGCAAAAAAGAAAGGGCAAAAGAAGAAGAATGAAGGGGAGAGGTGGTGGTCAGGGCGTATTAGTTACTGGTTGAATTGAAATTGGGAAATCCACATAAATGGGTCTAATTCTCCAACCGGTAATGGCCATATCCCGCCAATACATACGTCGAAAGTACTTGTTTGGATTCCCAGCTTTCAAAGTCTCTCACTTTCTTCACTCTGCTGCCAATTCACAACAAGACCCAGATGGCGAAATGGTAGTCAGAGTGCAAAACATTATCAAGATTCATAGAGACAGCCCAAAGAGGAAGATGGAGCTCGCTCTCGACTATGGCGACCTCACATTGACAGAAGACTTGGTCTCGAACGTACTAAAGAGGAACCGTTCGGATTGGAAACCAGCCTTTGTTTTCTTCAATTGGGTGTCTAAATTTGGCCAAGTATCGTTAGGTTCTGGTGTTTACAACGAGATTCTTGATATTCTTGGGAAAATGAGGCGGTTTTTTGAGTTGACCCAAGTGCTCGATGAAATGCGCAAGAGAAACGGGCTTGTCAATACGGAAACTTATAGGGTGTTGGTTAATAGGTATGCAGCTGCTCATAAAGTAGAGGAGGCCATTGGGGTTTTTAACAAGAGGAGGGAGATGGGTTTAGAGGATGATTTGGATGCTTTTCAAAAGCTTTTGACGGCTTTGTGTAGGCATAAGCACGTAGACGTTGCAGAAACCTTGTTACGTTCTAAGGGATTTGAGTTTGGTATGGATATAAAGACCATGAACATTGTTCTCAATGGATGGTGTGTCCGGGGAAATGTACGCGAAGCTAAGAGGTTTTGGAGAGATATAGTAGAGTCTAAATGCAAACCAGACGTGTTTACTTATGCGACTTTTATGAATGCTTTGTGCAAGACGGGGAAAATAGGTACAGCAAGGAAATTGTATCGGGAAATGTGGAAGAAACGACAGGGACAAGATGTTGTGGTGATCTGCAATTGTGTGATTGATGCTCTCTGTTTCAAAAAACGGGTTCCGGAGGCTTTGGAAGTGTTCAGGGAAATGAAAGAACGTGGTTGTTTACCAAACTCCTCGACATACAACTCACTTATCAAGCATTTCTGCAAGATTCAGAGGATGGAGGAGGTTTACGAGCTTTTGGATGAAATGGAAGAGAAGAAAGGAAGCTGTATGCCAGATGAAGTAACTTTCAATTACTTGCTCAAAGTATTGAAGAAGCCGGAGGAAGTGCCCCGGGTTTTGGAGATGATGAAGAGATGTGGATGCAAGATCAGCGGAGATGCATATAATTTGATTCTGAGGCTGTACGTGGATTGGAATTGTGAGGAAAAGGTAAACTCTACTTGGGATGAAATGGAGAAAAATGGGTTGGGGCCAGACCAGCGATCTTATACAATTATGATTCACTGGCACTTTGACAAGGGAAGGATTGAGGAGGCTTTGCAGTTCTTCGCGGAGATGACAGCCAAGGGATTGTTAATAGAGCCAAGAACTGAGATATTGGTTAATGATATGAAAACAACGTTAAGGAAGAAGGATGAAAGTGAAAAGGAGGGGAATTTTAGTATAACGTCTAACAAATCTTCAATTCCTACTCGTGAAAAGAGAAATAAAGTAAAATTCAGATGATCTTCCTTCACTCGTGACATTGTAACAGCTTATTTTGATTAATTCCAAAGAAAGTAAGAAGAATTGCCTACGCAAAACTGTCAATATTTAGAAGATGGTGAGCCTTTCTGCAAGATTCTTTAGTCATCCTTGATGAATTTATGATTCGCAAGTTTGTTCAATTATTATCTTCTTGTTTCTGTTAGCAGCAATATTACAAATTTCAATGATAATCTCTCTCAAAAGACGGCCTTGATGTAACCAAAAAGTTATTCTTTTGTGTGTGTGCGCGTGTAAAGCACTCTTACTTTGTGCTAATTACCTTCATTTGATGGTAGTGAAATCGGTGTCGTCAGTTGAGAAGGGCTTTTCCATGACTCTTGGAGCAATAAGGCGATCCTCAGCCAACTTGTAGAACAAACATGGGTAGTTTTTCTTCACTTCCTTTTTCATCCCATTTCATCCCAGTTGTTAAGAGTGACAAGCTAATCCCTCAACAGTAAGGGCTTTTTTTTCTTTTCTTTTTTTTCTTCTTTTTTTTTTTTGTGAAAATTATATCTAAACATGAAGTCTTGGAATACTGGAAGTCTGGTATCATTATAGTTGACAGATTTTTGTTATTCAGGAGCTTGGATTTTCCACCAGGGAACACATGGGACTCATTGCTGGAGATTCTCAAAGTTGTAAGAAGCAAAAGCAACGTTAGCTCAAACGGGGATTTAAAATAACATTAGGCCACCGGAGGCCTCTATGTTAATTTTACTAATTGAAAAACGTGAATTTACTTCGTTCTTCTTGACCATTTGACGAGCTTTGAAGATTTTAATATCCATTTTTCTTGAATTGACAACTTTGTGCCACACCCAATAAAGTTCTTTTCTCACTACCGCAGTCATCACACAAATACCCTTTCAGTAATCTCCAAGTTTTAGTATACTAGATTACTTTTTCTTTTCTTTTCTTTTTTCTCAAATCATGAGCTTGAATTTATTCATGTTTTAGAATATTTAAGTTTCAGTAATTCAAATTTCCCGTCGATCAAACGTCTAGTTAATCGAATCTCGGATGGTTTTGGATTTGGGCCGTACGGACTTTGAGCTATGAATCGTCGAATTTTCCAATTGACGTGACTCAGGTCAGCTTACTCAAATCAAAGAAAGGTTTTGCCACCTTTAAAATTAGCCAACTGACACTTGAAGAGATAAGATGCTGCGATGAGCACTGGAAGACTTGCCGTCCCCTTTGCGTTTTGCCACAAGGCAAGCCAATAGAGGTGGTCGTTTCTACAATCGTATATCCTCTGAGTTTATAACAGCAATGAGATTGGCGGGGCTATCTTCGTCACCTAATATTATTACTCCTCCAATCCAAATGTTCCCTGATCGACCATTTACGAGAAGATAGCAGACAGAAGTGTAAGCTCGGTGAAGATGAGAGGAGAGTTGAAAAAAAAGGCCCAAGGGCGTCGCGTTACCAAGCACGCGGGAGCCATTTACAACAAAAACCGAGTTTCGTGACCGTGTACCCAACTTGATCTCTACCTGCTGGCAATGATATCCTTCCAAGCAAGTTCTTTGTTCAAAGCCTAAATGGTTGACACCAATATTACAGATGGTTGATGGCTATAGTTTAGAGAGAAGTGGAAGGAACTATCTAATCACTATCTGCCACAACGCCTTAGCATAATCCCAAACCTAAAAACAGTGTACTAGCAAGGTAACCTTTCACATATTATCGAGATGAGCAACCTTTGTGTTCAACTCTCCACATACATAGGCACATGAGCTCACGTGTGAAGATTCGATCGGTAAGCCTCAGGGATTTCCTAGAAATCCTAACTAGGACTCTACATGAGACCCCACTACCTTGTTGCACAAGTAAGGTCACGAGCACCCTGATGATGAAGATTGATATTTTCCATGACAGACAATTCATATTGTGTTTGAGGCTAATCAAATTGTGGCAGGCATAACATGATTTGTGGAGGAGAAAACTGTCTTGTAGGTGGCCAGATGCAACACTTATATTTGGATAAGTTACTGATTTTAGAGAATGGAAGGTGCTGACCAGATATACAAAAAAACAAAATAATGCAATCCTGTACTTTCTGAGGAAAGCCAAGGGCTGCGAGCAAAATAAGAAACATTTCATGCTATTCACCAATTGAAAAGAAAGAAAATAATCTTAGTGCAAAATACATAAAATTTTCCTTTTCAGTAGTTTCTGGAGGGCAAAAAGCATTTACTATTAGCAGTCCTACAGCATTTACCTTACATGCTATCCAACAAAACATGCTAGGTCTACATCTTCTGCAAGTTGTTCGACAAGTAAATTATGCAGCTGCATGCAGAACAGAAATCGAGAAAAATCTGAGTGAGAAAGGAAGAAGAGAACAAGTTTACTAGTTTAGCAACTCATCACAGAATTGGGGAAAACGACTCTATACCATAAAGGAAACTTGACAGATGGTATCTATAGCCAAGAAAAACCTAGGGTGAGTCAGGATAAAACCACAACAGTAAAGCCAATACAAAAACTCAAATATATTTCTAGGGAAAATTATGATGTCCCTTCTAGAGTTCAATTGACTAGCTGCAATGGATAGCTACACCATAGCATTCTCAAGGATATGAATGATCAGAAATCAGATACTGGGTTGGTCCATCTTAACACAAACCCGAACAAGAAACAGGCTAGTCAAATAACATGCATACCCAAATTAGGAATAGGCCAGCAAAACAAGAATATAAAAGAACTTGTGCTCTGGCTTAAGATCATCTCTGGGCTTGATCTGAACCTGAAGCTCCTACTGAAGGAGTAGTTGGCACACTGCTTGTTGACCCATTCTCAGCAGGTGGAGGCACGCCCCATTTTACTTCAGGTTCAAGAGGCTCAAAGACATGGACCCCACCATCTGAAAGTCCCAATGCAAATTGATTTGCTTCGTGTGGATGAGCAGCAATCACAAGTGGATGCACATTAGAACTGGAGTAAAGAAAAGTGTCAAAATGCAGATCCTTACAGTAAGCCACGATCCTAACCTACCTAATTAATGTGAATTGTTGGTTAAAAAGCTTGCTAATGGGCATGCCTTAAATAGTAGCCCTGGTCATTCAGTATTGGTCTTGAAGCAAGAAATATCAGCAACCATATATTTTTGCCCAAAAGTGCCATCATAGCAGTATTCTTGTGTATGGTTCTCTCTCTACTATTATTTTTTCCCACTTCGAGAAGAAATGTCAACCACTATGCAAGTTTTGCCAATGCTTCTAGCATTCTACTTTTTAAAAGCTTTGAGAAAAATTAACAAAGTTAAAGCATTTTGAGGTCAAAAGAAAAAAAGAACAGGAATCATATAATAAATCCAGATGAATATAAATCACATCATTAGGTACTGCATGTTTGTGACCAATAACAAGTTGAGAAAAAATTGCCAACCAAAGGCACGGCCCAGTGGAAAAAGTTAATGGCATGTAATGTCAGTTGCTACAATTATCTCAATGATTACAGGAAAAAAAATTACCCAGGGTTAAACACAAGAGCATGTTATTGAAGGAAATTTGAACAGGAGTCTTAAAATGACAACTTTGAAAAAGATTCAGGGGAATTACCTGGCATTAATGGGAAGATAGGATGAAGGATTAATGCGACATCGCAACCTTAGATTCAAATTTGCAGCACTAAACACACATATAGTGGCATCTAAGAAGCTGGCATAAACTAGCTGACTATCACATGAGAATGTCGCATGGGAAATTGGTGCAGAAGGAAACCACTGGATCCAAGAGTGAAAATCATTAAAAACATGAAAACAAGATGCAACTGTGCAACAAATTGGGCATAGAAACAAAAGGTACCTGCTTTACGCATTCAAGTTTTGTAGTTTCATAAATGGCAAGCTGAGATTCATGTACAACCAGGAAGTGTGTCTGGTCCTGATGAAACTGAACACGTGTGTCTGACTGTGCTGCTGATGTCCTCCCAGCTGGAACTTGCAAGAATCTTGTCTTCTGCTTCTCCCATCCATCAGAGTTCCATACGCAAAGCTGAAGAAAACATAAAATCATAGGAAATTTTGGAATTAAAAAATGTTCACTGATTGGCAAGAAATAACAATAGAGCAAGCATCTCACATCAAATGAAACTAGTATTACCTGAGCATCAGCTCCAGATGAAACTAAGACATTCAGCACATGTGAGAAGGCAAGGCCAGTTATTCTTTTCAAATGACCCTTAAGCTTGCTCTTGACCTGCATCAATAAATGTAGTAGCAAGTCCAGCTTGTCCAAACATGAGAACTGGGAAGAGGGAAAACCAGTTATCAACTTATCATACCTCATCTACCCGAACATTATATATCTGAATTGTTGAATCATCCATGCCAATAGCAATGATATTATTATCCTGAGGATGAAAAGCAAGAAATGTTGCTGCAGGCGGTGGCGGCATGAAAGTTGTCATTGTCTGCACTTTCAAACACGTAAGTGAGTTTGGCCCAGTAAACATGCTACCAAACATTAGATCCACAGATTCACATGTTACCTTAAATGTCATCATGTTGAAAAGGGAAATCTTTCCTCCAGATGCTGACATCACATACGAATCATTTTTGGACAGTGCAAAGCAGGGCACAGCTTCTTCGGGGTTGGTATCAGTTACATCATTTGTCATCAGAATGCCACTTGACGGCTGCCATAATTGAGGTTGCACATTGGCTGTTGCCTACACAAGGAAGCACCACTCTTTTTGAGATGACATTAAATTCCTTTAAAAATTTTATTAACCTACCATTAAATAATATCAATGAATACCTTGCCAGTTGTATTGCGCTCATTTCGTTGCCATTTCCATAGTAAATGAATTGCATTTGATGCTAATGCCAAAATAGCATTACCTGAATTTGTATATATTAACCTTGGTATCTGCAATAACCAAGTGTTTACTGTTAGGCACCAAGCCAATGGAAAGCTTCAATGTGAAAGGTTCATGATCCTACCTTACACAGCATTATATTCTAGCACATTAAATAGCAACGTTCAATTGAGAGTAAATGGCTCAGATCCAATGGAGCAGGGTTAGCAATGACAACTAGAAAGAGATGTATTATCTTTCCCTAAACATTCTTTCTTTTTCATATCCCCAAAGGAAATATTTGTCTAGATTGAAGATTTTCATACCGAGTCATTGACCAGAAAAAAGCTAGAGCAGAAAGCAGCATAGCAAAATGTGTGCTGGCTAGATTCTCCACACATGTTTGTGCATCTTCATGCAACTGGAATGTACTCTCTTTGTCATGAATATCTACACAAGAAATTTCTAGGATGGCTATCTTCACTAAAGTTCGACATGAAGCACATGAAGATCTAAAATGTGGCCTAGTCAAAATACATTAACATGAGTTGGAGAATATGCATTTAACATAAGAAATAGTCAGAGAGAGAGAGCTAGAGAGAGGACCCGACACTCAATGCATTCAAAAGCTGCATAGTAATAATCAAGCAAGACCAAATTAATGGATCACCATGTGAGGTTTTCATACCTTAGTCACTCTGAAGTTCTCAGGAAGTCTCAAGGACCGGCACTGCAATGGCTCACTAATTTCAGTAAGCTTCCATATCTTTGATTTATCATTGGATTCTTCAGCTATTCTAGGCTTCACATCTCCCAACCGGGCATCTCCATTCTATTAAATTCAATTTTCTAGTTAGATATAAGTAAAATTTTTTTTTTGAAAAAAAAGTGCAAAGAAACACAAACTTTGGTAAGTTTAGAGAGATAATATGGTACCAACAGGGCAAAAAAGGAGAGGCCTCTGCTTCTCATGTAATAACAAAAACAGTGATAAAATCATATGTTAACAGTGATTTAGGAGTTTTCATGTCTTAGATGTAAAAACTGAGGCGCTATTTCTTTTTTTTTTAAAAAAAAAAAGGCACATTGCAAACGCACCATTGCAACTACAGACATGCATCTGTCTGCGAGTCCAGAACTAGATGCAGCCACAGCAGCTGCTGCTGCTGCTGAGATTGGGTTTATCAAGGGCTGCATGAAATATAAATTATTAGACAGGATTTAAAAGCTAATAATAATACTTTCTATGAAATAATCATCCAATATTGTTACCTTGGTCACAGCTTCAGAGACCCGAGAAGGATCATATGATAGATTTTCAAATGTGCGCAACAACCTAATACCATCTGTATTTGCCAATATTTTAATCACATTCTCACTAGCCGAAACGGCCAAGAGAGCACCATCCTTGTTGAAGCGGATACGTGGGCTTGCCTAAGAATAAGAAATGCCAAGAATAAGCAATCATAGTCTCCAAAACAATCTCATAGAAATTTCAAACACTGAACTCACTGGAAGGCCTCCATCAGCATCAATAGCTGTCAAAAATTGAACATTGTCCATGTCCCAGAACTTGACAGAGAAGTCATCCCCAGCAGCCAAAAATCGGTTCTTTGTAGTATCAAATTGCACAACACCATGCGAACGTTTGCGAAAACCTTGATATGTCCGTTTCACAGCACCTTCACTTTCATTCCATTCAACAAGGTGTGATTCCCCATCTTTACTGGTCCCACATGAAAATAGCCTGGAGTTTCCACCAAATGAATAGAAAGTTGTTAGTTGTGCACAAATTAACAGAATACAAGTATCACTGTCACCATGGTGCCAATATAATAACCTTGTTCCATCAGCACTATAAGCCATGGTTGTACACCAGCGACCAGGAGCCTCATAATCAACTCTAGATCCTGCATTGTCATACAGCCACGCTTTTATCTTCCCATCTAGTGCTGTTGAGAAGATAAACTGACCCAAAAAAAAAAAAAAAGCAAAAAGAGAATATCATAAGAGAAGAGTGGCACTAGAGGTCCGAGGATGGAACAAAACCATGCAAGTTCAAAGTATCTAGCTAAAATGCAAATGGGCAAGCCACCTGAATGCTTTCCTTGTAGTGAGGGCAGACAGAATAAACAGCAGCCTCATGACCTTCAAAAGTATACTGCTTTGTGCCATTATTGGCATCCCACACCTAACGTCACATTACAAAATAAAATATGATAATTATTCCGGTCTAAAATAACAAAATATTTAATGTAGTAAACAAACCTTGATGGTCTTGTCATCACCACAGGTTATCACACAAAGTTGTTTATTTGGAGTAGAGAATGCAAGATCATTCACTCCACCAACGTGAGCCTCAATCTACATAAGAAAATAAGGTGTCACCTTACACTGGGCAAATTATACACTATAAGCAAAGGGTAAATAAATCAATCCTGCATGTATATACATACCTCCAGGTGCTGCCGTACATCTTCACCCCCATGATAAGAATATATTTGTACAATGTGCCTTGAGTATGCAATTCCTGTTATTTACACCAAGAGGACACATCAGTTGAATCCTTTCTGTTTGGTCACATGGTCCAACCATGAACCTCTAGAGTTTTAGCTTACCAAATAAGGAGCCATCAGGACTCCAAATCACACGGTTAACAGAGACACCGGGGTCTTTAACTAGAGCTGTCTGGTATCACCAAAAAATAATTTCAATTTTCAGAGAGCCCAGCATGAAATAATGCAAAAGTATCCACTATACAGCATCAGTAATTATCAATGTCACCAATCACAAAGGATAACGATGGACACACCTGCAAAGGCATTGAACAAGCAGTAAGATCCCAAACTTTAAAGTTTCTTAAAACAAGTCGTTCCTTGGATCCAACTTCCCACAACCCAATGTCACCGAGGTTGGTACCAACTATAGCACATGTAGGAAAACAGCAGTCAATTACCATTAACACTGTGCTTAAAGGGAACAAATGGCAAGAGGCAAGAAATGGGAACGTAATAAAAGGCTTTTAAAGCATACCTAGAAGAAGAGTCTGTTGAACAGGATGAAAATCCATGCTCATGGGAGAAGATCCCTGATTCAGAATTCGTAAAACAGTCTTTGGCAAGTCATCTGGTGCACTGAAGGCTGGACTATGACCATATCCAGGAAATGGTATTGGCAACTGTGTCAAGTTTACCTGCATGAAATATGGTGAAAACTAATCAAAAGGATAACTTTGGGAAAAGATAAACTACATGCAACACCAGCAGTTCAATGAGACTACCTCATCAGTAATCCCCAAAGGCCTCGTTCTTTTTGCAACATGATCAGAATCTCCTGATGGGTACTCCGTAGAAGGGTTTGTGGGAGGGGTCCTAGGATGCTTCAGAGCAGCTATGCAAAATAATAGATATTTCTTGTGAAAAAGAGAACCAGGTATTGCATATAATCTCAAATTTATACCATAGAGAAGTGTCTGTAACCAGACTTAGGAATTTACCACCAGGGATTGATGGAGCACCAAGACCAATGGCTCCTCCTCCAGAAACAGCTGGATGAGTTACAGTAGGAGGATTAGACATCCAACCTGCAAAGGGTGCTGGGACAGGTGCTGGTGCAGGTTGAAATGGCTGAACGCATAAATTCAAGCACATTAAGACAATCATATTTTCCAACAGAAGAATATTAGATTAATTAAGCTAGATAACCCACCCCATGTGCACCTATAGGAGGAAAACCTCCGGCTTTTGGAATGGATCCAAGCAATGGATTATTTGCAGGCGATGGAGCCCTAGCACCATTTGGCTGCCCACACGAATGATCCACAAAGAGAGTTTTTATATCTGGATTCGATCTTGGATTTTTACAAAGTTGATGCTGCCAATTTAAGCTGCAAATAGATAGCATAAGTTTTCTGTTCCATAACACACAAATATATGAAATTCAAAAACTAAAACCAGTGGTGTCAATGTACACCTCCAGAATGGATAATGGGCCACCAAGGAACCCAGTCCCAGACTTTAAGGCATGTACCCAGGAAATACAACAGACAAGTTATTTTAGCAATATTAAACAATATCAAGATTTCTCCAGCATTTGGTGGTTCAGGTCCACCAACAATTAATAACCTGATAGCAATTCTTCAGACACAAGTTCCAAATTCAGTGACAGATGAGAACCTCTTCATGCATAGTGACATCAAGACAATTAACATCGCCAAGGCAATCCAAATGAATCCTACTTCACATTTCTTCCTATATGAATTACCTTTGATTAATGAGTGTTCGCAACCTTGAGTTTTTCAGGCTAGGAAACTGCAATTTATCACGAAACAAGGGATTTGCTTCAATAAGCTTCTTGAGCTCCACCAACATAATTGCTCTTGCAGATTTTGTATCTCCATACTTGGATAGTTGCTCATTCTCCCTTTATCATGAGCAAATCAATTTTAGTGCGGTTACAGTTATAAAGCTAGAGCAGGAGCATTGACTTCTTTACAAAGTCCAATACCTAAAATTCTCCAATGTCAGTAACTGAGTGATCTCCTTGAAAAGTTCCTCATTAAAAGTAGCAAACACTTTCAAATCCTTGACTAATATGTCCACTCCCTTCGACCGATCACACCTGCAAAATTCAAACACCTTCATGCATGTGCAGAAAAAATTGTATCAGAAGATTGCTTGAACCAGCAGAACTGTCAGCTTACTTGTCTAATGCTTCAAGATACTTTTGCTTCCTTATCTCAAAAAAGATTTTCATTGAATAGCGGTTATCATCCACTTTTGTGAAGCCAGAAAGGTACTTCTCCACCTCGTCCCAATTACCATTATGCACCTCATCCTCAAAATACTTCATGTTAAAGAAAAACCCAGATTCCTGCTCAAGCCTGTTTCACATTTGAAGCAATAATCAATGAGCCACAACACAAGAAACAACGCCAACATATAAAAAAAAAATGCTTAAATGTCAAAAGGGCTAACTTGTGAACAGTCTCCTTGAACTTTTCCTCCTCAAGAAACTGCAAGATCAGGAACACAAGCTCTCTACTGAGAGATGACATCTTAAACGCCCGTTTTCTCTTAAAAATTTATACTCCCCACCAAAATTAGCACTAGATCTGCAACCAGGGAAAAAAAAAAAACATAAAGGGTCAGTTATAAATATGAAAATATTTTTAAAATAAAAATTTAAAAGCCAAAAGCTTAAACACCCACCTACAACCAGATCATTTATGCATCTTCAACAAAAGTAGACGAAACAACAAAAACCAGCATTTGGCATATGACAATTAGACAGAACATGCATTTAACAAGATCTTTGAAATTAAATCAAAGCTTAAACATCAAATTTCTTTTCACAGAAAAGGCAACGAATACTAGGGTTTTTAATGTTTAGGAGATCAAAGAGACAAAGAAAACAGCTTTATAATAGATGTGAATATGAAAGATGCGAAGACCAAAAATAAACTAACCAACCAAAATAAAAGCAAAGTCAAGCAAAAAAAAAGACACTCAAAAACACCAGAAAAAAAAAAGGGATAAAAGAAAACCCCCCTCAAAAGCACAAGACTTTAAAGTGATGGATTCTATAGCAAAAGCTAAAAGAGAGATTTCTAAGAAACTCACCTGGCAAAGAAAAGCAGAGATCAGAGGGAGAGAGAGACAGCTAAGAGAAGCTTTCTCTCTCCAGAAATTAAGCAAAAAATTTATCCCTTTTTTTCTTTCTATCAAGACTCTCTCTCTCTAAAAATTGATCATATGTGTGTGTGTATATGTATATATATAGATATAGATATACATGGATGCACAGGCCTTAAGTCGTGCAGAAATGGCCACTTTTAAAGCAACGAGGAGACAGATAAAGAGGATGATACGCCAGTGTACCTATCAACTCATAGCTGCATAAGGCGATAGACACTCGTACTTATCATCGATAGGCTGTTGCTTCTTATAAGTACTCTTTCTACGAGATTATCTTACGTATAAGCCCAGCCGCTTGTGGTCCCCGCTTAGCCGGCTTAGTAGTTTAACAGCGCGGAATCTCTAGCTGACAACTGTCTCCCCAAACCACACGATCTCCTACATTGAAGTACACGACAACTACACATTTAAAAGACGTCGTCTTTCGTCCTGTCTCTCGATGCTCTGGTTCGAGATTGATCGGACGGCTTGTAACTGAGGTGGAGTTTGAGCTGAGAAGTAGAGTACTAAAGTTGGAGAAAGCGATTTTAACTCCCTCCAGATCCCTCTGTGAAAAGGACAAGCTTTTCTCGGAGTGGACCCAGCGCATTCGACCTCAGCTTTCGGAGAGTATTGCGATATTGCCATTGAAGGGGTCAGGTGGGTCCCAGATGGGGAGAAATTTTGAAGATGTGGTGGGTACTTATTGTTACAAATCCTGATTGCGAGATGAGATGAGATGAGAAATTTTTGTTGGTGAGAAAAAGGACTGGGTCATTTTATCGCGATATATTGGTTGGAAACTTGGAATTAGTGACGCAATAATTAATTCTTGGAAAGTGGTCATTAAAGTAGGTGATTAAAAAGAAAAACAGAAACAGAGAGAGACAGAGAGAGAGAGAGCATCGTCTCTCTACCTAGAAAATTTAAAATTTTAAACGAATTAATATTATATTACCAAAAAGTGAGAAATTACCAAAAATAAGATATACGAGTAACTATACATGCATCCAATCAAATAAACATACTTGGGGTAGAAAAATAAATTTTTTGTGAGTGATTACCTGCAACCCCTCAAGGAATTAATTTAATGTTTTGATAATCTAAGTAGTGAGATTTGATATTTTCCAAATAAGTGTCCATCCACCTTGGACGGGAAGATGGGAAAATACAATAGACTTCACTTATGAAAATTTTCATGCGATAATTAAAGACAAAAGGATAAGTTAAAACTAGATGTATCAATACATGCCTAAATAATGGGGCTAATGGTAGACCAAAACGAGAAAAAAAAAAAAAAACGCTTTTCAAATCTCTTTCTCTTTCTCTCTCTCTCTCTGTTTTTTTTTGTGGGGTGGGTGTGTTGGAAGCTTGGCAAAGATGGGTATATTTAGCCTATTAATATAGTTAATGAAAACATGTTATTGTTATACCATATAAAATTGGAAAGTTACAAACAAACAAACAAAAAAACAAAAGGCAAGTTAAGATTTTAATGGGACCTATCATTAACCTCTTACATGAGATGGTGGAATGAGTTTCGCTGAGAATTCATAGCAAACAATCCATTTTAGATTTTAGTTTATTGTATTTTACCTTAATATAATGTCATAATCACATTCCATGTGACGAGAGGACACTACGAATACTTGGGTATATGACAATGACAAATCATCAAAAATGAATATCATTTCAATATCAAAGTACATATTATTCTTTTTAATAGAAGCCAATGTTGGAGTATTCTGTTTATATAGACAGTATTTGTAACTTCCAACTGTCCCAAACATACGATCAATTTAGAATTTCCAATTGGAATCATACGATTATTCTTTTTTTTTTATTGGTTAATAAGCTGGTTGGTTTTGCAAAATAATGAGCCCACTCACTTTTTCTAACACGAACCACCTCCCAATTTTTACCATGTTTGAGCTTCACTTATTTATCCTTTAGGAATTAATAAGATGAGGTGACTTGCCAAATCAATCGACTCAAAATTAGAATAGGAATTATGACAAATGTTTTTTTCTTTTTCTAGTCAGAAAAATTTGCCTCGGCTTATATCAACCAAAAAAAAACAGAAAAAAGAAAATTTGCACTTTATTTTCGGATATTTGTATAAACATTTATAATTTATAATGCCTTTTTCAAGAGAAATTGATTCTTACTTAATATTCTTTATCTCCTTACCCCCACATATTGAATTTTCTTTATTTTCTTGTCCTTGATTCAAAGTCATACAAAGGAATATCAGTAAAGTGTTCAACTAACAATATTTGATCCCATGAGTATATGGGAAGAAATAGGGTTCTGCCAACGCGTTTATATAGTGTTGCCGCTAGTAAGAAATAAAGTTAAAGTTAGCATTTATTTCAAGGAAAAAAATATTTGAAAATTCTTTAAAATAGTTTTACATCCTAAAAAGACGACATCATGGTTATTTAACCAATTACCACGAATTTTTATTTTTTCATGCCAAGACCCACACATTTTAACCATCTAAATTAGCATTATATAGTTATTATTAAGGTTATATGACTGAATTTCTCTTAATTGGTCAAACAGAACTCTTAATTTCTAATATGTTCTTTTCATTCACAATCTATAATTTGAATATATTTCTCAACTCCCACACGCTCTCTCTCATTGTTGTCCTCATTGTTGGTTTTTTTTTTTTGACATAAAAAGGTAGAATTGGAACTAACCCTAACTACTTAATGTCTCACGAGAAAAATATACTTTAAACTACTACTTCTACTTTTTATTGTACGGATCACAAAAAAGTAAACTTCTATATGTAATATTGCTTAATTTAAATATGGTGGAAAGATTATTCAATAAATTTTCGAAATTTTAAAAGAAGGAAATTATCTTAATCACGGCAATTACAACGAGCATGAATAACATTGACATGAGTTGGTGCTTTCTCAAGGAGGGCATTTTGGTTGCATAATGTTAAGTGAATGAAGTATGTTAATTTCGCATGTATGCCAATATTTTGATTAATTTACATAATATGTGAAGGGTCGGCTATTCATGGATCCATTCAAATCCCTTAAACCAGCCAAATCAAATGAATTAAATGCTTCAACGATAAACTAATGACTTTTATTTGGCTTTAGATGAAAAAATATTAAAAATTAACATTACCGATTTAATTGCAACGTTAGGATAAAAATCACTCAATAAATCGTTGATAACATGTTCTGTAAATTAACATACTTCTTAGTTCGTATAGATAAAAATTGGCTTGAATATAGATTATTAATTCCAAAAAGCCTAACTCAATTAAGGGTCAAATAGAATAATTTTACTATGTTAATATAGTCCATCGTAAGAAGTTTAAATAAGGAATTGAAAGGCTTAATTTTGAAATTCAAATTCATAATGATAATGATAATGATAATAATACAAACGGAGAGTAAAAAGAAACTGTTGTGACAATTTATACATTTCTAATGCATAGTGAATATCCCTTTTTCTCATATTTTGTTCATTCGAGGTAAGAGTTCATGGTGACCAATAGATTATACTGAGTAATCTCTGCGGCTCCGGTCTGGTTTACTTAAAAATTTTAAAGACTAAAATCAAAAGATAATTGTTTGACTCGATTGATGAAAAATTTTGTTTTTTATTTTTTAAAAGAAGGTATTTGTAATTATATTATTTTAATAATATTTTATTTATTGTTATTTGATTAATTGATATAATTATTGAATCAATGGTGCAACCGATAATCTATTAAATTTGACACCCCGCCCAGCACCACCATTTTCTGACGAGGGGGTCTGATTCGGTTCGAAAAATATGTGGGTTTTGCTCTTGAAATTTCAAAAGCACGGGAAAGGGAGGGGGGGCAGACAAGAAGACCATGGCGCACACTCAATGTAAAACACACCCAAACGCGTCGGGTGATCGTGCCGACTACTCGCGAAGGAACAAACAAAGAGGTCGTGTGGCTTCTTGAGTGGGGCCCCACGTCCTCTCCTCGATTCCTCTGGCAGATGCTGAAAAGCAGATCTCGGTGTGTGTGTGTGAGTGCTCTTTTTTCCTTTTCTTTTTCATTAAATTATGATTACTAAATATAAATATAAATTTAAGAAATTATTAAATGCAATGCATTAAATAGCCGTACACAGGCACAAATAGTTGTCTTAAAAAAGACGACAGTTTGTGCGTACGCGTCAAAATTCACATATATTTTACTAACTGTTAGGTATATGCGCAGTGATTTCGATGCCGTCGAGAAACGAAAAAGTCATATACTGAACTATCATTTGGATTTGTTTGCTCATTTTTATTATTTAGATGCATGATTAGATTAGAATTAAGGATGAAAACAATAAATTCATATTTATATATTAATTATGATAGTACAATATAAATTCCCATTTAAAATATGCTAAGATTAGAACTCAATTTATTATTATTATTATTATTATTATTATTATTATTTTCCTTATCATTTTATGTCTTAGTTTTTGTTGTTGTTTTTTTTTTCTCCTCCGTCCATGTTAAAAAGCTCTATTGATTCTATTAAGAAAAAGAGTTTGATTATTTAAGGTTAGTAATTCAGTTAATAATTTGACGTTTTTATTTTATTGTTATTTTTTTGTTGAAATATAGTGTTAAATTTTAAATTTATTCAGATACAAGAAATGCTTATAAAATAAAAATATTAACAAATAACTATTGATCTTAATTGACAAATGTAATAATTAATATACTCGTGATTCTTTTTTTTTTTTTAGTAAAAAGGAATTTGAGTTCTCTAACTAATAATATAATTTATATTATACTTATGCTATCATTGAGTTAACTTGTTGCAGCAATATATTCATAAAATTACAACAAATAATTATGGGTTTTATTTGACTAAACGCTGCTTATTTTTATGAAACCGTAACTGTATGCAATCAACAAATTAGCTCATCTTATTATAAAAATTTTAGCAGATTATGATTACTTTAATTTACATCAATTAAACAAGATTCTAATCTTTGAATTATTCAGAATAAATGTTTTCTTGACACGTTAATTATACTATTTTGAAAAATTACATCTTTGAGACATTATACCTATAAAGTAGTAAACTACAATGACATGTGTGGATAAAACAAGCATTTGATGATGAAAAAAAAAAAAAAAAGCTAAATAATATGCGGAAGAGGTTGCCAGCCATTGCGTGTGGTACGGCCGTATAGTAAGCACAAGAGAATAATAATAAAAGGAAAGCAAATGCATGGGACAATTTTTCTAGAAATTTGTGATTTTTCGTCATTTTTGCCGATTCGTACAAGCAACAAAAAATTGTGATAACTTTAAAATGTTTTTCTTTTTTTGTTGAGTCCAAAAATGACGTGCGCTTATAATAAGCACAAGTCATTTTTGACGGCTACAGCGCGAGTTGGGGAGAGGGACAGAGTGCAAGTTAGAGAGAAGAGTCGTCGTCGTCAGTCCTGCCCGTCGTCGATTTGCTCCGTCACCGATCTGGTCCATATGATTGGTCTCGCCGGCTTCGGTCACGCTTTTGCAAGAGAAAGAAAGAGAGTGTCAAAGAGGGAGCTACACGTCGCTGTACGCTTGAACACCGACAAAGGGAGACAACCTCATTGTTCCGGCATGATTTTACTCCTCTTCTTCAATTTCTTCAATTAAGGTCTTGGATTTTAAATTTTTTTTAAAAAAAATTAGATATAATGTATAATTGATGTTTTAATAATAATAATTAAAAAGAAAAATCAATCGAATAGACAAAAAGCAAGAAGCTGTAGCTGTTATTACTTTCAACACCTGTAAATCTAAGCCTTGTGAATGGTGACACTTGGTTTCTTTTTCAAAGAAATATTATTATGAATTTCTCAACAATTTTTTTTTTCAAAAAATAATGTTACGAACAAATTATTTTCTTAACAAATAAACATACACTTAAAATTCTTAATATAAAGTATAATCTCAAAGTAGGCAAAAATAGAAAGAAAAGAAGAAAAAAAAACAAGCTTATTTCCATTAAAAAGAAGCAATCAACTCGATGAATTTTAAACATAAATTTATATTAAATTATTATAACTGTCACATGCATAATTATACGTATAAAATTAAATCATAATTGCATTTAATTCTCTACATCTATATCATTTTTCCATTAAAATATATACAGAAACTTGTTGACATTGTTTCGTTGGAGCCTTGGTTTAGACCTTTATTATACCTAAAATAATAATAATAATAATAATAACAAAAGAGCTATCAATCTGACGTCCCATGATGCTCATGGTCGCACCATCGACAGCGTATTGTAATAAGTGTGGCCACATATTAGGTTCATTGTATTATTAATTAGGTTTGTTTCTCTAGTATGATCAAAATTCAATATTTATTGTTTAATTTCTTTATTGAAGGCAAGGCTTCTGATAATTTTACCGTAATAGCTTGACGACGGTGGGCTTATATATAAAAGACATAGGAGATGTTAATTTGGATGGTTTGTTTTTCTCATTTTTAAACTCATGTGGAGGCCTAGTGCTTACAAGACACACATTTGATTTGATGGGGTTTTGAGTTGACGAACTAACCTGGTATCTGCAAAACAAGGGGAAGAACGAAGAGGGACGAATTCAGATGAAGATTACGACAATAAAAGATTAGAAGAAGAGCAGTTGAGGAGGAGTAAACGAAAAGAGAGAATTGATTAACCTTAGGTCTTAAGGGGATCTGGCTATTTCTTAACAAAAAAAAAAAAAAAAAACTATGAGCTGCTAAAGTTGGTGACTATTAAATGAGACATGATTAACCCAAAGACATGAATTGATGCAGCTTTCATGGTGGGAGCATTGGATCGGCCAAACTAGAAGTATTGGAATAGACGTGACCCTAGACGAGCTGAGCAAGAACAGGTGGACCTAAGATCCCCTCTTTCTATAAAAATCTTGTTGAAAGAAAAAGTTTCCTCTTTTTTTTTTTTCAAGGTTATTCAAAAAAATAAAAACTCACAATTACTATAAAACCTTGTTGAAAAACATGTCTCTGTTTTTTTTTCCCTACCAAAAGAGTTCCAAGAATGCATGTGGGGGGTTTTTTTTTAAAAAAAAACATAAAAAAGGGGTTAAGATGTAACTAATGTATTGCAGACATTCATCAAGTTGTTTTCTGTTGACTCCTTGGCTTTAACTTTTCTTATATAAAAAAAAAAAATTAAGTACTCAAATACTAATAAATTCTTAACAAGATTTCTCATATTTAATTATGATATATTAAATTTAAAATTTAATAACTTATCTCAATCTTAATTTTCTTAAATCAGCGGAAGACGTTGCCAAAAAAAAAAAATCGAAAAAATGCATAAAAACAAGCAAAATTAACATCGAAGTTTAATCAAAGCCACTGTTTCGGCTCTGCATTACCAACCCCACCGCTTTCTGACACTGAAGTGTGGATCGGCTCACTTACAAAGAAATGAATTTTAAAACTAATAACATTAAAGCTTTGACCGTGCCCAATATTATTAAGGCCACTCGTTGAAACTTTAGCCCGAGGCTTACGTATTAAGTTTGTGCAATGTGTTCTGTCGAATAATGCGACGCAGTAACATATTCAACACAAAAGTTTGAATCAAAAAAATAATAAAATTTATGAAATTTGAAATTCATTATTTATTTATTTATTTATTTATTTTTAGAGTTACTCAACTTTTTCGGTCCAATCAGACTTCATATGAAATACTCAGCGTGTGAAGTTGAGACAACACTCCAAAGTAACAACATGCTGCCCCATGTCCAATAATATTATGGAGTCTCCTGTTTTTATAAAATTTGTAAATATTATAAACCTATTCGGACTTTACAACTCTCAGACGCCGTGTGGAATTGAGGTTACGTTTCCAAAACTTGCATTCGGGGAAAGAGTTTGATTACCTAATTTTTGTATTAAAAAAAATGATAAATTGAAATAAATATAATTAATTTTCATATTATTTATAAAATATATTATATTATATTTAAAATATTAATATAATGGGAACTTTTTATACGTAATATAAAAATTAATCATTTTATATATATATATATATAGATATATAAGTCCAAGTTTGGGTAGATCTTTCTTTAGAGAAGGTAATTTTTATGAAGTGTTTGGTAAACAAAGAAACCGAGAGACCGCGCCGCAAGTTGATTTGGAAACCAGCCGTCTCTTAACTGGGAGCAATTTGCTGGCAGCCTCCAACCGCAGCATGATTTTCGTTTCTTTGGCGGGGGGCACACGCTGGTCCCCTTCTCCATTCCTCCGTGGGGCCTACCATTATACTTTTTCTTTTTTCTAAGTTTCTTCATTATTACAATACAAATCTATAAAATATCTCAAAGAACATTTTAATAATTATAAATTTAGATTTTAAATTTTACGTTTCTAGAGAAAACATGAAATTTATAAAAAATAAATGAGTTATTCTTACTATTTAACTTGCAATATATTAGTCTTTTTAATAGATTATATATCCATATATACACATACTTTTAAAAGGTATCATTATTACATTATTTTTTTTCTTTATTAGATTATTTATATAGCTGTAAATACACCCAAAATAATATGTATAAAATTCATTAAAAATAATTTCATTAAAATGTCCCCAAAATAATTGTTTCTTTTGATTTTCAGGTTATTTTCTCAAAGCTATCAGGGCCGATGCCCCTAGAAAACTGTTTTTTGAATTGTTTTTTTTTTATATATATATATATATAGAAAGAAATATATGATATTTAAACAATTAAGAGAAAATATGTAAACTATATTAAAAAGTGTTAGATTTATATTGTATGACGTATATATTTTTTTACATATTTTATTTTATTTATTTGTTTAATTTTTTATTTTTTAAAATGACATTATTATGTGTAATGCCCACGGACCCCATCCACTCTCGTCTCTCCGATCCCACCCACCTAACTGAGTTCTTTTGTATTGCTCCGTTTGGCTTTTCTTTATTTTCTTTTTCTTATTTCTTACTCTTTTTTTTTTTCTGCTTTTTGATGAATGATTTGGACAACCGAAACTAAGAACCGACAAATGATGAGGATAAGGACCGAAGACTACCCACCGAACATGCAGTCTCGAATTACCGTCTCTCCGCAGAAAAGTCATTTTATTATTATTTTTTATTTTCACTTTTTTATTGGAATATTATATTATTATTTTGTCTTTTTATAAGTGACAGGTAAGAACTCAAATTTTTTTATTTTTTCTTTTCAGAAATATAAATCAATCTCATGCCAACGAAAGCCAAAATAAATTTATTCTTTTTTCCAAAAAATAATCATTATATAAAATAAATTACCTATTTTTAGTTAAATAATTTTATAACCGTTGCTGTCTGTCGTTAATCATTCATTATAAGCTAACAAGTTAACCAATTTGTCAAAAATATGAATCATATGTTACTTTTTACCTTCCAAGAATTAAGTGTATAAAAGATGTATACCACAATTTCAATTTCAACTAAAATAGAAATAGAATTGAATTATACTAAAATTAGAATTATAACTGAAATCAGTTCCATGCTTTTTGTTAAAACCAAAATCTAATAAGGAGAAATTGTTCGATTATAGATTGTGCCATCGAAATATCAGAATCATAATCGTAACTAAACAGTGATCACTCGATTTATGACTTCTCTATCAACTATAGAGAGAGAGAGAGAGAGAGAGAGAGAGAGAGAGAGAGAGAGAGAGGTTGAAATTGCCCATCAACCAACTAAAGCAAAGTTTGGTCCAAATGAGCCAAATTTGTCCAATGGCAGTCTTGGGGAGACACCATTCTTGATTGTCAACGTCATTTAGGAGAATTACCCATCCAGACGTTGACGTCTACAACAGAGGTCCCAACTAGTGAAAGCTATACTTGGACCTTCTTTACATTATTTTATTTAGTCACTTTCAATTTATTACGTTTATATATATATATATATATATATATATATATATATAAAATTATTATTCAATGAATGAGATTTAGGGCGCACTTATTGACCACAACCCCACGTCATAATAAGTTATTCAAATGGAAAAACTGAAAATAAAAAATAAAAAAAAAACCCAACAAGATGAGTTCGTACTAAAATATTTATAAAAAAAAAATACAACCATTCATCATGTTCTAGTAATTAAAAAATTTAATTATATTATATAGTTTTAAATTTAAATTTTATCAAAATATTTAATAAAATCAAATATTAATTTAATTCAATACAATTTTAAAAATAATGGAAAATTTTTATGAAGTACTATAAAAATAACTAATAACTCAAGGCTGCAAAACAATTGTTTAATTCTCCAACTCCGAAAAGAGCAGTGAAGAAGACACCCTAAGATTTTAACAATCACTCCCCCCCCCCCCCCCAATAATAATACACATTCATCACTCGCATTAAATTTGCATCCTGTTACTCTCTTAATGTTCATGTACGTAACCGTACCATTCATATGACATTTAATCCTAATTTTCTTTTTTTTTTCTTTTTAATTTCACACTAAACAAACTACTTAGAAAAACGCCTGACATCAATTTGTTCGTACCAGGGTGACCCCCCGTCTTGTTCGGTTCTGGTTCTCGGTTGGAACCTGCGACTCAGACAAATGGGATGGGATACAATCGAGACTAGCCTATCGTTATGCAGTCCAATCAACTTGCGATTTTACAGTTTTAATTCAATTCGATTATGGCTCCGTTTCCATTTCAGCACAGATCCCCCACTTCTTCTTTGTTTTTTTTTTTTTTTTTTTTTGTAGAAAATCACACCGTATTAGTGGCTTTTTCAAAGAAAATTTTTGAAAACTGTCTATTCTAATTAGCAATTCATGGAGTCGTTTCTGTCCGGTCTGATTGTTAAAAATCTCAATCATTAATCAGACTAGATACCTCATCGATTATGATTTTAACGGAAATCAAAGGGACTAATTTAATTTTAATTTCAAGTTCGATTTGAGTGTGAACCACATTTGCAGTCACCCTAGTTTATAAATCCAAATATAAGGAAACTTGCATGGCGGAAAAGGTGACTCGACAGGTTTCTAGCCGCCAATTCAAGAACACTCAGCTGCTTATCACGAGCCAAGCCTACAAGCCACGGCATTATAAATACTTTATGTTTGGCCCTTTTGTTATTGGTTTGCTTCTGCTAAAAATTCTAACCTTCCATTCGGGTGACGAAGACACACCACAAAAAAAAAAAAAAGAAAAAAAGGAAAACGAAAATAAAAAGTTTACAAGAAAGAAGAAAGGTCAATAATGCGAAGCATTTGTGGAGGACGAGCTTTCAAAGGAAGCTCGCATTGAAAGGGACCATTTATCTCTTTCAAAGAAGTTCATTGATTTTGAAAACCAAGGATCACACTGCAACTTGCAGGAAAGTAGCATTGGGGGCAAAGAAACATTTTCATTGGACGCCCTCAATTTCATAATCTTGGGAAACAAGATGTACCCAATTGTAATAGCTTAGTGAAAGGGATTGTCTTTTTATATTCATGGCTGTCTTTTCAAAACGCTGTCCTACACCCACATTTTGTCTTGGAAAATGTCGTAAACAACACACACAAAAGATGGGATGCGTTTTGGAGTCATTATCTCGGTCATCCAAAAAAAAAAAAAAAACAAAAAACAAAATACCCATATTTTGTATCCTTCTTGGCCGCATGCATTAAACATTATAATGCACGAGGCTTTCTTTTTTTTTTTTTTTTTTTTTAAGGCAACGAGGCATTTCACTGTTAATGAACTTACTTAGAGGTTGCAAACGAAGGGGATCCAAGTCGAGTGGTTGTAGTTCTTTTAAGTCATTTCGAGTTTTGAATTTATTGAGTTTAAGATACATTAAATTTTGAATTCATCAAACTTTAAAATACATTGAATTTTATATTTGCTGAATTTTAAATTTCTTGGATTTAAATTAATCAAATTTTAAGTTATTTTGAGTTTAAGTTATTTATATTATTTTGATTTCAAATGTTTTGGGTTAAAGATTATTAATTTTTTTTTAGTCAATACAAATTATATTAAATGAAATTTCGAATCAATTGATAAGTTATTTGAACGAGATAACTTTTGCCATCTTTCACCCATAGTCTTTGAGTTTTATTTTTATATTTATCGCTTATTACTAAAATTTATAATCTCTTCTTTTTTTTTTTTTTTAGATGATAATTAGCTTCGACCAACTTGCACGCATCAATCTGAAATTTTGTTTGATTAAAGACAACATTTACCCCAGTATGAGGGGAATCTCTTTCTCATGACTTGACCATAAAATCAAACTTGGATCAAAGCTCTTTTATGAATCGGCAAACATACTCTACCTATTATTTTTTTTAATAAAATGAAAAAATTACGATAATTCCTTGTAATCTCCAAAAAACCAAAAACAAAAACAAAGATTGCATTGAATTTATATTATATATATATATATATATATATATATATTAAAAGTGTTGGGCGTACACCTAATCAATCACCTATGCACAGTTCCGTGATTTGCACTGATTTTATAGTCTCAACCAACCTCACATCCTTTTTCTTTTTCTTTTTTTTTTTTTCTAAATGGTCTATTGGACTCAAGTTTTTCTCACCCGAGGAATCTTTCCGCAACAAACTTTAGCTGGATGTCTCCAGACTTTTTGTGCACAAGCGAAAGAGCTCCATTATTATATAAATTTATTAATTAAAAATTATTTATAAGAATATAAAAATTATATATGAAATTAATGATATTATTGGGAATATGCATTTGAATGCACCAAAATTAACCCGTACCCGTGACATGGTGTAGAGGGTAAAAGAGTAATTGTGACGTCTTCTTGTTCACGATGAATGGCCTTTTTGCCGTAATCGGGGCCTTTTCTTTTTTTCTCTCTTCATTTTTATTGCAAATATGTACATAATAATAATACGACTTGAATCCAATCCGGCCGTTTTTTTGGCGATTTATTTATCGTGACGACAACAACCCAAATGCATCTCTTCTTGTTTTCTTTTCTTCCCGGAGCACAGTCGTGTTTCCATGAACTCGATAATCCCATTCCCGAAATGGGCAATTGACATTGCAGCGTTAAGAGCTAAACCAGTTGTCTGCGAGCGTAGCTACTAGATTTTTGCATTGAGAATTGAATACTTTAAAAATATATAATTTTTTTTTTAACACAAACTATGACGTTGGCATGCCATGCCGCCCATGCTTTTAATTTAAGTTATTTTAACTTACAAATGTCATGCTAACTCTCAAAAAAAGAAAAAACTTACATGTTATAAGGTGGATAAGGTAATAATAATAATAATTCTTTATTATTTAAATAATTATTTCAATTATATAAACTCCTGTACCTCACTATTCAATACATACAAATTATTTTAATTCGAGGAATTTATATAAATAAGGGTTGCATATGTTATATTCAATAATTTTCACTTCTTTGTAATTGTACGTATATATACCCGCTTCTAGTCATAATCATTACATCTAATCACATATTGTCTAAGAGCATGAACATGGCTAAAAAATGTGAAACGTTTATATAGCATATGTATTTGACATAAATATATATATATATATATACGTTAAAATGGAACTGATATCTATATAATAGAATAAAATATGTTTATTTAAAATTTTAAAAAATAATCAAATATGAGGTTAATTATGTTGAAGACATTTGAGAACATATAAATGACAATGTTTGAGAAATTTTTATAATTTTGACAATAAAAATTAAATTATAACTAAAAATTTATGCCACTTTAGAAGTAAAAATCTATATTATGTATTTATATTTGTGAATGACACAATAATCCATTAATTTAAACTTATACTAATGATTTTAATAATAGAACTATATATATAACATAATAAATTAAGAAAATAAGTATAAAATATAAGTAAAAATCAATAATAGATGTTTTTTAATATGATATTTATCAGTTTACAACATAAATATATTTTTTCAAAATTAGTGTAATGCAATATTTGCATCATGCCATGTCATATTTATATCAAGACGCTTCCTAACATATTTTTGTGAGCATATGTGATTATTATTGGTATCATACTCTTCCACGACCTTTGGTTGAAAATTTATAATCATTGAATGTGTAATCACTGTCTCGGGTGCATATTGTCAAGTCATCCCTGCAATTTCCATGTCAAAAATATATATATACATGGCAAGTAATATTTCCATTAAGCAAAACAAGGAAAAAGAAAAAATGTGTCAAGTGCGTCCCTTTTCCATGTCTCAAGATATTGTCATCTGTTTCTTTTGCGAAGAACTTTAGCCTCAAGCAATCCATTCCACGGTTGGTAAGTTAGGAACCTCCACCACCTGAACAATGATGAAAGTGCAGCCGAAAACCCAAAAAGGGTTAGACTCGGTGGTGTGTGATAAGAGATGAGACGAGTTTGGTTTGTAGTTATGGGGAGATGCCGTGGTCATGTGGGATTAATCACTATGTCTATAAATATCCGATTTTAATTAAACATGAGATTGAAGAATTCTGCTGTGTTTATATTCATTGTGATCGGTTTCACATGATACAAAAAGCCTGGGGTTCGAAACTTCAAATTGCTCATTCCCATTCGTTTATAAAACATACATGCATATGAAATGTTGCAGTAAGCTAGCATTTTTGGCATTATCTTTTTGGTACAAATTGACATATTGTTTTTTTTTTTTTTTGTGACTCCACGACTTTCTTTCTTTTCTTGATTTGTTCCCCAAAATCCCATTTCCCAATTTGCCCATACTTAAGATGTCTTGATTATGATTATCATTGTTCCTATTAAACATCTCGAATGTTAAATATTGACAATGTCGTGTGATTAACCCACCCACACTCTATATAAATTCATAAATGACCTGATATATATATATATATATATATATATATATATATATATATATATATATAGATAGATATATTGAAATTGCTTTTGATAATTTTTTAGTCAGTGCATTGACGCGCCATGTTTTGAGAGTGCGCCTACCCCCCGAGGCAAGTGTTGTACAAGACACTTGGCTGTATGCTAAACGGAGGATGGTGTGCGTTGTTTTACAAATAAAAATATAATGGTCCCTTTTAAATTTCTATTTTCGAAGTAAAATTGTAAAAAAAAAATTATTTTTATTATATAACTTAAAATGTTAATGAATTTTTTATAAATAAAAAATATATATATTAAAAAAATGTATTGTACTTCATTCAATAACAGAATAAATATTTTTTTAAAAAATACAGTATATCTCTTTTATTTAATTGGAGTAAGAGAATGATTTAACTAACTATTATTGAAGTTGAGATTTGAATTTGATGATTACACTTAATTGTTAAAAATTTAATGTTCAATAACACTTTATTTAAAAGAACTAGCAAATTTAAGTTAATGACAAAAGAGAGAGAGAAAAAGAAAATTTAGATTGATTTAAAGATTTTTAATTAAACAAATTTTAAATAATTAAGTCATCTATTTAAACTAGTGTAACTAGAAGAAAATGATAAGAATAATTATTTTTTATTAAAATTAAAGTTAATTTTTTTTATTATTGTATTATTTTACAATATAATTTTTTTCAAATACGTTATATTTTGATTTTTGTTTTTATGGTAAAAAAAAAAAAAAAAGAACCACTCAGGATTTTCAAAAACTAAAACAATCGAAGCCAGTTAGGCGCCCAGATCCCGAGAAAATCGAAACAAAATTATCGTATTCATATCGCACTGAATTTCTTGGAAATGAAAATATCGCGAGAAGAGTTTATGACAAACTGATAAATCTGCATCTGTTTTTTTTGGTTCTGTTCTCCTGACGGAAGCTGTCAGATGTCAGACGGACTTTTGAATTATTTAACTAGGAGTTGCATTATGAAGAACGACTCCTTGTCCGGTTTCTCTCCATCTTACCTTTTTAATTTCGTATTATTTATTGTCAATGCTGGATATTGTTTTTTGTGTGGTTATTAGATTGTGACTTGTCTGCCACCGTAGACATTTTAATAATTAATGATTTAAATTTTTATTCATAAAATCTTGTATTTTAATTTTAATAAAAATTATAAAATTTATGAAAATAAAAAAAAATATTTTTATTATGTAATAAAATCTTTAATTAAAAAAAAAAAGAAACAGTGAGTTGTCTCACATAAAATCGCAATAAATAAATCATAGAGAAACTATTCAGAGTGTGGAAGGGATCTAACTCTCCATGGACAATTATTCTATTATTGAATTCACAATTCAATAAATCTTTCAATAAGATTAAATGGTAAAAATTGGACTAAATGGGTGTAATGAATAATACAATATGAAATCTCAAAATTCAATTACGAGTACCCAACGGGGCATTGACCAGCCCCAGCAATCGATGTGGCAGGATTAAAGATCGCACCATGAATACCAGACCCTTTTGATTTGTAACGTCTGTTTTCATGTTGTTTTCTTTATATTTTCGGATGCCACTGCCGCCACTGGGGAAAAAGAAAGAAAGAAAGAAGAAAAAAGAAAAAGAAGAAAAAAGGAAGGAAGGCGGCAAAACCCTTCATGCCAGGTCTCCAAAAAGTCAAAAGGGAGCACAATTTCGCGTTCATATCTATCTATCTTCTTCGGGTTAAGGACTCTTCGAAAGTTAATAATATCTACCGGTGCTAGGGTTATTTTATAAATCTCATACTTTTGGTATTATCGAATGGGATATTTTTATTAATTTATATTCGTGTTCTAATAATTTTATTCTTTCTTTTATGAACGTCTAACCTATCTCTGCTGGTAAAGAAAAAGAAAGTCATCTTTGAGGATCATATTTTATTTCAACATATTTGACCATTTTGCTTTTGTCTTTTTGGTCCTTGTGAGGGCTTGAATGAGCCATGAGGCAGAAAGATGCCTTTCTCCCCTCGCATAATCACCTTTTCCCTTTTTCTTTTCTCTTTTTTTTTTTTTCCTTTCTTTCTCTCTTTCTTTCCTTTTCTTTTCTTTTTTGGCCCCCCCCCGGGGGGGGGGTCCGGGGGGGGGGGCGTTGTCGCCGGCTGAGTTGGCGGAGTGGAGAGTTTTCATAAAGACAGACCTGGATTCGAGTCGGGAACATTCCTCCCAAGCCATGATTGGGCGGCCACTGAGGCTGGCCGAGGGGCTTTCTCAATGGTATGGTTCTCTCACATTATTTGCGAGGACATGAGTTCAAACTTTGAATACAATACCAAAACCCCCCCCCCCCTCCCCCCCCTTCCCTTTTTTTTTTTTTTCCACCAAGTTAGCTAAGCTCCACTTCTGCTTTGCCTTTTTGTGTGATACCACTAAGCAAGATAAAAAAATAAAAATAAAAAATTGTATGATTTCTGCTTTATTTCTCTGTGAAAAAATGTGTCATGTCTCTCAAAAATGACATCTTTAAACTTTCCTGTTTTTATCGACAATGACCAAAAAAAAAAAAAGGGGGGGGGGAAAAACAATAATAACTCTAAAACATCAATGCATAACAGTGCAATATCTTTGGGTTACTGATACTCTGCTTCTCTTGACGCTAGCTTCCCCCGGTTTGACTTTTAGGATTATTAAGTTTAGCAATTTGTTGTTGCTGCTCTGTGAGAAAATAATTCACAAAATATTAATGAATTTTTTCTTCTGTCAAAATCCAAAAAAAAAGAAAAGAAAAGAAAAGAAAAGAAAAGAAAAAGTTCTTACCTCACTTTCTGTGTCACATCTTCTGAATTATTCTATTCCTACCTCACTTTTCTGAATTATTCCATCTCCTTCAGCCCCATAAATAACAGATCCACACTTGGCATGTCGTGGAAAGCAGACAAGCATTTTGTGTCAATTACTCAATTCTCTTACCAAACAACGGTGTTTATTATTTATATTGATTTTTAACCTTTCTAATATTTAAATTTACAGTTGCTTTTATTGCTTTGAATTTGGGAGCTAAATTTATGATTATAAATTATAATACCTTCTTGCGATGTAAAAATTCTAAAATAATCTGTAAAAAAACTTCAAAATGAGAAAATTAGCTTATGAGAAGACTGAAGAGAAGCTGCTGCTTAAATTATGTAATGAGGCCTATGACAGTGAAAACAAAAAAAAAAAAAAAGAAAATCGTTATTGTTTGAAGTGTGAAACAAGATTTATCACAGCAAAAAATAATAACAACAGTAATAGATTACTGCTTAGAATGTAGAAACTGGTTTATGGCAGCAAGAGAATTTTGCTGCTTAAAATGTGACAAATAATTTATTATAGCATAAAAGAAAAAAAGAAAGAAGTTTCTGCTTAAAATTGAAGGATGATTTATGCCGGCAAAGAAAAACGTTGCAGCTTAAAGTACAACTATTAGCAATTTGAATGTAGGAAAAAGTTTCTGGGGCGGGGATAAAGAGGATGGGGGAGACTGGGTGAGGTCACTCGCTGTAAAAGATTTATGGCCGCAACTTTAACGCAGCAAGAAGCAGTAGCTCCAAATATTGTTGTTGTAAATTTATGAGAACAAAATCTTGTAGCCTTGGAAGTAAAAATTCGGTGCTGCCAATGTCAAATTTCTTGTAGTGACCATTAATCATTTTATGAAATATCTTATAATTCATTTCCAGCATATGAACCTAAAGGTCATCATGTTCAGAGGCTTAGTGTATTTTTCAGGTCCCAGTTCCAAAAAATGGGTTTTTGTTATATTAATAGCAATCGACTTAACAGACACATGTGAGATGCTATTATTGCAATCATATATTGTCCATTTGTAGTTTTGATTAATAGTTCTGATGATGAATCGGAATATTATGAATGCGAATTGTACAATTGTTTCCCTTTTTTTTTTTTTTTTGTTTTGTTGGGAACTTGTATTTTTATAATATTATTTGAAGAAGAAGAAGAAAAAAAAAAACAGAAAAACTAGTCAATTGATTTGACTTTTCACCTCAGCCTCGTGTTCCTTGAACAATGACACACGAAGAAATGAGAGGACCACCGAAGAAGATGATATATCTAATATGCCTATCTGTCACGAGCATTGGCCCCCCCTCCCCCCCCCAGCGTCCACATCCATTATCTATTTATTTTGACCCTTAAAATGCAAGCATCTTAATTAACACGTTAGTTAATTTGGAACTTAATTTTTGTCATCTCGCTGAGATTAGCACCAAACACTATCGGCAAAGTGATTAAAATTTAATTCGATACGGTTTGGCTGACAAGCCATGAGTAAGGAGGAGGGCCCACAAGAAGAAGACGCAGATTTAAGGTAAGTATTAGTCTGGTCGGTCGGCAAGTGATTAAATTTTAATTGACCCAAATTAGTGAAGTCTAGCTGCTGCAAATTATTTTCTTTGTGTTGAGCCGAAAGGCGAAAGCCTGTCATTAATTAATTAATTAATTAATTGGAATTGGAATTGGCATTGGCATTGTAGATTTAATATGGCATTCGTATGTTAATTCATGATATTACCTAACCATCATAATAAGAAAACTTTGAACTTATTATCATTATCAACAACACAAAAAAAAGAAAAAGAAAAGGAAAAGAAAAGAAATTCCCCTTGAGGTGACAATGGTCCGACGCACCCAAAACCAATAGTAATTTTTCAAACATATTTAGAAGCCCAGCAGAGTTAGTATTATTATTGTTTAGTGGCCCATATCTTTCCTGGGCCGGGAAGCTAATCAATCCGCGGTCGACGCCCGCACTCTTTGAACAAACACAAGACAACCGGCATAAATAAAATAATACTCCAATTATTTCCTGTTGCTCTCTCTCTCTCTCTCCCTTCTCCCTTGTTCAAAGCAACAGCAACCCCGTTTTTCTTTAATTATGACTCCATATTCAACACATATTTGTCATGCCATTAAGTCATAGCTCGTACACTTCATGTCTTTTTTTTTTCTCTTTCTTTTTTCTACATTTATGTAATGTAATGTATAACAAAAATAATAGGGCGTTTGAGAAATAAAAATAAATAAAATTTAATCATGATTATAATTATTATAAATAAAAAACACACAAATTTTAATTATATATTTTTATCTACTCTTTGTCTATCTCTGTGCTCTTTCTTTTTTTTGGGGGAGGGGGTGGGTTTAGGACCACCGCAACCCCAAGATTCTTTTGTGTGACTCTTCTTGCCTTGCAATATTATTCTTCCCCTTATTATTATTATTATTATTATTTTGGACTTTTTAGAAAGCTCCTGAATATGAATAAAGAAGTCGGGTGCACGTGCCGCCTAGCAAAGTGATATTGACAAACGAATTTACTACTACATGAACGTAGGACTTTCTTATTATATACACCATTTTTTATTTTTTATTTTTGATAGAAATGATTATTAATTGTGTATCATTATGATTTACAATCATATATTTAACCAGGATAAATGTGTGATTCTAATAATATTATCATATTACATTTTTTTTTTCTTCATAAATCTTCTTCTTTTCTTAATTTTTACTCTCGTGTAACATTATCTTATTAGTTTTGTCAAATTAGATATCTGAAATAAGGAATAGCCTCACTTTTTTCTTAAAATTAATTGACCAATCAAAAACTTCTTCTCATGAAACAACTAATAGAAACAATATATATATATCATTCAATTTTAAATTCGATTGTGATCGAGAAATCCAAAACCCAATTTCAATCTCTGTCCCCACCTCTCTCTCTCTCTAGAAACAACAACAAAGAAGAGGACTTGGTTGACCCAGCGACCTAAAAAGCTCAATATATACCTCTGTAAGTCTTGACATGCATTGGTCCTCTCCTTATTACAAGAACTACTACAAGTTTTGCTCTTTTTTGGTTACATAAATTTGTTGTCTGTATATAATGGATAGCAAATACTCTGCTATCCCTAAGAGCTCATTTGTGGAGTTACAATTATATAATGATCTTCAAATATCTTGCCATTCAGAAAATGAAAAAAGGAGAATAAAACATCCAAATAGTCTTCAAAGGGAAAGCCTATTCAGCCTCCGTTCGCAATTTCTACTGTGATAATCCATAAAAGGTTTTGATCCCAAAATTTCCTTAGAGATCCCCTTCCACCCAGTCAAATCCACCACATATGTTTTGTCCAAACTGTGTATAAAGAGATCGAGAAAGTTAGAGAGTGCCTCTGTTCCCCGGTCAAGGACATTCCTGTCAAATGCCACATGTCACGAATTTAGCTTCCGGGTATTAATCTCGGATGAAGAATCATCTAGACAATATGTCAGCAATAAAAAACAATGAAAGAGTGAGCACAATTGAGACACATACAGACAGAAACGAAACTAAGTTCAGAAAACTTTGGGATGAAGGCCTTACCAATATATACTGATCAAACTGCATTTTAGTTCATGGAGTAACAGAGCAAACACTGCAAATGACATCCACCAGTGAGTGTTCTTTATGCAAATTGGTTCCTAATCGAAGTAAATCAATTCAGTGCCATTGATCCGAACAGCCATTGTTGGTAATTCATTACTTCTAGGTCCTTTTGCCATGTCCTGGAATCACCTGCATCCACTAGAAATATTTGATCAGAAAAAATAAAAAATTTCATTTGCATACTAATCACTTTATTCAATTTACAATATATTGGCAAATTCAACTTTGTTTCCCTTGTTTTTGATAGGTGACTTAGAAATAGTAAATAAGCTAACATGTTAGTAACAACCTATGCACTTTTGATGTTGTTCAAACTATACATGAAACATCCATCGCGTAGAATATAAATCTCTACATGTGGCTTGCAGAAAAGTTGATGGAGATGGAGATAAAATGCTTGTGTGTAATTCCAGCACAATTGACACTAGATGAAAAACTTGAGGCATTTGGTATATAAATAGATGCAAAAATGCTCACAGACACATTAACTTAGGGCCAGCTGAATGTTTAGTTCTAAATTCTTCAGTCTAATCCTTACAAAATTTCTGGCAGATAAACGTACACATTTGCTTGGCACCCATATCCTTACCATGTGAGTGGCGGATCTATTCAATGTTGAGTGAAGCACAAAAAATTGGGCCTAGAGCTAGATAAATTTTTATATTTGCCTCCACTAAAATTTATTCTTTGCCCCATTGACATGAAAAATTAGACAATAAAAGAAAAAAATTTCCATTAAATGATTTCAAAAAAAGTCACGAATTCTTTTTTCTTTGATTCTGCTTATTGGTTTACACAAAATGTTTTTGATATTATTCTTTTCTATTTATTTTCTTCAAATGCTTGTTTATTTTTAATCAAATATTAATAAATATTTTACCTATAAAATTGATATTATTTTAACTTTTTTGTGCAACCATAGGAATAACAATAATGTTTCATAATATATCTTTTACATAATTTATATTTAAGTTGACAGTATGTGATTAATTTAAGAAAAAATAATTTTAAATGGAGGTAAAGCATCTATTCATCTATTATAATTCTTCTTATTTAATAAAACTTCACATTGTTATATATATACTGTGAATATTCTCACACATTTTAGTATAATTTTTATATGTGTGAGAATATATATATATATATATATATATATATTGCATAATCATGTCTCTTCTTAAATATACATGTGAGCGTATATTGTCCCAACTGACAAAATTTTCTAGATATGCCACTGAATATGTCCATTGAAGAAAGGAACATGCAAGAACAAGAACTGTTACCTGGATGTGCCAGTCACCGTGTGTTTTGGCAGTAATTTCCAGGAGGCACACGCCACCATGCATTGAAATGTTGCACATATGAATTTATGTTATCTGTTAATCTCACCAATAATCCCCACAAGAACATGAACCATCTTGGATATGGTGAAGTCGGTTCCTGTCTCGAATAATGATCTTACGCTGTGTAGCCTTTGACACGAATTTCATAAAACAATGACAGTCAACACAAATGCGGAGATTCTTCATAATATGGACAGGCGCACCATATGGTGTTCTCAGAACTGCATATGCAACGGCAAGTTTCTCACTATGGTAAAGAAACTCATTCTCTTTTTCCTCCTCTTCAACATCCCAAAGTACAAAATCCATATCAGGGATGTAGCCTGATGCTTTGAAGCATCCATCAAAGGCCTTTAGGGCTGAGTGAATCTCTTCAATCTCCTCATGTCTATTGTCTCCTCCGAGGAAACTGTGCAGCCTGTTCTTAATCTGAACCCAGCTGATTCCTGTTTCTTTTGTCACTCCCTTGTATTTCATCAATTGCCTTGTTTCCTCTGCTTTGCTCCACATTCCTTGTGATGCATATATATTTGATAATAAGACATAAGTACCAGATTTTTGTGTGCCCATTTGAAAAAGCTGCCCAGCAACTCTTTGAACAATTTCCATGTTCTGATGGATCCTACAAGCGGTAAGGAGTGCATCCCATATCACAAAATCTGCTTTTACAGGACTGCTCTGAATGAGCGCTTCGGCTTCTGAAAGATGTCCAACCCTCCCAAGGAGATCAACCATGCAAGTATAGTGAGGAAGCAATGGGGTAATCCCATAATCTTGGCTCATAGAAATGAAATAGCCCCACCCTTCATCTACCAATCCTCCATGACTACAGGCACATAAAACACCAATAAAGCTTATTTCATTTGGCAAACATCCTACTGCTTCCATCTGTTTGAAAATCCTGATTGCTTCTTTACTTAGCCCATTTTGTCCGCATCCAACTAAAACTGCATTCCATGTGATCGTGTCCTTGTCAGACAGCTCTTCAAAGATGCAAAGACCATGCAAACTACCACACCTAAAATACATGGTTATCAGAGAATTGCATACACATAAGGACGAATCCAGTCCATGTTTGCATGTTAGGGCATGAAATTGTTCTCCAAGTTTGACTACACCTAGACAACCACAAGCACTCAAAAGGCTGGCAATGGTAAAGTCCTTGGGTTTAACTCCAGCAGACATCATGTCAAGGAACATCTGCAAGGCTGTCTCTCCCTGCCTAGCTTGCACGTATGCTGATATGATTATTGTCCAAGACACCACATCTCGTATTGGCATCTTCTCAAAAGCATTTTGAGCATCCTTCAACATGTGATTCTCTGAAAGCCCAGATATTAATGAGTTCCATGAAGCAATGTGTTTCACTCTCATTGCACTGAAGACCTGGTAAACGTCTGCCAATTTATTGCACTTTGCATACATTGAAATCAAACTATTTCCCACGTATGAATTAGTCTGGCACCTCATCTTAATGGTAAGTGCGTGTATCTGCCTACCCATCTCGACATCTCCTATGTTGCCACAAGCAAATAAGGAACTAGTAAAGCTGGAATGACTTGGAGTTATTCCCATCCCGTGAAGTTCAGAAAACAACTCCAAACCTTCTCTATCATTTCCATTCTGCACAAACCCTGAAACCATGGCTGCCCAAGAAGCAACATTTTTAACAGGCATTTGGAGAAAGATATTTTTTGCATCTTCAAGCATTCCATTCTGCGAGTACCCAGAAACCATTGTGTTCCAAGCAATGACATTTGGGTTAACAATCTCATCAAATAGACATCTAGCATCATCAGTCCTTCCATTCTGCATATATGCAGCCATCATTGTAGTCCTTGTAGCTAAACCTTTCTCAGCATCCCTCTCATACAATGCAATTGCATCATCCAATCTTCCACACTGTGAAAAGGCAGCAATCATTGTAGTCCAAGAATATTCATTCCTTACAGGCATTGCCTCAAAAAAATTAAAGGCATCATCCAAACTCCCACATCTTGTATATGCATTCAGAATAGCAGTTCCCACGACAACGTCGATTTCATGCCCTACTTTAATGGCTAAAGTCCTCAAACTCCCATTCAAATCTACACTATTAAAACCCATCACTGCCGAAAGCCCAACCACAAAAATTGCCTGGTCAGGTTTCACTCCACTTCTCCTCATCATCAAAAAGACACTCCACGCTTCTCTATACTCACTTATCTCAGCATATCCAGAAATAATCAGCATCCAAGAAACAGAGTTCCGCTCACTCATCTCATCAAACAACTGCCTTGCTTCCCTCATCAGGCCATTTTGGGAATACCCCGTTATCATCGAATTCCAGGAGGAGACATTTCTCTCTGGCATTTCATCAAACAACTTCCTAGCCATCCTCAGATCACCATTCTTTACTAACCCACTTAACATTGCATTCCAACTCACAACATTACGCTCAGGCATTGACAAAAACATGGCCTCGGCTTCATTAACAAGGCCAAGTTTCGCATACCCAGAAAGCAAAATTGTCCAAGTTCTCACATTCTTGTACTCGAAAGCATCGAACAGTAATTTTGCACCTCTAATATCATTGTTTTCAATATATGCAGAGAGCATGGAGTTCCAGGAGACGGCGTCTCTTTGAGTCATTTTGTCGAACATGTGGCGAGCTTCCTTTAACCGGCCAAGCTTGCCGAGTTCTTGGATACTTTTGTTGCATAGAAGCAAATGACGGGCTTGTGGTGGGTTTTGAGGTGTACCGCAAATTGGGAGAGGGCGAGTGGAGAGAGTGCGGCGGAGGAGGAGACGTTGGCTTATCATTGGACGTTGAAACTCCGACTCCGGGGCTCTGCATGGCTGAACAGAGGCAAGGATAACATTAACCGGCCACAGCGAGCCGAATCTCTTTGCATCTGGCACATGACTGGACTAGTCGGGGGTGCTGTCGGACGCAATACATCAAAATCTTGATCCCTCCACACACGACACAATGGGCCAAATGTCAGAGTGATTCCATGAAACACAGGCTCAAAATCACTTAAAAAGCACAGCTTTCGTGGGCCTGGACGCTTTTAATTAATTAATTAATTAAAAGGCTTCATTGCAAGACGAAAATTATCTGCATGCATAATTAATAAATAAATAAATAATTAATTAACGATGACAATTACCATATAAATAAATAAATAAAATTTTAAGTTTAGTTAAAAGTTTCGAGAACACCTACTTAAAAAGAATTTAAGCTTGTATATTAAAATTATATATACATACATACATACATACATATATATATATTAAAAATTTATTATTATTTAAACTAAAAAGATTAAATTAAATTTAAAAATTTAGCCCTCATCCAAATTAACACTACTAATAATTAATATATCAATTATGAATTAATTAAAAATTAACCAAATAAAACTAAATTTAAAATATTTGCACTTTCTCTAATCTAACCTAAGTTCATTCTAATGAAAATCTTACATTTAATTATTAGGTATTCTTTCCCAAGGCCTATAAATCTATTAATAAATTTTGATTGATTCATTCAATTTTATAATTGTTCAATTAAATTTATAGAAGTTAAATTATAGATTTTGCTTTCAAATTATATTCTTACGGAGTTTCTTGCTTGAATTAGACTACAAAATTTTCTTTTTAATATTCTTTCTTAATCACAAATCATTCAAATATTAATAAGTTATTCAAAAATATTAAGATCAACAATAAATTAGTGATATAAATAAAAAGGTTAATTAAAATAAAACTCGATTTTAAAAGTAACAAGCTGCATAAAAAAATATCTTAACAAATTAATTTAGTTTATACTCAAAAATAAAAATTCATAATAAAAAGAAAAAAAAACTCTTGAATTCATCTTTCATGGTCTTTTTTAAAATTTTTATTAACTTTTTGTTAGTCATTCTCCTCCTAAGTCTCAATTTTCTCCCTTTTATTATTATTATTATTATTATTATTATTATTAGACTAAAAATAAGAAATTTAATGTGATAATTATGTGAAAAAAAAATAAAATTTTGCCTATTTAGGACTGAAAGATGTTAAAATATTATATTGGCTACCAAACCTTTTCCTAATCAACTCTAACACATTAAAACCTTGTCTTTGAAATGCTTTGACTTTAATTTCTCATTTTTTTAATTCTCAATTTTCTCTCTCTTTTTTTTTCATGCTTAAATTACTTAATTTGCACATTATTGGATTATTTAGCTCACTTCACGAAGAAATACAGTAACATTAAGTTAAATAAAATAATTTTTTTAAGAACAAAGCTATTATTTAATTTAAAAGAATATTAAAATTGTACATAAAAATTTAATATATCAACAGAAGTTTGTTTATGCATCAAATGAAGGCACGAGTCTCACTTAGAAGTAACACAAGGGAATTTGTACATAAGTTAAATTGGATTAGGATTTTGCTTGGTAAACTGAGTCTTCCGTTGGGTGATTATAAACTGAACCATTTGACTAACATATATATATTTGCTAAAAATTTTAGACACATTATGATTATTTTTCTAATAAATTGAAGCTTATGAACAATATTTGTAACATGAAATTATTAACATATGATATATTATTGGGTCTCATTTAATTGTTTAAATTTTTACATTAATTATTTTTTTTTTCTTTTGACATGAGCATTTATAACACAGAACAAACCATTGATTGGTGCGTAAGGAGATGTATTAGAGTAAGATTTTAGGTTGATTAACTTCTTAATAAAACAAAAAAAGTTCTTGATAGATTATGGTTACTACCATTGCGCTGTAAGTAAACCCGACCCGCCTTATAACAGTTGTTAGGGACAGGCGCCCCGGGAGGGGGGGGGGTTGAAATTCCCACGAATGTGGAGCGATGCTCCCATCCCTATAAACTCCAGCTTCCTTTATGTGATTAAAAACTCAAGATTTTATTAATAAAAAATTTAAATTGTTAATCACTGATATATTATGCTGAGGGGTACCATATGTTGTTGTCGTTGTTGTGTCAGCGATAAACGCTCAAAATGCTATCTCCCTTAAGGTATTCTGCACCCTGGCGAAGCCAAAATTTTACTAAATGTAAGAGATATGTGTATTTTTATATTATTTTCATTACGTTTGATTAACTATTAATTATAGTGTTATCTATATATATATATATATATATATATATATATTAAAATATAAGGATGAATTATTATTAGAACTAAACTAAAGTATGATAAAATATAAATTTTTCATAATTCTCTTATTGAGTTAATTTTGGTAAGCTCATCACTACATTATTTCATCATAGTCCAAGATCTAGGATGCATTTCAACTATATTAGCTATTCAAAGCCATCTTATGTTGTTTCGTTTTTTTTGCTTGCTTCATTTTTCTTTTTATAAATCTTTAAAATGCATTGAAAAAAAAAAAAGAAAAACAGTTCAGCGTAAACAATTAAAAGAAAATAAATTGCAGTATTCGCAGTCCTACTCTGATATCAATTGTTAGACTTTTCTAGAATTTCTCTTTATGAAATTCCTATTTCTATAATACATGATCTTTCTTTATGCGAATACTAGCAATAAAATTGTAATGAAATCAACATACCGTTGTCCATTATGCTGATGTCCCGTAGTGAAGACGAGAATCCTCCCTTTCTTGTATTCCTTAACGCTTCTTTCTTTTCTCCTACTCTTCACTTTCTTTTCTTTACGTTTTCTCTCTGATGGTTGAGATCCCAGAAAAGGTCCGTAATAGCATATAATATATATATACACACATTATTCCTTTCCTGTAACCGTTACCCTTTCAGGAAAATCCTCCTCTTTTGTAACGGCTATCTTAAATAGGAAGATATTTCTCTTCCTGTAACGTTTATCCTTAATAGAGAGAGTGGAGGGATTTTAAACCCGATGACCCAAATTGCCATTATGCTTAACCGACCATCATATTAGGCCTTTTATTTTGGGTCATACTTTAAATAACATGGGCCACTCATGTTAATTAATTTAACAATCTCCCACTTGACCCATGTTATGACTTGATGAATCAATAACAAATAAGTGCGCACAATTCTTAAAGATCATCAAATCACAATACTTAATTGAATTAAAATGATTGGATCATGGCGGTCACACATCTTTCAGCGACATGATTCCTTCCATGTATCACAGAATCATCATAATTCATAATAACCTTACTGAGGAACATTGAAACTTTAAATTGTCATTCCCATATATGCTATTAGTTATCTCACAACTATAATTGTATACATTTGAACAGAGATAACAAAGCACAAGCAAAACCATAACCTTAATTGAATTCACAAGTGTCACAATAATATGAGCATCCTAAAATATTGGCTTTCAAGAGAATGAGGACCTGTCCATAATGCCCATCCGATCAACATGTCCAGTAAATGTTTTCGGTGGCAAACCTTTAGTTAACAGGTCCGCTATCATCAATTCAGTACCAATATGCTCAATAGACACTCTATGGTTTTGCACTTCTTCCTTAACAGATAAGTATTTCAAATCCATATGTTTCACACCTTTAGAATACCTATCATTCTTAGAGAAGAAAACTGCTGCGGAATTATCACAATAAATTCTTAACGGCTTTTCTATAATGTCGACCAAACAAAGCCTTAAGATAAAGTTTCGCAACCATAATGCATGAACAGTAGCCTCAAAGCATGCTACAAATTCAGCCTCCATAATGGAAGTAGTAATGACAGACTGCTTCCCACTTTTCCATGAAACTGCTCCTCCATTCAGCAGAAACATGTAACCAAATGTAGATTTCCTCAAGTCTACACATCCATTATAATCTGAATCCGAATAGCCTACTACTTCAAGATGACTGATCTTTTATAAGTAAGCATATAATCTTTGGTGCCTTGTAAGTACCTAAGTACTTTCTTTCCGGCTTTCCAATGATTCATTCCAGGATTACTTTGATATCGGCCTAACATTCCAACTGCGAAACTAATGTCTGGCCGAGTACATGTTTGTGCATACATCAGGCTTCCAACCAGTGATGCATAGGAAATTGATTCCATCGCTTTCCGTTCCAAATCATTCTTTGGACATTGCAATTCACTGAACTTGTCCCCTTTCTGAATTGGAACTATTCATGTTGAGCAATTTTCCATTCTAAATCTCTCTAATACTTTATCGATATAGCCTTTCTGAGACAATCCTAAAAATCCTTGTGATCTATCATGGAATATCTTTATTCCTATCATATAGGATGTCTCATTCATATCTTTCATTTCAAAAGTTTCAGAGAGAAATTTCTTTACATCATGTAACAAACCCATGTCATTAGCAGCCAAAAGAATATCATCGACATATAGGACTAATATAATGAACTTGCTCCCACTGACCTTCATATAGATACACCGATCAACAGTGTTCTCTACAAAACCGTATGACGTAATGGTATTATTGAACTTAATATACTATTGTCGGGAGGGTTGTTTCAATCCATATATCAATTTCTTTAATTTACACACCAAATTTTTTGGCCTGGTGGTGATGAAACCTTCAAGTTGGTCTGTATACACTTCCTCTTTTAAGTCACCATTTAGAAAGGCGGTCTTTACATCCATTTGGTGAAACTCTAGATCATTATGAGCCACTAAAGCCATAATAATTCTCAAGGAGTCTTTCTTAGAGATTGGAGAGAAAGTCTCCTTATAGTCAATACCATCCCTTTGAGTGAAACCTTTGGCAACAAGTCTGGCCTTATACCTTTCGATGTTACCTTTCGAGTTTTGCTTCGTCTTAAAGACCCACTTACAGCCAACTCGTTTTGATCCTTCTGGTAACCCTACTAGTTCCTAGACTTGGTTTACATCCATCGATTTCATCTCTTCCTTCATGGCATTGAACCATCTTTCAGAATCATTACATTCCATGGCTTGTTTAAATGAGACTGGATCTTTATCAATGCTCAATTCCGATTCATGCTCAAGTGAGTAAACCATATAATCATTCGAAACAACTGACCTTTTCTATCTTGTAGACCTTCGTAATGCCATTTCTTGTGATATCACTTGTTCACTTGTAAATTAAACATCGTCACTTGGTTCATCTCTTATGTGTTCACTTTGCGTGTTTCGAGTATCAATTTGTTGTCCTTGCATGTCACGTGACTGTGATGCAACATAAGGAACAACAATTTGAGTAGAAACACTGGGTGTGGGGATACCAACCTGAGTAGGAGTACTCACTGTGGATCTTTCATTTTGTAATTTTTTAATATCCACCTTTCGTGATTCCCCACTTCCATTGAACTGGCCACTTTCAATGAACCGAGCATTACCAGACTCAACTATTCTATTACTATGGTTAGGACAATAGAACCTGTACCCTTTTGACTTTTCAGGATAGCCAATGAAATAACCACTTATGGTTCTTGCATTAAGCTTTCCTCCATGTGGATTATATATCCTTACTTCTGCTAAACAACCCCAAATATAGAGGTGTCTCTAACTGGGTTTCCTTCCTATCCATAACTCGTAAGGAGTTTTGGGGATAGCCTTACTAGGAACCCTGTTCAGCAGATATGCAGCAGTCCTTAATGCATGCATCCACAAGGATAAAGATACAGTACTATAATTCAACATGCTCCTAACCATATCCATAAGTGTGCGATTCCGCCTTTCTGCTACACCATTCTGTTGTGGTGTACCAGACATTGTATACTGTGCACATATGCTTCGACTTACAATAAGTTTTGCAAATGGACTAGGACATTGTCCACTTTCATTGAACTTTCCACAATATTCACCACCCATTTCTGACTTAATCACTTTTACTTTTCTATCTAACTGCCTTTCCACTTCATCAATAAACACCTATACGGTGTTTACTGACTGGGACCTTTCATACAGTAGATATAAGTAATAATACCGTGAGTAGTCATCTATAAATGTGATGAAATATTTCTCACCACCCCATGTTGGGATATCAAATGGGCCACAAATATCAGTGTGTATCAATTCTAAAGGCTCACTGCTTCTTATGGCTGGGTTCTTTGATGTATGTCTTGTTTGTTTCCCTTTTATACAATCAACATATACATCTCAATTAGTAAAATCCAATTGAGGCAGGACATCACCTTTCACCAACCTTAATATCCTTTCTTTGGATATATGACCCAATCTTTGATGTCATAAGAAAGCAGAACTTTCATCATGCACATTACGTTTGTTACCTATACTATGCTCAACAAGAAATATGGAATCAGCATACATAGCATCAAGATTAAAACGGTACAAATCATCAATCAAAGTACCAGATCCATAATAGTACAAATGTCTATACAATGAAAATGCACCGTTTCCAATCTTAAGGTTAAATCCCACTTCATCCAACTTTGCAACAGAAACTAAATTTCTAACATATTCAGGAACATAGAGACACTTTTCTAGATCCAGATGACACTTAGTGTTCAAGATCAATCTGTACGTCTCAATTCCTTCTATTCATGCCTTCATTCTGTTTCCCATATAAAGGAACTTCTCAGTTCCTGTTATGGGTTGGATTGAAAGGAATCCCTACATAATATGTGACACATAAATAGTAGCTCCAGAGTCTAACCACCAAGTATTATTGGGCACTTTTTTGAAGTGACCAATCTTTTCGCAGAAGAAGCATTTCTGATCCTTTTGGATCTGACCTCCAATGACTTTTATAGAGGCTTTATCCTTCTTCTTATTTTCCTTATGTGGTTTAGACTTGCTACCACTAGCATCATTACGAACGATGAGATGAATAGAGTGATCCTTCATCTTCTTTAATCTCTCTTCCTCCTGAACTAACATGACCTTAATTTCCTAAAAGTTCCATTTTTCTTTGATAGTGTTATAATTCACTTGGAACTGGCCAAATTCAGGAGGCAGTGAGTTGATGATGAATTGAACCAAAAATGAATCACTCACATCCATGCCCATTATTTTCAACCTTGCTGCTAGATTAGCCATACTAGTCACATGATTATGAATGGGCTGTGACCAATCAAATTTCTTGGTCGTTAGCTCACTCATTAGGGTTCCTACGATGGATTTATCAGTTATATCTGATTGAGAGTATTCCTTAATTCTCATTAGAAATTTCCTCGCATTTTCCGTCTTAGGCATCGATAGCTTTACATTTTCAGTTATCGTCATCCGCATCAAATTTAAACTCAGTCTATTGGACCGTACCCAAGCCTCATAAAAAGACTTGTCAGATTCTATACTGGTCCCTGTAATGGCTGCAGGCTTTTCATCCGAAATGACTGCTAAGTCCAAGCCCAATATACCTAAATGAAACTGAATATGCTCAGACCATTCTGCATAGTTCAGCCCATTGAATTTGATCATCGAATTGCCTAAAGCGAATACATTACTGGAAGCTGCAAACATAATCCAAATTTATCCGTTAATGCTTTGAAAAACTCTAATGGATTCAGATACACTACAAACTTTAATCATGTATTTAAGTTCACCTTTGGTAATCCTTAAATACATAACTTTAATCAATAATGATGCTAATTTAAATATACTTTAATAGATCAATCAATCATACTAGAGTTAACATGAATGTTATCTTTGGATATACAATCATGTTTACCCAGTATATCAATTAATCCCCTTTAATGTCATTAATTACAAGCAATGATCCATCTTTGGATGATCTCCTAGTTTCCTAATTAATAATTATAATTGTTCATTTCAAAACATTCTATTAGCATCCAAAAATGAACAATTAAAATTCATAATCAACTGTTCAAATCCTTTCAAAATCAGGCCACTTTGGTGACTAACAAGCTTTCAATATTTGACTTATATTGATGTGAATTCAATAAATTTTAAAAAAATTTCATTATGAAGATTTAACTTTTTTCGTGGGAGTTAACACTTTCAAGTAGGTGTAATGTTCCAGTAACTGGTTCCCTTTACGTAGCGGTATCCATTCGAATAATTTCTTCTTCACCGCAAGTCGAGGACCCGCAGTAACACTATACTACACCCACATACTACTTTCGTCATGGGACCCACGATGGCAACACCATCGTGCTGCGGGAGCACCACCGTTCTGCTGCCTCCGTCCGAGCGACCCTCGATGGCAGCACCACCGTTCTGCTGCCTCCGTCCGAGCGACCCTCGATGGTAGCACCACCGTTCTGCGGGCGTCGCCCGCGTGCTGCCTCCGGGTTGTCTTTGACGGGTCGACGAAGCCCCGTTCCGCCGAGCCAACCTACGCTCGACCTGCTGGCGTAGAGTCCAGCGACCGGTGCACATCCCTCACCGGCAAGCGACCGGCGCACACCTTATACCGGCAAGCCTGGCGTCGCAGTCCCAGACCTACGCCCGACCCGGATCACTGGCCATACTCGAGGCGATCTTTCCGTTCTGCCGTACCCACTAGACCAAACCGATCTGGGTCCGCGGCGTCACCGGAATCGCGATCTCCTCATTCCGCCGTACCCAGTAGATCCGATTGGGTTCCGCCACACCTGGAGCCACGACCCTTACCGGAAGACCGTTCCTTCATACCCGATCGATTTGGGTCTCCCATCGACAACGAAAACACAGCCTTCATCGGAGCCGATCCGCCATACCCAGATCTGTTCGGGTCCGGCGGTGTATAGTCCTCGTGCCGTTTCGCCGGTGCTGACTTTCCATGGCCGGCGTTTCCCCTTTCAATGCCGGCCGTCGTTCCGTTAAGCACAACAAAAATAAATTGCGAGAGACAAAATCGTTTTGTGGCGCAAACAAAAAAAGAAAAACAGTTCGGCGTAAACAATTAAAAGAAAACAAATTGCAGGATTCCCAGTCCTGCTCTAATACCAATTGTTAGACTTTTCTATAATTTCTCTTTATGAAATTCCTATTTTTATAATGCAGGATCTTTCTTTACGTGAATACTAGCAATAAAATTGTAATGAAATCAACATACCGTTGTCTATTATGCTGATGTCCCGAGAATCCTCTCTTTCTTGTGTTCTTTAACGCTTCTCTCTTTTCTCAGATTTTAAGAAAGGTCCGTAATAACATATATATATATTATTCCTTTCCTGTAATTGTTATTCTTTTAGGAAAATCCTCATCTTCTGTAACGGCTATCTTAAATAGGAAGATATTTTTCTTCCTGTAACGTTTATCTTTAATAGGGAGAGTGGAGAGATTTTAAACCCGATGACCCAAATTACCATTATGCCTAACCGACTATCATATTAGGCCTTTTATTGTGAGTCATACTTTAAATAATATGGACCACTCATGTTAATTAATTTAACATCAAATTCATATTTTTTTCTTAGGGGTAAGATAATGATAAGATTTATCAAAATAAAAATAAAAAAATTGAAATTAAAGTTTCAAATTCATGTTATTGAAATTAAACTGTAATTTCTACACAAAGTAAAGACCGTTTGCAATGGCAGGCCTAGACATATTATTGGAAAACCGAACTAACCAATATGCTTTATAGTCACTTCGAACAATAAAAATTTAAAAATTTAACAGAAAGAATTTTTTTTTTTTAAAATAGAGAATGTTCATGTGATATAGTAGCAAGGAATTTCGGCCAGAAAAAGAAAAAATTTAAGACTTAAAAGCATGTGTTTTTAGCTCACATAGTTGTAAAATATCTTAACTCTTTTCCCTACATATATATTTTTGCTTGCAGTTACATGTGTTGTTGCCCCCAATATATTGTATATCCTGTCTTAAAAGAAAAGAAAAGAAAAGAAAAGAAAAAGACATGAATAGCTAATACATAAAAACTTGGGTCAATATGTAAACTGTTCTTAAGCTAATTTTAACCGGCCTTTGCACAGATTTTGTGGGAATCCCTCCGTATGTGAGTAGTGGGGATGAACAAAGTAATGTTCTTTATCGGGAATATGGAAGTAGCTTACCTGCCTAACATTTTACCAACCAAAAAGAAAGATGTGTCAAGCTTAGGGACTTTAATATGAAGAAAGACTTTTAAATTGCAGACAGTATTGCCACTTTTCCAACCGCAATTACCACAAATTATGACAATTTTGAATGCAAAAGTTAGCTTTGGCAACCACCACAAGCTCTATAGCCCACTACTGGTGCTATTCTGATGTTCTGGATTGGCAAGTGATTCTCGAGTTCCAGGTGATTTATTATTATTATTATTATTGTACTGGTTTTGTAAATTCTAGGTGTCGAGTTTCTCTCGAGTTGAAGAGAACTCTGTTACTTGCTGGGAAGACCTGCTGCGATATAATGTTGCAAGTCCTGCTTGAATTTGTAGCACCTTTTTTTTTTTTCGTTGGGGTCTACTCAATGAAATTTTTTGCTGTCACAACAAAAAGTTCAAAAGAGAGAGAGAGAGAGAGAGAGAGAGAGAGAGTCATGAATTAGATGACCCAAATAGCTAGCTAGGATCAATAAATGGTGGGTGGTGGTTGCTTTTAGTTTGTTATCCATCTTCAGCAATGGCAAATCATGTTTGGGTATGGGTTGCAATGTTTGAGAATTCGGATGAATGTTATCTCTCTTCTCGCACTAGAGTCTTATGCTTGTTTGATTAAGGGCGTAATTATATATATATATATATATATATTTTTTTTTTCTTCAAAAATTGCATGAAACGTTAAAAGGGATTGCAGTCATTGTAATCTAAAATTTAAGCATATTTAGGCGATTATTTTTGTCCACTTTTGCCCTTCCTCTGTGTGTCCTCCCTTCTCCCTACCTTATTCCAATCCCGTGATTGATGCCCCCCACCTTTTTTTTTTTAAGGAACATGTGTTGGAAAATAAAAATAAAAATTTATATGAAAAATATAAAATTTAAGGTGTCAAGAATAATTTTAATTTAATAATTTTTGATAAAAATTAATGACTGACAAATGATTTATTACTATAATTTAAATCCCTAATATTGTACCTTAAATTTAGTTAATTATTTTTGAACACTTTATAATTTTATAATTTATTAGATACAAGACACATATTATCTTATAAATAAGTGTAATAAAATCTTTTATTTTTGAGATGATATATATATATAAATATATTTATTTTCTAACAACATCAACTTGACACTGTAAACCCTACGTCATGAACTTTTAAGTCGCTCTCTCTCTAAACTCAACAACCAAGGGTAACCAAACCAATCCATAGCAGAAAAGCGAGCCTTTTGTCACGGTCCGTCCATTACCCTCTTTCTTTCTAAAAAGCAACATGTGCAAAGATCCCCTTCTCCAAGACAACGCAGAAATTAAGTAGTGTGCACCCGTTGCACTTTCCCCACAACAAAAAGCGAAGCGAGTCTAGTACACCTCCTTTCTCAGTCTCTCCAACCCAAAGACTTCAGTCCATCTAGGGAGACCTACACAGTAAAAGCATTCAACAATCAAAAAATGGATTGGTTCTCTTGGCTATCAAAAACCGTACTTGAGCCTTCTCTCGTTTATGGATATGGCCTTGCTTTTGCTCACAATGAGCTTGAAGAGGATGATATAGCTTACTTCAACCACGAGTTCCTCCAAAGCATGGGGATATCAATAGCCAAACACAGGCTAGAGATCCTCAAGCTTGCAAGAAAGGAGAAAGGAACAGTCTCTCATCCCATGGCAAGGGTTCTTGTTGCAATCAAGCGAACAAAGAGGAGCCTGGCGGAGTACATAAAGGCATGGATTCGCAGCGAGGATTCGGCTCTTGTTCTTGTCCAAAGGCCTGGTTATACCAGGAGATGGAGAGCAGCAATGTTGAGGAGAAACAAAGAAGTTGATGCTAGCAAAGCCAGATAGGCTATTGCTCACAAACGGCAGTCCTATGGTGGTTTCTGGTCCCAGGCTTGATAGTTTCTCAAGTCCCATGATTTATGATCTTCACAAAGTGGAGAAGATGGAATTTGAGGATCAAGGGTATTGGTCAACTGGTGTTGAAGAATTCAGGTGGGATACCCTGTTTCAGAATTTGAAACCAACATGAACCTTGTAGTTCTATTCAGTATTTCTTTATTATTATTATTATTATTATTTTGTACCTTACTAAAGATATTTTGCTGATGATAATTTGGATGTCTGAAGGTGGGGCTCTTTTGGGTTGTTCCGACAAAGAGTCTTAGATCTTGTGATCTTTTCTTTCTGTTGGCGGTGGGTCAGGCAGTGGACACACTTGGCATTAAGGGTCTGTTTCAGTGATAAGAATGTTTATCTCCCCTACGTTTTTTGTTGGGTTTGTTCTTTTCATCTGTTGTAGAAATGTAGGCAGCTGGTTAGACTTACTGCCATCGTGAGGAGGTTGATTGTTTTAGCTGTCAACACGTAGAGTGATATTTCTCTTTGCTTTTTTTCTTTTTTAATGTTACATTAGAGTTGGAGGGCTCAAAACTTAATACCATGTTACCGTCTCAATAAGCAATAGATATAACTTAGTGGTCAACAAATTTAAAATTTGAGAGAAAATTTGAAAGTCGAATTTCAGACTCATTGAAAAAATAGATCAATTTATCCCCAGTAGTTTATGCTCCAAGCTGAAAAAGCACCATTACCTATTTCCTTTTCCTTAATGAAATACTAAAATCATCGTTACGGAGGACCAATCCTATTCTCTTTTCTTTCATAAATTTCCCATATACCATCAATATCTTTGAGAGCTTAATGTAATGGGACACACTGTCCAACTCCTACATTGTTGAGGAAGAGGGAGATCTTGCGTTATATAAATTTGAGCACTGCATATTTCAACATATTATTTTTTGAAAAGAAGGTAATAACCTCGTGACAAGTGAGCGTAAAAAAATGTAACAGGTGTATGCTACTTAATTTCCATATTGTCGAGGAAGAGGCGTGAGTACTGCACCCAACGTAACTGAAAATTAATCGAGATTTGTATATATTTTTGGCTCCAATTCAAATTCACAATTCAGGATTACTAAGACACATTTATTTATTTAAAAGTCAATACCTCCAACTTTGATTCACAATTAGAAAATCTGCGACTCATTTTTAAAATGAGGCACACCTTGCGGTTTCCACCTGTTCAATTCATCCATCCTGTGTAAACAATCTGATTTGGAGGGCATACCCAAAAGAAAATTATGCGCACACCTTTGCAAGCGTCGACCTCAACGCTGGCGACAATGAATGAAGTGGTTTCACGTTTAAGCCATTAAGCTTATCCAAGGTTCAAATCATGGACCCGACAAACCAAAAATGAAATTGTTCTAGGAAATATGCAAAAAATCATAACTCATCAGGAGATTAAAGAGCATTAGGTGGCTCAGTCTATGTACTACAAAATACTTTAGGTGATTCTTACAAACAAAACAGTTACGGACTTGTGTTTCGTAATGGTTCTGCTAGTGAAACCAGTGGCAGTTTACCAGACACGAATCACTTTCTTGATAACTGCACTGGCTGCAAGCAAATGTTGCCTATATAACCCATTCAAATCGACACAATTTGTTATCGAAAATACAACTAACAGCATTTAGCGCCGGTACAAATATGGAGAATAATACTACTACATCTCATGGGTACGATAAAATGCCAGTCTCTGCATTACAAACGACATACAAGATTATTCTGTGGTATTCGTTACAGAATGATCCTATAGAGGTCTTCGCAGGTAGAAGCCTCATCGCAGATGATATCGTTAATCACCTCGAGGAAGAAGCTTGTCCAATTTTTCACTGAGGCTCATTGAAACGGTCCTCTCGAGCGGCTGTATAAGGAAATCATGCTGCACTCAAGCAGTTTTCCCAGGTCCCATATTTTGCGCTGAAGCTGCCTCCACCACTCTGTTGAGCATACTCAGAGATAACTGCTCTGGCACAAACATCCCAGGTCCTCGCTATCTCACTGAGTGACATAGGCTGTGAAAGGCTTCGGAGAGATACACTAAATCTTGACTTGGCCTTTACGGAAAGATCCTCATAATCCCTACTGTTGCAGTATACAAAAACACTCAGATCGGTAACAACCAGGACATATCTGTTGTTAAGCTTGAAACTATAAAAGGAAAAATTTTGCAGCTCATTGGTTTATCATGTTCAAATGCTATTGATATAGGCTAATGGGCATTAAAGGTTCAGAAATCAGATATAACATGTCTTATTTGTTATCCTGGTTCAAAATAACATAGAAACTGTAACCCTCATCCCAAAAGGCCACATCACTTCTTGACGCAACAGCAGGATTCTCATCCTACAATTCTGGCAGTAGAAGGATCTCATTTGATTGAGCTCAACAAGAGCTTGCCAACTTTGACACAATACTACAATTTTAAGAGTCAGCAGCCTTTTTCCCTGGGCTAGCAGGGGAAGTGGTAATCTAAGGATGTTGTGGCACCTTTACTTATTATATTTAGCCCTAATCATAGAGAGAAGGAAGAGAAGAAAAAAAAAAAGCACTACAGTAAGGCTACACTGTTTTTAGTGCAATAAAAGGAGGAAAAAAAAAAACATGAAATATAAACAAAGACAAGAAAGAACTTTTAAATAACCTTTCAGATTTCTTATGTAATGATCCCATCAGATGTAGTAATCTAATTAACAAAAGAAAAAAGATCCTTCACCTGTTACCTCCTCATCTTTCTATAGAACACAAGTTTATTTATTTGGTTCCTAGCAACATCTTATATTTGTATAACAAAGTTAGTTAGGAGCGCTGGCAGACTTTTGCCCAAACTTGAACTTGGGAAGTAGGCAGAATTCTCAAATGCATGCTTAAGCTTGCCAGCTTATGAAGAAAGAAAATAGCACCAAGAATCTATTGAAAGGATCTCTTGATCACAATGACCAACTTAGGAAGAGAGGACCCTTCATTCTGAAAATTTGTGAATTAACTTGCAGAAAAAATCAGTTACGTGGTACAAACAGCAGGCTTTGCGACACTCAGTTTATTTCCACAGCTCATAAACCTCAGCACTGAAAAAAGGCAGAAGACCCCACTCTATGCATCCTAGGAAGCTAAGTAGGCCCATGTTCTCAAGATAGGGACAGAAAACTGAGTGAAGAAATCAAAGCACATTAGTAATGAAAATGGCATTTCTTGAGAAATAGATAAGCAACATCCTAATCAAATAACAAAAAGACATGAAGAGTAATAAAGATCAGAATGCACATTTTGCTTACTTGACTTCAACTGGAAGCTTGTCTAGCAGTACTGGGGAGCAATTTGGATAATTTGTAGGCACAAGCAATCGAAGGGGCTGGATCGGTGACTAGACAACAATAAAACATGAATTAATATTGAAGCATGATTCAGGTACGTAATATATTGTTCAATTTTAGAAGGCCAGAAAGCCCACCATTTGTGCTGAGGCATACAGTGATTTTAAATTAGGACTTAGAGCCACAGCAATAAAAGAGCATTTGACAATAGTTCCTTCACCCCCTTCAGCAGCAGCAGCTGCTGCTGCACTGGGATCGACATCTTCATCACTAATATCAATCACTGTGTCAATAAGTCGCTGATTTATTTCCCTTATCTCCTCCAAAAGGGCATGATTGACCTGCCACGTAAATTTAATGATTTGGAAGGAAAAATAAGCAAACACAACTTACCACTCAACAATCACTACAAATGTAGGAAATTATATTCTGATTGATTGTAGAGAATAATTGCATTACAATACCATTGGGTCAAATTTAGTTGTTCTCTATATCCAGAATTCAGCATATGATATGTGATATAACAAAAGGCAAGATAACACTTTTATTTTTCCTCCTTCATTAGTTATGGCACATCATTCTAAAATCACACATGCAAATATTGAAGCATGAAAATACAAAAGACATAGCATGAGATCCAATGATATGAAAGCTTTAAGAGAACTAGATCTCCTGTTGGCAAGAATTAGTAAATGGTTTTCTTGTGGATGCAGCGAGAAACTAAGTCCAAAAAAATTCTGTGTAGCACAAAACCATGTATTACTTTAAAGTTACCTCAATTCTTGGCCTCTTGATACTGGATGTTGCAGTTGACTCCAAATCAGATGCCTCTGGACCATTCAACTGCTTATAACCATCACTCACACTGCTGGCTGATGATACAACATTCAAAGGCATGGCACTCGTAAAGCGCCGCATTTTCCTGGTGCCAGACATCCCATCTTGGGTGATGAAATTTCTTGCTTGAAGACGACACTTTGTCATGGCAACCAAATCCTCACCGACTGCAGCTCTAGATCCATTACCTGGGGCTGATCCCGCAATTCTATCATTCATACAGACCACTGAACTAATATCACTGATAGATGCATCCAGTGCTTTAGAAGACATAGACTTAACCTGAGAGATGCAGTCATGGTATGACTAAATACTTCAATCATAATCAACACTAAATACCAAGAGAAAATATATAAATTGGACAGAAAAGAAGACCAAAGAAAAGAAGGCATGACTACCGCTTTAATCAAGCGCTCAAGTGGTTGCTCTGTAACACTTGACTTGCTAGAAACAGTTGCCAAAGCTGTACCATGAGCACCATCAGGGCCAGTAAACTCCGCAAGCAAAGGTGAGGCTGATATACCAGGAGTGCCAATTGCAAGGGAGGGAGCAGTTGCTTGCGTAGTAACTGTCTGTTGGTGTCCAACATTTCCAGCATTTGAGAGAGACGAAATACCAGCAATGGGTTTCTCGGAGTCTCCTAAAGCAGGTGATGGAGCTAAAGGAGTTGAAGGTGATGGGATGACAAAAGGAGAGTTTGCGGATTGCAAAGGGGTTCCAGTTTTTGTTAGAGATGGCAATAAATTTTGATGGTCAACTTGTAAAGAAGAATGTTGGGGTAATTGAGGAGAAGCAGTAGGAAGTAGCTGTGGTGAAGAGATAGGAAAGGAGCCTCCTGATTTCATTTGTTGATGGGGAAATGCTGTCCGCTGACCCATTGGGAGATGTGGATAGACCCCTTGCTTAATACCAATGCCCTGTCTAATCTTTAGCTCATTTGCATCAGGCATTTGGTGTAGCTGTGATAGCTGGTGTGACTGCATCTGTGCAGGCAGCTGCTGCTTGGCTTGCTGGTTCAACTGCTGTTGCTGTTGCTGCTGCTGCTGTTGTTGCTGCTGCTGTTGTTGCAGCAACTGTTGCTTCATTAATTGCTGTTGCATCTGGCGTTGCTGGAACTGCTGTTTAAATTGATGTGTCTGCAACATCTGCTGTTCTTGCTGTTGCTTCAGATGCTGGTGTTGAAGCATAGTGGAATTTGACTGGAGGGGTACATTTGGTTGCAGTATATTTGCCCCACTTTGTGATGACATGGTATTAATGTTTGCCTGTTGAGGCGCACTGACAGCATTCTGTTGTAGAGAGCCCATAGACATTTGCTGTAATGAACCCAGGGTGTTTCCTTGTCCCGAATCTAAGTTGGAGCCTGGCTGTATTGTATTCATCATTTGCTGTGAGGTAGAAATACCGGGTAAAGATGATAGAGGATTATGTTGCAAACTTGACATATTATTCTGCTGCATTGTGGGTACAGAACCCTGCAAGTTCATTGTCTGCAACTGGGGGTTCATTTGATTCTCAAGAGACTGCACTTGAGGAATTTGAGATTGTGTTTGCTGCATGGGTTGCATATGAGGCTGGGGAAGTTGTCCTTGCATCGGAGAAGGGATAGGCTTTCTAGGTCTACTTGTGTTTATAAAATTAACTATCTGCTTCTCATAGGGAGCCAACTTGTCCTTCATGCCAGGAGTAATACTGCTCTTTGAGACCTCTAAGAATGTTATCATCTGCTCCAACATGCTCTTAAATTTTTTTATCTTCTCAAATTGATCTGTCTTTGGCTGTTGTGGAAGAGACTCGTGCTGGGAAAAGAGAAGAATATACATTTCAGCTATAATATTATGTGCATGAATCAAAACATTTGTTGGAATCTTGGTCCAAATCACTCATCCAGCAGTGGTGAATGGGCCTCTCTCTCTCTCTCTCTCTCACTCTCATTTGTTAAAATAACTTTCTTTTTCCAATTGCCCTTCCTATACATTGGTATACATTGGTGAATGGATACCTCCCTCCCTCCCTTCCCCCTTTTGTGCCTGAGAGCGGAGGATGTAGGGTAATTTAATGTAGATGAGATGGTTCCCTCCCTCCCCTAACAATCAAAAAGTCTACCAACAACTCGTGACAGACAGGTAACACATTTGATACACACACACACGCACACACACTTGTATATATATTTGTTTTGGTCCACCACACATTTGAATTTTAAATATAAATGAAAGCTGCAAAAGATAAACTAATGAATGTGATTTCAGGGAGTGATTAGACAATGAATTCAAGATTAAAGATGTGAACTTAACATACCGGCTGTAACTTAGCAGCAATTTTCTTGTACGTTTCACTTAATTCAGGATAGTAAGTCTCCTTCATGGCTTTGATCTAGGAAATAAACATAGAAGACAATCAATTGAATACTTCATCGCTTTAGGTGCAAGACAGAAAGTTAAATGACCCAACCACCATCATCAAGAATAAACCATTAATGCAAAGCAAGACATTAAACACATGCAAAGGTCAACGCATGAAAGAATTCATGTAAGCTATCCCTTGTCAGATTAACATGGTATAGATGGAGTTCTCAGAATTTAGAGAAGTTCAATTACTTTCTGGGTCTTTTCAAGACTTCTTTGAAATTATTCCTGCACAAATGATCCATTACTACATTTTTCACATAGACCATATGATCAACTTTCTGAAAACTAAAAAGCATCCTTAAGTCTTGAAGCCTAATAGTGGTTCTCTACATATCATAAACACAAGTGCTCATTCCTGCTTTGTCATGCTTTGCCTAATCACAAAATCTCATTGTGTACTTCAAATATGCAGTAATGAAAATGTATGAGAAAATGAAGATTCATCATTTCACCTTCATTTGTTCAAAATTCGAGATTGCAATGGTGGATATGATCATGGTTTCAACCACTCAGAACCATGATCTGCCTTCCTACTGATCATTCATTAATGCTCAATTAGGACAACCCATGGAATTTATTTGTGAGTTGTGAAAGATCTTATATTTATCCACCTATTGCAGTAGTGCACTGACTTAATTTTTCCAAACAAATGACAAAAAGAAAAGAATGAAACAAAAGAGAAAAAAAAAGTGTAAGAAAAACCTAAGAAGATAATTTTCTCTGTAAAAATACGAGTTATGAAAATTACCTTTTGGAAAATCTCCTCCTGCCAATCTCCTCCATTTACATGCCCTGTCTGTGCTGTTGAATCCAATGAAGCTGCAACAATTACATGATTATTCTCATACAAAAAGAAATATGAAGGAAAGCAATATCCCGATCTACAGGTCCCAATAGCACTACACGCCAGCTTGACAGACAAATTGGAATGCCATAACCAACATAATTACCAACCATAATAGGAGAAATATGGTAGAGGAATGCCAGCAAACTTTACCAATCAATTTCCAGCACACTTAAAAAGAGATGAAGCAATATTTTACCTTGCAAAGAGGAATAAACATGGCAATCTGTGGAAAGTATGAGAACAATAACCTTTAATTAAATTTGTCAGACTTGGAGTCACCCCAACATATAAGAAGGGATGCCCCTTGAAGCCTTGATTGTAAGAAAAGTGAGAAACAATCAGATTTCAATTGTAGTAGCATGAATGGGTCGGTGTCGTTGTCTAACCAAGCCTAACCATCAACACATGATATCTGTAAAAGCTTCTCTGTGAATAGAAATAACCCCATGGAAAAAAGCAAGCACCATCATGTTTTCCAAGAATATGACTCACAAAACTGTTCTATTTAAGTGATTGAAAGACATAGGCTTAATAATATGTCATGCCATTAATGCATCAGTTTACTTGCTGAATGATCTCTCTAATGGTGGATGCAGAGAAGTGTGCCTTTACAAGGAAATTTTAATTCCTGCTATTAAAAGAAATGAAACTTAATAAGCAGTGTCATCTATCCAAGCCTTAAAATGGTGGAAGATGTAGTGTGTAGACCTTAATTACTGAGTAGATTGTTGGTTCTCTGTGAATTGCTACTGAGAAACAAACATGAAAGCATTGCACCATGAAAAAATCTTTTGAAAAGAATGCTAGTAAAGAGCAAGGCAATGGTTTGAATCATTCGCATATTTTCCAGAGATTAGCAAACTTGTAAACTCTGAGCTCTTAGTTACTGACAATGTGATATAATATCAATTGGCATAGAGCTAGAAGTGACTGGCATGAAATATAACATAATTGTCGGTGCAAGACTAGAAAGCAAAAATTATAACATACTTGATGACGTCTCTGGAAGAGCCCTTTGAGATTGATATAGCTGCTTTTGCTGATCCATTACATTCTGTGGTTGAAGCAAGGAAGCTGATGGGTGACCTGATGTCTGAAGCCTTTGCTGCAACTGATTGGGCTGTTGTTGCAAACCTGGCTGCTGCTGCAACTGGGCTGCTTGTGATTGCATCTGCGACATCATTTGCTGCTGTGGAGGCTGTGGTTGGGATTGCTGCCCTTGATTGGGCAACAAGTTAGTCACATTTTGAGGAGTTTGAATCTTCGACTGTTGCAACATGTGCATAGAATGCTGATTATTTTGCATGCTTGAGTTTCCAGACTGAGAGCCAAATGACTGCTGCTGTTGTGGCTGCTGTAAACCAGGGATGTTTTGAGGGCCCAATTGTTGCTGATGCATGCTCGAGAGGTTATTTTGCTGAGGCATTAACTGCTGCTGCTGTTGCTGCAGTTGTTGCTGCTGTGGCAGATTTTGGAGGTTATTCTGCTGGCTTAGCAGTCTTGGCTGATGCTGCTGCAGATCCCCAACAGCGTTCTGCTGTCCAATCAGCTGATTCTGCTGCATGCTTGTGCTGTTTTGCTGTCCTATTAGCCGCTGTGGCATCATCTGTGCTTGCTGCTGATGAAGACCAGAAGCCTGTTGCGGCTGCCTCAGGACTGACTGTGGATGTTGCTGAAGCATCGATTGTGATGATTGTGGAACAGAAGATGGCTGATTCTGTTGAAGCATTGATTGTGCAGATTGTTGGAGACTAGACAAAGGGGCTGACTGCATTATGGAAGACGGCATAACAGATGATGTTTGCATACCAGGTTGCTGAGAAGACTGCAACTGAGTTGATTGGAGTAGGTTTTGTTGCTGCTGATGGAGGTGAGACTGCATGTGTGTATGCTGGACATTTACTTGCTGTAATTTGTGCTTCAAAAGCTGCTGTTGCATCTGGTGCTGATAAAGATATTGTTGAGAATTTTGGGACTGCTGTTGCTGTTGCTGTGGCGTTACCTGTTGCCTACCAGTTATTTGTCTCTGATTGGCAAACACATTAGAAGGAACAACTTGACCCATTGAACTCCCCACTGAGTTCTGCGGAATGCCAGAAATATTCTGCAAGTTATTATTCTGGCCAACAACAGTGGATATAGAAGACTGGCTTAAACCCGAAACAGTTGGCAGCGCAGTTGGTAAGCTAGCAGAGCTTTGAACTACACTAGATGTCATATTATTCTGCATGTTTTGAGGTAACGGTTGCTGGCGTCCTTGAGGTGGATTAGCTTGGGGCTGCAAATTGTGTGAAACTTTTCAAGAAAAGACAAGACAGAAGCTATGTTAGAGACACAATAGCCAGAAAAGCAAAATGCATAAAATGAACAAAAACCTGCTGATTAACCTGTAGAGGTATTTAGTACTGAAGAAAGAATTAAGTTTAGATTAGTTTAATCAACAAACAAAATGATCCCCCACCATAAAGACAGGAGCAGAAGAAGAAAGAATGCAGTGATATTTATCTCATGTCAAATTCTCCAATAAATAAAAGTTTTTAAAAGTTTCCTGCACGTTTTTAGAGGTTTCGCCAGAAATGCTGAGTGTCAGAAGCTAAACCAAAGATGTATATCCGCAACTCAGACAAAAGTTGCAATTGGAGAGCAATGAAGCAAGTTACAACATAAAATAAATGTTTCTCCAATCAAATACATGTCTTGAAGGCTCTGTGATATTATTACCTCCTGGGTCAGGGGTTTTGTTGCTATTGCCAACACCATTGGATGGCAAACTATTGGGTAAAGAATTTTGAGACTTGGTCTCCATTGTCAGCATCTTCATAGATATCCTTCGCAGATAATCAGACTGCAATCAGAAATCATTAGAAGAGATTAGGACTTGGAACGATCCACTGACACAAAATAGCAGGAAGTGCTCAAGTTCAATGATATGGCTGATTTCAGCTCTTTTACTGTATCTCCAATTCCCACACCCAAGGAAAAAAAAAATCCTGCCCCACCCATGCTTTGCCCTAACATTGACCTAGAGACACTTCCCTTCTTGAAGAGCCTTGCCATGCTGAGCAAAGCAAATTAGTTACCCATGAATAGAAAAGATTGCTAAACTCTTTGGTGTTCCAGCAAAAGTGATCGTGCTAGAAAGAACAAATTTGGAAATCCAAGCATTAGAGAATTACCTGGCTTGTAGCTGCAGTATAAATCTTCTCCTCAAACCTCAAAGCAATTTTATTCAGTTCTTGTAATCCATCTTGGCCAGAAAGTGGAAGGTGCCTCTTTAAGGTGTCCATTCTATGAATGCATTGCAAGGTATTCAACATTTCACAAACATTAAAGTAGAAAAAGTTAGTAACAGCAAAAGGAACCACAATTGGTCAATAATGCCACTTTCAGGAATATAGAACTCGAATCAAATAGCAAACAGTGGACAAAAACTTGGCAAAATTGTGCCACTTTAATTATCCACTGAAGTACAAGTAAATAACAAAACTACACATGAAATTTTTGCACATAACAGGATGTTGTGTGTTAACTTCTATTTTGGAACTCTTATTTTCTAGCATTTCAAAAATTGATAGTGCCTTTCACATTATAACAGGGTTTTCTGACATTTATAGCTACAGTTAGTTGCAAAATTTCTTAAGAAAATATAATGCATTCACCAAGCAACAGGCACTGATGGTCAATGTATTGCACAATGAGTTCAGGAAATAATGAGAACAATCAGGAATTATCAAGTAGAAGATTACGCAATATAAACAATGAACACTCCAGAAAGTCAGCATCAAAAGATAACATTTGCATTCCTTGTAATATAAGGCAAAAAGAAATGTCACTGACTTATGGTGCTGCTTCATTTAAGCCTTCATTATGTGTGGAACTAAACCAATAATTTATTTCAATTTGTCCTCCTTTTATTGTTAAATTATAAATGATAATATCTATTTTGCAGTTGGCCATTAAAAGCAAAAGTAACTCAAAAGTACTAAATGAGATATGCTACGTTCATAAAGATTGTTGAGCCACAAAAAGCTCCAGAAACAAAAAATCTCACATTTTGTTAACAATTCTCTGCCGTGAATCTGGCTGCAACTGAGCCTTCCAATCACCTGCTTCCATGGCAGGTTCTCCTCCAGAGGCAGCAGATCTCCAGTTATTGGTATCCATCAGACTTTAATGAATGAGAATATAAATGCAGCTGGCCTTACAATAAAAGACATGTTAATAACTACTACAATTCCAAAACAGAAGTGGACAACTGCAGAAAATGGGATGAAAAGTGCAACAAAGTGATGTGTGCACAATATGAAGCTGATTCTGGAAATCTGAAGAATATATTTCAAACAGATTCCATTGATAGCCCGTACCTTGCTAGATCTCAATGCATCATCACAGTGTATTGAAGAAAGTAGAGACAGTAGATGTGATCCCAAGATCTTACAGAATGATTCAGCATAAACCAGGCCTAGTCAACAACATTTGCATTCGAATTCCAAGCCCAGATAGTCAGCTGGCCCTGCCCGAGAAGAACAAATTAAACAAAACTCAGCCATAGGGCAACACAAGCAAATTTGTTGATGCAGTATCACATGTCGTCAGTAGCTGTGTATAAAATCTTAGTAACTAAAAAATAATCCAGTGACATATTTCTTTTTATTAAACTTGGTTCTGATTAACAAATTAATGTTAACAAGTTTAGTAATGATATTTGTGCAGGTTGAAATGTGAAATGTAATACTGCTCTGTTTTGTCTTGCTTTCTTTAGTTGTTCTGACGCTGCTGCAGACCAATATGAATATTTTCTTTCCCCACAAAAGAAACACTGTAAATGTATTTAAATGATTTACTCAGCAAAAGAAAATCCCTGAAAACTTTATAGAACAACACCATTCTTGGGTTGCCATCAACATTCACACACCTGTCAATAAATTTACTTAATTATATAAGACAAGTCTGCAAAGAGCAGAAGAACAAAACGGACAGTTCAAGAAACATAAGGCCAAAAAGCCAACTCACATCTAATTAATCAAAGTCATAACAGTTTCTTTGACACATAATTTTTTCTGTTTTGTTGGTCCTTTCACGCATATTCTAGCAATATCAAAACCACTATCCAGATGCTTTTAATAACCATCAAGGGTCAAAATAGAAAGAAAAAAAATTACAGCCGCGTTGGCGGCAGAAGGATGAAGGGAAGCAAAGATAAGGGATTTGTCAGTAAACAAGACTAAAATTTTGGGAAGAAAATAGGAAAATTCACTTAAATTATAAGATGTTTCCCACCTTTAATTTGGTGTCAAAACACGAACATCTGAAACTCAATAAAAAGGGCTTGACTAATCAAAAAAATCGATACGCGAGTCGTCGTATTGGACATCATTAGAAATGAGACGGAGAATTAAATTTTACAATTATTAGACTAATCAACAGAGAAAAACGATTAGTAGCAAAAGAATCAAATCAAAATTCACAAATTATCGATCATCTTCTTGTTTGACTCCGTGGAAAAAATGAAAAAGGAGAAATCAACTAAAAAAAATAGGAGATTTTCCCACGAATTAGCATACCAGAGGGTAACCCCAAGGAGCTAGAAACCCAAAAGAAAAAATAAAAAAAATCAAAAGAAATATTAATGCAACCGTCACGGAACTTACCGGCGGTGCGCAGAGGCGGCAGCCGATGGGGATGGTAGCGGTGGTGAGGGCGCGAGAGGGAGAGGGAGAAAGGGAAGGAAAGAGAGGGAGAAAGAGGGTCTGGAGATGTGAAATTGGAGGCAGGCGGCGGTGTTGGACCAAAGAAATGTTTTTATTATATCCACAAATGTTCTTCAGCCTTCTCGATATTTTGTTCAGTGTTAAAAATACACCTAAAGCAAATATTGATTTATTATAATTAATATATATTTTTATATATAATTAATAATTATAATAAATTAATGTTTATTTTATATTTACATTTCAACTGTCCTTTTTTTTTTAAAAAAAATATATCTAGCATGGATATATTAACTTTTAATCAATCTTTTTTTTTTAAACTAATTTTGATTTTTATTTTTTACATTCTCATTATTATTACCCCCACCAAGTCCATTCACTGTTTCCTTCTGTCAAAAGCGATCCTCATTTCTCGCTTCTGATTGGACCATGGCTTCCCTCTCTCCCCCTCTCTCTCTCTCTCTCTCTCTCTCTCTCTCTCTCTCTCTCTCTCTATCCCCTTTTAAAAGTTAAATGGACATTCTACGTTCTATTTCTTTCTTTCCTTTTTGGCATTCTCTCTAACTTTTGTTGCTGGATTCCACTTGAACTTTGTTTTTTTTTTTTAATAAAAATTTCATTCTTTTTTCACGTACATTTGCTTTTCTTTTTTTTTTTTCAAGATTGATCTCATGTATAATGAGGTATTCTTATACGTTTATGTTAATTATAATTTATATAATAAAAGTAAAAATTTTACAAAATTTTATTAAAATAAAATTTAAATTTAATAATTAAAATTGATAAAAAAATTAATTTAATAATATATTTTACATTTCAAACATATTACATATCATTAATTAATAAAAATTATAAAATTTACATTTTAATTTATATTTTACTCAATTTATAAATAAACATACAAACTTGAGATTATCTCAACAAAAATGATTTGTACTCCGTAATTATGTATTTTAAAATTTTTATTAAATAAAATTTATTTTAGTAATTATTATAAAAGTTTAATTTTTAATTATTTAAAAATTATATCATATTATTATGTCATATTATTTATTTATTTTTTTTCTTTTATGTAAAACTTATTTTATACTATAATTTTAATTAAAAATTTTCGTTTTAATTTTAGGAGACTTAAAATTATAAAAATGCTCAAGATGGAGGAATCAATTTGTCATTGTTGGGAGCCTTTTATATATATATATATTTTTTTTTTCTTTTTTTTTATAAAAGAGGTCAAAAGCATGTTAATTAGCCATTCTAATTTTTCAACCGAAAATTCAATTTTATTTATTTATTTTTTAATGCTCGTGTTTTCGTACTGTGTCTTGCATATATTTTATATAGAACATATGAACACAAATTATTTTTGTGATTTTAAGCATCGTTAGCCGATTATTTCCTACTCTTTTTTTTTTTTTTTTTTACGGTAATGACAGGTATGATCATTAGTGTACATACATATTAGGCTAGGCTGATTGGTGCAATTACCAAGAAAGTGTTCCAGTCATTATGGTTAGAGTCTAATTTGGAGTTGAAAGTTTCAGCCCTCACTTTTTTTACAGTCAATCTCTCCTATCGTGAGGAATCTCCTTTATTGTGACGTTGTCCTCCGATTCTCTACTAATAGTTGAGACTTTTATTTTAGTTATTTAAGGTATAACGTGCAAGTTATATAAATTTTAAACTAAATTTATCAATATTTATAAAATTTGGATTATTAATTTATTAAAATTTTAAATTAATTTAAATATTATTTTATTAAATTAAATAATTTTAAATAATAATAATATAAAATACATAAATCTTTTATATTTTATATTTTATATTTCATTATACATCACTTCCAACAATAATTAATCTATATTTTTATTTTATAAAAATAAAAAGTTAGCGAAAAGACTTTTATTTAACTTTTAACTAAATTGAATCCAAATATAAAATGACTTTTACTTTTTTTTTTTT
>CM038602.1:4807454-4829268 GCA_021533255.1 Ceriops tagal
TTTTTTTTTTTTGAAAAATAATAGTACTTTACTTGTAAAGATTACTTTTATTTTTTTTAACATTTATTATTAGAGCTGATATTTATAAAAGTTAAACAAAGTTAATTGATAAAACATGCAATTAAGTAGTTGTTAGATTTTTTAATAAATTTATCAATATAAATGTTAATTTTTTGAATTTTAAAATTAAATATATTCATATAAATAATGTCATAAATAGTATAAATAAGTTTGTAAAAATTAAAATTATTGATATGTTTTAAGAGCTTGCCTTAATCTAATAATTGATTTCTCTCTCTTAAACCTTTATTATTATTACATGGTTTTAAATGGAGTTTTCATGTGTATTAAGAAAAGGAAAGACTTATTACACACACATATACATGTATACTTACATGATTGCATAGTTTAAATTAAGTATGTTTATTAATGTCTGAATTAAACTCGAGATCATAGTACTTAATAGTACAATAATGTATACAATTATTTTTCTTTAATCAAACCATATTATAATTAAGTTGTTAATAAAAAAATTATAAGGGAATATTTTAATATAATTAGTTGAAAAATTTTAACTATTATAATTAGTTATAACGATTATATCTATTTATTTGTAATACTCTTTTCCATATATTATAATATTTGCAATTTACCATATAAACTTATAAGACATATATAATTTTATGATGATTCATAATAATATCTCATAAAAATTTTGATATTAATTTTTAAATCATAATGTGTACACAATATAAAATAATAAAAAATACATAATATTTGTTAGAAACATATTAATAAGTTTAAGTGTCATTATATCTTATATCATCAACTATCATTAGTACAATCAAAACTTATTCGTAAAATAAGTTGTCTATATAATACTTGCAAACTTTCATATTAATCTACTATCATGAGATCAATTAGTACTCTAGAAATACTCTTTGTTTTTTAACCTTTTTTTTAATGACAAAATATTTCAATTCTTATTATGTTTGGTACCTTTAAATATTTGTCAATCTCTAGAAAAAAATTGTTATTATGAAATTATTATATAAATTTTTAATGGTGATAGTAATATCAACAACCTTAAGTTTTTTATAAAAGTATAGTATAAAATTAGTGAGAGGACTCTTATTTAGTTTGTAACTAAATTAAATCTAAATACAAAAAGGCTTTTACCTTTTGTTTTCTTTAAGATAATAATAGTACTCTACTTGTAAAAATTACTTTTGTTTATGGTTTTATTTTTTATTTTTCATTTTTTATTAAGGCTTATATTTACAAGAACTAAACAAAGTTAATTAATAGAAGACACAAACAAGTAGTTATTAGATTTTTTAATAAATTTATGACTATAAATGTTAATTTTATATTAGTTATAATTTAATAACTCATTATATTAAATGTAAATTCTAATAGTAATAAACAACTAATGTTATTATAATACATGATTGATACTAATGAATACATAATAGTTAGTTTAGCATTTATATAATAGCTAATTTAATGGCTATAAAATAGCTATTCTAATGAACATAAAACGATTAGTTAACTAAGTTGTAAAATATAGTAATTAGTTTTTAAAAATACACTAATTTACAACAATCTCTAATTATTTTAAAAGGATTATTTTACTGGATTAAACAATAAGAATATAAAATATCATTTTTGGCATTTTAGGGATATGAATCAAAAACTAGGAGTATAACTTAGATATTCATAAGCATGGTGAAATAAAAATTTCTATAAACCATAACTTCTTTATAGATATTAATGAATTTGTCTCTATATCATATTTTCTAAAATCATACTAGTTAACATAGTTGGAAATTTTTAGGCCATATATATACTTTATTTATTGTCATAAGAATTCTAGAGATCTTATCTAAAACTTTATAAGAGTGACCCTACTTTACACTTATATAGTTAAATATATTAAATGTATTTTTGAGTTAAACAACACCTATAAAGACTACAAAATTCATTGAAAGTATACTTAACCTTAAATATTAAAATTTTTGTACTATCTAAACTATAGTAGGAAAATTACAATTTTGATAGTATACATAAGATCAATTAACAACTTGTTATTATATATATAAATTTACTTAAAGAGATCTCTTATTATATAAGTTGAGTACCTGTCATTTTTAACCATATTTTATAAACTTCAATTTTATTCCCATCAATGTAATTTGCACTACCCTTTTTCATAGTGACTTAGTTAAAGGATCAGCTCAATACATCTTTAACCATGTAAAATTAAGAGATATCATTTTATTACTCAACTATTTTTAATAATTTATGTTTTAGATAAATATATTTATTCTTTTTATCAAATGACTTACTTATAATATGAGTAATAGAAACTTGACTATTATAATACATAAACATTTACTGTGTCAATTTCACTTAAAATGAAATATTCATTAGAAAATTTCTTAGTCAATTTGTCCTAACATTAGTCATTTCTTTGATATAACTTAGATTTTATATAGATTAATAAAATGTAGTTAACATCACTATATTTTTTAAATATTACTAGAATCTATTATAAAATGTCTCATAATTAGTTGTAAACATGAATCTTATAGTCTAAACCAATATCCCTTAAAGGCATTAACATACCTTTGTTGGTAACATTAACTTGCTACATTACAAGTACTTATATTGCATTTTGCAGATTCAAAAAATCTATTTTTTTTTCATTTTCTTTAAGTTGTATCAATTTTTTGTTGATTATTTATGATAAGATTAGTATAACGATATGATAAATAATATTTGCAAAGCTCAAAGACTGTGGTGTAGAAACTATTAATAACCAAAGAATATCCCACCAAAATTAAATTCTTAACCAAATTCTTAATTATAACTTTTTACATAATGATGCAAATCATAATTCCTTAACATGCCTTTATGGATGCATTAGTATTAAGAAACAATACTTAATGACAAAATTTATTGAGGAATATTATTATGAATGATTATTGTCTAATGCTATACTAAGGAAACAATGTTAACCTATGGGAAGACAAAAGCCAAATCTACATTTTAAGGTTAAATCAAATTGCATCTTTAACATAAATTATAGTAACTGGAACCTTGGATTATTAAGAAATATGATTTTCTAAATAACATTAAGCGACTTTGTGATTAAGTTATTTAGAAATGTCATACTGCATCATATAAAGCATTTACCCCCATAAATATGATGACATTTTTTTTCCATTAATAATCAAAAAATGCGTATTACATGCCAATAATAATTTTTTACTCTAATTGCTGCAAATCACATAAAGTTAAGTAGTCTTATTAGTTATTGATAAAACAATACAAGGTAAATCATCATGACTTTTGAGTCATAATTATGAATATATAATTTGCTTTCCTAAAAAGAAAAAAAGATATATGATTGCTATAATCATATATCCAAAGAAAGGTTATATAACATTTTATTTTAACATTTTGACTAAGATTAATTGCTTTTCATCTATTATTAGATAAGGATTATAAGTCCCACCCACTGATTATATAAACTATTTATGCTTGACCATTTAAGTTCATCACACTTACCCTGATAAAAACCATTTGTAGAGAGTTCCTCAAGTTGGTTGATTGAAGAAGAAAACTTATGAAGGCTAGCATTCATTAAACTTATTAAGTATAAAGGAAATGCTATGTCAATGTGTATTATTAAATTTTTTCAAACTTATTGTTGTTCCCACAGCCTTGTATAAGTTGTAATTGTTGTCAACTAAGTTGAAGTGTGCAAGAAAGTAAATCCACATGGAAAGGCAAGAAGGTAAAGCCACATGGAAGGACAATAAAGTAAATCCACCGTGTAATGGTAAGTACGTAAATCTACCACGTAAGCCTTGTTAGGGTTTCATAGAAGAGAGTATATAAAGACCTTGGAAGATAAAATTAGGGCAAAAGCAACACAATTGAATACACGGCAAAACATAAGAGGGTGAACGACATAATTGAATACTCGGCCAAATATAACAAATGGCAAAACACCAACGACTGGAAGAGAGAAAACCAGCACGACAAAACCAGCATGGCAGAACACTAACACGACAAAATAGAGGAACCGACCAAAGTGGTACATGAAAAAAAGAAGAGGAGCACGACAAAGAGAAAACCCGAACGGCCAAAAAGAAAAACAGAATAGATACGGCCGAAGTAAGGGTGGATGGTGAAAATATACAACCAAAGAGAGAGAAAACGGACGGCAAAATGATACGAAAGAGCAAAAACAAACTTGTCAACAAAAATAGAGAAAAGAAGAGATGACCATAGAAGAGAGGACAAAAAAAAAAGGAGAGAAAACCCAGGAACAGTCGAAGAGGGGTGGATGAAGAGAGAGAGAAAGTCGGCAATTGAGCAAAATAGACAGCAAACTTAAACAACCAGTTGACCAAAGAGAGAAAACGTGAGGAATGAGACGGCTAAACAAAAAGACGTCCAAAGCAAACCACTCGACAAACACAAGGGAGCAAACGACAAACCACCACCTGCAAAGGAGAAGACACGACTGGACAGCAACCAAAGGTGAACGCCAAATCACAAATCAGAAGGTGCTGGACAATAAAATACAAAAGGTGAATAGCCAAAGAGAGAAAACAAGGGAGGAACGACTGGACAACAAGAGCTGGACGGTGAGAGAGAAAACCCGTGAGAAACGCACAACCACCGGCAAGAGAAATGACGAGTCGATGGCAAAACAAAGTGGACGAAAAATAGGGACGACGACAAAACAGAGTGGATGGAAAAACAGGGTGGACGGCAGAACAGAGGAAATCCAGCTGGATGGTGAGAGAGATCCGGCTGAACGGTGAGAGAAATCCGGCTGGACAGTGAAAGAGATCCGGCTGGACGGCGTGAGACCAGAACGTGTGACGGTGTGAAACCATAACATACGTCAGCGTGAAATTAGAAACGTATGTGAGAAATGAAACACCAAACAGAAGTGTGCGTGAGGTGTGTGACCAGCCAAGGGTGCAAACCAGAATGTGTGTGAGACGTGTAACGCCAAACCAAAAACATGAGGCGGGCTGTGACACGTGGAACGGCAAATCAGAAACGTAAGGCGAGCCATGAGACAAGGAGACGGGTGAGACCGTGAGACGATGAAAGTAGGAGCTGTGTGAGACAACCCAGAGAAGAATTCGGTGAAGCATCGGAAAGAACTCAACGTATTTCTAGATTTCTTCAATAGAGGTTAGAGAACGTTACGGTGAACTTCTAAGCGGCATTGAAGCAGTCATTCAATTTAACAGAGGCAAGACAAGTTAGAAGAAGGGTAGACACAATAAGTGACACTCTTTGTATTATACTTGCTTAGTAATTGCAATAGTGAAAGGAGTAGAGGATTAAGACATCTATTGTAACTGGAATTCTCAAGTATAGTGGATAGTCTCAGTAAGGGAGAGTCCCTACCACCGTGGATGTACGTCACGTTGACGGAACCACGTAAATCTCGTGTATCCTTAATTTGCTTTATATTCTATGTTTTGAATTGAGTTGTGAACACAATTAAAGTATCAGCTAACCCATAACCTAACGAAGAACATCCGAATTGTCTATTAAGCAAGGTGTCTGAAAGGTGACTTTGGGGACTGTTGTGATTAGTAGGTAGCAATAGATTTACTTTAGTCGAGTCTGAGAAAGAGTTCGCTTTTAAGAAGAGGTTGAAGTTGTTCACTTACCTGCGAATTGCGAATTGTGGTGATACTGATTCACCCCCCCTCTCAGTATCATAAACCGGTAGATCCTAGGGAGAAGTCGGGAACTTCAATTGGTATCAGAGCACAAGTTCACCAGTTTGAAGCTTAACAGCTTGGTGTACTAGTTTGAAGGAATATAGAAGTTTGAATTGTTCGGCATACTGAGAAATGGAAGCCGATACCAGCACCAGCACTATTTACAGCAAGAAGGTTCAAATCTTTAACGGAACCAACTACCATATGTGGAGAGCAAGAATGCAAGTGGTATTTGCAACTATGGGCATGAACATGGTGAAATGCGTATAGGAGGGTTTTGTGGCTTCGGAAGAAGGTAAAGACCCAACCCCAGAGGAGTTAAGGTAGTTTGAGATAAATGGGAAGACCTTAAATGTCATCATTTCAGCATTGACAAATGCTGAGTATGCTAAAGTTATGGACTGTAAACTGCCAAGGAGATATGGGACAGATTGCAAAAAGTCTATGAAGGTGATGGCAAAATGAAGGAGGCTAAGCTTCAAGTGTTTAAGGAGAGATATGAATCTCTCATAATGCAGAAGAATGAGACAGTTCAAGAGTTCTTTACCAGGGTTATTGATGCTATAAACGACCTGAGAAGTCATGGGAAGAAGAAGAAGGACTCATCGTTTGTGAAGAAAATTCTGAGAATTCTGCCTGAGAGGTTTGCCTCAAAGGTGGTAGTAATAGAGGAAAGTAGAGATCTTAATTCTATATCTCTGCATGATCTCCAGTGTAATCTCATTGCATATGAGATGAGAATAAAGTCAATTGAGAGCTCCTCAACGTGAAAGGTATCAAAGGAGGCAGCTTTCAAAACTATGAAACACTTGAAGATAAAAGAAAAGGAAGAATCATCCAATGAGGATGATGATGATGATAAGGAAGAAAGTAAAGGTGAAGTGTTGGCATACTTCACAAGGAAATTCAAAAAGGGGTTTAAGAAGGGAAAAGGATAGTTGTCTTTGAGATGTTATCGTTGTGAGCAGACTGGACACTTTGCTTCTCAGTGCAAATTGAAACTTGATGATGAAGATGAGGATGGTGATGATGAGCAGAATTCGAGATGGAGAAGACCATCGTTCAAATCAAAGAAGTCTAGCAAGAAGACTGCCAACCCACAGAAGAAGAAGAGAGACTCATTCAAGAGTTATGTGAGTCAGACAAAAGAAGCTAATAAGGAGGAAGATGAAGACTCATCAGATGAGCATGCCTTTATGGCATCAGCTCAAAGTGGTAGTTCAACCTTTAAAGAGGAAGAGGAGGTTAATGAAGAAGAACTAGATCTTGAAGCTGAGTTGGAAGCAGCTTCAAAGGAGATAATCAGAAGGTGCAGAACCATAAGAAGGTTGGAGGCTCATATAAAACAAGTTGAAGCAAAGTCTGAGGAAGTTGAAAGTCAAAAGGATGAAATAAGGGATGAGCATATTGACTTGAAGAGAAGATTTGAGGAACAGATCAAAATATGTGAAGACTTTACTATAGAGCTTGGCTCAAGGAATTCAACAATTGAAGAAATGGAGATAGAGTTGCTGAGACTTCAGCAATAACTCAAAAAGAGTGAGGAGAACTTACAGAAGTTTAAAATGATAGGAGAAACAAGTTCTGTAAAAGGAGAGAAGAATGTAGAGAAAGTATAGCAATCTGAGGCTGTATTGGCTAAAGAAAATAAGAATGTGCCACAGAAGTTGAAAGAGAAGGTTATGACTCAGAAGAAGATAGCTGAGAATAAAGAAGATCTGAAGAAGTAACTTAGGGTGGCAAACAAGAAGGAAGAAAAGAAAGTTAGCCAGCAGAGGGCTATGACTGAAAAGAAGAAGGAGAAGAAGGTGACTGAAATGAAAGTCATACAAGCAAAGAAGCTAGCTACTTTGCCTATACAGCAAGTGATGAACAGAAGAAGACAAGTTGTGATCAGACTAAAGAAGAGGTAGTTTCAAGGTCATTGCCTTTATTATGGAGTTTGGGGTCATAAGGCGAGTAACTGCTGGTGGAGAAGGCCAGTATATGTCTCCAACTTGAGAAGATATGACACTACATATAGGGGGAGACAATACAAAACTCAGAGGAGAACACCTGTCGTGAGTTCTTGCACATACTGTAAAAGGCAAGGACACACTGACGAGGATTGTTGATGGAAGCCCAAACCAGTAGTTTCAAAGAACCAGTTTGCTATATTGGTAGACTTGGAACAGTGTGAAAGGTACGGCAGGATAACCATGATGCCAAGAGATGCATGATACTTCTCCTTGAGTAAGAGAAGATACTCAATGGCATAGTGAAAACAAGTGGTGAAGTCAAAGTTGAGAAAAAGGAGAACACTATCTTCAAGCCAGTTCAAAAGAAGGAATATAGAGCAAAAAGGGAGATGACTAATATAGCTGAAATTGCACTAAAGGCTGACTATGAGGATAAGTAGTGGATCCTTGACAGTGGATGCACTTCACATATGACGAGAGACAAGAGTAAATTGTCAAAGCTAAACAAGTCAAGAGAAGGCAGAGTCAAGTTGATGCGGAAAACCCCAAAAAGACGTGGCTTAGGGACCCAACGCACACAAGGAATCAAAGAACAACTAGGAAAGCTAAACCAGAGTTTAATATCACAAATCCTAAACCCACCCTTCAAAGGAAAACGAACCTAGAGCATTTAAGAAGGATATGGACACCATACTCCAGAAAAGAAAGGAATTGGGAGTGATAAGTCGATTGGAATGCCATAAGAAGAAATACCTCTTGATAAGTTCCTTAGTCCTTAAAAGAACTGAAAGGAAAAAACCCTTGCTTTCTATTTCACTCAAAATTGTCTGCCTTTCAGAGCTTACAAGGGGAGCCTATTTATAGACTAAGATAGCAATCCTAAAGAGGCACAAATTCCTACTTAGGACAAATCCTTATTTTGGAGGAATTCCTAATTGTTGATAAATTCTAACATAAATAATAAACTCTTATTTAGGAAGAAATGCTATTACTTATTCTAATCTATTAAGTATTCTAATTATATTAATTAGGGCTGGACTCCTTATCAAACTTGAATTTGCCCCATTTGAAGTTGGGTTAGCCTGAATGTCTTGAATCAGCCTATTTAGTGCTTCTTTAATCTTTTTGGCTCTAACTCGTGTTATTAGGCCTTTTGGAATGTGCAATGGACTTCTTGCAACCATTGAAGCCTTCCACCCATCATCTTTATGGTTCTCATCATTCCCCCTCTCCTCAAAAGGATTCGTCCTTGAATCATCACCTACATCAAAAGGGGAAAGATTAGAAACGTTAAATGTTGTACTCACATTATACTCACTAGGAAGGTCCACTAATAAGCATTGTCATTAATTCGGGCTATAACTTGAAAGGGACCATCTCTTCTGGGTTGTAGCTTCGAACGCCTTTGAGCTGGGAACCGTTCCTTACGCATATGCACCTAAACCCAATCACCAGGTTCAAATACCACCTTTTTTCGTCCTTTATTGACATGGGATGCGTGGTGCTCAGTTCGTTTTTCAATATGTTGTCGCACCTTCTTATGTAATTTTTTTATCATGTCAGCCTTGCGTTCCCCATCTAAGTTGGCATACTCATTGACAGGTATAGGTACCAAATCTAAAGGAGTCAATGGATTAAAACTATATACGATTTCAAATGAAGAGTAACTATTAGTAGAATGAACACTCCAATTATATACAAACTTGATATGCGGTAAACAATCTTCCCATGTTTTCAAATTTGTTCGAATAATAGCATGCAAAAGAGTAGAAAGAGTTCGATTAACTACCTCAGTTTGCCCATCAGTTTGTGGATGACAAGTAGTTGAAAACAATAGCTTAGTACCTAACTTACCCCATAAAGTCTTCCAGAAGTAGCTTAAGAACTTTGTATCTCGATCTGAAACAATGTTTCGTGGCATGCCATGCAAACGTACTACTTCTCTAAAGAATAAGTCAGCCATGTTGTTTGCATCATTAGTTTTATGACATGGGATAAAGTGTGCCATCTTTGAAAATCTATCAACAACAACAAATACAGAATCCCGACCCCTTTTTGTTCGTGGCAATCCTAGTACAAAGTCCATAGATAAATCAACCCAAGGATGGTTAGGTATGGGTAGATGGGTATACAAGCCATGAGGTAAAACTCTAAATTTAGCTTGTTTGCATGTTATGCATTTCGCACATATCCTCTCAACATCTCGTTTCATTCATGGCCAAAAAAAATGTTCATTTAGGACATCTAAGGTTTTCTTAACTCCGAAATGACCCATTAGACCACCCTCATGAGCTTCTCTTACAACCTACTCCCTCAAAGAACTTATAGGCATGCATAAACGATTTTCCCTAAATAAGAACCCCTTATGCCTATAAAACTTCTCAAAGGCTGACACCTCACATGCTCTATATACATTAGCAAAGTCAGGATCTTTCACATATAAATCCTTAATGTGTTCAAATCCTAATAAGTTTACAGTAAGTGTAGAGATAAGGCCATACCTGCGAGATAATGCATCAGCTACCACATTTTCCTTACCTTTTTTATATTGGATGATGTAAGGAAAGTTCTCAATGAATTCAACCCACTTGGCATGTCTTTTGTTCAACTTTTCTTGCCCATTTAAGTGCTTCAAAGATTCATGGTCGGTATGGATGACAAACTTTTTAGGCCAAAGGTAATGTTGCCATGTCTCCAAAGCCCGTACCAATGCATACATCTCTTTATCATAAGTAGGATAATTAAGGTTTGCTCCATTTGACTTTTCACTAAAGTAAGTAATTGGGCGTGTTTCCTACATCAAAATAGCTCCAATGCTAATACCTGAAGCATCACACTCAATCTTAAAAGCTTTTGCAAAGTTAGGTAAAGCAAGTAAAGGTGCAGAACTTAATTTTTCCTTGATGCAATTAAAAGCCTTGTCTTGGTCACTACCCTACCTAAAACTCATGTTCTTTTTGATAAGCTCAGTGAGTGGTGCGGCAATGGTGCTAAAGTCTTTAACAAAGTGTCTATAGAAACTAGCTAGACCATGAAAGCTACACACGTCACTAGTTGACTTAGGTGTAGGCCAATCACGAATTGCCTTAACTTTTTCCTCATCAACCTCAACACCTTTAACACTGACAACATAGCCAAGAAATGTGATCTGATCAGTACAAAAGGAACATTTATGTAAGTTAGCATACAATTTCTCAAAACATAAAGCACTCACAACAGAACGTAAATAATCAAGATGATCTTCTAGGGTTTTACTATAGACCAAAATATCATCAAAATACACCACTACAAATCTACCAATAAATGCACGTAAAACATGATTCATTAGTCGCATAAAAGTGCTTGGTGCATTAGTGAGACCAAATGGCATAACTAGCCACTCATATAACCCATACTTAGTTTTGAAAGCTGTTTTCCACTCATTTCCCTCTCTCATCCTAATCTGATGATATCCACTTTTCAAATCAATCTTAGAAAAAACACATGACCCATGCAATTCATCTAACATGTCATCTAATCTAGGTATGGGGTGACGATACTTTATAGTGATTTTGTTGATTGCTCAACAATCAACACACATCTTCCAAATCCCATCTTTTTTTGGTACAAGTAGGATAGGCACAGCACATGGACTCATGCTTTCCCTCACATATCCTTTGGACATAAGTTCCTTAACCTGCCTTTGAAGCTCCTTCGTCTCCTCAGGATTACTCTTATATGCTAGCCGGTTAGGGATGGATGCACCTGGGATGAAATCAATTTGATGCTCAATTCCTCTATTAGGTGGCAATCCATTTGGGATATCATCAGGAAATACATCTTCAAATTCCTGCAATAATGCAACAACACTAGGCAAAGATGAGTCAAACTTGTTAGTGTTAAAATAAACCTCATTGTACAAAAGTACAATTATAGGTTGTTTGGCATAGAATGCTCTTTTGACATCACTTCCTTTTGCATAAAGTTTTCTCTTTTCTTCTCTTTCTCTTGTGTCCTTACGTTTTCTTCTCTTTTATCAATCTCTCTTTTCTGTTCACTCTCATTTTTAATCCTTAATTGATCCTCATATGCTTGTTGAGGTGATAATGGTACAAGAATGACAAGTTTTTCGTTCATTACAAAGAAATATCGATTCTTGAAGCTATCATGCATAACTCGCCTATTAAATTGCCATGGTCTTCCTAATAGAATATGTCCCGCATGCATGGGTACAACATCACATAAAACTTCATCATGGTACCTTCCAATAAAAAATGATACGAGCACTTGCTGATTTACCTTCACTTCACCACTCTCATTCAACCACTGAAGTTTATATGGTCTAGGATGCTTCATAGTAGGTAAATCCAGCTTCTCAACCATAGTTGTGCTAGCAATGTTAGTGTAACTCCCACCATCAATAATCATACTACATACCTTATCTTTGATGAGACACCTTGTTTGAAAGATGTTATCTTGTTGCACCTTATTTTCTTCTTTTGCTTGCACATTCAATGCTCGCCTTATAACGAGAGCTACTCCGTTAACCGGATACTCCTCTCCATCACATTCACCCTCTGATGGTGGCACAGAATCATCATCTGATTCACTTTTAGTTTCAACATCACTGTTACTTCTCAGGATCATTGCATGCTTATTTGGACATTGAGATGCAATGTGACCCCTGCTCAAACACTTAAAACATTTAATATCTCTATTTCTACTCGGTTGGGGTTCAAATTTACCTGTCTCCTTGCTAGAACCCACATCCTTGTGCTTGGGTAGCTCGGATTTGGACTTGTAATTGGTCATCTCGTCCCTTTTACTCCAATTTGGCTTCCACAATGAGGTAGAACCTGAATTCTGCCCAAATCATGTGGAGCCCTTTCGTTTAAGTTGTCTTTCAACTTTCATTGCCATGTGCACCATGTCTTCTAATTCCACACAGTGCTGCAATTCAACCACATTTGCTATGTCCCTATTTAGCCCTTGCAGAAATCGAGCCATGGTTGCCTCTCTATCTTTTTCTACATTGGTCCTAATAATGGTAATTTCCATCTCCTTGTGGTAGTCCTCCACACTTTTGGTGCCCTGAGTGAGCCCTTGCAACCTTTGGTACAACTCCCTGTAATAGTGAGTAGGGACAAACCTTCTCCTCATGATAGCCTTCATCTCCTTCCATGTATCAATAGGCCGCTTATGATTCCTTTTCCTAGTCAAAACAAGTTGATCCCACCAAATAATAGCATAATCAGTAAATTCAACTACAGCAAGCTTTTCCTCGGAATAGTTGTGGCAATCAAAAACCAATTCAACCTTCTTTTTCCATTCTAGGTATGCATCAGGATCATTGTTACCTTGGAATGAAGGAATTGTCATTTTAATACTACCCAAATTATGGTCATAGGTGCCTTGCCTCCCAAATTCTCTTCGATCCCTTCTATTGTTACCAGTTATAACCATTGTAGTTTGATCATCAACTTCATCATCTTCTACATCATCTTCATGGTCATAGGCACGTGTCAACTGCCTTCTTGCTTTGGGAGCCTCATATTCCCTATGTCTCCTTTGCAACTCTGCTATTGTATTAGCTTGCTCCTTCATCCTCTCCCTCATATCATCAAATCTGGTATTCATGCGCTCAAATTGTTGTTGTATAGCTTTGATCATGAAGGACACATCATCAGCTCCCTCTTGAGCTATACCTTTGTCTTTGGACGTCATAGTCTTATTTCTACGCAAAACAAATGGGATACCTCACAAAACACTCCCTTACGTGTGTCACTCAAAAGATTATGTCACACTCCCTCGTGTTTACACTTTTTATGGTTTTTTTCTTTATATGAACTTTCACTCTTACCTTTTACCACTCTGATTTTCCCTTTCAGCTCTATAAAGAACTAAACAACGTAAATCAAGGGTATTGATTTTGAACAGAATAAGCTAAATGGCGTAGAATTGAACAAATTGGAGAACAAAGAATCAAGAGAAAAAAGGATGTCAACACAATCGGATTTAATGAACTAAATTCACAAGAATCAGGATAGGGGTAATATAACTTAAAGGACAACTTGAGTAACAAAATAGGAAAACAGATGGTAGAATTGGAGTTAAACAAGAAAACTTTATTATTATTGTAGTAATATGACCAAACTGTTAACTTTTTGATGTTTTCTTTCTTTTGTTTTCTTCCTTCCCTTTTTTTTTTCGTCGTTTTTTTTTTGTTTTTTTTTTCTTTTTTTTTTCAACACAAAACAATAGTAGAATACTTAAACATACCAATTAAAATTGAAATTAGCACGTTTATGAGCTTAAACAAATAAGCAAAGAGAGAAGGATTGCAAATAAACAAATTTGTGCATTTGAATGATAATGCACATAATAAACAAACTAAACAATAATAAATAAATCAAAAGATAAAAAAATTGAAGAGTAAATGGATTCAACCTGATTTAGAACCCTGCGCAGAGTCAAGTTGGTGCGGAAAACCTCAAAAAGACGTGGCCTAGGGACCCAACGCACATAAGGAATCAAAGAACAACCAGGAAAGCTAAACCAGAGTTTAATATCACAAATCCTAAACCCACCCTTCAAAGGAACACGAACCTAGAGCATTTAAGAAGGATATGGACGCCACACTCCAGAAAAGAAAGGAATTAGGAGTGATAAGTCGATTGGAATGCCACAAGAAGAAATACCTCTTGATAAGTTCCTTAGTCCTTAAAAGAACCGAAAGGAAAAAACCCTTGCTTTCTATTTCACTCAAAATTGTTTGCCTTTCAGAGCTTACAAGGGGAGCCTATTTATAGGCTAAGATAGCAATTCTAAAGAGGTACAAATTCCTACTTAGGACAAATCCTTATTTTGGAGGAATTCCTAATTGTTGACAAATTCTAACATAAATAATAAACTCTTATTTAGGAAGAAATGCTATTACTTATTCTGACCTATTAAGTATTCTAATTATATTAATTAGGGCTGGACTCCTTATCAAACTTGAATTTGCCCCATTTGAAGCTGGGTTGGCCTGAATGTCTTGAATCAGTCCATTTAGTGCTTCTTTAATCTTTTTGGCTCTAACTCGTGTTATTGGGCCTTCTGGAATGTGCAATGGACTTCTTGCAACCATTGAAGCCTTCCACCCATCATCTCTATGGTTCTCATCACAAGTTTGGCAATGATGATTCACTCAACATCAATGGTCAGGGGTCAATGAATATTGGAAAAGGAAAGCTGAAAGATGTTCTGCACGTTGAAGGACTCAGATATAATCTAGCATCTATCAGCCAACTATGTAACAACGACTACAAAGTGATATTCACAAAAACAGGTGGCCAAATAAAGAGTAAAGAAGGCAATACTGTTGCAGCTAGGAAGAGAACAGTTAGAAATTTATATATGATTGATGAGGACAAGACAAACAGCTGTTTACTCACCAAAGAAGAAGAAAATCAACTCTGACATAAGAAGTTGGGACACTTAACACAGAAGAACATGAGGAAGCTGACCACTACTCATGCAATGAGAGACATTCCCGACCTTAGGAGAGAGAGAGTATGTTTGCTCAGCATGCTCTAAAGGAAAACATGCCAGAAAGCAGTATAAGACCAAAGAGTTCAGTTCTGAAGAAGTGTTTGACATTGTGCATACTGATTTGTGTGGATCAATGAGGACAAAAGGGTTGAATGGTGAGAGGTACTTCATCTTGTTTGTTGATGATTATTCCAGAAAGACCTGCATCATGCACCTTAAACACAAGTTAGAAGTTTTGAATTGCTTTAAGAGATACAGAAGATTGGCTGAAAATGAAAGTGGAAGGAAGATCAAAGTATTGAGGTCAGATCAAGGCACTGAATTTACAAATAAAGCTTTTAAAGATTATCTTGAGAAGCATGAAATTCATCACCAATTGGTAGCAGCAAGAACACCTCAACAGAATGGGGTGGTAAAGAGGAAAAATAGAGCTGTGGTCGAAATGGCGAGAACTCTACTGTTGGAATCCAAGCTTCCCACAAGATTTTGGACAAAAGCAACATTTTCAGTCGTGCATCTACTGAACAGAGTTTTACTAAGGCCCAATACTAATAAGACTCTATATGAGCTATGGAGTGGGAAGAAGACAACAACCAAGTATCTCAGAATCTTTGACAACTTATGTTTTGTGAAGAACAAGGAGCAAAACTTGGGAAAATTCAATGCTAGGTCTAATGAAGGCATCTTTGTGGGATACTCAGCAAAGACAAAAGGTTACAGAGTTTTCCTGCATAAGCTGGGAAAAGTGATCACGTCCAGCGATGTGAGAATAGATGAGAACTGGAAAACAATGCAGAATGAAGAAGCTGAGGACAATGAAAAAGATGACTTCAATGTAGATGAAGTAGACCAACCTGAAGAAAAGGAATAAGAACTAAGTTCAGACTCAGAGAAGAGTGAGTCTGAAGATGAAGAAAGAGATCCTTTTGCAACGTAAACTGTGCAAGAAAGAAAGCCAAAGAAAACATGGACCAGTGCTCATCAAGCAAATCAGATCATAGGTGACCCATCAACAGGAGTTACAACAAGAAGAAGAATTGTGGGAGCTACTGCTTTACTCTCACAAGTTGAACCTAAATCTGTTACAGAGGTTACACAAGATCTAAATAAATCTCTGTCCACAGAGCTGTTTAAAAAGCACAGATTGAGTCTATTTGTGCAAATGCCTCCTCAAGCTTGAAGTTCAGGTGAATCATCCATCTCCACTTTGCAAGTTTTTTAGATTTGTAATTGGTTGGCAAAGGGGGAAAGAAGCAACAGTGCAGGGGGAGCTGTTAAGAAAGGGGGAGTGCATATTTAGGGGGAGTTGAAATTGCTGCATAGTGGCTTTTGTTATGAGTGTTGCCAACAATTACAAAAGGGGAGATTGTTGTTCCCACAGTCTTGTATGCGTTGTAATTGTTGTTAACTAGGTTTAAGTGTGCAAGAAAGTAAATTCACATGGAAGGGCAAGAAGTTAAAGTCACATGGAAGGGAAAGAAAGTAAATCTGTCACGTAAGGGCAAGAACGTAAATTTTCCACGTAAGCCCTATTAGGGTTTTATGGAAGAGAGTATATTAAGACCTTGGAAGACAAAACTAGGTCAAGGTTAACACAATTGAATACACGACAAAACACAAGAGGGTGAACGACATAATTGAATACTCGGCCAAATATAGCAAACAACAAAACACCAACAGCTGGAAGAGAGAAAACCAGCATGGCAGAACACTAACACGGCAAAACAGAGGAATCGACCAAAGTGGTACACGATAAAAAGAAGAGGAGCACGGTAAAGAGAAAACCTAAACGGCCAAAAAGAAAAATAAAACAGATATGGCCGAAGTAGGGGTGGACGGTGAAAATATACAACCAAAGAGAGAGAAAACGGATGACAAAGGGGGACAACGGCAAAACAATACAGAAGAGCAAAAACAGACCTATTGGCAAAAATAGAGAAAAGAAAAGACGACCATAGAAGAGAGGACGAAAAAAAAAGGAGAGAAAACCCGGGAATGGCTGAAGAGGGGTGGACGAAGAGAGAGAAAGTCGGTAATTGAGCAAAATGAACAGCAAACTTAGATAACTAGCCGACTAAAGAGAGAAAACGTGAGGAAGGAGACCGCCAAACAAAAAGAGGTCCAAAGCAAACCACTCGGCAAACACAAAGGAGCAAACGATAAACCACCACCTGCAAAGGAGAAGACATGGCTGGATAGCAACCAAAGGTGAACGGCAAATCACAAATCAGAAGGTGTTGGACGGCAAAACACAAAAGGTGAATGGCCAAAGAGAGAAACAAGGGAGGAACGGCTGGACAGCAAGAGTTGGACGATGAGAGAGAAAACCCGTGAGAAACGCACAATCACCGGCAAGAGAAAGGATGAGTCGACGGCAAAACAGAGTGGACGAAAAACAGGGACGACGACAAATAGAGTGGATGGAAAAACAGGGTGAACGGTAGAATAGAGAAAATTTGACTAGACGGTGAGAGAGATCCGGCTGGATGGTGAGAGAAATCCAGCTGGACGATGAGAGAAATCCGGCTAGACGGCGTAAGACCAGAACGTGCATTGGCGTGAGACTAAAACGTGTGTCGGCGTGAAACCAAAAACGTACGTGAGACGTGAAACGCCAAACCAGAAGCGTGCGTGAGGTGTGTGACCAGTAAAGGGTGCAAACCAGAAACGTGCGTGAGACGTGTAACGCTAAACTAGAAACTTGAGGCGGGCCGTGAGACGTGGAACGACAAACCAGAAACGTGAGGTGAGCCGTGAGACAAGGAGACGGGTGAGACCGTAAGACGGTGAAAGCAAGAGCTGTGTGAGACAACCTAGAGAAGAATTCGGCAAAGCATCGGAAAGAACTCAACGTATTTTCAGATTTCTTCAAGAGAGGTTAGAGAGCGTTGCAGTGAACTTCTAAGCGGCAGTGAAGTAACCATTCAATTCAATAAAGGTAAGACAAGCTAAAAGAAGGGTAAATATAGTAAGTGACACTCTTTGTATTGTATTTACTTAGTAATTGCAATAATAAAAGGAGCAGAAGATTAAGATATCCATTGTAATTATAATTCTCAAGTATAGAGGATAGTCTCGGTAAGAGAGAGTTCCTACTACCATGAATGTACGTCACGTTGATGGAACCACGTAAATCTCGTGTGTCCTTAATTTGCTTTACGTTCTATGTTTTGAATTGAGTTGTGAATGTAACTAAAGTATCAGCCAACCCATAACCTAACGAAGACCTAAAAAAGAACATTCGAATTGTCTATTAAGTAAGGTGTCTGAAAGGTGACTTTGGGGACTGTTGTGATTAGTAGGTAGCAATAGATCTACCTTAGTCGAATCTGAGAAAGAATTTGCTTTTAAGAAGAGGTTGAAGTTGTTCACTTACCTGCAAATTGCGAATTGTAGTGATACTGATTTACCTCACTTCTCAGTATTACAAATTAGTAGATCCTAAGAATTGAGAACTTTACTTATCAAGTGCCAAAATTTCATCCTTATAATTGCGTGCAAAAACCTTAACGATTGTCATGTATTGCTCGAAAGGTAAAAAAGGATAAAAATATAGTTACAAAAAAAAAATGCCAAGTCTTATATCCCAAGTTATGTTATAAAGAAACATTTTGATCTATTTACGTCATATCTTTTGGAAAGAAGTTATTAACTTTGTCATTTAATTTAAAATTGACCTTATTATTTATGACTGTCGCCTTAGCGTGAGCACAAGTCAAACACTAGTATACCAAAAAGAAGACCGCAGGGTGTTAAACTACAAGGTAGCTTAAGCGCTCAATTTCAAGTTTAACTCGATAGTTTTAAGTGAGAAAAGTAATTAGGAGAGAGAAAAAAAATAATGGTATTTAAGAGAGAGCAATGTTTTTTTAACAATAAACTTTAACTTTTCTTGTTAAAATTAAAATTCAAAATTTTTAAAATAAAAATTTAAATTTTTAAGAGAATGTCTCCAACATACAAAATAAACTACATTCTATCCGTGTTTGTGCCAACAAATTCATGATTTGTGCTTTCTGGGTACATTGTTCAAAAGACTTAAAAACTGCCCACCGCCATATAATCAGTACCAAACATGGTTCTTGCTGATAAATTGCCAAACATTGTAGCTCCAAAGACTTGAGCGATCATGCAGTTTTACTTCATATTTAGGCCGATAATCAACTTTTGGGGTACGGTTAGCCTACTCATATCAGGAAAGGCCTGACTTGCTCGCTTGTTGAATAGTCACTCCTTATCCTTCTCAACAATCTCAGCTTCACATTTCACTGCTTGGCTTTCAGGAATGTGCAATATTAGCCCCACAACATTCAAGAACAAAAAGAACTGTAAAAGCAGTAACCGATGGCGCAACGCTTGTTTCATAACAACAGAAGACAGTAGCTTTAGTTTTTTATAAGGTAGTTAATCCATCTCAAAGTCTATCTCTCCTATCTTCAATCTAATAATGATAACTACAATGACAATGATGACAATACCACGACAATGGACAATAACATGACAAAAAGCACAAGCAATTCTTTGATCATGTGCACTGTAGCACTTGATTTGCTGGGAACAGTTGCCATAGAAGAACCGTGAGCAACGTCGGGACCAGTGAGTTCTGCAAGCAAAGGAGTGGCTGATTTATCAACAGTGTCAATTGCAAGTGATGCAGCAGTTTGCACAGCAATTTTGTGTTGGTCTCCAACAGTGGTTTGTGCTTGCCTCTTTGACTGCTGAAGCTGCAGTCGCTGCTGTTGCAGCATCTGCAGCCTCATTAGTTGCTGCTGCCACTGGTCCTGCTGGAACAGTTGTTGGAGGTGTGGTGTCTGCAAAGCCCGTTGTTCCTGCTGTTGTTGAAACATGGCGGAATTTGACTGCACAAGAAAAGATGGCCGCAGCATATTTAACTCACCTAGTGATGACAAGGTGTTAATATTTGCCTGTTGAGAAGCACTGATTGGACCTAGTTGTAGAGGTCCCATAGATATTTGCAGTGGCAAACCCAATGCTTTGTCATGCCCAGTAAACTCTGCAAGTAAAGGAGAGGCTGATGTACCAGGAGTGCCAGTTGCAAGGAAGGGGCCAGTTGCTTGCACAGTAACTGTCTGTTGGTGTTCAACATTTCCAGGATTTGAGAGAGACGAGATACCAGAAAGGGGTTTCTTGGAGTCTCCTAGTGCAGGGGATGGAGCCAAAGGAGTTGAAGGTGATGGGACAAGGAAAGAAGAGTTTGAAGATTGAAAAGGGGTTGCAGTTTCTGCTAGAGATGGCATTTGATGGTCAACTTGTAAAGAAGAATGTTGGGGTAATTGAGGAGAAGCAGTAGTAAGCAGCTGTGGCGAAGAGATAGGAAAGGAGCCTCCTGATTTCATTTGTTGATGGGGAAATGCTGTCCGCTGACCCCTTGGGAGATGTTGTGGATAGACCCCTGGCTTAATACCAATGCCCTGTCTAATCTTTAGCTCATTTGCATCAGGCATTTGGTGTAGCTGTGATATCAGTTGTGACTGCATCTGTGCAGGCAGCTGCTGCTTGGCTTGCTGGTTCAACTGCTGTTGCTGTTGCTGCTGTTGTTGTTGTTGCTGCTGCTGTTGTTGCAGCAACAGTTGTTTCATTAATTGCTGTTGCATCTGGTGTGGATGGAACTGCTGTTTAAGTTGATATGTCTGTAACATCTGCTGTTCTTGCTGTTGCTTCAGATGCTGGTGTTGAAGCATAGTGGAATGTGACTGGAGGGGTACATTTGGTTGCAGCATATATGCCCCACTTTGTGATGACATGGTATTAATGTTTGCCTGTTGAGGCGCACTGACAGCATTCTGTTGTAGAGAGCCCATAGACATTTGCTGTAATGAACCCAGGGTGTTTCCTTGTCCCGAATCTAAGTTGGAGCCTGGCTGTATTGTATTCATCATTTGCTGCGAGGTAGAAATACCAGGTAAAGATGATAGAGGATTATGCTGCAAACTTGACATATTATTCTGCTGCATTGTGGGTACAGAACCCTGCAAGTTCATTGTCTGCAACTGGGGGTTCATTTGATTCTCAAGAGACTGCACTTGAGGAATTTGAGATTGTGTTTGTTGCATGGGTTGCATATGAGGCTGGGGAAGTTGTCCTTGCATCAGAGAAGGGATAGGCTTTCTAGGTCTACTTGTGTTTATAAAATTAACTATCTGCTTCTCATAGGGAACCAACTTGTCCTTTATGCCAGGAGTAATACTGCTCTTTGAGACCTCTAAGAATGTTATCATCTCCTCCAACATGCTCTTAAATTTTTTTATCTTCTCAAATTGATCTGTCTTTGGCTGTTGTGGAAGAGACTCGTGCTGGGAAATGAGAAGAATATACATTTCAGCTATATAATATTAAGTGCAAGCATAAAAAAATTTGTTGGAATCTTCGTCCACATCACTCTTCCAACAGTTGTGAATGGGTCTCTCTCTCTCTCTCTCTCTCCACAGAACCAAAAAGTTTGTTGAAATAACTTACTTTTCCATTCTCTTGATGCATCTCTCTCTATCTTTCATGGTATTAAATATTTTTAGCGTCTCAAATTGATCTGTCTTTCCTCCCTCCCTTACTCCCTGTGCC
>CM038602.1:4829368-4883703 GCA_021533255.1 Ceriops tagal
CCCCCCCCCCCCCATTGATTAGACCTCCAAAGAGAGACAAAACTAATTTGAATTACACATATCAAAGCTGAAAAGTAATGTAATGAACGGGATTTCATGGAATGGAATGACTAGGCAATTAATTCAAGATTTACGATGAGAACAGTTAGCATACCTGCTGTGACTGAGCAGCAAGTTTCTGGTACATTTCATTTAATTCAGGATAGTAAGAGTCCTTCATTGCTTTGATCTAGGAAATAAAAACAGATGTAAGAGATAGTTAATCAAATGCTTAGTCTCCATAGGTGCAAGACAGAGTTTATTTGATCACACTAATAAAGAATCAATTTTTAAGGTAGAGGAACACATAAAAGAGGTCCAAAGAGAAAGCCATGATAAAACAGATGTAAAGCTACCCTTTTTAAAAAGACATCGGCTTGTAGTGTCCAAGTCCTCTACATACTTCTCAACCTTTTCAAGACTATTCTGGTACGTAATGATGGACAAAGAAATTTTTGATAGTCCACATGACATCCATCCTGTCAGATCCCTAGTATTTTATATCTTAAGCCTGAGTGAGACTTGTTCCCACCATTCCAAATAACAGATTTTCATGCTTTTGCTTGACCACAAAATTCTTTGTGAAGAAGACAAATATAATTACCACAACAGGACTTCAGGTTTAAAGGAGTTTTTGTACTGATCATGTACAAGTCATAAAAATGTAGAAGAATACAAAGATTAATTATTTCAATCTAATTTCATAATAACAGTGGATACGGTCATGTTATTGATCACTCAGAATGGCTACCTTTCATTCCATTGACATTTTATGCTTAGGTTCAACTGAGACAACAGGAAGAAGTGTCAATGTTATCAGAAAATTTCATTATGATTTATAAAATAAAGGAAAACTCTTGTCTTTTATTTAATTACTGCAACTAGCCACTGACCCAATTTTCCCCTAGAAATGGAAAGAGGAGAAAAAGTACAAAAAAAAAAAGAAAACTTAAAAGAAAGGCAAGGAACTGCCAACAAAAATTAATTATTGCAGCCAAAGCTTAAGGTAGTTGTTTATTGCTTATATCCAGTACTTAAGTTAGCCAACAAGGCCCCTTACTAACCCCAATTATTACAAATCCAAACTTCTGCAATCCTTACAAGACAACCTGCCCGATGAATTTTATCATATAAAGCCCACTTCCTCCAACAAAAATAAGCTATAGAAATTACCTTTTGGTAGACCTCTTCTTGCCAATGTCCACCATTTGCATATGCTGTTGAATCCAGTGAAACAGCAACAATTACATAAATATCATCACAAATAGGTTTTATTGAAGAATCTTGCATGTCCATTTATAAGACTCAATAGCTGAACAACACATAATCACTTTCATGCCACAAGAACTTCACAAAGGCAAGTCACACTCTGCTTGCTTGAAAAGGGAGATCAATCAGAACAAAAATGCAAGTGAATTGTTGATGCTCCATGAATTTGGTTTTGAAAACAAACATGAAAGCATATAATCATCAAAAAATAAATTGGAGCAACACTCTGAGGGCTAGCAAATACTTTGAACTATTAAGGCAAAAGCTTTTCTAAAGCAAGACTAGAAAATAGCAAAAATGTTATGAGATCTGGAGGTGATCCTTGAGACTGGTATAGCTGATTTGGCAGATTTATCACATTCTGTAGTTGAAGCAAGGAAGGTGGTGCTTGACCTGATGCTTGAAGTCTTTGCAGCAGAGTGGACTGTTGTTGCTGTAGCTGTGCTGGCCCTGATTGAATTTTTGACATCATTTGTTGCTGTGGAGGCTGTGGATGTGACAGGTGCTCTTGATTTTGCAAGAAGTTACCAACATTTACATATGTTTCTGATTGCACAGGAATCTTGGATTGTTGCAACATGTGCACAGAAGGCTGATTAGTTTGGAGGCTCAAGCTTCCCAATCGAATGCCAAGCAACTGCTGCTGCAGCTGCGGCTGTAAATCAGTGACACTGCTTTGACCGCTGGTAGACACCACACTGTTCTGAATGTTCTGGAAAAGCAGTGGCTGATGCCCTTGAGACTGATTAGCTGACAATTGGATCGGAAACAACAGTACTAGGTTGTGTGAGGCGGTTCATGAAAGGCAAGGAGATCAAATTAGAGAAACAACAGCCAGTAAAACACCAGCAATAAAAACAATTAAACCCCTGCCAACTGATCTGTAGTGTTTAGCATTAATGGATGAAATGGTCATTCACCATGCACCAAAAAAAGAATGTGTAAAACATGATATTTGTATGTCTTGTCTTATTTTTTCTCCTGTTTCTCAAAATTTTCTAAGAGTTTACTGCATAATTTAAGTAGGTTGGCCATCAAGCCTCATAAACAGGAAACTGAACAAACGGCGAAGGCCTCATCATCCAAAAAATATAAAATTAAAGAGCAATGGAGCAAATTGGAGCACAAAATAAAAGTTTATGCAATCCCATGAAGGCTTTAGAGTTCCGCAATGTTATCACCTCCTGGATCAGTGGGTTCATTGCTATTACCAACAACATTGGCTGGAAAAGTTTTGGGCAAAGTATGTTGAGACTTGGTCTCCATTGTCAGCATCTTCAGAGATATTTTTCGCAGATAATCAGCCTGCATTCAGAAATCATTATAAGAATTAGGTCTCAGAAAACCTCACCACACAGAAAATAGCAGAGGATAAAAAAAGGATGAAATCTCAATCTTAATGATATGGAAGGATGTCAACATCTTTTACCATTCTTACCACCCTTTGCCCCTCTAATATTTGCCATAATGCTGTCCTTGGGGTACTTCAGTTTGATAATCCCCTTGCCATACCAAGCTAAGGAAATGTATCACCCACCAAGAGTATGGACCGCCGAACCCTTTAAGGTTTCAGCACAATGCTTCATAGAACAAATATGGGAATGCCAGCAATATGGATTACCTGGTTGGTGGCTGCAGAATAAATCTTCTCCTCAAACCTCACAGCAATTTTCTTCAGTTCTTGTAATCCTTCTAGGTCAGAGAATGGAAGGTGCCTCTTTAATGTCTCCATTCTATGCATGCATCACAAGGTATTCAACATTTTGCCAACATTAAAGTAGAAAAATTAGTAACAGCAAAAGGAACCTCAATGGTCCATAATGCCACTTTTAGGAATGCACAACTTGAATCAAATAACAAAATATGGACAAGAATCTTGACACAATCGTGCCACTTTATTTATTCACTATAGTACATGCTACATAATTTTAGTTTCTTATCTTGGTTTCTATTAAAATAATTTTACATGAAATTCTAGGGATAACATGTCAATGGTTACTTGACTTCTGTTTTGGAACTTTTATTTTCTAATATGTTTGCATATTGACACTCCCTTCCATGTATACTAAAATTTTCTCAAATTTTTAGTTGCAATTAGTCTCTTAAGAATGCTGCCAAAGAAAAGAAAATGCATATCACATGGAGCACTTGAAAAAGACACCAACAGTTGGTGCACTGTACAATAGATCCAACAAAGAATGGAGCAGTAAACAGCTACCAAGGGAGTTGAAAAGAGACTAAGCACACAAAGAGTGAACAAGCACAGAGTTTCTATAACCGATACAAGTTGACAGTGTTATTCCAAGAAGTCATCATGAAAATACAAGAACTGCAGTGCAAGTAATATGCAGAGAAAAGTAATAACTACTACATCATAGGCTCATGGAAGTCTTCCTTCTTCATGGAACCAAGTCATTTGGGTAACATTGATTGTTCATAATATTAATATCAGAAAAAACTAATATGAACTCTCAAATGAAACAAGCTAAGTTCATAATAATGGTTACCACACAAAAGCCCAACACAAACAAAAAATCTCACATTTTGTTGACAATTTTCTGACGTGAAATAGGTGACAACTGAGCTCTCCAATCATCTGTTTTTCCTGGATCATCTTTGTTTGTTTCCATGTCGGGTTCATTTTCTTCCATGTCAGGCCCATTTACTTCCATGTAAGGTTTCCCCTTGGGATCAGCAGGTCCCCAATTATTGGCATCCATCAGATTTCCACTGGCAGGAACATAAATGCTGCGAACTGTACATCAAAAAATGATGCTGACAATTACTAAAAAAAATTCAAAACCAAATTGATGAACTGCATAAAATGAGAGAAAACCAATTCTTGACACTTCAAAAAGTATAGATTTCAAGTTTGACTCTCCGTCAGAACCAATTAATCAAAGAAAAAAACTGCATAAGTTTAGAATCATATGACAAAAAATAGGGATGATCCCAGGATCTTAATGAATGATCTACTATTAAAAAAAAAAGGCTTAAATTTCCAAAACCCAATTCCGAAAAGCAAATAATTTTCAGAATTCAACCACGAAATGAAAAGAAAAAACACAAACACAAAAACACACACACGCACACACCTTAGAATCGAACCATTAAATGGGAAAGTTTTGAACCTTACAATTAATCAATTAATAACCGTTCAGTTAACAAACCCCATCAGATTTCAGGCTCTGATTTCAACAAATTCGATTAATTTATATGTACTTGAAAATTGAAACACATACAAAATCAAAAGGGAAAAGAGAAAGCACCTTGGAGAGACCGTTGCTGTTGTTATTGTTGCTGCTGCTGCTGCTGCAATAAAAGAAGTGCAATAATGAGTGGAGTGATCGCCACTATCCTATTATTCTTAAAAGCTACGCAACTACGCTAAAGGCCGTCATTTGGGACCAAAACATACCCTCACGATTAAAAAAAAAAAAAAGGGTTTAATTTTTAAAATATTAAAAATTATAACGTATTTATTAAATTTTTTATTTAAAAATATTATATTTGTCATATATAATATATTCAAAATAAAATTATTAAATAGACTTAAAAGTGATGAATTTAAATAAATAAAATCAATTTTTATATTATATATAAAAATTATTATATTCTACTTACATCTTATATCATACATAAAATATGAAAATAATAAAAAATAATTTATATAATATAAATATTAATTATATTTACAAGAATCTATCTTAATTTTTTAATTTGAAATTTTTTAATACTTCAAATATTGTGTAATACTGAACTTAAAATATATTAGTGTTATTTTGCAAGTAAAGAATATAAAGTGTTGCTCCCTCTAAAAATAAGGACGAGAGCAGGGTGGCGTGGCGTAGGGACCGAGATGGGTTATTTCGATCTTTGTCTTCCTATCCCTATCCTTGTCCTCATCGACGCCAGGAATTGGTTTTGGCTATGGGGGCGGAAGTAATTGGGGCATAGGGGCAATCGCCCCCCTTCTGACCTCATATTCTATGCATCAAATGATAAAAGATGGATATACTATCATGATGATTAGTCATTTTAGCATATGCCATATAAATGAAAATTAAAAAAATAATGACAAAGATGTTAATTTAACATAAATGTAGATAAAAATAAATATTTGTTACATTACACTTTATTTTATTATTTGCAATTTAGTATCTCAAATAAAGACTTGAAAGACACTTTTTTTTTTCTAAAGTCTTGCAAATGCTCTCTCTCTCTCTCTCTCTTAATAGAAATTAACAATTTAATACAATTTTTTTTTCCATAATTTGTTGCTTAGCAATTTCTTTGAATGCCAATAAATAATTTTATCTAATGAGTTAAAATAATACATGTTATATACTAATGATGAACTTTTAGCCTACACACAAGTTTAGTGTTAGTAAGTAATATTAATAGAACAAAATATGACACATTAGGAGAAAAAGATTTAGAATCTTTTTTACTAATACTAATTTATGTAGGAAATAATAAAAAGTACAACTTTATTTTTTCTTTCCTTTCAAACAAAAATTAATTGTGTTATTATGGTTGATTATAACTCCAAAATTGGAAATGCTAACATTGAAATAGGAAAGACAAGAGAAGCATTTAATTTGTTTAGAAAAATACAATATCAAATGTACACATAAGAGAGTGAGTGCATTGTTAAGGTAAGAAATATGAAAAACACTAAGTAAACACCTCTTCCAAAATAGGTTACACATGAAGTAGTCTTATTTTATTAACAAATCTATAAATATCGATTAAATAGAAAAATTCTATATAAGTTTGATTAAGAGTCAAAGTTCTTAGAAACTATACAAATTTATTGTTAATGCTTGATAACTCCAATATTTTCCCATAATAATTCTACATGGAAAATTCTAATCGGTTGAGAATTGACTTTAATTATCTCTTTTTTTTTTTTACTACTCATATCATCTTATCTTATTAATAAGCCTCATAAATATTATCACCTTATCCTAGTAGTAGATTGAGAAATGAAGATCCCAGTAGCAATAGAAATCTATTGTTATTGCTTAGCAACTATAATATCTTTTTATAACAATTATATTGCTGATCAATGAAAGATTTTACCAAATTATCAACTTTAATTTTCTTTTCTTATCGTTCAAATAATATAAGAGTGGTAAGAGATTTTCTTTGTTATAGAAATTAATGAATAAATAAATGAACAAACAAAGGATTGGATTTTATAACTTTTAAATTTATTTTTATGTGGTTAAAATTCTGACCTCTTTCCTTCCCTTCACAAAAAAATAAAAAAAAAAAGCTTCTTTACAATTACCTCATGTTCAAGTCTTAAAATTTATCGCTTAACTAGGAAAAGCTATACAATCATATATAAAATGCATGCTAGTTATGTGTGAAAAATGTGTGTGTAAACACAATACATGTATAATGATATTATTTATGCACTTGAGCAGTTGTATGCACAAGTTGTCACACAAAAACAAACTATGAAAATCAAGAATTAGAAAGCTACCTCACTTGAGGTATAGTAAAGGTATTTTTAATGCATTGTAAAGCAATTCTTTTGCGTTGTAATCTATCTTTAATGAAAAATGAATGATGTCTTTTTATTGACTCCATTTTATGCATAAAAAATATTTATTTAACCAATAGATATCATTTATATATGAAGAAACATGAGGTTAATTGAACACAATAAAAGTTTGAGAGTTCAAGTGAATATTTTTAACAAATCTTAGGGCTAATGATGTTTTATGTCAAATTATTTATTTCTTCGTAATCTTTCTTGTTGCCATAATTCCTATGCTTTTAAGAGGTAACAATATGCCATAAATTTTATTTAATAACTTGATGAGAACCATAGAGATGATGGATGGAAGGCTTCAAGGGATGCAAGAGGTCCATTGCACATTTCAGAATGCCCAATTACATAAGCTAGAGCCAAAAAGATTAAAAAAGCACTAAATGAGCTAATTCAGGACATTTAGGCCAACCAAGCTTCAAATAGTACAAATTCAAGTTTGACAAAGAGTGCAGACCCAATTAATATAATTAAAATACTTAAATAGGTCAGAATAAGTAATAACATTCCATCCTAAATAGGAGTTTATTGTCTATCCTAAATAAGAGTTTATTGTCTATCCTAAATAGGAGTTTATTGTTTATGTTGGAATTTGTCCATATTTAGGAATTCTTCCAAAATAAGGATTTCTCCTAAGTAAGAATTTATGCCTCTTTAGGATTGTTATCTCAGCCTATAAATAGGCACCCCTTATATGCTCTGAAGAAAGGCAGACAACTTTGAGTGAAATAGAAAGCAAGAGTTTTTTTCCTCTTGGTTCTTTTAAGGACTAAGGAACTTATCAAGAGGTATTTCTTCTTGTGGCATTCCAATCGACTTATCACTCCTAATTCCTTTCTTTTCTGGAGTGTGGCATCCATATCCTTTTTAAATGCTCTAGGTTTGTGTTCCTTTGAAGGGTGAGTCTAGGGTTTGTGATATTAAACTCTAGTTTAGCTTTCTTGATTGTTCTTTGATTCCTTGTATGTGTTGGGTCCCTAAGCCACGTCTTTTTGGGGTTTTCTGCATCAGTTGGTATTAAAGCCTGATTCTAAATCAGGTTGAATCCAGCTATTCTTCAATTTTCTATCTTTTGATTTATTTATTGTTGTTTAGTTTATCTATTATGTGTATTATCATTCAAATGCACAAAGCTATTTATTTGCAATTCTTCTCTCTTTGCTTATTTGTTTAAGCTTATAAATGTGCTAATTTCAATACCAATTGGTATGTTTAAGTATTCTACTATTGTTTTGTGTTGAAAAAAAAAAAAGAAAAAAAAAGAAAAAAAAAGAAAAGAAAAAAGGGAAGGAAGAAGAACAAAAGAAAGAAAACATTAAATTCAAAGTTATTGATAAGGTTAACAGTTGGTCATATTGGCCACAATAATAATAAAGTTTTCTTACTCAACTCCAATTCTACCATTTGTTTTCTTATTTGTTACCCAAGTTGTCCTCTAGGTTATATTACCCTTATCCTGATTTTTGTGAGTTTAGTTCATTAAATCCGTTTGTGTTGACATCCTTTTTCGCTTAATTCTTTGTTTTCCAATTTGTTCAATTCTACACCATTTAACTTATTTTGTTCAAAATCAATACCCTTGATTTAAGTTGTTTAGTTCTTTATAGAGCTAAAAGGGAAAATCTAAGTGGTAAAAGGTAAGAGTGAAAGTTCATATAAAGAAAAACCATAAAGAGTGTAAACATGAGGGAGTGTTCTGTGAGGTATCCTATTTGTTTTGTGTAGAAGTAAGACTATGACGTCTGAAGACAAAGGTGTAGCTTAAGAGGGAGCTGGTGATGTGTCTTTCATGATTAAAGCTATGCAACAACGATTTGAGTGCATGAATACCAGATTTGATGATATGAGGGAGAGGATGGAGGAGCAAGCTAATACAATAGCAGACTTACAAAGGAGACATGGGGAATATGAGGCTCATAAAGCAAGAAGGCAGTTGACACGTGCCTATGACCATGAAGATGATGTAGAAGATGATGAAGTTGACAATCAAACTACGATGGTTAGAACTGGTAACAATATAAGGGATCGAAGAGAATTTCGGAGGCAAGGCACCTACGACCATAATTTGGGTAGTATTAAAATGACAATTCCTTCATTCCAAGGTAAGAATGATCCTGATGCATACCTAGAATGGGAAAAGAAGGTTGAATTAGTTTTTGATTGCCACAACTATTCTGAGGAGAAAAAGGTAAAAATTGCTGCCGTTGAATTTACTGATTATGCTATTATTTGGTGGGATCAACTTGTTTTGACTAGGAGAAGGAATCATGAGCGGCCTATTGATACATGGAAGGAGATGAAGGCTATCATGAGGGGGAGGTTTGTCCCTAATCACTATTATAGGGAGTTGTACCAAAGGCTACAAGGACTCACTCAGGGCACCAAAAGTGTGGAGGACTACCACAAGGAGATGGAGATTACCATGATTAGGGCCAATGTAGAAGAAGATATAGAGGCAACCATGGCTCGATTTCTGCAAAGGCTAAATAAGAACATAGCAAATGTGGTTGAATTGCAGTACTATGTGGAATTAGAAGACATGGTGCATATGGCCATGAAAGTTGAAAGGCAACTTAAACGAAAGGGCTCCACACGGTTTGGGCAGAATTCAGGTTTTACCTCATCGTGGAAGCCAAATTAGAGTAAAAGGGACAAGATGGCCAATTACAAGTCCAAAGCCGAGCTACCCAAGCACAAGAATGTGGGTTCTAGCAAGGAGACAGGTAAATTTAAACCCCAGCCGAGTAGAAATAGAGATGTTAAATGTTTTAAGTGTTTGGGCAGGGGTCACATTGCATCTCAATGTCCAAATAAGCGTGCAATGATCCTGAGAAGTAACGGTGATGTTGAAACTGAAAGTGAATCAGATGATGATTCTGTGCCACCATCAGAGGGTGAATGTGATAAAGAGGAGTATCCGATTAACAGAGTAGCTCTCGTTACAAGGCGAGCATTGAATGTGTAAGCAAAAGAAGAAAATGAGGTGCAAAGAGATAACATCTTTTAAACAAGGTGTCTCATCAAAGATAAGGTATGTAGTATGATTATTGATGGTGGGAGTTGCACTAACGTTGCTAGCACAACTATGGTTGAGAAGCTGGATTTACCTATTATGAAGCATCCTAGACCATATAAACTTCAGTGGTTGAACGAGAGTGGTGAAGTAAAGGTAAATTAGCAAGTGCTCATATCATTTTCTATCGGAAGGTACCACGATGAAGTTTTATGTGATGTTGTTACTATGCATGTGGGACATATTTTATTAGGAAGACCATGGCAATTTGATAGGTGAGTTATGCATGATGGATTTAAGAATCGATATTCCTTTGTAATGAACAAAAAACCTGTCATTCTTGTACCATTGTCACCTCAACAAGCATATGAGGATCAATTAAGAATTAAAAATGAGAGTGAAAAGAAAAGAGAAATTGATAAAAGAGAAAAAGGAGAAGAAAACATGAGGACACAAGAGAAAAAGAAGAAAAGAGAAAATCTCTATGCAAAAGGAAGTGATGTCAAAAGAGCATTCTATGCCAAACAGCCTATGATTGTACTTTTGTACAATGAGGCTTATTTTAACACTAACAAGTTTGACCCATCTTTGCCCAGTGTTGTTGTTGCACTATTGCAGGAATTTGAAGATGTATTCCCTGATGATATCCCAAGTGGATTGCCACCTAATAGAGGAATTAAGCATCAAATTGATTTCATCCCAGGTGCATCCATCCCTAACCGGTCAGCATATAAGAGTAATCCTGAGGAGACAAAGGAGCTTCAAAGGCAGGTTAAGGAGCTTATGTCCAAAGGATATGTGAGGGAAAGTATGAGTCCATATGCTGTTCCTGTCCTACTTGTACCAAAAAAAGATGGGACTTGGAGGATGTGTGATGATTGTCAAGCAATCAACAAAATTACTGTAAAGTATCGTCACCCCATACCTAGATTAGATGACATGTTAGATGAATTGCATGGGTCATGTGTCTTTTTTAAGATTGATTTGAAAAGTGGATATTATCAAATTAGGATGAGAGAGGGAGATGAATGGAAAACAACTTTCAAAACTAAGTATAGGTTGTATGAGTGGCTAGTTATGCCATTTGGTCTCACTAATGCACCAAGCATTTTTATGCGACTAATGAATCATGTTTTACGTGCATTCATTGGTAAATTTGTAGTTGTGTATTTTGATGATATCTTGGTCTATAGTAAAACCCTAGAAGATCATCTTGATCATTTACGTTCTGTTGTAAGTGTTTTACGTTTTGAGAAATTGTATGCTAACTTACATAAATGTTCTTTTTGTATTGATCAGATCACATTTCTTGGCTATGTTGTCAGTGCTAAAGGTGTTGAGGTTGATGAGGAAAAAGTTAAGGCAATTCGTGATTAGCCTACACCTAAGTCAACTAGTGTCGTGCATAACTTTCATGGCCTAACTAGTTTCTATAGACGTTTTGTTAAAGACTTTAGCACCATTGTCGCATTACTCACTGAGCTTATCAAAAAGAACATGAGTTTTAGGTGGGGTAGTGACTAAGACAAGGCTTTTAATAGTATCAAGGAAAAATTAAGTTCTACACCCTTATTTGTTTTACCTAACTTTGTAAAAGTTTACGAGATTGAGTGTGATGCTTCAAGTATTGGCATTGGAGCTATTTTGATGCAGGAAAGGCGCCCAATTGCTTACTTTAGTGAAAAGCTAAGTGGAGTAAGCCTTAATTATCTTATTTATGATAAAGAGATGTATGTATTGGTACGGGCTTTAGAGACATGACAACATTACCTTTGGCCTAAAGAGTTTGTCATCCATACTGACCATGAATCTTTGAAGCACTTGAAGGGACAAGGAAAGTTGAACAAAAGACATGCCAAGTGGGTTGAATTCATTGAAACCTTTCCCTACATCATCCAATATAAAAAAGGTAAGGAAAATGTGGTAGCTGATGCATTATCTCACAGGTATGTCCTTATCTCTACACTTACTGCAAACTTATTAGGATTTGAACACATTAAGGATTTATATGTGAATCATCCTGACTTTGTTAATGTGTATAAAGCATGTGAGGTGTCAGCCTTTGAGAAGTTTTATAGGTATAAGGGTTTCTTATTTAGGAAAAATCGTTTATGCATGCCTATGAGTTCTTTGAGGGAGTTAGTTGTAAGAGAAGCTCATAAGGGTGGTCTAATGGGTTATTTCAGAGTTAGGAAAACCTTAGATGTCCTAAATGAACATTTTTTTTGGCCACGAATGAAATGAGATGTTGAGAGGATATGTGCGAAGTGCATAACATGCAAACAAGCTAAATCTAGAGTTTTACCTCATGGCTTATATACCGCTCTACTAACCATCCCTAGGTTGATTTATTTATAGACTTTGTACTAGGATTGCCATGAACAAAAGGGGGAGGGATTCTGTATTTGTTGTTGTTGATAGATTTTCAAAGATGACACACTTTATCCTATGTCATAAAACTGATGATGCAAACAACGTGGTTGACTTATTCTTTAGAGAAGTAGTACGTTTGCATGGCATGCCACGAAGCATTGTTTCAGATCGAGATATAAAGTTCTTAAGCTACTTTTGAAAGACTTTGTAGGGTAAGTTAGGTACTAAGCTATTGTTTTCAACTACTTGTTATCCATAAACTGATGGGCAGACTAAGGTAGTTAATCGAACTCTTTCTACTATTTTGCGTGCTATTATTCAAATAAATTTGAAAACATGGGAAGAGTGTTTACCACATGTTGAGTTTGCGTATAATAGGAGTGTTCATTCTATTACTAATTACTCTCCATTTGAAATCATATATGGTTTTAATCCATTGACTCCTTTGGATTTGGTACCTATACCGGTCAATGAGTATGCCAGCTTAGATGGTGAATGCAAGGCTGACATGATAAAAAAAATTACATGAAAAGGTGCGACAACATATTGAAAAACGAATTGAGCAACACACATCCTATGTCAACAAGGGACGAAAAAAGGTGGTGTTTGAACCTGGTAATTGGGTTTGGGTGCATATGTGTAAGGAACGACTCCCAGCTCAGAGGCGTTTGAAGCTATAACTTAAAGGAGATAGTCCCTTTCAAGTTGTAGATTGAATTAATGACAATGCTTATAAGTTAGACCTTTCTGGTGAGTATAATGTGAGTGCAACATTTAACGTTTTTGACCTTTCCCCTTATGATGTAGGTGATGATTCGGGAACGAATCCTTTTGAGGAGTGGGGGAATGATAAGAACCATAGAGATGATGGATGGAAGGCTTCAAGGGATGCAAGAGGTCTATTGCACATTCCAGAAGGCTCAATAACACGACCTAGAGCAAAAAAGATTAAAGAAGCACCAAATAGGCTAATTTAGGACATTCAGGCCAATCAAACTTCAAATGGTGCAAATTCAAGTTTGACAAAGAGTCTAGGCCCAATTAATATAATTAAGATACTTAAATAGGTCAGAATAAGTAATAACATTCTATCCTAAATAGGAGTTTATTGTCTATCATAAATAAGAGTTTATTGTCTATGTTGGAATTTGTCCATATTTAGGAATTCCTCCAAAATAAGGATTTCTCCTAAGTAGGAATTTATGTCTCTTTAGGATTGCTATCTTAGCCTATAAATAGGCATCCCTTGTATGCTCTGAAGAAAGGCAAACAACTTTGAGTGAAATAAAAAGCAAGGGTTTTTTTCCTCTCGGTTCTTTTAAGGACTAAGGAACTTATCAAGAGGTATTCCTTCTTGTGGCATTCCAATCGACTTATCACTCCCAATTCCTTTCTTTTCTGGAGTGTGGCATCCATATCCTTCTTAAATGCTCTAAGTTCGTGTTCCTTTGAAGGGTGGGTCTAGGGTTTGTGATATTAAATTCTGGTTTAGCTTTCCTAGTTGTTCTTTGATTTCTTGTGTGCGTTGAGTCCTTAAACCACGTCTTTTTGGGGTTTTCCGCATCATAACCCCTAGGAACAATTAGAAGAAAAACATAGTAATAATGTTAAGAATAATTTTAAAAAGAAAAAGAAAAATGTTGAAGGGTAAAAATTTAACAAAGGGAAATAAAAACATAGTTAAAACAACAACTTAGAAAAAAGAAAAAAAGAAATAAGAAGGGCAAAAAAGGGTAAAAAAAATATTGTTTAAAGAGTAATGATTGCCAATCAACTTTATTTTATGTACATTTTTGTATTTTGAAATACTATATTAACTTTTAATTATTTCATCAATAACAAATAAATTCACACAATTGACAATAAAATATATAACATCCTTAATTAAGGTTAAGCTTAACATTGTAATCATGGCACTTACCTTTTGCTTGACTCTCCCCTTAAAGTGTTAGCCTTTTCATTATTGGTGTCCATAACTAAATGAAAACTCTTATTAAACATAAAACAAAAAATGGTATAGTTTGTCATAATAAACTTAAAACAAGAGAAGAAGCTACATAAACCAAGGAAAAATCTTCATGTAAGGTCATATAAAGGAATTACCAATTTAATTCTTCAAAATTGAATGTTGTATTTTATGTAGTCTATAAAGATCAATAAATATTGGTGCATTATGATAGTTTGTGAGGAAATTAAATTCTTATTAGGAAATTTTCAAGTTTTAAGAGAAAAGTACAAGTACTTAATTTAGGAAAATTAAATTTCAAAATAAAATTATAGCATAAAAGTTAAATATCAATTTCATGTTACCAAGGTTAATTTAATGACACATTCTATAAAAAAAATATAAAATTGAAGTTGTGATTCATAAATTTAATTTATGACATGTTACTTCTTTGAAAGGAGAAATCTTACTTCCAAGCTAATTTATGGCTTTTGCTTGAGAAATGAAAAGAACAAGAATATAACATGCATCCCTATCAACATTATAAGAAAACACAAATACAGAATTGAAGGTATTTAAAATAAGGAAGTTGAAAGCACCTAGAGAGTAAAGTCCTCCTTGTTGATAGCAATGGTACTTTTGTGGCCAAATGAATCGAGGATGAAATAGAGAGATATAAGATTAGGTGTTGAACCAAATAGTATGAGTTAACTCAACACATATTTATATAGCCCCTGTTTTCAATTTCACAAATAAAGATAAAAAATGAAAATTAGAATTCCTACTTACCGTAGATGTCTATCTAATTGTGAAGGAAATTTAGCATCTTACTTAACATCCTTGTTTCATGATGATGTTACAAAAAACTAATCTAAAATTGTCATAATGATAGCTACACAACTTTAACGATTGTTCCCATATGTGTAAATTGCTATTATAGTCATGAAATTAGTGACATAAATAACCAAACGTATCTTTTGCCCAAATTTCGCATTTGTCTATTTTGAGCAAATTGCCTTTGAAAATATTTCTTTTAATATTTAGTTAAATTTATGCAAACCTATACATTTATGTGTTGCATAAATAAGAAAAGTGAAAATGTTCCTATAAGAGTCTTAACTATTGTGTTGGTAAGGCTTTTGAAAAGAGTAGCTATATTTATGTGTTGCATTATACATTGTTACTTTAAGTTTGAAAAGAGTTCTATTATAAATGTGTAGAAATAAGGTCGATTGATTTGATTGGCAAGCAACAATATTTTTCAAAAATAAGTATTCTACTTTGCCATCTTTTAAGTCTATTTAAAATTGATGGTGTTGTTCCTACAACCTTGTATGAGTTATAATTGTTGTCAACTAGGTTTATGTGTGCAAGTAAATTGAAGCCACATGGATGGACAAAAAGGTAAAACCACACGGAAGGGCAAGAAAGTAAATTCACCGCGTAAGTCCTATTAGGGTTTCATGGAGTAAAGTATATAATGGTCTTAGAAGACAAAGAATAAAAGCGTCGGCAATATTGAGCATTTAGCAAAACCTAGATAACCGACCAACCAAAGAGAACACCAAACCCTACATAGAAGAACACCACCTGCAAAAGAAAAGAGTAGCCGTAGTGAACAGTATTGTTGGAATTGAATAATGTCGTCGAGTGAACAGTAGCCGTTGAGCGAATAGTAGCCGTTGTCAGAAGATGAAGAGAAACCCAACGGCCGACGAACAGTACACGGCAAAACGAAGAGAAGCACGGCCAAAATCAGATTTGGGGGCTAAACAAAGAACAAAGGTGGACGGTCGAAGCAATTAAGCAGTTGTCGATGGGAAGGAGAGAGAAAACACAGCCATCGACGGCCAAAAAATCGAGCAAACCGGCGGACGAAGAGAGAGAAAATGTAGCCAACGGACGAAAAGAGAGAACGTAGACCGGAGAAGGAGAGAAACCCGTGAGGAATGGCACACCACTGGTACACTAGCGGTCGACAAGGAGACGACACGGCTGGACGGCCAAAAGTGGGTGGACGACAAAGACCTATACAGCCAGATCGGAAAGAGAGAGAAACCTGATGACCAAATTAGAGTAGACCGGCGGGAAGAGAGAGAAACCCGATGGTGAACAAAAAAGTGAAATCCGGTGAAGAGAGAGAAATTCGGCGAAGAGAGAGAAATCCAGCGAGAAGAGAGAGAAACTCGGCGGTAAAAGAGAGAAATTCAGCGAGAAGAGAGAGAAATCCAGCTGGATAGCAAGAGAGAGAGAAACGGACAAGCGAGCCGTGAGACAGTGAGATCGTGAGACAAGGAGACGGGTGAGACCGTAAGACGGTGAAAGCAGGAATTATGTGATACAACGTAGAGAAGGAATTCAGCGAAACATTGAACTCAACGTATCTCCAAACTTCTTCAAGAAAGGTTAGAGAGCGTTGTGGTGAACTTTTAAGCGGCAGTAGAGCAGCCTTTCAATTCAACAGAGGCAAGACAAGCTAGAAGAAAGGTAGACACAGTAAGTGACACTCTTTGTATTGTACTTGCTTAGTAATTGCAATAGTGAAAAGAGCAGAGAATTAAAGACATCCATTGTAACCTGTATTCACAAGTATAGTGGATAGTCTCGGTAGAGAGAGAGTCCTTACCACCCTGGATGTACATCACGTTGACGGAACTACGTAAATCTCGTGTGTCTTTAATTTTCTTTACGTTCTGTGCTTTGAATTGAGTTGTGAACGCAGCTAAAGTATCAACCAACCTATAACCTAACAAAGACCTAAACAAGAACATCCGTATTGTCGATTAGGCAAGGTGTCTGAAAGGTGACTTTGGGGACTATTGTGATTAGTAGGTAGCAATAGATCTACCTTAATCGAGTCGGAGAAAGAGTTCGCTTTTAAAAAGAGATTGAAGTTGTTTACTTACCTGCGAATTGCAAATTGTGGTGATACTGATTCACCCTCCTTCTCAGTATCACAAACTAATAGATCCTAGGGAGAAGTCGGGAACTTCAATTGGTATCAGAGCACAGGTTCATCAGTTTGAAACTTAACAGCTTGGTGTACTAGTTTAAAGGGATCTAGAAGTTTGACTTGTTCAGCATACTGAGAAATAGAAGCCGCTACCAGCACTAACACCACTTATAGCAAGAAGGTTCCAATCTTCAATGGAACCAACTACCATATATGGAGAGTAAGAATGCAAGTGGTATTTGCAACCATGGGCATGAACGTGGTGAAATGCGTACATGAGGGTTTTGTGGCTCCGAAAGAAGGTAAAGACCTAACCCCAGAGGAGTTAAGGCAGTTTGAAATAAATGGGAAGGCCTCAAACGTCATCATTTCAGCATTGACAGATGTTGAGTATGCTAAAGGAGATATGGGATAGATTGCAGAAAATCTATGAAGGTGATGGCAGAATGAAGGAGGCTAAGCTTCATGTGTTCAAGGAGAGATATGAATCTCTCAGAATACAGAAGAATGAAACAGTTCAAGAGTTCTTCACCAGGGTCATTGACGCTGTAAACGACCTGAGAAGTCATGGGAAGAACAAGAATGACTCATCGATTGTGAAGAAAATTCTAAGAATTCTGCCTGAGAGGTTTGCCTCAAAGGTAGTAGCCATAGAGGAGAGTAGAGATCTCAATTCTATGTCTTTACATGAACACCAGTGCAATCTCATTGCATACGAGATGAGGATAAAGTCAACGGAGAGCTTTTCAACATCGAAGGTATCAAAGGAGGCAGCTTTCAAAGCTATGAAACACTTACAGATAAAAGAAAAGGAAGAATCATCCAGTGAGAATGATAATGATAATGAGGAAGAAAGTGAAGGTGAAGTATTGGCTTATTTCACAAGGAAATTCGAAAAGGGGTCTAAGAAGGGAAAAGGACAACTGGCCTTGAGATGCTATCGGTGTGGGCAGATTGGACACTTTGCTTCTCAGTGTAAAGTGAAACTTGATGATGAAGATGAGGATGGTAATGATGAGCCGAATTCAAGATGGAGAAGATCATCATTCAAATAAAAAAAGTCCAGCAAGAAGACTACCAACCCACAGAAGAAGAAAAGAGCCTTAATCAAGAGCTATATGAGTCAAATAAAAGAAGCTGATGAGGAGGAAGATGATGACTCATCAGATGAGCATGTCTTTATGGCATCAGCACAAGGTGGTAGCTCAACCTCTGAAGAGGAGGAGAAGGTTGATGAAGAAGAGCCAGATCTTGAAGCTGAGCTGGAAGCAGCTTCAAAGGAGATAATCAGAAGGGGCAGAACCATAAAAAGGTTGGAGGCTCATATAAAACAAATTGAAGCAAAGTCTGAGGAAGCTGAAAGTCAAAAGGATGAAATAAGGTTTGAACATATTGACTTAAAGAGAAGATTTGAAGAACAGATCAAAATATGTGAAGACCTTACAGTAGAGCTTGGCTCAAGGGCTTCAAAAATTGAAGAAATGGAGAAAGAGTTGCTAAGACTTCAGCAACAACTCAAAAGTAGCAAAAAGAATTTGCAGAAGCTTAAAATGATAAGAGAAACAAGTTCTGTAGAAGGAGAGAAGAATGTAGAGAAAGTGCAGCAATCTGAGGCTGCATTGGCTAAAGAAAATAAGAATGTGCCACAGAAGTTGAAAGAGAAGGTTGTGACTCAGAAGAAGATAGCTGAGTATAAAGAAGATCTGAAGAAGCAACCTAGGTTGGCAAATAAGAAGGAAGAAAAGAAAGTCAGCCAGCAGAAGGCTACGGCTGAACAGAAGAAAGAGAAGAAGGTAGTTGAAATGAAAGTCACACAAGCAAAGAAGCCAGCTACTTTGCCTACATAGCAAGTAATGAATAGAAGAAGACAAGCTGTGATCAGACCTAAGAAAAGACAGTTTCAAGGTCATTGCCTTTATTGTGGAGTTTGGGGTCATAAGGTGAGTAATTGCTGGTGGAGAAGGCCAGTATATGTCTCCAACTTGAGAAGATACGATGCTACATACAGGGGGAGACAATACAAAATTCAGAGGAGAACACCTATCGTGAGTTCTTGCACATGCTGTAAAAAGCAAGGACACACTAACAAGGAGTGTTAGTGGAAACCCAGATTAGTGGTTTCAAAGAACATGTTTGTTATATTGGCAGACTTAGAGCAGTGTGAAAGATGTGGGCAGGATGCCCATAATGCCAGGAGATGCATGACACTTATCCTTGAGCAAGAGAAGGCACTTAATGGCACAGTAAAGACAAGTGGTGAAGTGAAAGTTGTGAAAAAGGAGAAAGCTATCTTCCAGCTAGTTCAGAAGAAGGAATACAGAGCAAAAAGGGAGGTAGCTAATATAGCCAAAATTCCACTAAAGGTTGATTGCAAGAATAAGCAGTGGATCCTTGACAGTAGATACACTTCACACATGACGAAAGACAAGAGTAAATTGTCAAAGCTAAACAAGTCAAAAGAAGGCAGAGTCAAGTTTGGCAATGATGATTCATTTAACATCAGTGGTCAGGGGTCAGTAAACATTAGAAGAGGAAAGTTGAAAGATGTTCTGCACGTTGAAGGACTCAGATATAATCTAGCATATGTCAGCAAACTATGCAATGAAGACCATAAGGTAATATTCACAAAAACAGGTTGCCAGGTAAAGAGTAAAGAAGGCAATATTGTTGTAGCTGGGAAGAGAACAGTTGAAAATTTGTATATGATTGATGAAGAAAGAGATCTTCTTGTAACTAAGACTGTGCAAGAAAGAAAGCCAAAGAAAACGTGGACCAGTGCTCATCGAGAAAGTCAGATCATAGGTGACCCATCAGCAGGAGTTACAACAAGAAGAAAAATTGTGGGAGCTACTGCTTTACTCTCACAAGTTGAATCTAAATTTGTTGAAGAGGCTACACAAGATCTAACTAAATATCAGTCCACAGAGCTATTTGAAAAGCACAGATTGAGTCTATTTGTGCAAATGCCTCCTCAAACCTGAAGTTCAGGTGAATCCTCCATCTTTACTTTGCGAGTTTTTCATATTTGTAATTGGTTGGCAAAGGGGGAAAGAAGCAACAGTGCAAGGGGAGCTGTTAATAAAGGAGGAGTGCATATTTAGAGAGAGTTGAAATTGCAATTGCTGCATAATGACCTTTGTTATAAGTGTTGCCAACAATTATAAAGGGGGAGATTGTTGTTCCCACAACTTTGTATGGGTTGTAATTGTTGTCAATTAGGTTTACGTGTGCAAGTAAATTGAAGCCACACGGAAGGGCAAAAAGGTAAAACCACACGGAAGGGCAAGAAAGTAAATTCACCGCGTAAGCCCTATTAGGGTTTCATGGAGTAGAGTATATAATGGTCTTGGAAGACAAAGAACAAAGGCGTCGGCAATATTGAGCATTCAGCAAAACCTAGATAACCGACCAACCAAAGAGAACACCAAACCTTACATAGAAGAACACCACCTGCAAAAGAAAAGAGTAGCTGTAGTGAACAGTCTCGTCGAGTGAATAGTAGCCGTCAAGTGAATAGTAGCCATTGAGTGAACAGTAGCCGTCGTCGGAAGAAGAAAAGAAACCCGACGGCCGACGAACAATACACGGCAAAATGAAGAGAAGCACGACCAAAATCAAATTTAGGGGTTGAACAAAGAACAAAGGTGGATGGCTGAAGCAATTGAGTAGCCATCGACGGGAAGGAGAGAGAAAACACAACCATCGATGGCCAAAAAATCAAGCAAATCGGTGGACGAAGAGAGAGAAAATGTAGACCGGAAAAGGAGAGAAACCCGTGAGGAACAGCACACTACCTGTACACCAGCGGTCGACGAGGAGATGACATGGCTGGATGACCGAAAGTGGGTGGATGGCAAAGACCTATACGGCCAGATTAGAAGGAGAGAGAAAGCCAACGGCCAAATCAGAGCAAACTAGTGGGAAGAAAGAGAAACCCGACAGCCAAATCGGAGCAAACCAGCAGGAAGAGAGAGAAACCTAACGGTGAATGGAAAAGTGAAATCCGGTGAAGAGAGATAAATCTGGCAGTAAGAGAGAGAAATCTGGCGAGAAGAGAGAGAAATTTGGCTGGACAGCAAGAGAAAAAGAGAAATGGATAGGCAAGCCGTGAGACAGTGAGATCGTGAGACAAGGAGACGGGTGAGACCGTAAGGTGGTGAAAGCAGGAATTATGTGATACAACGTAGAGAAGGAATTCAGCGAAGCATTGAACTCAACGTATTTTCAGACTTCTTCAAGAGAGGTTAGAGAGTGTTGTGGTGAACTTTTAAGCGGCAATGGAGCAGCATTTCAATTCAATAGAGGCAAGACAAGTTAGAAGAAGGGTAGACACATTAAGTGACACTTTTTGTATTGTACTTGCTTAGTAATTGCAATAGTGAAAGGAGCAGAGAATTAAAGACATCCATTGTAACCCGTATTCACAAGTATAGTGGAAAATCTCGGTAGAGGGAGAGTCCCTACCACCGTGGATGTACGTCACGTTGACAGAATCACGTAAATCTCGTGTGTCCTTAATTTGCTTTATGTTCTGTGCTTTGAATTGAGTTGTGAACGCAGTTAAAGTATCAGCCAACCCATAACCTAACGAAGACCTAAACAAGAACATCCGTATTGTCGATTAGGCAAGGTGTCTGAAAGGTAACTTTGGGGACTATTGTGATTAGTAAGTAGCAATAGATCCACCTTAGTCGATTCTGAGAAAGAGTTTACTTTTAAAAAGAGATTGAAGTTGTTCACTTACCTGCGAATTACGAATTGTGGTGATACTGATTCACCTCCCCTCTCAATATCACAAACTAGTAGATCCTAGGGAGAAGTCGGGAACTTCAGATGGAATAGATTAGAAATTAAAATTAGTTTCCTTAAATATAAGTATAACCATTAAATGTGTTAACAATTCAATTATAACTACCATGTCCTATAACATTGTGATCCTAAAATAATAATATTTGAAGAAGTAATGTTGATGCAATAAAGAAACAAAATTTAGAAAAAAAAAACAATAAACAAATGTGCTCTTGCCTTATAAGACTTATAGTGTCTTTTTTGCCTTTCAGTTTTTTTTTTTTTTTGTGGTTCATTAGAAGGCTTATTAACCTTGATCTTAATAATAAATTATATTCCATTCCTAAGATTAAAACTCAAATCCTTTAAAGTGTTCCTGATGGACTGCATTTGGGTTTTTAATGGATGTAACTTTGAAATGAATAAAAAAGAAAACCAATAGCTAAATAATGTAATAATTATACATTTGGGGAATCACTTCACTTCTCTAATTTGATAACAGTCTTTGGATGAATGATAATTTCATTACTTAAAGGCTTTAAGCCTATGTTAGAATTTAGTAAGGCCATCACAATTGAGTTGTATAATTAAATGTTGGAGTTGCCATTTGCTACCATCACTTTCGTATCTATCCTTGTCTCTGTTCTGTGCATATTTTTTTTTAGGTTTTTAGGATTTTACTTTGGTCAATTAAGGTTTATAAGGTTGTGACTTTTATGGTTGTATTTGCATCAATGAACCAATTATTGTTAAGGAAATATACCAAGGACATGATGAATTAACATAAGACAAATGAAGATTTATATATTACACTAATATAATAATTGATAGTGAAATTTTAGTATTTTAATATATCAAATACGATTAATGACATGAGTAATAAATAATTTAATTATATAATACTAATCTAGTTTGTTTTGATCAAAATTTTTTTGTTCATGCAATGAATCTCATATTATTATCATTATATTCTTCTTAAATTCTCGACTTTAGCACTAAAAGTATTTAATTAGATGTTTTGAACAAAAATTCAACAAAATTATTTTCCATACCAAAAAGAAATAAATATGGTATATTTTGTTCATGTGGTATAATAAGCAAAAGTTGTAATAAAATCCCATAAAAGATCATTTTCATTCTTTAAAATTGTTCTATAAAAAGATTTACATCTATTTTAATTACTAGTTATTAAGTATTTCTTTTACAAAATTATTTCTAATATGATATATATTGTTTAACAATAGTAATAAAATCCTTAAACTCATTGATTTCATTCTATAAAAAAAGTTTTATAAGAGAGCATAAAATTTCTATTATGTGCATACTTACTATTACCTATCATAACTCTTACAAAATTAGTTTATGGAGAAAAATAAAAGAAAGAAAAAATATATGAGAGAAAGTACAAAGAAAAAAAAAAGTGAGGAATTGTAAAAAGAAAAGATATGGATAAAAAATACATAATTTAAATATTATATATATATATATATATCAATATGCATGCAAATAAAATCTTTTTGATATATATATATATATATATATAATGAAATTTTGATATATATATATAAGCATTTTAAAAAATATATATTATTTATTAAATGTAATCCTTTAATCTTTCATTTTACAAATATTGCATGAATGTTACATGTGAGTTAATAAAAAATATTATGTCATATTATTATAATTATTAATTATATAATGTAATTATTTACTATATAATTAGAATTAACAATTAAGGCTAAAAATATAAAGTTTACATTCATAATAATAATAATAATATTTTATTTATGTTTATCTTTGCATCAAAATAATTTGTATTTGTGTAATAAAATTCAATCATTTTTTTGATAATTTATCTGATTTTCTTTACCAATTAACATAATAATACCACTTTGTACTTTTGTAATGATTGGAACTAATAGTTATTGGTGGTAAAGTGCAAAAACCATGTTATTTTACATTTATAAAAATGAATATATTGGGGCTAATAGATATTATGTTATGAAAAATCTTTTGTCCAATTAAATTAAACTTAGTCAACTTACAACACTTAAACGAATTAATTCCTTTTTAATACTTTATTATATGGAGAAATATTGACTCTCAACTTATGCGTGCTTAAGGAGGAAGATTAAGGTGAAGAAGATGAGTACACACTAAATGCACCTTAAAGAATTAAATATTTTTTAAATATACCTTGTAGTATTAATTTTGGTGATTTTTCATTGAAATTCTTTAATTTTATTTTATTTTGTTTATCTATTAGACTGTAAATTATATAACAAATAATAAAATTTTCATATTTTATTCCTATTTTGCTCTTAAATATTATTGCCTAACTTTTCTTTTCCTATAAACCTCGTATTTCCCTCTCAAAATTTAAAGTTGAGATTTCAAAAATAGATATTTAAGTTTTTAATTATTAAGATATTTTTTGAGAAAGTTTAATTTTTTATTTAGTATCATAATACAAAAATTCAATGCAATTATCATAATTTTTTTATAATAAGTAAAATTTTCATTTATGAAAAGTAATTTTTATAATGAACTATATAGTTTTCTCAAAAAAGATATGAAGTTGCTAATAAAATCTTTCATCTAACTTTGTAGTTATGATGCTAATCTCATAGTGATTTTTTTTTAGAGATATAAAAAGAGAAATTAGTACTCCTATCAAGAAAAGAAATAGGAAATAAAAAAAACTAATGAAACTATAACTAAAATAAACATTTTTAATCTATATTATTAATTATCATACTTTTAAAAAATATTAATATGATAGTATTGTTTATTCTCACCAAAATATAAGCAAATTAAGTGAATTTTATTTCAAATGTTTCAATCACTTACAACCATTTCAACCAAACAAAATGGTAATTCAGTTCAATTCAATTTTTTTATTTGAAAATATATAGTAAATAGAAAATTAATTTAAAAATCCAACTTTTAAATAAATTATAGCACACGTCTTTTTCCTCGAGCCATGAATTCCATTTGTGGTTGCTTGAAGTTCCAGTTGATGTCACCTAAGGTTTCCTAACATTGTATAGCCAGCGCCAGGTCACAACTTTCCAGGGGTAGAATGTACACGTTAGAGGTGAAGGAGCTGCCCTGCAAGATCCACTAGAATCCCCTTGCAAATGCCGGAGCATTCCATATAATTGCTGTTAGCAACCTTAACATTTAAACCTCTCGTGGCCAACACCAAGCAACCCACCCTTTTGGTTGCATCTGCATCCAAGAAATTATGAGTGCTACTGGAGTCGATGTGCGCATACAGGGCCTTGGTACGTGAGTACGCTGTCACCCTCATGGTTATGCAAGATTCCGCTCCAATTTTGGTTATGACATGCATGATGTACACTTGCTCCCCTATGACTTTGTTCTCTGTTGTAATTTTAGAATCCATGTCTCATTGCCACCTTCTTCGCCCTCAAGTTCGATCAGATGGGGATTTTTCTGGCAGCATTTGTGGCCCCGCTCCCCGCTCATATTTTTCGCCACACTAAAGATAGAGTACCTTGGCACGTTTTTCTTCAATTTCAGCAATACATCTCATTTTGGAATTCTGCGGAGGCCATTATGCATTTTTAAGCTCAGTAGACTGGTGGGTATGGGTAAGAGAGGTAGCAACTGCGGTGGAGGGTTGGTCTTCTGTTGAAGGGCAGCAATTGTCGCCTTCTGCAGTTAGGTGAGGACGAACACATTCTGCTACGATTTAGGCATAAACATTCATACCAGATGCTGAATCTCCTATTTAAGGCCACTTAAAAAGATACTTATAGCATGCTCCTCCATGAGGTTGATTCGGCTAAACATTATGTTGAAGTTGTTTTGGAAATCATCTATCGATTGCTGTTGCTTGAGGTTGAGAAGCTCTGACATGGGATCGTTGAAGGCCTTGACGCCGAATCGAGCACGAATAAGCTGAGCGAACTTAGCCTGAGTCATGTATGCCATGGAAGGCTTCAATTTAAACTGGTTTTTGTACCATTGGAGACCCACATCGTCCAGGTGATTAACGGCGATTTTAACCTCGGCCTCCTAGGTGTGCTGCTAAGGTCGAAGAAGTAGCCAATTTTAAAAGGTTCTCCCACAGCAGGTGGGGGAAACTCCACCTTCAGACCACGTTTAGCATAATAGGCATGGTCAAACCTATCGAATGGAGAAGACGTACCTACATGGGACCCTGGCAATGGCATGGTCAGATCAAACAGAATCATCGTGTTTTAGCCTATGCTCAACAACTTTTTCATGATCGGGCATGTAGGAATGATGACTCTTATACCACCGACGCAGAGACTTTGAGGAACAAGGGAAGGTCTTATGGGAGGTCCGACAGGAAATCGAGGGACAATGGAGAATCAATTTCAAGTTGATCGGAAATGGAGAACACGATTCAGGACGGAGAGGGAATTGAAGAGGAAGGGAGATAGAAATGGAATTTGAATTCAACAAAGAGGAGGAAGGGAGCGATTGATTAACCAAGATTTTTGGGTTACACTTCGCATATCATTGATGTGGACTTCCTATGTTTATATATACACTAGACTCAAAAGGATAACAACTTAATTCTAAAAACTACTGATAAACTCTTACCACGATGAACCAGAAATTCGAAACAAAAAAAAAAAACACAAATTTCATTTTCCTTTTAATGGCGCCTTTTCTGCAACTGCATGAGACTGCCAAATTCTCTCAAATCCTCCCCGTCTAGTCTCTATCTTTGAGCTCTTATTTTTTTCTCTGCAACGGAGGTATCTTGCCAAACTCCCCCGGGAGGATTCATGCCGGCTTGAAAGGTGATGGCTGCTATTGGGGTAGAAGGGCGTTTCGAGCATCGCTTGGAGAATCTCTCGTCCATACCAGTTCTTCGATGAATTTTCAGGTAAGTCGTTGGTCTCATTAGCCAGTTGCTGCAGCAAAATGTTTTAACCTTTTGGGTAGTATGCAATATTCCTACAACCCAAACTCTGTATTTATTTACGTTCACGTGACATGTACAACCCAAACTTCACTGGTCCAACAATAGTAAAAGTATAGGTTTATGCCAATTCTATCCTCCTTTCCCTGTCCTTTGGACACAAAAGGGGAATATGGAATATCCATATGATAGAAGGCACATAAACATAAAAATAAAAATAAAAATACAAAGGCAGTGAATGATGACATCTTTGAAAAACATGACACAATTTTTGCCCTAGAGGGAGAAGTTAATTATGGGTGAAATTTGTGTTCCAAATTCTAAATCTTTCTGTAAATCTTTACATTGGCGACCCTTGGACCATAGTTTGTGGTTACCCCGCAATAAACCCCGAAAAAACCCAAAAAAAAAAAAAAAAAAAAAAAGGAGAAGATAAGGGAACCCTTCACCACAAGAAATAACACGTAAAAAATCTACTCAAGTGGGTGGCGGGTTCGTACACGTGAACGACTGAGGTTTGCTTCCCATCATAGGATAATATGGTCAACGCCATAATAGCTAGGCAAAGGACAAACCCCACTCCCCTCCTCCCGAGGGTCATGCGCTTTTAGTACAATTTTTTTTTTTTTTTAGAAATTTTTTGGTTATGTATTTAAGTTCTAAAAAAACTCTATTATTATCTTTTTTCGGTGTTTTTGAACTCCTGGTGACCCAACCAAAAAAAGAAAAAAGAAAAAAGAAAAAAGAAAGAGCAATACGGCATTTATTAGGAAAGAGAAAAAAAAAAGCACTAATGATCTATCCCAAAAAGAAGAAAAGGAAAGAAAAGAACTAAGGTTTAAAAAACGGTAGAAGCAAGCATGGAAAATAGATTCTAATTAGTTTAATTAGGGCGCTTAGAATAATAGTTAACCTGAAAGAACTCTCTCATCTACCATATTGAATTTCTCTATCTTCTACAGAAATTAAAACTCGCTTGTTATGAAAGTGCGAGGGACGACTCTTAATATACCTACCCACAAAAAAAAAAGAAAAAAAATTACATCATTGTAATCTAATAATTAAATATTTAAATTTTAAAACTAATCGCTATAAAACCCCAAAAATAAAAAAAAAAAAAGCATTAATCTTTTTCTAAGCCTTACAAATGTAATAATCTTTTACATCGGAACACTTTTTTTTATCCTTTTCATATATCTTGAAAATTTGAACGACTTGGATTTCCAACCCCTGATCTCCCCCCCCTTCTACATTTCATTCCATTCCATTTTAGCGGGACGCGTAGACCTCTTGTCCGATCAACAAATAATAATAATAATAATAATAACTATAATTTTATACTTCTTAAAAATCAATCTGGAAACAGTATACAGAAAGAAAAATGTCATCTCTTCCCTACAAAACTCACCAAAAAAATAAAAAATAATTGCAGATCAAGAGGATTATAAAATGCAAAACACCATCTATTTAGATTTAGGGTTAGATTCCAGTCACAAAACATGCGACAATTTATCGAGTGAGCCTATCTGCTAATATTTCCAAAAAATGGTAACAGACGGAATGAGGGTCATCCCCAAAGAATTTGAAGAACTTCGAGAATTCTGTCCTCACAAAGAATGTAAACTGAAACTAAAAATTAGGATTCCTACACTGCCCTCAATGCCTTCGTGTATAAAAACACACCTCCGAATCTAGATTAAGAAGTGGCGATGGAAATTAATTTAGTCCTTGCATTAATTCGACTGGTAATGCTATTAGTGTTGCCAAATTGTGCATTACTGATACTTCAGGAAGATCAGTGCACAACTGTTTCTTCTCAGCTCGTCCCATATAGAACTTCAGACCTTGAATCATCTTCCACAGGTAGATTTAGGTCAGGAAGCAGGAATGCAGACTTTACGCAGCCAACAGGTTGGGGTGGGTACGGCTCACATTCACTGCATGCAGTACTAATTGGAATGATAGAACACGCGCGATTAGAGGTTACTTTTATTTGCTGGGATTGAACTAAATCAACTTCCTCAGATTTAACAGAAACCATCGCCATACTTGGCGTCTGTCGTGATAGCAAATCAAGCTGTCGATAAGATAAAATAACTGTCACATTTTAGTTGTTGTTCTGCCTATCTAAGCCTACGGTACCATAGCAAATCATTAGAAAAGATGTCTGCTTGGTGCCCAAAGAGACCAACAATTGGACACAAAATTTGCTAACCATGCAAATGGGGCTCATGCCAATAGAACCGTGGGGGTAAAAATGAACAGGAGACTACTCTAATTTCAAGTTCTTATTGATTCCAGTAATTATTATATCATCTGAAACATCATAAGATAGTTGAATTCAGCATGTTCAAATTACTTTGGTTTATAAACACAATGACATAGTGTGGACAAAACATAACTCGGTTCATACAAAGTTGAAGTTTCTATGTTTGGTACATGCAATTTTAGGATTCATAACAGTATCAAGTCTTTTAGTTGTCTTGGGTTACCTTTTAAAAGTTGGAAATGGATTTCTTTTGAATAATAAGACTGCTCCAATTCCAATGCTCAGGAAGAGAAGGTCATAATAATGCAAAGAGGCAGGATACTCTCACTGCCTAGCTCGGACAAAAACTAACAGTGTTATCAGTGATGCGTGCATAAAGAAAATAACTTAGGACAGTCACATTAAAGCAAGGAGTATTGGGGAAAAGACAAGAATGATATAAATGCATATCAACTATCTCCAAGTGGTCTTGCAAATTATCCTTTCGAAACAAAATTGCATATACAGTAATTACATATTAATCCGTTGTTTGCATGCAAACTCCTTTTATCATACCAAATGGTCATATCAATAGGATTGCCATTCTTTTTGTGCACTGAACAGACTTTATGGTGCACTAACAACAGCCACAATTATAAAACCACTTGAAATACGTGAGAAGCAGAAATAGAGAGAAATATTACGAACAAGACACAAAAAGTTCTGCAAAGGAAAGAAGATAGGCCATAATTACAAAATGATTCTAAAGGAATGTTAGGTCTACCTTCAATCTCTTCAAGCACTCATTCCCGGCTCTCTGTTTATCTACATTGAGCTGCAATGCTCGCAATTCCTGCTCAAGAAATGATTCACAAAGGTAATATTGCATCTTACAACCAATTATATAATAGCAGAGAAAGACGAGACAAGGTAGCTTAATGTGAAATGGGTGCTGCGAGTTTGGTAAAACATACATTTTGCAAATTCCTCCTTTCCTTCAACAGCAAGCTTTCCTCTTCTCTCAGCTCAGGTAAAGTCTGCTAGCCATCAATTCATGCAAACAATTGTGTGCAAAGTAAATAACTCAAATGAAACTCGCAGCAAAATGGCAAAAAATACAATTATTTATCCTCCTCTTTTCCCTTTATAGACAGGCCTACAACTAGCTCCATTATCAAAACTTTGTATTGCAAGAACAACACATCAAGCGAAATTCCTAATTAAATAAGCATAAAACAAAAGATAAAACAACATCTAGCACACACCTTCTTCTTTCTTGACCTCTTGACAGTTGATGTTTCGCTTGCCACAACAACCTGTACATACCCAGATATTGGAAAGATCAGATTAATCCATAAAACATTTTGTCCATCCATGCAACATATAAGTAAACAGATTCAGAATACACAAAAAAATCCAATTATGTCTATTGCATTTGTATAAAAACAAAAGAGACGTAATTGAAAAGCTTGAACTATGGTACCTTGCTCATTTTGTTGGCATGAAAAGTGCTAGATTCTACCAAATAATACATTTATAATACTCAGTAAATGCAAATACGATGAGAGAGATATGCAACATATAACAAAACTTGCTGGCAAACAGGCTTTAATCATGACCCTTCATAAAAGACATGGGCTATTCGTGGAACTTAACAGACAAGCACATTTTCCAGGTATCTAAATTGCAACATCATTGGTCCACATCAAGTTGAACCTCAGCTTTCTACCATTAAACAAAGAGAGCGGAAAAAATGGACCCAAAAAATAAGTTTATTCCAATTTAACACAACAAAAAGGAGAGAAGAGAAGAAAGTTCCTTGAAAACATTGCTAGAACTTTCAAAGTCACTTTCCACTCTTTGCCAACTGAGTCAACCAATGGTTTTGGGCCACTTCCCAGCCTACACATGACGCACGTCCCATCATGCTTAAGCCTCGGCTTTTGATTTATTGTTATATTTTTGGCATTGACCAATCATTCAACACTGTGATGCTTATAAAACTAGAGCGTTTAGAATTATTTTCTTGGCATATACAATACAATATAAAAATGCAAAAAGCAACGTTTTTGGATTTGATAAGTCCAAACCAATAACCACCAACCACCGAGTCATAATTCCACCCATAAGTTTGGCAACACTCGCCTGGGTGGTCCCCATATAACACAACACCTTATTAGTCCTTTTTTTTTTTTTTTTTTCAATCTCCTCCCACAAATCAATTTGACACCTAATTGAGCCTTTCCCTTCTACAAAAAACATCTCTGTGTTGTTGAAGGGTTAAAAAACCATTGTAAAGGTGTTAATTATCATTTATGCGGGTTCAAGTCAGTGTCAACTGTTAATGTCCTGATTCAACCTCCCTGATATACATGACCCACTAGCTGAACAATAATGACCCTCAAAAAGGCTCTCCCATGGTGATCCTGAATCTGAAATTCAATCACTCACTTTCCACTCGCATTCTGTCTTCTTTTCAGAAGAAGAGTGCGCCGAAAGAATTCAAACTCGGACCAAGGCGGGGAACCAAAGATCCCCCCTTCGGATGGTAAAGCGGCTCCATTTCCATTCTTCAATTTTCAACCCCCCATTACGATACACACTTTTTGACCAAAAAAATTCCACCCCACAAGACCACATGAAAAAGGGAAAAACGAAAAGAACACTGACCAATCGGGAGGGGAGTCATTAATATCAAGGCTGTGACACGCAGAGTTTTATACTATTTTATTGTTATTATTATTATTATTATTATTATTTTCTTTTCGTGTGGCGCCCACAGGAACAACAAAACTGGGGAAGTCCACACCGAATCATGATCCTTCCCAAACAATCTAGTGGAGCACCACTAACAACACTGCCCCAAATTACACGAGGACCCATTTTGCTACGAAAACACGCCAACCCATAAGACAGCGCCAAAAAGAAAAAAAAAAAGAAAAAGTTTCAATCAATTATTTTCCTAATTACCACAACAGCCCCCTATGGATTAAATCGACTCCTGCAAAGACAAGGGTAGTCTCGTAATTTGACGGACATTCGTTGTGATCTAAGTCAGCGATCCATCCATCCATCCATCCATCCCGACAGAAGAACTTGGATTCCGGAACGTGTTCTATTTGGAAAAGAATGGCAGGACGCGTGCACGAGGGGGCATTATCGTCATTTTAAAGGTTTGATCCTGAGTACTCGAGAAGAAGAAAAGGCCATTTCGGTCAAGACATACTGGAAACGAAAAATTCGCGCCTCCGGTGGCCGGAGAATGTCTCTTTCCAGTGAATCAACCGATTCCGCCCTCCAGATTCGCGAGACATGCTTATGCGACAGGGTCAAAAGTGTCCAAATAAACGAGAAAATTTTGGAAAGTAAAAAAAAAACAAAAGAGGAAAAGAAAATATTATAGAATTAAAAGGGCAATTTCGTCCTATTGGCAAATAACTCTAAAAAGGAAAAAGAGAGACACTGACCGACTCGCCGAGTTAGCAAACAAGCGGAGGAAGAAGAAGAAGAAGAAGAAGAAAGATTAAAATAAAATAAAATAAAATAAAAAAGAAGAGCGAAACGAACCTTAGATCTCGCCGCGTCGATAGGCTGGGCGGCCAGACTGGACTCTTCGAACACGTCGACGGCGGCGGCGCCACCACTGAGGGAGGTGGCAGTGGCGCCGCTCCAGGAAAGCGGCGTGGTGGGGCTGGCCCGAGTCGTGTCCCCCTTCTTACGCGGAACGTACCCAGACCTCTGCTTCCGAACGCCCCACTGCACCCACAAAGCGGCGGCCCCCGTATCCACCAACCGCCGCCGCCGCCGCCGAGCTACCGGCATCGCTTGGCTCAGCTTCAAAAGCAAGCGGACGATGACACTGTCATCGGCCATCGCCAATTTAACCCACTCGTCTTCGTCAGTCATAGCGCTCAGCTCTCTCTTTCCTTGTTTTTTTTTTTTTTTCTGAAATTTCCTTATTAAAAAAAAATCTCAAAAGAGAAAAGAAAAAAAAAAGCAGAAAGAGAGACACGCGCAAACAGAGACAAAAGGGGAAATCTTGGAACGGGGAAAGAAGTGGGTGGCTTTATATTATGTGTGTGGGTTTGTGTTTTTGTACGTGAGAGAGACGGGTGGCTTCTCTTCTGGTTTGACGTTGACAATAACCTTTTCCTCTTTCTTTCTATTTATTTCCCCTTATGCGTCTTTTCAATTTATTTTTATGTGTTTTTCATTCTTTTTTCTTTTTATTTTTCTCAGAATATATTATATTGTTATTATTATGATTATTATTATTATTATTATATATATCGCAGCAGGTAAACCGACCGATAAGTGAATTTTTTTCCCCATCAGTCTCCTCACTGACGTTGGTTTTGACCATTTTAGAATTTTTGTTGATGTATAAATACGCTGAATTTTAAACATGTTAATATTATAATTTATCATGATGAAATTTTATTTAGATATAATAATTAATTTTTTTTTATAAAAAATAATTAAATAAAAATAACAATTAATGAATTTGGTTTCACCCCACATATACAGACATATATTCGCAATCTACTTTATAATCTTGAAAAGAAGAAGAGGAGAGGGGGGGCAGACAATAAAGTTCGCACTTTTGTGATTGGTCTCTGGTTCCTTCGTCGATGGATTCTTAATTGCGTTTTTTCATTTTTTATTTTTTGTGTTCTTTGGCGTGTCATTATGTTGGCAATATGTGTAAGTGCAAGTGGGCTCCACAAATGGGAAGACCAGATTGCCACTTTTCTTTCCTCTCCCCGTTTTGATCAGGGCAATTGACCTACTTGGGTGTGTTGCGCGTGCACGCTCGCCCACACACACACCCACACGCACGCTCCAGATGGGGAATTGGCACAAGGGTAAATATAATTGTTTTTATTTTTCCATTTCATCATTGGGAATTTTATTCTTGCTTGGACTCATACCTTTTTTTTTTTTCGTCAAAGTCAAAATAATATAAATTTATAGATATGTACAAAATTTTTCATACTTTTTTGGTATTTTTTATATCAATTTTATGCATTTATTTTTTTAAATAAATACTTTATTTTAGATCAAAATTTTTTTTGCAATCATGTATTTTTGGGTTACTGTTTATTTTGTGTTATACTTTAAAAAAAATTATATAGACTAAATTATCTCTAAAATAAAATATTTATATTATTTTTCACTTGTTACGTGAAATAGTTATATATTTTTGTTTTACGCAAATATTTGTATAAGTATAATATCTTTTCTTTTACAGCGTTAAATAAAATTTTTATTTTGATTCTAATATTTACTAATATTATCACTTATAAAAAAAAGCATGTCTAAATATTATATATATTTTTCACTATCATGTACATATTAATAGTTTATTTTTATGTCTAAAATAAATAAAAAAAGTCTCTATATTATTTTTATAATACATATTATAAAAACTAAAAATATTAAAAATGAAATTAATTTTATTAATATGCTATATTTCATATATATATGATGATCTAAACTAAAATTATCATATTACTCTTATGATGATCCTTAGGGCAAATTTATGCAAAATTATGTTTGGTTACAAGAAGCAATATATATTGTTGTCCTTGATTAAGTACTATCATTTTGCCACCTTAAAAAAAATTTGTCATTTGATTTTTGTAAGAGAAAAAATAAATCAGTTAAAATATGTTATCATTTTGAAGGAAAAAAAAGAAAAAGAAATATATATATACATATCTTCTCATTTTTTCTTTGTGCTCTATCTCTCTTTATATTCTCTTCTTTTGTCTTTATGCATTAAATGTCATTTTCTTCTTTTGAGTAGATGGTTCATATGAGCTAATAGTTGTAATCCGTGTAAGACTTCTATAATCTAATGTTTAGTTTTTGGATTACAAATAATGATTCAAGGTACGTATTGTTACCACCAAGCTTAAATTACAGAAATTTTGCTTTTAGTTATGAAAATTAGTAGGAAGTTATGAGATTTGACATATTTATATGTTTAAAAGACCATATATATTTTGATAATACATGATACCATTTTAACAATGATATATTCTTGTATAAAGTAACAAGAAAAAAAAATTGGACTACAAAGGTAAGTAAATAGTTCATATATTAGGAGGCAATGTTTAATAAAAACAAATTTAATACTTTAATTAATCTTAAGAATAATATTTTTGAAAGAGAAAAGTAGGAATAAGACAATTAAGAAAGTATTCTAACATAAATAGGAAAATATTTTAATGATTATTGAAAATAATATCTAATTAAATAGAAAATACTTAACAAAAAAAATAAAATTACCTAAATAATGTATGTGAGTCCACTCCACTTAAAAGAAACTTATCTTCAAGTTTAAATTATAGTTTGGATATAGAGACTTATTTATTGAGTAGAACATATATTTGTAACATTAAAGATTCTTGAAATTCCCCATTTTAAAGGTAGATTGATCATATATGAATTGTCATTAATTTTCTTGAATAATTGATAAGGACCATACTTCTTAAGCTGCACTTTGTTGTAGGAACTAATAGGAAACTACCCCTTACAAAGGAACACCATTACCTAGTCACCCTTTTAAAATAACTGTTTCCTTTAATGTTTATCTGCAGTTCTTTTATATTTCTCGTTAATGACCTTTAACTTTTGTTTCACCTTAAGTTGGACAGATTGCACTTGTTTTGTAAGATGCTCAACTATAATGTTAAGGCCTAGGACTCAAAGAAGGTTGACCAAATCCAGAACATATTATGAACATTTATTATAAATAATAGAAAAAGGGGACTTCCTTATAACGTTGTGTATTGTACTGTTGTACACAAACTTAACTTAACTTAAGGCAAAGTCCCATTGTTTTAACTTGTCTCCTTAAATACTTTAAATAAGATTGCCCAAGGTCTTATTGAGTGATTCAATCTAATCATCTTTTTAGGGGTACTGTTGAACCTAAGGGATAAATCAAATAGTTTCCATAAAGTGATCCAAAAGTGATTGAAAAACCTTGTATCATAGTCAGAAGTGATGAATTTAGTTATTCTATATAAGTGTGCTACTTCTTTAAAGAATAATTGAGCCACATTTAAGGCATTAAAGGTCTTTTGCAAGGAATAAAATGACCTATTTTAGAGAACTTGTTAACAACAATAAATACAGAGTTTATAACATATTGGGTATGAGGTATTCCTAAAATAAAATCCATGGACATGTCTTTCCAAATATTGTTTAAAATAGGCAAAGACATATATAATATTGTATTTTATGATTTACCCTTAGCTATTTAGTAAACATAACATCAATGGATAAATTTGCCAATGTCTCTATTTAATTGCAACCAATAATATCACTCTTAAACAATAGCAATTGTTTTATCACGTTCAAGATGACCTACAAGACCACCTTCATATAGATTACATAAAATTTTCTCCCTCAATGAAGATTGATGAATATAGAGTTGATTTTTGTGCATCAAATAGTCACCAAGACTATGAAAATCATCTATTAGTTGTCTCTAAATACATTTCTCCTAAACAATTTCAAAGTCTTCATTATACTCATATAATTCATGGAGAGATTCAAATCCTACATCTCACTATTTAATGTTATTAGTAATGATACTTTTTTGCTTAAGGCATTAGCAATCTTATTTTATCAGTTAGTTTTATGAAATAACTTGAAAGGGAAGTTTTGTAAGAAATTAGACCACTAGGGATTCATGTCATTACCAATTTACTTCTGACTGTAAAGATATTTAAGAAATTAATGATCAGAGTATAAGATGAACTTATACCTTACTAGATAATGCTTCTAGTGCTTTTAAGCTCTCACAATCGTATAAAATTCCTTGTTATATGTAAACCACTTTTATTGAACTTCACTTAGTTTCTCACTAAAATATGTAACTAACCTTTTCTTTTGAGAAAGAGTTGTATTGACTCTTATTCCATTAGCATTAAATTCAACTTTGAACGACTTCTTAAAGTTGGGGAGGGTTAACATTAGAGTAGTACATAACTTTTCCTTAATAAAAGCAAAGCACTATTATTCTTTATCTCTCCACTAAAACTTGCCCTTTTTAAGACATTTAGTGATAAAGGTCATGATGGTACTAAAATTATAGATGAATTTTCAATAAAAGGTTTTTAGGCTTAATATGTCACTTATTGTTTTAAAGATAGGCGAATCTTGAATTGTTCGTACTTTGTCCTTGTCAACCTCTATACCTTTAAAACTAATTATGTACCCAAAAAGAGTAAATTATTAGTCATGAAACTACACTTATTTAAATTTACATATCACTGATTTTCTTAAAGCACCAATAATACCTTACTTTGATATAAAACATGATTCTCTATTGATTAACAATAAATAAGAATGTTATTAAAATATATGACCATAAACTTGCCAATGAAGGGTTTTAATACCTGACTTATTAACCTTATAAAGGTGTTGAGGGTATAAGAGAGACTAAATAGCGTTACTAGCTACTCATAAAGACTGTTTTAAGTTTTAAATGTAATCTTTCATTTATCTTTAGATTTGATCCTGATTTAGTGATAGCCACTTCAAAGATTGATCTTTGAAAACACCTTGAACTTATCTAGTTAGTCTAACACGTCATTCAGTTAGAGAATAGGAAACTTATACCCAATGATGATCTTGTTGATGACTCAATTATTAACACATATCCAGTAACTACGATCTTTCTTTGGAATTAATAAGATAGGTACCATACATGGGTTCAACTTATTGATATACCCCTTTTATAGTAACTCCTCTACCTTTTCCCTTAAGATCTCACTTTCTTTGAGACTCATCCAATAATGTGACAGGTTAAGGAAACTAGTCCTAAGAACAAAATCAATCTAATGTTGAATATTATTCATTGGTTGCAATCCATTTGATAACTCTTCTAAAATAACATCACTAAACTCTTCTCACAATGGTTTGATTAATTCTAGGAGTTCTATCTTTGGATCATTGGTTACTTCACCTTTTACCACTAACACATGAACTTCCTCTGATTCTTTAATGGCTGCTTCAATTTCTTGATTTGAATAAGTGATTGTGATTGTTAGAAAAGTTCTCCCTTTTACTTGAGAAGTTTTAGGTCAGAATCTTTTTTTTATGAGCAGTAATGTATATTTCACTCCATCATTCTCAAGTTTGTAAATGTTCTTATAGCGTAAGTGTTGAGCATCAACATTAAATTGTCAAGGTTGCCTAAATACTAAGTTGTAAGTATCCATGTCTATAAGATTACAGTAGACCTCATCTGTGTATTAACTAATTGAGAAAGGAATTTTACACCATTTTGTTACTTAGAGTTCTCCAACTATTTTGATCCACCTAATAACGTATGAATTTAGGTGCTTCTTTATTGGTAGCTACAATTTCTTAACAATTTTTTAACCTAATAATATTTTCTTGGCTACCATTATCAGTAATTAAATCACATAAGGTATTGTTGATTATGCACTTGGTATGGAATAACTTGTTTCATTAAATGTCATCCTTTTGTTTAAGAAGCATCAGCTTTCTCATTATATACACAAATATATCATCTTTGTAATCGTACTCCTCACCATTTAGGTAGCAGTAAACTTCCTTACCTTCATCTCCAACTGCCTCCTTTTGCTTTACTACATTCACTGTTTTTTAATGTGGGCAATCACTAAAACAATAACCTACCTTATTACATTTAAAGCATTTACATAATGTAGGCTTCTCATAAGGATTAACATTTAAAACAATAACTTTCTTAACAAGCGGTTGTTTGCTTACAATTTTGTTAGTTATCACCCTCTATGGCTAGCTTAATGTCTTCTGCTTTTCCTTCTCTGCAATAAACTTATTATATTCAACATAAAACTTACAAGAGGATTTAAACCTATTTTTTCTTGCAACATTATTTTAGCTTTTAATGCCATATTCTTAGCTTTAGATATGTTCAGCAACATTTGAACTCCAATTTTATCTTAGATGAATGATTTTAATTCATTAAAGTATCTTGAGACTTGTTAGCTTTTTGATTTTATCAAGTTATTGCGCTCAAATAATTTGAAAAATTTTGATGAGTATTCATGAACGAACTGATTACCTTAGTTATAACATTGATATTTCTGAAAAAAGACCTACTCGTAATCTAGAGGAAAAAATGTTCCTTTTAAAAGTTGCTTCATTTTATACCAATATCTATTTGGAGCCTTAGCTTCTTTTCTCTTGTGATCTTTTGTTCGTTCCCACTAAGTAAATACTCCTCCTTTTAGTTGACAAGTAATTAATATAACCTTTTATTCTTCAAATATCTTAATGTAATTAAAGAATCTTTTTACTTTAGTTAATCAATCCATAAAACTTTCAATATTGAATTCACCATTAAAGATAGTGATGTTTACTTTTAGTCGATTCATCTAACATTTTAGGATGTCGAGGTTATCGTTATTCATATCTAACATAATTTGGATACTTGTCAAAATCACCATCCTCGTTATTAGAATTTGTTACATAAGCTTGACACCTAGGTAAATTTATTGCTTCATCAGAATCCACTATATAAGGTTGACGCCTATATGGATTGGTAGAGACTAATCGAGCAAAAGGTTGACTGTGAACAAAATTTTTTGCTTGATTCCTTTCATCTTTTTGGTTTTGTTTACACCTCCCACTTGGAGAGCTTTGAGTCAATTGTTGATGACTTTTAATCCATGTTTCAATAGAAAAAACCTCTAGCTAGGTTTTGTAATGTTGCCTCTTGGGCACGGATGGCTGTCTAGAGGGTAGGCATCCCCTAACCTTTACTAGCAGAATGGTTTTTATTCCCTTCATCTTGTGCTACCATCAAAATAGACAAGAATTAATATAAGGATCTTTTTAGCTCTCACACTCAAAGGGGGAAGGGGTGAATCAGTGTGAGGTGCTTACTTTTTACAAACCTTTCCGAATTAACCTTTGTGACTTGTTATAATCGATGATCCAATTTTTATCTTTCTTCTTTATGTGAGTGTGGCTATACAGATATCAATCAAACGCAAACACCTAAGAACACACGACAATTTTTATGTGGTTTACCCACAAGGTGTGAGCTATGTCCATAGTGTGATCTATGTTTATGATGTGATAAGATCACTCCTAAATCACACAATCTACTCTTGTTATCAAGAAATATAGTTAATGTCGTAGAAGGATTACTCCTTAATCACTTACAATGATATCTCGATCAAAGAGTTGATCTCTTGATCACTCTAAGGGTATCCTACCCTTTTTCAATAAGTTTATCAAAAGGTTTGTGACTAACACTTTCTTGAGAAAGATCACTTAATGTGCATAGGCTGTTAGTGCAAAATGTGGATCTTCTCCTTCCTTTGTTGTTAGTGCTACTTTGGTAGATTCTCTTCCCCTGCTGCCAGTGCTGCTTTTTTTACTACCTTAGCATGTTGCCTCACCTGCTACCTTGGCAAGTTGCCTCACTTGCTGCCTTGGTAGGTTCTCTTCCCTTGTTGGTGCTGTCTGCCCTGCTGCTGGGGCAAGTTTTCTCCTCTTGTTGTTAGTGCTATCTGCCCTGTTGTCGGGGCACGTCTTTTTCTCCTGCTGTTGGTGCTGTTTGCCCTACTGCTAAGGCAAGTTTTCTGCTCCTGTTGTTGGTATTGCTTGCCCTGTTGTTAGTTCTGCAAGTTGTTGGTTATGATTCACCTATTACTAGTTGCTGTGTTAGTTGTGCTTACTATTGCAATTACGGGTTGTGCTTGCTGCTACAATTATTAGTTGTGTTACAAGTTGCTTTCTTCCTCTTTGGTGGCTATTACACCTTTTTCTTTATTGGTTTACCAGTTGTTGCACCTTTCCTTGATTGGTTATTATAACTTCTTCCTTGGGTGTTTGATTAGTTGTTGCACATTCTCCTCTGGTTTAGTGTGACTATTACACGTCTCCTCTAGTTTGGTGTGGTTACTGCACGTTTTCTTCTTCTCTTTTTGGTTTGGCCAGCTACTGCTTTCTTTTTCTCCTTTTGGTTTGACCAGTTGTTGCTTTTTTCTCCTTTTGGTAGGGCTGTCGATTGCTGCAACTCCTCCTTTGATTGGTATGGCTGCCTACTTTTTTGGTGGCTGTTGTCACCTCTTAGTTGCTTACACCTCTCCTTAATGCTGTATCTCTCTCGGCCAGCTGCATCTCTCCTTGGTCCTGCACTCTTGGTTGGTCACTCTCTTTTTGGTGGCTACCTCTCTCTTTGCAATTGTTTGGTCATTCTTTTATAGCATACACACATCTTGAAAGATGCATTGATGTATTTATAGGCTTTGAGATTTAAGGTTGCATAATCATCAACTATTAGCATTAATTCTTAAGGGTTGCACTACAATTAACAACCAGATTTAATTCCTAAAATTTAGAGTCAATGATTAACATTGATTTCCTAAAATTTAGGGTTAACGGTTAACATTGACTTATTGACATCAGAGTTAACTTACCATTAACGTTATTGACCAATGATTTCTCTGCATCTTAATGACATTCAAAACATTAAATTAACATGAATATTTGTGTGTGATGCTGTTGATAGTAAATCCACTATTAGCTATTAAAGATGGACTCAACGACTTGTTTTAATATCACTTAATGCAGTGTTTAGAGAAAGTAAAGTTAATACTTGGATTAAACTTAAGAATAATATTTTTTAAAGAGAAAGGTAAAGATAATATAAATATTTTATTAAGATGTAATTTACTAGAATGTTTTAATCCTTTGAACTTATACATATTTAGAGATAAAATTGATTAATTAATTGAAAAAATACTCTAAATTGATTAGAAAAACACTTTAATGCCTAATAAGAATAATATTTAGTTAAATAAAAAATACTTAAAAATAAAAAATAAAAATTTTAAAATAATTTTATAAAAATTTAAATAATAAAATTATATGTAAAATTCAAATTTTAAAAAATTTTTCTTTGAATTTCTCAAGGTTCTTCTAATCTATAAAATTTTAAATTACTCATTCTATATATTATATTATTACTAATATTGGTGGTCATTGTAGTTAAATAATAATAATAATAATAATAATAATAAGCATAGACAACAAAAGCCAACCAATTGTGTTTCGCACTTATAAAGTATTTTTCTAAGACAAAACCCAATTGAATTCTTATGCTAAATGTAAATATCATTTTTGTTAAATTAAAAAAAACCTTTAAAACTGTCACTCATTACATTCAAATGTTTGACATGAAAAACTAAATGCTTTTTTTTTCAAGTATAAAAAGGCAAGTTGTTGTCTATTTATGAAAATAATTGGAGCATATGGATCGCGAGTTCCCTGCCAAAAGTTTGTACTTTTCCCCATAAAGCAAACAGTGTTGATATTCCAAATTAGATCTTCTTGGGAAGGATGGGTTCGAATACTTGACTGCAGATATGAGATTCACGTAAAATTGATCACCCATTTTTAATTGTCTAGCGTATGGCTGAATGAGCCATTTAAATAGATATTAAAATTAATTTCCTTTTTTCTTTGAATCAATATATAAATAAATGTTTAAATTTGTATTTTTTAATAAATCTTGTCCAACCTTTGAAAACTAACAAAATATAACCTATAGAATTTGTAATATTAAATCTGCCACACCATCAAATTTTTCTAACAAAAATTATTAGATCTAGTTACATGGTAAGCTGATACGGTAAGTGAGGTAACGTGGATTAGAGACAAATATGATCAGTAGTATTTGTGCTTGACATATTAGATTTTGGTCATCTAAGCTATATATTCAGGCTATAATCTAGGCTTAGTTTCCTAAGGATTCACTTTTTTTTTTTTTTTTTTTGTAAATTATGTGTTCAAATTTAACTCTCTAAATTTCATTTCCACATATTTGTTTAACAAACGAGAGTCTATAATGTTAAATTATAATTATTAATTTTTAAATAGTAACAAAATACACGTTTTTATTTGTTATTTTTTTAAAATTTATTATATGTTTCATACTTTTCAAGTACTTGTTTGCATCTTTTAATCATTGATGACACAAAATTTATAGTGATTGTAATATTTTTAAAAATTTTTATTATGTTTAATTTGTGTGTATAAAAATTATTTATTAATATAAAACATTAATACTTTTAATAAAAAAATTCATTAATTAAAATCTAACATATTATGCTTTATTTAAATTATATTAATAATTATTTTAAATATTAGCTTATTTTATTTATTTTACTAAATTGAGAAACATTTTGGTTGATTATAGGTAATTCTTAAAGTTGAAAAGGCTTACGTAGCATCTGACAATTTGATTTGAGTTCATATTTTTTTTGTGAAATCTTATATTTATTAGATTAACAACTATAGCTAAAAACATAAATTAAACTAAATTTATAACACTAATTTTTCATTAAGTGCATATATAATAATGAAGTTTTGAGTTATAGTTCATTATCATTGCCCATTATGTCTATTTTATGATTATGAAAGTACATGATGAAAGCATGAGTTGCGAACTATGATCTATAAAAGTGTAAATAGCTTATACATCACTTTTTTTTAAAAACAATTTTAGTATAAAATTGCTCCTATATGTACATGGTGAAAATTTTTATTACACTTTTTAGAAAATTGATTTAAAATTCAAATAATTTAATATTTAATAAATCATATAATTATACTCTAATTTATTGAACGCGGTTTAAATTATTTGGAATTTTCAAATAGTAATGATATAGAGATGTTATTAATTATAGAATGATTAGTTATTGAATAGTTAATTAAAATTTGATAAAAATAAAACAAGTCTATTTAATTGAGCATAAGTTTAGTCAATTAAATTTTTAAAATTTAAAATAAAAATTCAATAGACTACTTAATTGAAATTTAATTAAAAATTATGTTTTTTCTTTTAAACTTAACATCAAAATTCAATTAAAGCTTAATCGATAAAATAAATTCTAAGGATTAAGATCTTTTATCTAGTTATCCTTTATCACATTTCCACTTCCTTTATTAAAATTTAGACTTTTGGCATGAGATGCTAGTGGTATGGCTTCAAGAATCGTGCCACTAGTAGTGTTTCTTTCCCTTCACTTCTTCAGCTGATGTAAGGATATGACTATTTTCAAGCTTTATAATTGGCCTTGGTCCAGTGTGGGGAAGCTAGGTCCAAGGACTATGTATACACCTCTGTATAAGTGTTGCGTCCAAGTTTCGGCCAAAAAAATTGGGAAGATCAAACAAATTTGAACTGCTTACATCATAGTGGTAGTAATGTAAAGACCATAAGTCAGGGGAGGACCTTGTGGAAGCCCTCATTATCTGAGTGCTGAAGATGCCTTATGTGGATTAAAGATTTGTTAGGTTTAGGCGTTAGAAATTAACCTGTAACTAAAAATTAATGACTAATACCTCACAGGTAAAATCAAATGGTACAAATAATACACCAAAACTTGATTCATAGCAGCGATTAGAAATTATAGCATAAACTCTTAAATTATGGGCATATTACTTGTTGCAATAGCTTGTTGGCCATCGTGTTTATTGTCACAACAATAACTTGTGTGCAACAATTTTTGTGGTTATCGCAACAATAACTAACCACTTTATAAAACCTTTAATAAACATTTAGTTCACAAAAAACGTCTTTAGCACACTTACTTACATGGGTTGAGTCTAATTTTCAATAAGGGAAGTGAAAATGAGGCAAAGGCTAAGTAAGAATAAAGTAATTAAGGAATCTGGTGAAGGTTACTAGAATAAGGAAATCCATCGAGAGTGGGATAAAGCTAAGCCAGGTGCTACAGGTAAGGAAGGTTTTTCAATTTTATAAAATTAGAGTATGAAAGTGAAAGATAAGCCAAAAGAAGATATCTAAATCCTTAGACATAGCTTTTCTAGATAGAGCTTTGGCATACAATTTAAAAGAAAAGAAGAAAAAAAAAAATTTTCTTTTAATTGTTCTTAATACCATTACTTTATTTTATTAGTCATTGTTGAGAGTTAATGTATACTCTTCATTAATGTTTATTATTGACGATAGGATATTTGTTGCAAGCATTATTGAAGCAAACAAGTATAAGTCTTTAATACATTTACCATCCAATTGTTGTCTGCATGTCGTAGTTGGCACTTCCTAGCCACTTACCAAGGGATTTAAGTGGCAATTTGGGTGCAGTAGCTAGCTCCCAAACAGGGCAATGACAATGGGGGATATCCCCTAAGTGGTAATGAGCCCTTTTTAGCCACTCTCCTAGGGACTCAAGAAGTGTCTGGCTCCTCCAACCATGTCCAAGGGCATGAAGTCTAATTAAAGCTAACATAAGTAAATAGTTACCATGTAGATGATGAGATCAAGAAATTATGCAATTGATTGGTTGTTGGCCTAGTCTCACAAAACCATCTACTCTAATATTAATAGTATATTAATTAAGTGCAACACCAAAATAATACCTAAAAGTAAGTAAGGTTTGATGTGACAGTAACTCTAGTGTTTGTTAACAATTTGACAATGATAATAGATTATAAAGGATTGTAGAGAATATTCCAATGATGGGGAGCATTATAAATATTGTGATCTTGAATAAGATGACTAAGATAGGTCATAAGTTTAGGTTTGTCAAATTTATTAGCCGATAGGATGCCATTAATGTTGCTTAAATACTGAAGGAGGAGAGGCTACTTTGGCATGGACTGGGAGTCAAAATTGCTAGTTATTCTTGTTGAGCCAATCTTTGATGACTAATATTGGATTTGTTGTGAACAGCATATCATATATTTGTCCTTGTTGATTTGATATTGTAAGTGTTGTTGAGATGTATTTGCTACATTTATAAAATGTTGGCAACTGATTCATTCAAGAGTTAAGGAAAACGGTGTTGGTGAAATGTGACAAGAATGAGGAGAGAAAGCAGGGCCAAAATTAGGATGTTGCCAGCCCCACCTTATGTTGCAAAAAATGATGAGTTGATTCAGATTGCTAGTGGTGTTTTGGTTGTAAAGAAAGCAATAGTTGCTATAACTGGTTGTTTGTAAGATTGCCCTCAATGTGGCACGAATGAAATTTCTTTGACAAGACATGTGTCATTGTTGCCTTTGGGATTGTGCTTAGTTGTGGCACTGCAAGTTAATGTTGACCATTGACCCTAAATTCAAGGAGTCAATGCTAACCGTTGACCCTAAATTTAAGGAGTCAATGCTGACTGTTAACCCTAAATTCAAGGAATCAATGCTGATTGTTGATTGTAAGATAATGCTTAAGAATCAATGCTAACCATTGATTATAGGGCAATCTTAAATTCAAGGCTTATAAATACTTATGTAGTTGCCAAAAGAAAGCTAGGGCATGAAAGAGAGAGACAGAAAAAGTGTAGAGAATGTGAGGGGTAGAGAAAATCAGCAAAGAAAATGCTAAATAAATCTAGTAGTAGAAAAAAAGAGCTACTAGCAACAGAAAAGAAAAAGCCTTCAGTAGCAGAAAACAAAAAACAGCAGTAGCAGAAAGAGAAAAAAAAACCTATAGAGATGAGAAAAGTTTTAGAAAAGAGAGAACATATGGACAAAAGAGAACCTGTAGAGAAGAGAGAACTTACAGAGAAGAGAGAACATGCAGAGGAAAGAACTTGCAAAGGAGAGACAGTAATAGTGGCAGAAAGTGTTGAGCCTATCTTTGATGACTAATGTTGGATTTGTTATTAACAGCATCTTACATTGTTGTTTATATTGATTTGATGTTTTGAATGTCGTTGAAATGTATAGAAGTTGTTGGGCAAAATCATTAATGGGAAGTCAATTCTAAAATCAATGAGTTAATGTTGATTATCGACCTTAACAATAAAGAGAGGTTGAGCGGCAAAAGGTGTACAGTTGACCAAAGAGAGGTTGAGCAGCAAAGAGAGAGACAACCACTAAAGAAGAGAGTAACCGGCCAAGGCAAAGAAAGTAGCTACCAAGGAAAGTAACAGTCGGCCAAGGAAGTTACAATAAAGCCAACCATAGAAAAGGTGATAGTAACTACCAAATAAGGAGGCAACCACATAAATCAGAGGAGAGGACTTGTGATAGCCACACCAAACTAGAGGAGAAGGTGTGTAGCAGTCACACCAAATCAAAGGAGAGGGCTTACAGCAACTACACCAACTAGAGGAGAAGGTATACAGTAGCCACACCCAATTAGAGGAGAAGGCTTATAGCAACTAGACCAAACCAAAGGAGAAGGTGTGCAGCAACCATACCAAATCAGAGGAGAGGGCTTACAGTAACCACACTAAATTAGAGGAAAAGATGTGCAGTAGCCATACCAAATCAGAGGAGAGGGCTTGCAGCAAACACACCAAACTAGAGGAGAAGATGTGCAGCAGGCACACCAAACTAGAGGAGAGGACTTGCAATAGCCACACCAAGGAGAGAAAAACATACAGCAGCCATACTAAGGAGAGGAGACATGCAACAACCATACCAAGGAGAGAAAAACATATAGTAGCCACACCAAGGCGAGAAAGATGTGCAGTAGCCACACTAAAGAGAGAAAAACGTATAGTAGCCACCCTAAGGGGAGAAGAATGTGTAGCAGCCACCCTAAGGAGAGAAGAATGTGCAGTAACTACACCAAGGAGAGAAAAATGTGCAGCAGCACCCTAAGGAGAGAAGAAAATGCAGTAGCTACACCAAGGAGAGAAAAATGTGCAGCAACACCCCAAGGAGAGAAGAAAATGCAGTAGCTACACCAAGGAGAGCAAAACATATAGTAGCCATACCAAAGAGAGAAAAATGTATAGTAGCTACCCTAAGGAGAGAAGAAAATGCAGCAACTACACCAAGGAGAGAAAAACATGCAGTAGCTACCTTAATGAGAGAAGGACATGTAGTAGCCATCAAAGAGGCATTTTGCAGCATAACTAGTAGCTTGTAACACATCTAGCAACTGATAGTAGGTTAAGCACAAAGAGCAATTGTAGCAGCTGAAGCACAACTAGCAATAGTAGCAAGGGCAGCCAGCAATACTAGCAATTGTAGCGCCAATAGAAAGTCTAGTATGCAATATGAGCATTGCAGTGCTAGCAACAAGTCCAGCAGGTAATACTAGTAATTGCAGCACCAATAGCAAGTCTAGTAGGCAATACTAGCAATTACAGCGTCAGTAGCAAGTTTAGCAAATAATACTAGCAATTGCAGTGCTAGCAGCAAGTCCAGCAGGTAATACTAGCAATTGCAGCACCAATAACAAACAATAACAGCAAGCAGAGGGAGTTATATTAGCAGATTGTAGTAGCACAATTAGCAACTTGCAGCAGCACAACTTGCAGTAGTATAATCTGCAGCAGTGGGAGAAAGCAGTGTGCAGCACAACTAGTAATTGCAATAGAAGGAGAAAGTAGCGTGTAACACAACTAGCAGCAATTGCAGTAGCAAAGGAAACAGTAATAGCAGCAAGTGCAGCAAATAATAGCAGCAAGTGCGGGCAACGATAGCAGCAAGTGTAGGCAATAATAGTAGCACGTGTAGGTAGCAATAGTAGCAAGTGCAAGCACGACCAGCAGTAAGTTCGGTAACTTACAACAACAGGGAAGAAAATGTGCCCCGATAACAAGTCCAATAGCTTGCAGTAGTAGAGAAGGTAACTTGCCAAGGTAGTAAGTGAGGCAACCTAACAAGGTAGCAGGTGAGGTAGCACCGATAGTAGAGGATAAAACTTGCCAAGGCAGCGGGTGAGGCAGCACTGATAGCAGAGGAAGAGGACTTGCTAAGGCCGAAAGAGGCAGCATTGGCAGTAGAGGAGAGAACCTACAGCAAAGAGAACCTATAAAGGAGAGAACCTGCAGCAGAGATAACCTGTAGTGGAGATAACCTATAGCAGAGATAAACGACTGCAGAGATAACCTGTAAAGAAGAGACTGAGAAAGCCTGAGGAAAGAGAAGATCCATTTTCTGTAATAACAGCCTGTGCACATTAAGTGATCTATCTCAGGGAAGTCATTATCATAAACTGTTTATGTATTTTGTAAAAAAAGGTGAGATACCCTTGGAGTGATTAGGAGATTAGTTCGTTGAGTGATTGGGAGATCATCTCATCTAGTGATTGGGAGATCATCGTAAGTGGTTGAGGGGTGATCCTTTCACAACCAAACTGTATTCCTTGATAACAAAAATGAATTATGTGATTTAGGAGTGATCCTATCACACTGTGAATGTAGCTTACACATTGTGGGTGAACCACGTAAAAATTGTCGTGTGTTCTTTAGTACTTGCATTTGATTGATATCTGTACGACTGTTTTTACGTAAAGAAGAAAGATAAAAATTGGATCATCAGCTTTAACAAGTCATAGAGGTTAAATCTGGAATGATTTATAAAAAGCGAACATCTCATATTGATTCACCCCCTCCCCTCCTCAATGTAAGATCTAAGAAGGTTCTTATTAAAGATTAAAGAAAGATAATAACAGCAGCAGAAAGAAAAGGAGAAAACCTACAGAGAAGAGAATCGGTAGAGTAGAGCAAAACCTGTAGAGGAACTGGTAGAGAGAGTTACAAAAATAGGCAGAAAGAGTTATAGAAACAAGCAGAGAGAGCTGTAAAAATAGGTAGAGAGAGCTACAGAAACAAGCAGAGTGAGCTACAGAAATAGGCAAAAAGAGTTGTAGAAATAAGTAGAGAGAGTTGTAGAGAAAGAGCTGCAAAAACATGTAGAGAAAGTTGCAGAAACAAGTAGAAAGAGTTACAGAAATGGGTAGAAAGAAACTTGGTAAAGGCAGAGAGAAACCTGTTAAACACGACAGAGAGAAAGGAAGGAGCACAACAAAGAGAAAGTTGTGAAACTGGTAGTGAAGAAGGAGAGATTGGTAGAGTTTGAGCAGAGACCAGTAGTGAAGAAAGAGAGAATGGCAGAAAGCTTAAGTAGAGATTGGCAGTGAGGAAAGAGAAGATTAGTTTTTTGCAATAGTAGCCTATACACATTGAGAGATCTTTCTCAAAGAAGTTATTATTATACTCTTTTTATAAAACTTATTAAAAAAAGATGGGAAACCCTTAGAGTGATCAAGAAATCATTATAAGTGGTTAAGGAGTGATCTTTCCATAGTGGTTAAGGAGAAATCCTTTCACAACATCAGCTATATCCCTTGATAACAAGAGTGAATCGTGTGATCTAGGAGTGATCCTATCACACAATGGTTGTAACTCATACTTTGTGGGTGAATCATGTAAAAATTTTGTATGTTCTTGGATGTGTGTGCTTGCTTGATATCCATATAGCCGTTCTCACATAAAAAAGCAAGATAAAATTGGATTATAAACTTTAATAGGTCACAAAAGTTTAATCCAGACAAATTTGTAAAAAGTAAGTATCTCATATTGATTTATCCCTCCTTTTTTTAGTGTGAGATCTAAGAAGGTTCTTATCAATTCTAAATTAAGGGCTAAGGTATTGAGTGCTCAATAATTGACAAAAAGGAAACATTACTCATAAAAATAAGGTGTATTAGGTCAAAAGGCGATGGGTATGTCTTATAAGGATGCAGTGGTGAGCAAATCGGTGGGAGGGTGTAGATGGTTGATTGAAGAGTAGGGTGAATTTATGCTCAAAGTAAATTAGATGCCAATAATTCTTTTACACCATACTAAGGCCTTAAAGTCTATATGACTTCATTAAAGCATGGTTAAAGTGGTTTGCAACCCACATTAATTGAAGAATTAAAGAATCAGTTAAAAAGAGCAATCACCGTCCATTGAAGATTACAATAATGGGAGCTTTAAGATTCTGTTGACATTTGATTCTAAAGAAGACATTATGGAGCAACTTAAAGGTTACAAGGAGTGGATCCATGGGTTGTTCTAGAGTCTCATACCATAATCAATAAAGAAGCTTAGCACAAATTGAAGGGTTTAGGTATTGTTAGACAGGTTGTTGTTTTAGGCATGGTCTTGTAAGTTGCTTTCTTGCTTAGCTAAGAAGTGAGGTGCCTATTTAGGGATGGATTTTATAGTTTGATTAGAAAAGGGCAATTAAATTAGTGCCATTTGTTGATGTTAGTGAGGGTTGAGGTGGTTATCCCTTACGGTGGCAATAGAGGTCAACAAGTAGGTCATCATTTTAAAAATTACATAGGAAGGGATTACTGGCAATGACTTATTAAAGAGATGGGTGAAGATTAGAGTGATACTAGCCTTAAAGGGAAATGTTACAAAAGGCACTAGCATTACTCCAACTAAGGTAACCAACTTGAGTAACAACTTTGCTCAAAGTTCATTTATAACTGTTAGAGGTAGTTAGGGCAAGCCATGTGGTGTAGCAAAATGACACAGTAAAGTAAAGAAGAGGTAATCTTGGCCTAGGGTAATGGTAGGCCTAATCTAGGAGTTTAGGCTAGTGGGGCAAGTGAAGTTAGGGGTTGGGTTGCCTAGAAGTTCATTTGATATGAGCATTGCCTGAGAGGTTGTAGTGGATTTGGTAAACAATAGAGGCTTATTAATTGAAGGGAAAGCTAGTAGATTAAATTATAGGGGCTTAAATAATAAGGATATAATGGGCAATTGATGTAAGCCATATCTTATCTACTCTCCTATCTAAGGCTAAGGTGCATGCTTATGCTAAATAAGGAAGTTTGAGGTAGCTGGGTAGGTTAGAACATCACTTAGATAAAATTAGAGGCAACCGAAGCATCTTTAGTAAGTAAGAAGGGCGATGTGGGGTGAGGTATAATTGCTGCTAGTAAGGAAGGAGTAGGGGATTAATGGGTGCGGTTGAGCCAGAGCCATGATGAGTACTTAGAGGTGGCAGGGGAGGCTAAGGTGACTTCTAGTGGTAGGAATGGTAGCAATAAGGGCAAATTATGCTTTTATAACCATAAGGAAGATGAAAGGGAGGTGTTAATAAGAGATGTTTCAATGACAATGACAATGACGCTTATAAGGAGGAAGGACAAAGTAGTGGTAAGGAAAAGACAGGGTAGAAAAGGCATAGGTGTAAGGGTGAACCAATGTAAACTTCGCAAATTAGTTTAAGATGGGGATGGTAGAGCCATGTTGAATACTTAAAGGTAGTAAGGAAAGCCAAGGTAACTTCGAATGGTAAGAATGACAACAATAAGGGTAGATTATACTTCAATGAACATAAGGAAGATGAAAGAGATATGTTATTAGGAGATATTTCAACAACAATCATGCTTGTAAGAAGTAAGGGCAAAGTAATGGTAGGAAAAGACAGGGTATAAAGGGCAAAAGCATAAGGGTGAACCAATGCAAACTTGACAAATTAGCTTAGGGTGTAGTTTTTCCAAAATGAGACATTTTTTTAAAAGAGGCACAACTCTCAAACCAGCATATTTTCATAATGAAATTATCAAAAAGAGTCATTAAGGTTGCTCGACTTGGGCAAGACTATACGGTTAATTGTTTACAAAGAGGAAAAGATAATTATTAGGCAATTGTCTTCTATAGAAAAGGACGACAGGGACTATTAAGTTAGTTTTGGTTGTTGGGGTAAGTAAGGGATGTCTCTACACCTAATGATTGTCTACAATATTAATGTTAAAGCATTAAGGAGTCCATAAAATGTAAAGCAATTCAAACATGAGTTAATTGAGTTAATATAGGTATTTTTTTTATATAAGAGACAAACTTTCTTAATCTGATAAAATTGATCTTAAAATAATTATGGGGAGGGTAAGAGATTTAAGTGTTGGCTATTGAATCAATTAGGACATTAAAGGGTTTAGCAGTGTTTTGGAAAGACTTAATTTTTTTGGTTACAACACAAGTTGCTTTTAGGACCTAGTTTCTTTAGGGTTTTAATCTAATTAATTCAACTTGTTTCCTAATTTCTAAAGGGTGCATAACAATTTGATTCAAGGATTCCTAGTATAAGTCGTTTAGTCGGTTCTTTATCACCTTAATTCCTTCTAAAACTTCCTTTTTTCCCTTTCTTTCTTTCTTTTCTTTCTTTTTTTATTTTTTTTCTCAAATTTTTTTATTCAAATCAATCATCCACAAAATTAAAACAACTACAAAAGCAAAAAGTTGATTAAAACAAATAAAAAGAATAAGCAAAGAAATATAAAGAATGAATAAAACATAAAGAAAAGTATTAATCAAAGATAGATAAATGATACTTATCTTGTTTCTAGAACTATAGCTCTGATACCAAATGATAAAGAACCCACTAGATGACTTGTCTTAAGAACCCTTAAATTGAATTATTATGCATAACCTAGAAAATTAGGAAACAAGTTGAATTGATTTGATTAATACACTAAGGAAACTAAGTCCTAAAAGCCCCAATCTTAAGATGGCACAAAAGTTAATCACTCCTTTGATAAGTCAAGACAACGTATTCTTCCAAGAACATAGAAAAGAAAAACAAAGCAAAGCTTGCTAAAAATACCTTATTATTATTTGTTCTTATTTTATATAGTTGTAACCTTTATATAGGCATTTAAACATTACAATCTTATAAGAAAAAAGTGTTTCTTATCATACTTATATAGGAAAGACCTTAATTATAGGGGATCTCTTTAATTAAGGAATACAAATCTACCTTAATATAGGAATCCTTAAAAGACTACAACAAATGACAACTAGGTATAAAAGTTAAAGTAAAAACCCTATCTAATGTATTAAGACTCAGATGAACTTATAAGCCTAAATAAACCTAAGAAGTTAAACCTTTTTACATGTATATTCATGCTTAACTTAAAATCTAGCAACCCAAAACAAAAACAAGCCCTTCAATATAACTTAACATATATATTGAGTCTTTTTTTTAACTTAGTCATATGGTTTGAACTTATATCATGGGATCCAAGCTTGGTTCTTCAAGTTCTAAGCCTTATTCATCATCTTGCACATAAAGATAAGTAATTATCTTTAGTGTAGCATTGGAAACATCTAAAATAACATTATAATCTTTTAGAGCAGTCTCTTTGTCATGCATATCCATGATTAAGCCTTGTAAAATCTCTTTCATCTTTTTTGTCCTAGCCCTTTAATACAAATTAACATATAGATTGAGTCTTTCTTTAACTTAATCAGATGGTTTGAACTTATATCATAAGATCCAAGCTTGGTTCTTCAAGTTCTAAGCCCTATTCATCATCTTGCATATAAAGATAAGTAATTATCTTTACTTATCAAAATAAGTAATACATCAACTTTAAATCAAAATAAGTTACTAAAGTCATAATAATTCTAAATGAAACCTCTTTTGAAATTGGAGAGAAGGTTTCATGCTAATTAATACATTTTTTTTTT
>CM038602.1:4883803-5074015 GCA_021533255.1 Ceriops tagal
TTTTTTTTTTGAATGAAACCTTTACTCACAAGTTTAGCCTTATATCTCTCAATATTACTAGAAGAGTCTCTTTTGGTTTATAGACTCATTTACAACCAATAGCTATAGTTATTTCTAGTAATTTAACAAGGTCCTAAACTTTATTAGCTATAAATTTCATTTCTTCCTTTATAACATTATATCATAATTTATGACATTTCACCCTTTATGGCTTTTGAAAATGTGCAAGGATTATCCTTATAATTAACATCAACTTATTATAGGTATATAAGATAGTCATTAAGATATGCAAGTCTTTTTAGCCTTGAGGATTTCTTAACCCCTTCATTTTATAGATTTTCATCATATGGTTCAAGTAACACAAGATCTACATTGGCTTGTATTGCATTGGACACTTGATCTTTAATTTGTTGTTCTTCAACATTATTATATGAATCTTCTTGAATAAAAACTAAACCTCTAAAATTTATAGGAAATTTAGTAAAGTCCTTACTTTCCCCAAATTACACATTTCGAGAAAACTTATTACCACTAAACTTAAATTCCTAAAGAAATTTTGCTTTCCTACCTTTAATAATTATAGGCATATTTAATGAATGATAAAATCTAAATCCTTTAGAATTTATTACATAGCTTATGAAAAATCCACTATTCATCTTTAGATCTAATTTCTTTAACTATGGATTATAAATCCTTAATCTGGCAAGGCAAGCCCATACATGCATATGTCATAAACTTAGTTTTCACCAGTTCCATAATTCAAATGCGGTTTTAGGAACAACCTTTGATAGAATTCTATTTAAGATATACACTATAGTTTTTAAGGCTTTATTCCATAAACTTAGTTTTTAAAGTTCCTTAAAAAGGAAAGTATTATTGCATAATATATCACTCTAGATACATCTCAAGAGAGTATAGATGGAAAGTATTATTGCATAATATATCACTCTAGGCTTTATTTCATAAATGTGCTACACCATTTTGTTGAGGTATACCTAGAGTAATATATTATATGGTAATATTCTCCTCTTCAAGGAATTTAACAAATGAACTTTTTTGTTGTTTTATCTTTAAGTACCTTCCATAATACTCTTTGCCCTTGTCAAATCTTACAATTTTAATCTTTTTATCATTTTGTTTCTTTACTTTAACCTTATATGTTTTGAAAGTTTCAGTTGCTTTAACTTTATCAAATAATAAGTAAAGGTACACAAATCTTGTATGTCCATTAATAAATGAGATAAAATATCTTTGACCATTAAAATAAGGAGTGAAAAATGGTCCACAAATGTATTTATGTATAATCTCAAGAATTTTTAAGTTCTCTTAGCACTTTTAATGTTCTTGTTGGTTTGCTTACCCTTTATGCAATCCACATAAGCACCAACATCTATAAAGTCAAAAATTGTTAAAATTTCATCATTTATAAGTCTTTTTATTCTTTTTCAAAAGATATGACCTAATTTTTTATACCATAATTAAGAAGATTACTTATTTATAATATATCTTTTTGTAATAATATTATCATGCAATGTAGTATTGTATTCCTAACTAAGGTTTTGATCAAATTTGGATAAACTATTAACCATATATCCAAAATCAATAATGGTTTTATTTTGTAAAATACTAAAATTATAATTTTTAAAATTAAATTAATAACCAATATAAGCTAATTTAAAAATAAAAACTAAATTTTAAAAAAATGATAGAACATAAAAGTATTTTAAAAGTTTAAAACTATTGAGCCCATTTTTTATGGTTAATATTGGATTTGTTATCAACACCATCTCACACAGTTATATATGTTGATTTGAAGTTATAAATGCCGTTGAGATGCAGAGAGGTCATTAGAAAAAACCGATGATGACAGGTCAACCCTGATGTTGAGGAGTCAATGTTGACCGTGACCTTAAATTTTAGGCGTTAAGATTGATCGTTAACCGTTGACCATTGATGTTAAATTTTAGGAATTAAATCTGGTTGTTGATTATAAGGTAATCTTTGGGAATCAACGATGACCGTTGATGATCGTGTAGCCCTAATCTTAAGGTTCTATAAATACCCTTATGTGTCTTGCAAAAAAAAGGTGTGTTGCAGAATTTTGAGAAAGCCGACCAAAAGAGAGAGAACAACAAACCTAAAGGCAAAGAGAGGGTGAACGATAAAGAGAGAGGTAGCCACCAAAGGAAAGAGTGACCGACCAAGGCAAAAAAGATAGTCATCAAGAGTGGTGCAGCTAGCCAAGGAGAATACAGCAGTTACTAATGAGAGGTAACAAGGCAGCTAGCCAAGGAAGGAAAGAAATAGGGCAAGACAACTGACCAAGGAAAGTGCAGCAGCCACCAAAGGAGAGGCAGTAAGGTAGCCAGCCAAGGAGGAAAGAAAGAGAGCAAGGTAGCTAGTCACCCGTACCAATAAACACCATCAAAACAGCCACTCGCATCAGCAAAAACCACCAAGGCAACCACCTGCACCAGCAAACCACCAAGGCAGCAGCCGGTAGGAGGTGAAGCAATAACAAAAGGATCCGACATCAGCAAACCACCAAGGCAGCAGCCAACAAGAGGTGAAGCAACAACAAAAGGGTTCGGCATCAACAAACCACTAAAGTAGCAACCAGTAAGAGGTGAAGCAGCAGCAGAATGGTCCGACACCAACAAACCACCAAGGTAATAGCTAGCAAGAAATGGAGCAGCAGCCAGTAAAAGGTGGAGCAACAGCAGAAGGATCCTGCACCAGTAACCAACGTGAAAACAGCAGTGTCATGCAAAGACAGTTGCAATACGTGGGGTAGTAGCAGTAGCGCAAGAAGATAATTGCAGCACCCGCGGATAGCAACAATGGCACGAGCAGATAGTAACAATGCGAGTGGATAACAGCAGCAGCATAAGTAGACAACAATAGCGCACTCAAAGTAAGAACAACACATGCGAACAACATCCGCAGAACGTGCAGACAAGAGCAACACATACAAATAAGAGCAACAATGCACACGAACAACAACGGTAGTGCATATGGATAACATTAGCAGCAAACAGCATTAACAGCGCATGCAGACAACAATGGCAATGTGTACATATAACATTAGCATCGCATACAGGTGTGCAGGCAACACTAGCAACGGGTGAAACAACACCGATAGCGAAGGAAGGAGAAGATTCATATTCTACCCTAACAATCTGTACACATTGAGTGATCGCTCTTTAGGAAAGGTTTTACCATAAACTCTTGATAAATTTGTTAAAAAACAAGATGGGATACACTTGGAGTGATCGAAAGATCGTTATAAGTGGTTAAGGAGTAGTCCTTCCTTAAGAGGTGAAGGAGTGATCCTTCCACAACATTATTGTATCCCTTGATAACAAGAGTGGATTGTTAAGAGGGATCCTATCACATCGTAGACGTAACTCACACATTGTAGGTGAACTACGTAAAAATTGTCATGTGTTCTTAGGTGCTTGTGTATTGATTTTTTAATTGTATGGTCACACTCATATAAAAGAGAAAATTAAAAATTAGATCATCTATTCTAACAAGCCATAGAGGTTAAATCCGAATTGATTTATAAAAAGTGCATCTCACACTGATTCACTCTCTTCTTAGTGTGAAACCTAAAATTGTCCTCATCAAAAACAAATTTAAATTTAAAACCGAATGAAAAGTTCCTATAACCTTAACATAAGAACACATTTGATTTCTTGAATAAATGCTTCATTTATTTTCCTTCGACTTTCTTGGTTTTAGAAAGCCCTACATGGTATTGACAACATGGATTATAGTATTAAAATCAATCCACTATGCATTATTTAGAGTATTAATTAAAAAAGATTGATGACACACTAAAAACATATGAGTACCTTTCTTTGTTAGTCATGCCTTACACTTAATGTGAGCCCTTTTCATGTGTCTATGTTTTTTGCAAAAGAAACATGCACGTTTATTGCCAATTTTCTTTATCATCACATTCACATTTTCTTCCAATATGAATTACTCTTATCTTATTTGCCTTTTGCCTTTTCTTTATCACAAGATGAGTATTTTCAAGATTCCCATAATTCATTTGTTCCTTTTATTAAACACACATGGTCAAAAGTTCTTTAATTGACCATTTTTCCTTATATGTGTTATATGGTATTTTGAAAAGGCATATATGTAAGAGGAAAAGAGTTTAGGATAAAATATGCTCAAAAAATCTTAAACATGTAAACCTTAAGTTAAGCAACAATATCACTCATTTTCATAATGTGCTCACGCACACCTTTAGAACTATCAAAGTTTTTTCTTGAAAGTTTCTTCATTAAAGTGCTAATCAATGCCTTATTTGATTTTACAAATTATTCTACAATGGCTTTAATGAAATTTTTGACTTTATCTTTATCAAGAATAGAATTCTTAATACTTTTATTGATGTGAAACTTAATAATCATTAAACTTATGCAATTAGATCACTCTCATTAATCATAAGCAACTCTTTAAGTTGACATACTTAATTCCATAGGAATAAGTGGTTGATCCTCATGGAAAGCCAAATCAAAATTCATACACCTTATAGTCAAAAGAACTTTTTCTTTCTAGTCCATAAAATTATTACAAGATAATATAAAAATGTAAGTAAGATCATTATAATAAGTAGTAAAAATAATTACATTAACAAAAGACTACATAAATTAATATCATGGGAATAATAAACCATCATACATATAAATTCAAACCTTCCAATTGATAAAGGTCACTATATGCATATACACACATTTAATAATATAACTAATAAATTAAATACTCAAATATAAAATTTTCATGCATGTAGATATTAAAAAATCTAATTTTAATATCTAATTTAATATTTTATTCTAATTAATTCATTAAAATAAATATTTTCTTATAAGACCAAGTAATCTAGTTTAAAAAATTAATCTCAACTCTTATATGTCATTTATAATCAATCAAATTATCCACAAACACATCTATAAAACTGTTAAAAGACTTACAATTCTGTACAAGTAAAATATTAATAATCAACATATATGTAAACTTTTTATGAACTTGTATTGGAAACAAATTAATTGAAGTAACACATATAACTACAAAAAAATACTTTAATTATAATTAATATAATTAAAAACATGTTTTGATACTAAATATTAAAATATATAATTATCAAAATATTATTTATGAATCAAAATCAAATTAACTAGAAGATATACTTATAGTAATATTAATTAATAATTAATGAATATAAATCTTTGTTTGTAAAGATACAAATTTTGTAATACTAGCTAATACTTTTAACGTATAATCTAATAATTTTTAGAAGTGCACATTGATAGTTGATATGTTTTTGCTTTTATATGTTATACTAGATACTACATCAGTTGTTAATATGCATTCAATTTCCTTTTATCAAAGTAAGTAGTTATAATTGGTTTAAATTCATATTAATTGTTATGATAATTGAATAATTATTCTTTTAATTATCACCTTTAAAAATAAATACTTTTATATTTATCTCTAATTACGGGTCACCTTAAAAATAATTTTAACATTAATCTCTTTATTTAAAGGAAAATCCAATTATAATAGGCAATTTCTCAATCTTCAAATTCTTTAATCCAATTATTTTGCATAATTATTTAAAACCTATGCAATACATGAACTGAACTATAGTAATAGTATACTCTTCTAGAATCTCTTGTAATAATATACTCTGGACGGAAAGGAGACAACATGGCAAAGAGGTAGACGACAAAATAGAGTCGACGGCAAAACAAAGTGGATGAGTCGACAGTAGAACAGAGTGGACGAAAAACAGGGTCGATGGCAAAACAGAGTGGACGGAAAAACAAGGTGGACGACAAAACAAGAGTGAACAATAGCAAGAGAGAGGACACCACCGGTTAAAGGAAACCATGAGACCACCCGGAAGAGAAGACAGCAGATCTGGAACGGGTGAGACCACACCACCGACTGAAAGAAAAGAGTGACCAACGACAAGAGAAAACACATGGTGAGAGAAGACTCATCGTGAGAGGAGACAGCGCACCATCGGTAAGGGAAGAGACGACACACCAACGGACAAGAGCATCCCAAAGGTGTGAAACGATCGAGTAAGCAAACCAAGCATCTCGAAGGTGTGAAACGGACGAAAGTATTCTGAAGGTGTGAAACGTGTGACCGAAACAGTAAACCCCTAGAAAGTGTGTGAAGGTGAAAGCAAACTCGTGAGGCGTGAAACGGACGGGGGAGTGCAGCAAAACTGTGAAGGACAAGTGCGTGAAGCGTGAAACTAGCAAAGCGGGCAAACCAGAAACGTGCGTGAGGCGTGAGACCAGCAAAGTGTGCAAACTAGAAACGTGCGTGAGACGTGAAACGCCAAACCAAAAATGTGAGGCAAGTCGTGAGACAGTGAGACTGTGAGATCAAGAGACGAGTGAGACCGTGAGACAGTGAAAGCAGGAGTTATGTGAAACAACCTAGAGAAGGAATTTGGTGAAGCATTGGAAAGAACTCAATGTATTTCCAAATTTCTTCAAGAGAGGTTAGAGAGTGTTGTGGTGAACTTCTAGGCAGCAGTGAAGCAGCCTATTCAATTCAACAGAGGCGAGACAAGCTAAAAGAAGAGTAGACACAGTAAGTGACACTCTTTGTATTGTACTTGCTTTGTATTTGCAATAATGTAAGGAGCAGAGAATTAAGACATCCATTGTAACTACATTGCGGACATAAGGAGTACCACACTGGTATTCTCAAGTATAGTGGATTATCTCGGTAAAAAAAGAATCCCTACCACCGTGGACGTACGTTATATTGACGGAACCACGTAAATCTCTTGTGTCCTTACTTTGAATTTACGTTTTGTGTTTTGAATTAAGTTGTGAACGCAACTAAAGTATCATCGAACCCATAACTTAAAGAAGACCTAATCAAGAACATTTAATCTGTCCAATAGGCAAGGTGTCTAAAAGGTGACTTTGGGGAGTATTATGATTAGTAGGTAACAATAGATCTACCTTAGTCGAATCTAAGAAAGAGTTCGCTTTTAAGAAGAGTTTAAAGTTGTTCACATACCTGCGTATTGACGAGAGTTAGAGTATTAAATAAGTAGAATACTTTGGTTTAAATTATCAGAGTATGTTTTTAAGGGGTGTGATATTGATTCACCCCCCCTCTCAATATCACAAACTAGTAGATCCTAGGGTGAAGTAGGGAACTTCAAAGTGAAAAACCCTTTAAGAAAGAATATCATTACTTTTTAAAAATTCATTATCGAAAATTCAACAGCTTAACATCACAATTAATATATTTCTAAGCTTTTCTTAATTTTGCATCGAGCTGTCAAGCTACTTTAAACTCTATGTTAGCTATTTATAGGCGTGTGAAATAAAAAAAAGGAAAGCAAGGCATTTGGGAAGGATTTTTTTATGTGGAAAAGGAAAACATATTGTTATCGAAAGTGATAAGGAAATAAGACTTTTATCACTAATCATGTTACTTGTTTGGTTGACTATAAAGGTCGAGCAAATACTTATAATCCAAAAGCATTATTTGTAGAAAAACAAGAGCAATCCAAATGCAAGCTTCGTGTTATTGATTTCTTTTCTTATCTTCGCTTCATAAACAAATGAAGTCATGTGCCTAACTAAGTTTCATAAGTTCAAAGTTTACATTTTCAATAACTTAAGAAATGACACTCTCAATCTTCATTGTTGGTCTAGGAATGATGATCTTTTATACCATAGGATATTCATTTATGATTAGCATGATTTCACCTTTCACACAAATATCATTATGAGTAGCCCATATTGGTGTAATTTCTATTTTACTGATAATAGGGATGGTGAATTTAGAATCTTTTGGATTTGACCAAATTACAATTGCACTTTGTTAGCAAGATATAATGGTCTACACTTGTATGATCATCCTTGAGGACAATTTTTGAAGCACTATATTTGGTTATAATAAGAAATACATTGGTGTCCTTCGTTAAGTGTTGTCCTTTGGCTGCCTTTAAAATATATTATCATTTTGTAGCCAAAAAAAAAAAAGTCTTCTATTCTATTATCTCTTCTCCATCTCTTTAGTCTTTTGTGTCTATTCATCGATTGTCATTTTCTTATTTTGAACAAATCTTTTGTATGAACTAATAATTATAATTTACTTGTCGACTACTATAATCCAATGGCTAATTTCTAGATTGTTAAATAGTGATTCAAGTTACATATTGTTACCATAGGATTTGATATACTTGAATGTTATATATATAAAGAATACACTCATTATTGTAATACATGAAAACATTTTTTAAATGATGTATTCTTTTATAAAGTAATATAAAAAAATATTTAGACTACAAAGCAAAGCACTTAGTTCAAAAATAATTGTCATTGATTGTCATAATAGCAAAAGAACACAAACCAAAATTTCAAATACACATAACAAAAGCCAAGCAACCTTTTCTTGATTATAAAGTATTTTCTCTTACAAAACTAGATTGTACTCTCATGTTAAGTGTTAATATAATATTAGTTAAATTGAAAAATAATATGTCTTAAACATTGTTTGTCATTGATATGAAAAACCAAATGCTTCTGTTTTTACCTATATGCAATGACATTATTATAGTCAATTTATATAGCTAGAATTTATGGGTTGGGAATTACAAACCAAAAGTTAGTATTATCATCATGAAAACAAATAGTGACAACCTTTTAAATTACCTTTTAGGGTGGGTTAATTGGAATGCTTTGGCATAGATAATACAAAATAAAAAATCAAAAAAAATTATTGCCTAACTCACAATCAAATAATGAAATTAATGTTTTTTATTTCAAGCTAATAAATGCATGTGAGGTAATAAATGTTAAATTTATTAAATAATAACATCATTATTTAAAATTAATTATAAATATTAAAACTAAATATTTTCAAATAAATTATATCATAAATAATAAATAATATTTCTAAATTTACAAAAAACAAAATTATTAAAATGTTTAAAGAGTCTATTTTAATTTGATAAATAATTTTAATCTCATAATCTTTTATCATAAGAATGTGTTTTTACATGAAGTTTTTGTTATATGTTTTTAAATAAAATTTTGTGTATATTAAGAAGAGAAAGTACTGGTTATATAGATATCTATATATATATATATATATATATATATAGAGCGAAAGAGAGAGAGAGAGTATTGATTATATATATATATATCACTTATATTGTAAATTTAATATATCCATTAGTGTCTAAATCACTTTTAAGAATACAATCTTTAATAAGTACCATAATATATAAATTGTTTTTGTTAACTAAAATACATTGTAATTAAATCCTTAATAAGAATATTGTTTATGAATATTCAAATATTATTAATTAAAAAATTCTAATGTTCTCCTACTTTATTTGATTAAAATCTATTATATTAATCATTATGTATAAATGATAAAAATAAACAATCTTTTATGATTTTATTATAATGTCATAATATAATAAACTATTCAATGCAAATTTACTTGTATATATTACAACATTTACAATTCATCATATAAGGTTTATATTGTATATATATAAAACATAAATATATAATTGTCTACAATAATATCTCATAAAGAATTTTTTGTTAACTTTTAAATAATATGATTATAATGTATATGTAATAAAAAATACATAATGTAAATAAAAAATAAATTAGCAAGTTTAAATGTCATCACACATCATCAATTATCATTATTATAATCAAGATCCATTTTGAAAATATTTTTTCTATATAATATTAGCTATAAACATTTATATTGATTTGTTATAATATGATCAATTAGCATTTTATAAATACCTTTTATTTTTTAACCTTTTTCTTTACAAAAAAAGAAATTTAATTCTCATAAGTTTAATACTCTTTAAGTATTTTTCATTTTTAAAGAAAAATATTGTTGTATAATTATCACATAAATTTTTAGTATCTTAGTAATGATATTGACGTTAAATCTTGAAATAAATATATGTAGTTATAATGCATGAATTATGATTTTAAATCATACTACATACTCTAATTTCATAATGGATAAAGTAATAATAGACAATTTTTCATCATTTTATCATATTGCTAATTCTCCTAATAAGAATATATAATAAAAAGTTAACTTTCTGCTATTATAATATTTAACAATGTTTTAATTGAATATTTAATCATATTTAAGTAGTTAGATTATTTATGCATAAACATGTAATTCTTTATTTCTTATAGGTACCTCAATGGTTTCTTTACAAAGTTTTAAAGATCCATTTTAAGATTATTTTTATATTTTTCTAATATTTTGAATGTAAAATTGATATTTAATCTAGTGTAGATTTACAAATACATCAAGTTACCAACAACAAATGCATATGAAATACTTTTATGTCTTTATGTTGCACATCATTAATGAAATATTGCATGTAACTAAATTTGTTGCTTTTCTATATGGAAAAAAATTTTAGATAATACTTACTCATATTAAATTTTTTTAAAATTTTCTCAATATAGTTATTCTAATATAATTATTATATGTTTGGTTTATCATTGAATACTATTATTTTTATTGCATAGGATGTTTCTCTCACTTCTTTCATTATAAAGAGTTCTTTAGTTCTATACAATATATTTAAATCACTAGCAATAAGAAAATGTCATAAACCAATCAATGATTTTTTAATATATTACTCTCATAGATTTTTTTAACATATATACAATGATGTTTCCTATAAATTCAAAAAATAGTTATGATATCATTAAATTTAATATATCACTTTTTGGGAAGTCTATTTTAGTCCATATATTAACTTTTACAATTTATACACAATTTGATCTTTAGTTTTTATGGAAAAAGTTTTCCATTAATCCATATAAATTTCCTTTTCAAAATCATCATTACAAAAATCAATTTTCATATCTATCTAATGTAACTTTAAATCATATTTAGCTATTAATATCATAATCATCCTTAAAGAATCTTTCTTTTGAGATAGAAGAAAATATCTTTGTATAATTTAATACTTTTAATGATTTGTGAAATGAAACTTGATTATTATTGATTCTTATATCAAACTCTAACTTGTATAAATAAATCACAAAATCATCTAGAATAGTTAGATCTCCTTTTTCTTTAAAAATTTTTTAATGTTAGCCCTCATTCTTATTTACATTAGTCAAATTTAAGTTAGTTTTTTTCAAGAAATGTCTACTTATCTAAATGTTCTTTAATTTTAGGAATAACAATTGACATTATAGTAGATATAAAAACCATTATAGGTTAAAAAATAGTTACTATAATATTTTTTATGTTCATATTTTAATGTTTACCATTCTTATTAACTTTAACATTTTTAATGAATTTTGAATTATTAGTTTTCATAATTCATAAATTATAATTTAGATAGTAAAATATATACCCTTTAAATTTTATAGGTAACCACCAATAAAGTAATCACTAATAATTCAAAAAGCTAATTTCTTTTTATTTAAATTCATTTTTTGCTAAACAATACCAAATATGCAAGTACCTTAAACTATATATTTTTTTGTCTATAGTTTAAAAGAAGTATTTTAAATTACCTTACTAGGAATTTTATTTAACAAATAGTTTATGAATTACATACATATACTCATTATGCTTCTAATTTATTATACTTTTTTATCACATCTTTTGTTAAAATGTACTTGGAATAATATATTGAACACATATGTCATGGCTTTCAAAAAAATTTACAAATTGAAATAAACACTACTTTAATTCCTTACATTTGTTATGATATTTGTCACTTTTATCAGATTTTATAATTTTCATTTTTATGTAAAATTGTCATTAATCTCTTTGTATATAACTTAAAGGCATACATTGATTAAGATTTTTTCATGAAATAAATAAATATAATTATAATGTATAAATCATCCATAATGGTGATAAAATACTTTTTCCCATTAAAGACTAAAGTATCAAAAGGTCTACAAATTTTTATATGCATAATTTTCTTGATCTACTTAATATAATCCATATACGTTCTAAGATTAATAAAATTTAAATTTAAAAGAATCTTATTATTAATTGATTTTACTAATTTTTCTTTAGATTTATGATCCAAGCATCTATATCACAAGTAAACAAAATTTTAATTCATCATGCTATACTTAATTTCAATATTATAATATACAATAAGTAAGAATACATAAATTAATAATGATAGTATTTTATGTAAACTATAACGATCAAGTTGTGATGAATTTTTGCATAATATTTGATACATGAGTAATAACACTAAAATCAAATCACTAAGTATTATAAGGAATTTCAGTTAAATTTGATTACAAACATATTAAAATATTCAATTTATTATTTTTTTAACCAAATTTTACATTTTAAGCAATTTTTATGATAGATTTAAACTTTCTTTATTTTTTTTTACAAAGATGAAACTTATCATCATTTTGTTTTATTTTTCAGCATAAGGGACATAAATAAACTCTTTACATTCTTAAATTGGTAGGCTTTCACTTTCATTCCTTTCCTGGATCTATTACCAATAAAATTAATGAATTGACTCACTTGATTCTTCAATCTTATTCCCTCTTTAAAGATAATACTAGTCAATTTATTAATCTTTTACTTTTCTTTTATAATGTTGTAATGAATTTAAAATGACTTTTATTTAGGAAATAGTAGTTCAAAATGAATTACACCATAAAAAGTCATTTATTATTAATTTCAAGATCTTAACTCTTGTTGTAATACTAATTATCTCAATAATGTACTCATATATAATTCATGATCTAATAACTTAATGATCAAGAGTTCTATCATAAAAGTAATAATAAGTTGTTTTCAAAATAAAACTATCTTTCCATAAACTATAAATATTCTTTTACACTTTTTATTTATAAAATGATTTTCTTTATATTATTGGTAACAATTACTTTTATTTATTATTTTGTTTCTTTGTTTATGAAATAACTTCTCTTCTGTATAGCTTCAATTAATACTAGTAGTGAGTTTAACCATAAATAATACAAATCAACATCCAAAAAACCTAATATGGAAGTTGACTTTTTTGTCATTATGATAAATTTAATCAATTAAATAAAATAACAATTAAAACACGCAAATGAATTATAATAATTATATAACCATAATTACTTATAATTAATCATAATTCAAATAAAATAATTAAAGTATATTGTAGTTCTTCTTTGAAAAATACTATAATACGCGATCATAATACCACATATTAACTTTGATAGGTAAATTAAATATTTTCAACTAAATATATTTGATATCTTTAGATGAATGAATATATTTACCAAAAAATGTTAATATACCTTAATTATATTATTAATAATGGAATAATGATTTTATCTTTGGATGAATCATGAAATTTAAATTATTAATAATGTCAATTTATTTAACTATTTTTTATTCATAAGTATTTCATTAAAATTAAAGGTAAAAAAATATTAATGTATGCTATTAAACATATTATTTTAATCACTTTGATGAATAACAAACTATAACAATAATGCATACATGTAATTCAAATATTCTAATTTGGTCATTTAATTGACAATTAAACTATAATTGTAATATATCTATGAAATTTAATATATTAGTTTAGTTAGTTTAGTGAGTAACAAACTATAACAATTATATATGCATATCAAAACAACTCATTAACTATTATCAACAAAAATCACGTGGGTTTTTAAAAGCACACAACCTATAGATTTCATTAATGTGAGTGATTTATATGTGCTTAGTTTAGGTTTACAATGTTTGGGCCACTATAATGTTTCTTTAAACATAACTGAACTTTAAATTGTGAAATAATGATTGTTGGCATAAACTAATAATTAACAAAGTTCATCAATTAAATAACCATAAATTTATCAACTTAATGCAATAGGAATTTATCTTTTTCATAAAATGGTTTTTCTTTTTTTAAACAACATAAAAGTTAAAGGAACATTAATTTGCTAAACTTGTTGGCCTAGTCATTTGTTTTTTGGAATTGTAATTACAATTCTTATGTTGTTATGATGCCAAGGAATTAATAATTCCTTTTTACACTAATAGCTAATTGACAACCAAACCTTTAGGCACCCTCTTCCTATGTCTTTTTTTTATATTATTATTATTATTATTAATTTATCGTGGAAGTCAAACAATTGTAAACAAGAAATCAATAATTTCTTAAGGTCATAACTTTATGAGACTTTACTCTTTCAATTACTAATCAATCATAAATCAAATATATAATTCTTAATTTATATACAAAAAAAATATTTAGATTTTCAAACTATATACTCTAATACCATTTCTTAGATTTATTAAATAATAATATCATTTTTAATTATTAATTACAAATTTTAAAACTAAATATTTTAATATAAATAATATTATAAATATTACATTTGAGTTTCTTAACATTGAGATTATTGATATATCTAAAAGGTTTGCTTTAAGTGAAAAACCAATTTCTTTCTTAACTTTTTACTATAATCACACACCTTAAGTCATAAAACTAAAACTTAGAACCTAAAACTTTTAAAATATAGATTTAAGTTTTTAATCACTTAGATTTTCTTAGAGGGAGGGTAAGTGGTGTGACAAGGCAGCAAGATTCCTAACGATATGTGGTGTATGAGGGAGGTAAAGAGAAAGGAGAAAGGTTAAGTTAGGTTAGACTAAGTTAAAGGGCATGACTCCTTCAACCAAACCAAACAAGGCCCACGTAGATATGGTTGAGTTGAAGAGTAGCTTATAAGTCCAGAACAACAAATGGCTTATTGTAAGGGATTAAAAAGGGGAATAGGTTCTAAGGGTTAGATATAGGGCAAAAAAAGGTCATTTCTCGCAAGCTCAATGAGCTTAAGATAATGGGCTACCATGTAAGCTAAACAAAGGTTGATGTCTTAGGTCATAGGAGTTGGGTGGGCTATCAAGTTGGGTAAGAGGCAATCGAGTCAATCCATATTGGAATGGATGCTAATTGGATATCCTAATTGGGATAGTAGGAAATCAAGGCACAAGGACTGACGGTGACTTATCAATCAATGGTAACATAGGTATTGGCTATGAAGGATGCTAGCTAACAAAGGGTGATGGGTAATTGTCAATCTCTTCTTTAGTGATGGAGGACAAGGGGCTCGTCGAGGGGCATCTAGATGGGAAAAGTAACAATGGTGAGGAAATCAAAGAGGTTCTGGCAATTCCAAATGATTAGTTCCGAGGGTGAGGCAATCTTAATCTAACTAAAGGTGAGCTGGGCGAGGCAAGGGACAGTAAAGGAATAGGTTATCGATGCCAACTCTAAACAACACACTAAAGACTTTATGGCTTTCAATTTGGAGGATACAAATAAGAAAGTATGCTCCCTATTAGCTAGCTAAAAGGTACAACACAAAGGCATATCTCTAGTTGTTAAAAAGAATAGAGGCAAAAAGAGGTGAGCTAGGGTAACTTACTGGCAACTGGGAAAACTACCTTAAGAAATTTTGTTGCCACTGACAAAGATTCGATCATAGGATAAGGTGCTCACTAATAAACACATATGGGCACGTAATAAGACAATTCAAAGAGTGACAATATAAGTATTGGAGCTAAAAAAGGCGATCAGGTTAGCAATAAAAGGGGGAGATGAAACAATAGTTCATCAACTATTAATGGAGGAAGAGGGAGTAGAAGGCCTCAAATAAAATGCAGTCTCTTAATCAGCCTAGGGTTGACTATGCAATCATAATAATATAAACTCTTACATTTTGTTTGTTTAAGAAACCAAACTCCAAAATTTAGTAAATGCTATGATAAGAAAGTTGTAAGGAGGACAAAAAGTGCAAGTGTTGATAATGGACTTAGTAGGGGTAGTAAAAGGGTTGGTTATTTATTGAAATGAGTCAATCTCTTAGTTGCAGAATAAATTAATGATGAAACATTTCATGGTGGTGGTCGATTAATTGGTGCCAATAAACTAAATAATTATATTAGTCAGTGTGTACACTTCAAATTGTCATACTCAACAATAAGAATTTTTTAGAGGAGTTGCAAGGATTGAGAAAAAAAATTACAGGGTTATGGTGCATAAGTAATGATTTTAATACAATATTGACAAAGAATTCACAAGTGAGATCTACTAATTATAGGTAGGTAATCCAAAACTTTAAGGACTTTGTGAATGACATGGAACTTATAAACTTAACTCTATAAAGTCATAGATTCACCTTGAGCAATTTATGATAAACTCCATTAATGAGCTAAGTAAATAGATTTTTAGTAAGAGTTGAATGGTTGTAGATGGTAACAAATTTTTCACAATAGGGAGCATAGTGTTCCTTTTTTTATCATGCAAGGTTTTGTTTGGGAACCCAAGATTATGATTGAGAGTTTAGTCCTTTTTGGTACTTCAACCATTAGACGGACAATAAGTAATTAAAAAAGAATGTAGAGGTTATATGGAGTTAGACTACAGTGATGAGTCATCTAGGTTTCTCTTTAGGTGACAGCATATAAATTATGAAAAACTTCCTTTAAACTTAGTGCAAGAAGGAGAGATCAAATTGCTAGAAGAGTGTAATGGAAATGGAATTAAAAATTAAGTAATTGACTCTTTAACAGGAGATGCAATGGCTATCTAAGTTAAAGAGGGTAGATTTATTAAGCACCTAACCTAAGCATATTATTAACTTTCTATGAAAAACGATGAACAAAAGTGGTATCAAAAATCCTGACTTCAATGGTTGTAAGAAGAGGACAAAAACTCAAAGTTCTTCCACATTCATGTATCAAATAAGAAAAGAAAAAACATGATTTAATCCATTATAAAGGGCAATAAGACTTATTTCAAACCTAAAAAGGTCAAAGAAGTTATTCAAAATAAATTTAAGAACTTGTTAGGGGTGTTTATTGTGCCAAATATAAAGATGAATGAGAGCTTTCTATAAAGTGGATAAGGCAAATAATCTACCCTTTGAGTGCTCTTTTACAAGGATAGAAGTGTGGGAAGCCATCAAAGATTACGACGAAAATAAAATTTTGGGCCCAGATAGCTTAAATATTAATTTCATTAAGCATCATTAAAAGATGATGGAGTAAAATGTGATGAATTTTCTCAATGACTTTTATAACAATAGAAAGTTATGCAAAGCTTTATCATCCTAATTTTAAAAGTAAACAACATTACAGAGGTTGGATAATTCCCACCAATCTCCCTACTTCATTTTGTTTACTAGATCCTTACTGAAGTTTTACCTCAGTCTCAATTTAATTATTAGCAAAGTTATAGGGAAGTCTCAGGTTATATTTGTGAGGGGTAGTAACATTCTTGACAGTGTCCTTGTATTAAGTGAATTAATTAAGGCAATGAAGAAACAAAATGCAAGGGGTTTCATCAATAAAATTAATTTTAAGAAGACAAATGATTCCATCATGTAAACATTTCATACTAATGTGATAAGATACATAGGTTTTGGGAGTCAGTGGAAGTAATGGATATAAAATTGCATCTTTACTTTCATTTTGTATATTCTCATCAACAATAATCTAACATAATAATTTAATATGATAAAAGGATTAAGGCAAAGGGAACCATTGTCACCATTCTTGTTTATTTTCATAATTGAGGGTCTCAACTTAGTTTTCAAAAAGGTTGCTAAAATGGGTTTCATTAAAGGCATTCCACTCAGAAATGACATCAGGTTGATATATCTACAGTTCATTAATAATACCATTGTTTTCAATGAAATGAATGATAACTCAGTATAAAATTGCAAAAAGATCTTTTAATACCTTTGATGTTATACAAGGCTAAGAATTAACCTAGCAAAGATGGTGTTGTATTGGGTCAAGGTAAGTGAGACAAGGATGCAAAGATGGGCCAGTGTTTTGGCGTTGTAAAGTTAGATCATTACTATTGAAATATTTAGAACTACTACTAGGTGTGAATGTAAAGGTGAAAGGTCTGTGGGATTAAGTGATTCGGATGATGGAAAGCATATTAGCAAAGTGGAAAGTAAGATTTTTATTGAAACATAAACGAGTAGTACCCTTGAAGTCTATTTAAGATGCCTACTAATATATTTTATGTCTATATTCAAAATGCCAATGAGCATGGAAAAGTGACTTAAAAAGATCTTGAGGACCTTTTTTGGGGGCAAGGAAGATAAAAGAAAAGGGATGCATTAAGTCAGCTATGGACTATATGTCAACAAAAAAAACGAAGGAGGTTAGGGGTAAGCAACCTAAGAAACATTATTATAGGATTGTTGTCAAAGTTGTTATGGAAGATCAAGAATGCAGATGATACACTTTGGGTCAAAATACATAGGGCACGATATGGAGAATTCCATTTATGGCCATGGGAGTAGCTAACGCAATACACCCAAATGTCCTTAATATGGAGAAGAATATATTCATCATGGTTGAAGAAGGAAAAGGAGATGGAAACAATCAAGTCTAATTATAGTTTTTTGGTTGGGGATAGGGCAAAAGTGAATTTTTAAAATCACATTTAGTTGGTGAAATGTCACTTATGAAGAGGTTCCTAAGGTTATTCACGCTATTAGCAAAGAAAAATGGCCCAATCATTAGCTTTGGTGGATGGAAGTAAAATCGTTGAGTATGGAAACTTTGTTGGCAATAAAGTTTTTTTTGATTAAGAGGATGATTTAGTTGCTGAGTTTTTAAACTTAATATCAACCTATCAACCAACGTAAAAGCAGAAGGATAAGTTTATATAGTGATAAGAACAAAATAGGTAGTTCTCCGTAAGATCCTTTTGTGACTTTTAGGATTGTTGTTGGGAACCATTTAAGGTAAGGTCAGTAGGTATATGGAAAAGATTATCTCTACCTAAAGTAAAGGTGTTTAATTGACAATTGATCATTGATCATCTCCCAATCAAAGAGAGATTAAGACTAATTAGTGATTTTGATAAAAATGATGTCTACTCACTCTACTATATGAGGCAAAAGTCCATTACTTGTTTCTCCACTGCAACTATACTTAAGGTGTCTAATATACATGCTTGAGGTGGTGACAAGTTTTGTGGGTGGTCCTAAGCTCAATTAAAGACACATAGGAGTCATAATATGGATAAGGCCAAGGTAGTACATTTAAGGAAATATGAAAGATAAGGTTTTATTCAATAGTTTGGTATATCTAGTTAGGTAAGAATCAACATATCCTTGCAGGGAAGCTATTCTCGATAGAGAAAATTGAGGATCTGATTTGCATCAAATGGTTATGAACAAAGTGGTCACAATGCAATTTTATGTTGGATGAGTTCATCATGAAGCTTGGAGGAATTTGTCCATCAAGAAAGGAAAAGAAACATCAATAAGATCTAACCTAGTTATCACCCTCGAAGGCTATATACAAATTCAACATAAATGTTATGATGACCAATGCCTACAAAAAGATAAGAATAAGAGGTGTGTTATGATACAATGATGATAAGGTTGTGTGTATGTTTTCCAAAGTAATCAAAGCCACCAATATTAACAAGGCAAAGCTTCTTGCAATCAAGGAAGTTGTTGACTAGTGAGGTCGATGGAATAAGGTGGATGGGACTTTGATTATCAAAAATGATTCCCAAATGACAATTGCTTGGATAAACAATAAGGAAAGAATACTTTCCTTATTAATATTGTCATAACTTTAGATAAATTTCTTATAATAACCAACCAAACTCAAGAAATATCTTAGGTCATTACAAAGGAACACTTAGATCTCTTTGCAAAAAATTGATATGATTTAAGGACTAGCAAAGTTTATGACAAATGCCGTGCATCAACTTCAAGATTGAAATAATAAATTAAAGTGTGATCAAAGATGTGATTCATAACAACTTGGAATTTTGTCGAGGGCATTAATTTGTCCAAACCGGACAACTTTGAATTCATAATAGTTATTATGTGTGTAAAAGGTCCTCCCCCCCCCCCTTTTTTTATGTATATATGTTCTCTTTCATACGTATCTAATTGTAGTCTACTGCACCGTGTAAGTCATCCAAGAGATAATTATCAATGTCTTTAACAGTTGAAGGGAGATAACGAGAGAAAGCGAGGAGGAGAGAACGAGACAAAAAGCAAGAGAGAGTGAGCCTGAGATGGTGAAAGACAAAAATGTTACGTAATTATGCGATTTTATCATTTTTCTATTGAAAAAGGCTTAGATGAACGGGGCTGAGTGGGCGGAGACAGACAGACAAAAAAAAAAAAAGTATTTCCTCACCATTTAAACTAGGAGATGACATAGAAGATCAATTAAAACATTGGAAGAAGACATTGAATCCATTACATCTCGCTACTCTTGAGTTATAGAAAGAAGAGGTACACGACTAAAGAAACGGTATGCATGTGGAAGATTATTGGTATTAACTCTTAATAATTTAAAGTCATGAGATAAGGTAACACTTTACAAAATAAAAATAATATCTGCATTATTTTATTAATTTTGACTAATTTTGTTCATATATATATATATATATATATATATATCATTGATAGAGAGTGTATATTATTAGTTTTGACTAACTGTTGTTGTTGTTGATATGTTTATGAATATTTTTTTATTAAATCCCCACTGAATATTTCTCGATGTTATTGTGTTTGCTAATAATCAGACGGTTGGTCAGTAAGCAGTTAATGTTTACTAACCAACTGTTCTAACAAGACATTACTGGTACAAATAATGGAATCATAAATAAGTTGAAAAAATTAATCAGAATGAATACTCTTCCAAGAAATTTTTTCCTCCTTCCATCACCTTATTAACGTTTGCTTTGATTGGGGAAGCCTCCTCGTCTTCCGTGGAGCGGTCCAGCATGCCCCCACCTGCCTCCAGCGATGTTAGCAGGAAAATTCTTCTGAGCCACAAATTTAGTTGACTTATTTGGATAAAATTAATATTTATATTAGATAAATAAAAACTATTTTATGTAATAAATAGGAAATTTATAGTGGTATAGTCAATATTAACATAAAATCTCCATATATTATATAAATATTATCTATATGATATAAAATATTTTAATAGAATATAAATATTTATTTTGTCTAAACGAATCTTTAAAATTGTTTGCCAATATGGTCAAATCCTTGCCAGTTGGTCACAATTGTTAAATCCAAGTTTGGTTAACACCTCTATTTTTCACTATCTTCAGCAGAAGTGCTATCTTGTCCGAAGGTGAGAAATTCCAACGTGCCTGAACTTAATGGCAGCCATTAACATGTGGATGCTGCTAATGGGTCCTATAAGATCAATGGTTGCTGATGGTTTTGGGCAGATAGGAGTCATCGATTTTTGTTCAAAATAGCATGACTCCCTTTTTCCAGCTGAAAATCCACTGATTCTGAACATTAAAAAAAAAAAAAAAAGAAAACAATTTGTGTAAGATTCTATGCATAATTTCATGGATAGAATCTTGCTTTTACCAATCAGATGGGACGAGTAAAAGTTGGGTGCTTGGTTTGAGCAGGCGTTGAGCGCAAGGCTGGAGGCATGTCTATGAACAATTTATCATTTTCATGCCTAAAAGTTAAATAAAGAGATGAAAAAAAAAATCAATTAGGAGAGGGAAAATACTTTTTGAGTAGCTGAAATGTAATATACCAATTTTTTTTCTGTCACATCAATTATCTCTCTTAATTATTACATACGGCCTTGGACAAGCTGGGGCTACCCCTACACAATGAACTGTAAGGGAGGGTGACAGCTAGCAAGGTAAGCAATGACCTCAACCACTCTTTTTTTTTTTTTTTTTTTTTCTCCCTCTAAAATTTCAGCTATCTTAATTTTCGGATAAGAATTTTTTTCGACCAAAGCCTGGTTTAAGTGATAAGCTAAACGTACTTTTCCTGGACATTTATTATTAGGCATGTGGCTTGAGGTTTTGCATATATTGCGACACATGTAAGTATGATTACAATATATAATATTGCCAAAATCAACCGTTTCAACCACAAATGAAAATTTGATGAGTGTATCGGAGAAAGAATCGAACACCTTCTTAAAATTAATTGGTGTAAAATAATGGTTCTACAATTACTCATTTCATATTGATTGAAAAAATTAACACCCAAATTGAAATAATATTTAATTTAAATAATTAATGTCTGAATAATTTAAAATTCTAATAACTCAAAACTCGGCCCATAAAAGGTCACAAAATGGAATATATTTAAAATTCAATGAACTCAAATTACAATTTATCTCAAACTTAATAAATTTTAAATTAAATATACTTAAAATTTGATGCATGAAACTTGATTTGTCTACAAATTAAAAAAAATTTAAAATTTTATACCTAAAATTCAAATAATGCTATACTCAAAACAATTCAACTTGCCTATTTGCCTCCTACATCCAAAACTAACTACACTGTACTTGTCTCCTAAATCCTTAAATTAGTTTCTAAATAGCACTCCGCTGCCACAATTATGTTCACAATATTCCAATAATGCATCGAGATCCACAATGTTCGATGGTCAACCAACCGATTTAAGCGTACCCGAATTTAATAACAAGAAGAGAGGATGTCAACTGCTTTCAAAAGTAAGACTGTCACACTTTGCTTAAACTTAAGCTTGGAATTTATGCCAAAAACCAATGGGGAATCTAGTAATTGTAACCAGAAGGGGCAAGTTTGTAATCTAATTAATAAAATTCGAAAAATATATAAAAATTATTGACATTACATTTTTTTGTGATTTTTTTTTTTATGGACAGCTACAAAATCTTTAGAATAAATTTATATCATCAGTTAGAACAAAATTTTTATATACAGATTATTTCTATCTCATATATGAGATTTTTTCAGTTTGTAATAATTGAGAAATATTTATTTTTCTCTTGTATTCTCTTGAAAAAATAATTTCTAAGATTATAACTTGATATCATCTTATCACAAATAAATATTTTTGTTGTTGGTTTAAACTTGTTTTATAAACTTTGTTCTCTTTATTAAAATTAAAACTTAATATCCGGAAAATAAAAGTTTAAAATAGTAACAAGCAGAGTATTCCTGATGAGCACTATTTTAAACTCTGGCTTTCTTGTCAGCACTAATATTTAGTGCTGGACCGATTAGTTGGGACGATGGTAGATAGCATGTCTTCGTATAAAAGCATCTCTGGAGAGAGCTAAAGAGCTTGCAACTCTTTGCTTCATATCTACTCATCCATTCTGGAGGCAAAACTTCGTTGGATCAGGCATTTCTCCCTGTGTTCTTGGTAGTTAAATCATTCTTATCCCCTAACCAAACTTCTTAGCATACCTTTATTTTTATCTCTGTGCGCCATTCCAGTGAAGCATCTCTTTGTGCACACCATGTCTTGCAGGAAACACGCCAAAATCTGTCGTTCTCCTAAAAACATACATATGATGGCAGAATTAAGAGACCTCAGATGATATGTAACCTTTAACATGAATTGTCATGACCCATTGCCTAACTTCTTCTTCTTCTTCCTTTTTTTTTTTTTTTTTTTTTTTTTTTGGGCGTGTGTTTTGAATCTTTTATAACAGTATATTTCACCAAATGGGTCTCTCTAAATCATAACAATTAATGTCATGCTTCAGACATGACTTATAGCTTATAATGCCTGTAACAGAGAAGCAAGTGGTGGAGTTAGCAAGACTGGGAGGATGTGGAGGCTTAAGATTGCAGAGGGCGGCAACAACCCTTACCTATACAGCACAAACAATTTCGTGGGGAGGCAAACATGGGAGTTTGACCCTGACGCTGGGACCCCTGAGGAGCGAGCCCAGGTTGAAGAGGCTCGCGAAAATTTCTGGAGGCACCGCTTTCTCATCAAGCCCAGCTCCGACCTCCTTTGGCGATTCCAGGTATAAGCTTGCACAAGCCTGTTTCTACAACCTTTCTAGCTCATTTTCTTTATACGAACAGCTTCCCCAGACCGTCACGCTGTGCGGTATGGTTTAGTTATCTTCTTGACGCAATTCTTTGTTTTGGCTTCTTTACTACAGTGGAGATCAAAAGACTAATATTGATAACTTGGAATAGCAAGAACCTGAGACTAAACAATCTACCTTAATAAGACACAGTTTGTTGGAAGCAGAAGCTTAAAAGAAAAAAACAAGTCTTCGCAGTTGAGTTTCTTATTGTTTCACTGTGGAGAAAAAAAAACCAAGTCTACTTACACCGTATCAACTAGATTTTTCTCTCTTTTTTTTTTTTTTTTTTTTTTTTTTTGACTTTCCCTTCGATACCCCTCTCTCTCTCAACCTCTCAAAAGCAAACAAATCAAAATCATTAGGGTGTTTGCCGTTTCAGCTTCAAACCTCGGAAAGAAAACAAAAGAAAAACATTATTTTACCATTTTATGTGGAACAGCACAAGCCCGAACCCAAACCAGCGCCAAAACAGAGAAAATGACAGCAAAAAGGAAAATGGGTGGCGGGAGTACAACAATCAACTATTGGTTCTTATCTTTCCTTCTGAAATCTGAACGGATGTGATTTAACGACCAATATTGGGGTGGAGCGAGCAATAACTGAAGAACAACGACTTGACTTATGTGAAACAGCACAAACCTGAAACCTTCTCTCTGTTTTTTTTTTTTTTTTCAAAATATCATAGATTCTTCATTTAAGAGACATCTTTTTCTTATTTAATAAATATCACTAAAAAAAATTAGTTTATTTTTTCATATAATATTGAATATATTCGACATTTTTTTAGAAAAGTCAAATTAGTCAATTTTTTTTTAAGGACTCAATCCAAAATAATAAATTAATCAAATTCAAAGCAATGTAAAACTTGATTAACTTAAAATTTGAATAATTAACATCCAAAATAATTTGAAATCTAAATAACTAGTATCTAAATAATTTAAAATTTAAATAAACTAAACTTAGCATGTGAAAGCCTCAAAATGTAATATAATATTTGAAATTCAATGAACAAAAACTCCAATTGATTTGAACCCAATGAATTTCAAATTAGATATACTCAAAATTTGATATACATAAAACTTAACGTGTGTGCAAATGCAAAAAATAAAAAATCTCATATAATCAGAACAGGATATATACAAAATTCATAATAACTCAGCTTGTCTATTTGCCTCGTCTGCCAAAAACCAACTGCACTGTACCTCCAAATAATATAGAAAAGTTGAATGTTCAAAAAATTAGCCTAATATTTTTATTTATAGCAAAGAACTGTTTCCCTAATCCTTCAATTAGTTTCTAAATAGCTCCCCGCTACCACAATTATGTTCAGTATATTCCAATAATTCGATGTTCCATTAATCCCAATGATGGCAATCGCGGTCACCCGTAAAACCTTGTTGATAATAGACATTTAGTGTTAATGTACCTTGCTTTGATCAAGTGCAGTTTCTGAAAGAGAAAAAGTTCAAACAAAGAATTCCACAAATGAAGGTTCAGGATGGTGAGGAAATCACACGTGAAATTGCCACAAATGCCTTGAGGAGGAGCGTCCATTCAGTTTCTGCCTTGCAGGCCAGCGATGGTCATTGGTGCGCAGAAAATTCTGGCCCCATGTTCTTCGTTCCTCCCGTGGTATTCACTCTCAAGTTACTTACTAGTCAAGGCACACACCGAAAAAAGGACTTTTATTGATGCGTGAATAAATTAAATAAAATGTGCAAACAAATATCTTCATGATTAAAAAATACTAATTATACGTATATCATACTTATTTAAAACTTCTTAATTACTTGTTAGCACATCTTATGTTTCTAAAGAAAAAAGATAAAAAAAAAAAAAAAAACCATTTTAGGTGAGGAGCCCACCGTGCAGCCAACTGAGCTCTAATGATTGTTATATTGCAATGATTGTATACATGTAATGAGTTTTTATTTTGTTTTGTTTCATTTGTGATTGTAACCCATTTGTATTTTTCCACTTTTACAAGGTCTACAACATATGTTCAATGCCATTTCTAAGTGCTACGCCTTTTGTTGTTTTTACATTTTGCCCTGCAGGTGTTTTCTCTCTACATCACAGGACATCTTAGTACTGTTTTCTCTGCAGAGCACTGCAAAGAGATTCTGAGATATATATACTGCCATCAGGTTCAATCTTACTGATGAATGTATATATGGGAATGGATTTATTGAATTTTTGGATGCCTTCTCTCTCTCTCTCTCTCTCTCTCTCTCTCGTTTTTTTTTTTTTTTTTTCATGATTAGTGTAATGATACAAGTCTTTACTTGCATGGAGTTTGAAATGGTAGCGTGTCTTGCAGAATGAGGATGGTGGGTGGGGATTACACGTAGAGGGTCACAGCACCATGTTTTCCACAGTTCTGAATTACATTTGCATGCGTATACTTGGCGAAGGACGCGATGGTGGGAAAGACAATGCTTGCGAAAGAGCGCGAAAGTGGATTCTTGATCATGGTAGTGCAACCGCAATCAGCTCCTGGGGAAAGACATGGCTTGCGGTAGAACTCACACATACCCCATAAGATATCAGGTTGAATCTTTGTTAGATCTAACTTTGGCTCAAGATGGTTGGAAATGATCTATATTGCAGATACTTGGTGTGTATGAATGGGATGGTTGCAACCCAATGCCTCCAGAATTTTGGGTCTTCCCCACCTTTTTCCCAATACATCCAGGTTAGCATTCCCCCTTTTTAAGTCCTCTGAAAGTCTTAAGTGTTTGGATGTGTCCTAGACTAATAATTTAACCCTTTATTTTACATCTTTCAATCCTTCAGCATGTGAAGTTGGAATTGCCACTTTCAATGCCCAATTATTATTCAAAGTTTGGTAGAATAAGCATTGCCTCTGCCTCCGCTCTTTGATATTGAATTTAGCCACAGACTAGTGCTCCTGTCTGCGTTTATCTCTTGTTTTAACTGCATTCTGCCCGATCAATGCAGCAAAAATGTTATGCTATTGTCGGCTCACTTACATGGCTATGTCATACTTGTATGGAAAGAAATTTGTCGGTCCAATCACACCCCTAATTTTACAACTGAGGGAGGAAATCTACAATGAACCATATGACAAAATCCATTGGAGCAAAGTGCGCCATTTGTGTGCAAAAGTGAGTTAGCAATCGTTTGTTTATTGCTTATCAATCAATAAAACCATTCAGCATTATCATGCTCTAAGAACTTGTGTTGTCATTGAGCTACATAGCTTGATACTGTAAAGCTGTTATTGCAGGAAGATAACTACTATCCCCACACTCTAGTACAAATCATCTTGTGGGATGCAATTCACATGTTCAGCGAGCCTCTTCTCAACCGCTGGCCATTAAACATGTTGAGAGAGAAGGCTCTCAAAATAACACTGGATCACATTCGTTATGAAGATGAAAACAGCCGATACATTACCATAGGGAGTGTCGAAAAGGTATGCTTTTATATTATTGAGGAGAGTAATATAAACATGGAAGGGTGAGGCTTTGTGTAATAGTAAATTTACTCTCTTGTGATCTAGAAATTACATGTTTGAGTTTTTTTTTGTATAAATAATAGTAAGATTGTGTATATTTGACACTTTTCAAACTTTTGGGGGTAGAAGCCTTGTACACTAAACTGCTCTTTTATTTAGTAATATAAACATAGCCATAGAATTTTCTTAACTATCTGCTCTCTGAGACTAATGTACCATTTGAGCTGGAACAGCCATTACTCATGCTTGCTCGCTGGCACGAAGATCCCAACGGTGATGCTTTTAAGAAGCACCTTGCCAGAATACCAGATTACGTTTGGGTTGCTGAAGATGGAATAAAGATTCAGGTTTAAACTAAAATGACTCATTTCTCTCATACTTTGATTCCTTTCCTTCAAATCTCTAAATCAGCAAAATGAAATTTGCATATGATCGCAGAGTTTTGGCAGCCAAGCATGGGATACCAGTTTTGTTCTCCAATCTTTGATTGCCAGCAATCTTCCCAGTGAAACAGGACCTATACTTGAGAAAGGGCACAATTTCATAAAGAACTCTCAGGTTTCTCCACTTAATGTCCTGAAACTTATTGGTTTTGTCTATGGGGTCAGTCTTACGGGTGTCACTTATGAGATCACTCAGTTTAATCTTTCCTTTGTCTTTGCTATCCCATCCCATTTCATATTCTGAAGGTCACCCAGAACCCTTCTGGTGACTTCAAAAGAATGTTTCGTCATATCTCGAAAGGGTCATGGACATTCTCTGACAAAGATCATGGATGGCAAGTTTCTGATTGCACTGCAGAAAGCCTGACGGTAATCAATGCTGTTCGATGATTAAGCAATATTGCAGATAAATATTATGATGAACTCTATGCCCATTTCTAAATCTACTAAATTTGACAGTGTTGTCTACTTTTCTCAATGATGCCCCCTGACCTTGTTGGTAAGAAGATGGAACCTCAGCGGATGTACGATGCCGTCAATGTGATAATTTCTCTTCAGGCGAGCACTGGATCACTCAAATGTGTCTTCTAATATGTGTATTCACTTTGATAATTATTTCCTCAGGATTTCCTACTGCATGTCGCTTTTTCCTTTTTTTTTTTTTTTTCCTTTATTTTTCTCCATGTAGTAATAATCAGCATTTTCCCTCAAATTACTGCAGAGTAAAAATGGTGGCTGTTCGGCCTGGGAGCCAGCAGGTGCTGGCTCGTGGATGGAGGTAATGACCTTGTTCAATTAGTTTATATGTAAATATTTGCAAGATCCTTTTCTTCAAAATTATCCATCCATGGAAACATGGCCTGTCTATTGACATCTACTGCTTTTTCCCAGTGGCTTAATCCTGTGGAGTTTCTAGAGGACCTTGTAATTGAATATGAGTAAGATTCTTGACTCATTTGCTGTGATACTTAGCTAGTATGAAGCCCTTTTTTCTAACATTTCTAGTTGTTGCAATTTCCATCAAGACTAATAGGGTCCTGATCCAGGTATGTTGAATGCACTTCATCATCGGTGCAGGCATTTGTTCTATTCAAGAAGTTGTATCCTGAGCACAGGAGGAATGAGATTGAAAATTTTATAATAAATGCTGTGAGGTTCATTGAAGAAATTCAAAAGCCTGATGGATCATGGTAAGGATTTATTACGGAGCTAGATTTTTCCTTTCTACGTTTCCTTTTGTAATCAATATATAAAATGCATTAGCACAGGTACGGAAATTGGGCAATATGCTTCTTTTCTGGCACATGGTTTGGAATTAGAGGGCTAGCTGCTGCAGGCAAGACTTACTACAATTGCAGTGCTGTGCGTAAAGGAGTTGAATTTCTACTCAGAACACAACGGGGTGATGGTGGATGGGGAGAGAGTTACCTTTCATGCCCAAAGAAGGTAATCCCCTTTCTTCAATAATTTCAAATATGCCTCATTCAAAGTTGTTTATCTAGTCCGTAATACAGAGTGCATTATCTAAGTAAATAAGATGTCATGCTGTCAAAATGTCTTAAGTAGTTCTATCATCTGCTTCCATGTAATGGAAAATAATTTTGTGCATGTTAATTCAGGTCTATGTACCTCTTGAGGGAAACAAATCAAATTTGGTACAAACTGCACTAGCCATGATGGGCTTAATTCTTGGTGGACAGGCAAGTATACAAACTAAGCATCTATGTCGGTCAATGTATTGCAAGATCACTATGAGAATATTGTTAACTTTCTCTTGTTTAAAAATGCTTCTTCACTACAGGCTGAGAGGGACCCTACACCTCTTCATAGAGCCGCAAAGTTGTTGATTAATTCTCAAACAGAACTTGGTGATTTTCCTCAGCAGGTATCACATTGCTTTGCACATACACAAATCAAGAATCAAAAGAAAAGTGCGGCATGCTCATAAGAAAGAAATAAATATCTTATTCTTTTTATTTTCCATGCCCTGCAATTTTGGTTCCCATAACATGGCTAACATCAACAGATAGACAGACAGACAGTATCGTTTTAGATGAAAGGTGAAAAGAGAAAGGAATAATAATGAGAAGTTTGTGATGCTTGAAAGTAAGCCTGATCTTATATGTCCAGGTAGTTCTCTTACCATCATTGCTTAATTCTGACAGGAAATCTCAGGTTCTTTCATGAGGAATTGCATGTTGCACTATTCAGCTTATAGGGATATCTTTCCAATGTGGGCTCTAGCAGAATACTGCAAGCTTTTTCCACTGCCTTCCAAAAATGATTGAAACAGGCCAAGGATAATGCTGCCAGTACAAAAACTATTAATGATTTGCATATTATTAGTGCAAAAGGATGCTCCGCATGCATAGACTAGCGAAACTACACCCTACCTTAAGCAAGCTAGCAGCACTCTTGGCTAAAAATTGGTGTTTCCCAGTTTTCCTCTGGCGTACCACCAAAAATCCCCATAGAGTAGTTGGCTAAAAGATCAATCAGTAAGGTCAATAACATTGAATATATGTACAAATTCCCTTTGCTGTGAATCTTGGTGAATGACCCTCCAAGTAGTTGCATGTAGCTATGTATCATTATTATTGACGAGGGAATATATAATAAAACTTCATAAATTACACAAGAACTTTAAATATTTGTTCTCTAATCATTCCTCAAGTTGGTTTTTGTTTTTTTTTTTTGGGTACATTCTTAATGTTGATAAGAGCACTCTGTAACAGCCGACCAAAAAAAGACAAATTTCTACCGCCTCTGGAAATTGAATGATCTAATTGACAATGCAAAAATAAAAGCAAAGAGGACCGTAAACCCAAAAACAACAACTGCAACTGCTCCTAGAAAGTCGTGTTTGTAATCAAAATAGTTTTCTAGAAAAGCTTTGTCTCCATACTGTGATGCAATTAGACCATACAATGTCCATGACACTGGACATGCACAAAAGTACCATCTCCACCATAACAGCACACGCTGTTGTAACAACAAGAAAAGTTGGTATTAGAAACTGGAGTCCAGGAAGCATAATGCTCACTAGCAAAACTAGCAAAAGAATGAATTCGCCAGTGCCGAGGTAGCAATTACTTACTGGTCTCGGAATTATAAATCCTGAAACGAGGTTCCACCTTTGTTAGAATGCTGCAGAGACTATGGCAAAAATGTGTTGGTTTGGCGTCAAAACAACAGTTATCATTCCGTAGTAGGGGAAGTACAATAACGTGAAAAACATGAAAAACGGATACCGAAAGAACTTAGCGGTCCATTCAAAGCCCTTCATAGCATGCACAATCAAACCATAAACTGCTGCTTGAGCAAATACAAAGGGAAGTTCAATCTGGGCCTGAAACAGGAAAACAAAAAGTGTGGTAAGGGATCATATAGAAAAACTGTCCACCATTATGGAAGTTTGTTAAATGAGATAAAGTTGACACCTGTGCAAATGCGTAAGGCAAGGCTGAATACATTCCGGCAGGTCTCTCTCTCTGTAGAAGACAGTTGTTTCAACAGCAACTACTGGCTGCACAGTTACTCCATTTTGCACCCCAAGGCACAGAATGGCATTATACATCGACCCTATTGCATTGAAGAAATCCTGTTGCCTTTTCCTAGAAATTTTGAAATACGAAAGAGATAATAAGGCAACTGAACTAAACGAGTATATTAACTTTGATCTGCTAAAATATTTTAAGGTTTTAACTTACACTTTGGAGCTAAGATCGCAGAACGGTGCCCCGAACATGAGATCTGTCATTGCAGCAAAATTTTACTTTAAGTTACGAAATTAAGTAGCAAGTTACGGAATTTGATGCACGTGAATGCTATTGTAGCAATACAGGAAAACATTTTTACAATGATATATTCTTTTATAAAGTAATATGAAAAATAGCTGTAATCGACTGTCAAAATAGCCAAAGAACGCAAACCAAAATTTTGAGTGTACATGATTAAAGCCAAGCAAACTTTTCTCCATTGTAATGTATTTTCTCCTACAAAAATGATTGTATTCTTATGCTAAGTGTAAATATCATATAATAACATCATTTTTAAACATTAATTTCAAATATTGGAACTAAATATGCTGAAACTATTGATATATTTTAATATGATATATATATTTTTTATCTTTTACTATAATCACATGTTTTAAAAAAAAATTATTTGTGAGAAGAAGAGAGAGAACATAATTATTTGAAAATAATTTAATATTATTAATTGAAAAATTATAAATCATTTTTTTTGTCCATTAAAATCTATTACATTAATTATTATAGGTTAATAACTTGTTAGGATCTAATGAACATACACACACGGGAACACAAAGATTTAACGTGGTTCGGCAGTTTTGCCTACATCTACGGGAGGAACGGATCTTTCTATTCGGAAATTTTAACCTCTACAAATTTTTTTACACCGGATTACACTACACTACCTTACTCTTTTCTCTTTTTTTTTTTGTTACATAACTTGCAGGTATTTATACTACAAGAGGAGGAGACAAATGGCCTGTAAAGTCTTTGGACGGCAGTGTGAACCATGAATTTATTGTGTGAATTAATGAATTGGAGTCAATTTTCACAAATCTCCACCTTGACGATGATTCTTCATCCAAACATGATCACCGTTCCTCCATTACGCCCAAATGCGTCAAGCACCCGAAGGTGTACAACTCTAAGAAATGTTGACCAAGTCCAAGCAGTGTTGGAACTTGATTCCTGAAACAATCTTTGTGAGCATATCTGCAGGATTATCTTCTGTACCAATCTTCTGTAGCAGAATATCTCTTTCATTTATAATTTCTCGGATAAAATGAAACTAGACATCGATATGCTTTGTGTGGGAGTGATAAACTTGTTTCTTTGCTAAGCAAATGGCACTCTGACTGTCACAGTGGACTTCAACGTGCTCCTGAATAATTCCCAAGTCTTCAATCAACCCATGAAGCCAAATTGCTTCTTTGAAAGCCTCTGTGATCGCCATATACTTTGCCTCTGTAGTAGACAAAGCAACAGTTGACTGAAGCGTTGATCTCCAGCTTACTGGTCCTCCTGACATAGTAAACATATAACCTGTAGTTGATCGACGCTTGTCGAGATCATCGACATAATCAGAATCGACGAACCCGACTAGACGATTTGTCATAGTCTTATATTTCTGGAACTTCAGGCCAATATCCACAGTACCTTGAATATACCGTAGAATCCACTTAACTACTTGCCAGTGTCCTTTACCGGGATTGTGCATATACCGACTTACCATGCTGACAGCTTGTGAAATATCAGGTCGTGTACACACCATTGCATACATCACAGTTCCAACAGCATTAGCATATGGAATATTATCCATCTGTCTTCGATCATCATCTGTATTTGGAGACATTAATGCACTTAGTTTGAAATGTGAGGCCAATGGAGTACTAATGGGTTTAGTCTTGCCATTTACACCAAACCGCTGGAGTACTTTCTTCAGATATTGAGTCTGAGTTAACCAGACTGTGCCTTTTTCTCTGTCACGCTTGATCTCCATACCAAGAATCTTCTTGGCTTCTCCAAGATCCTTCATCTCGAACTCTGAGCTCAATTGAGCCTTCAGCCTGTCGATCTCCACCTTGCTCCTAGATGCAATTAACATATCATCAACATATAGGAGCAAATATACAAATGTACCATCTTGGAGTTTCTTCAGATAAACACAATGATCAAACTGACTGCGTGTGTACTTCTGCTTCTGGATAAAGCTATCAAACCATTTGTACCACTGTCTAGGTGACTGCTTCAAGCCATACAGTGACTTGCTTAGCTTGCAAGCCCAATTCTCCTTCCCTATGACTTTGAAACCTTCAAGCTGGGACATATAGATTTCTTCTTCTAAGTTGCCATGCAAGAATGCTATCTTCACATCAAGTTAAGCTAACTCCAAGTCAAATTGAGCTACTAGAGCCAATAAGATCCGAATAGACGAATGTTTGACCACTGGCGAGAACACTTCATTATAGTCTATTCCTTCCTTCTGAGCATAGCCTTTTGCTACTAGTCTGGCTTTATATCTGGTGCTTCCTTTTTCAGAGGCACACTCCTTTTTAGCATAGACCCACTTGCATCCAATAGCTTTCATTCCATGTGGAAGTGGTACCAATTTCCACGTCTGATTCTGGTGAAGTGACTGTATCTCATCATTCATAGCCAACTTCCATTTATCACTCTCCATACTCTAAACAGCTTCTTTGAAGGTGTTGGGAATATCATCCTCTGTCACTAGCAACGCATATGCCACCATGTCAGTATATTTAGCAGGTTTCCGGATCTCCCTCCTTTGTCTGTGAGTGGCAATGGACTCTGATTGTTGGTCTGGTACTAGTGATGGAACCTCCACCTCAACTGAGGTATCCTCCTGGTCATCAAGATACTTCTCTGGCTCCTTTGGAGTTTCAAACTCCACCTGTTGGAAAGAGTTTTGATTCTCTTTCTCCTTTGCGGTAGTCCTTTGCAGCATCGCCGATTCATCAAAGGTTACGTCTCGGCTTAGGACGATCTTCTTTGACTCAGGATTTCAAAGTCTGAATCCCTTAACTCCTTCACTAAAGCCTAAGAAGATAGCTTTCTTGGCTCTAGGATCCAGTTTGGATTCTGTAACATGGAAATATGCAGGACATCCAAATATATGTATCCGATCATAATCTGAAACAGGTTGTCCAGACCATACCTCTTTGGGACATTTCCCATCAAGTGCAGAAGTAGGTAACCGATTGACAATATGAGAGGCATACATCAAAGCCTCTGCCCAGAATGCTTTGTTCAGGCTAGATTAAGAAAGCATACATCGCACTTTCTCCACCAGAGTATGGTTCATCCTTTTTGCTATACCGTTTTGTTGTAAGGTTCCAGGAACTGTAAAATGTTTGATTATCCCTTCTTCATGACAGATTTGCTTGAAGGGATCTAATTTGTATTGTCCACCATTATCTGAGCGAAGTCTCTTGATCTTCCTGCCGGTCTGGGTTTCAATCATCTTCTTCCACCGAAGAATATGTCTAGAACTCCATCCTTGTGTTTTATCATATACACCCAAACATAATGTGAGAAATCATCAATAAAGGTAACAAAATAATTTTTACCTCCCAAAGATGAATTCTTTGACGGTCCTCATACATCAGTGTGAACATAATCCAATATTCCTTTGGTAGAATGAATGACGGTGCCAAACTTGACTCGTGTCTGTTTTCCCAAGACACAGTGCTCACAGAAGTCAAGTTTTCCACTTTTGGCTCCCTTCAGTAGGCCTTGTTTCACCAAATTCTGCAAGGCCTTCTCTCTGACATGTCTCAAGCGCATGTGTCAGAGTTGGGAAGAATCAGGTGCTTTGTTGTCAGAAGCTTTGGCAACAGCTGCTTTTCCTGTAACTATATATCCATCTAGGAAATATAGGTTTCCCTGTCGAGTACCTTTCATTGCCAAGAATGCACCTCGTACAACTTTCAAGGCTCCACCTTTTATGGTCACCTTGTATCCACTGTTGTCTAAGACCCCCAGTGAAATGAGGTTCTTCTTCAAATCTGGAACATATCTGACATCTGTTAGTTGTCTGGTTGTACCGTCATGCATCTTTAGGCAGATAGTGCTTACTCCTTTTATCTGGCATGTGTTGTTGTTACCCATCATCACGACTCCTCCATCAAGTTCTTGAAAGCTTGTGAACCAGTTCCTATTTGGATACATATGATAAGAACAACTAGAATCAAGAATCCATTTGTCTACCTGGATATCTGTTGGCGAAACTGAGAAAGCTGAATCTTCTTTATCGTCAGCTTCCTTTGCAACATTTGTAGTAGATTTATCCTTGTTTGGACAGTCTTTCTTCCAGTGCCCTTTCTGGTGACAGTAGGCACATTCATCTTTTGTCAGGCTTCTTCTTGATTCTCCTCTGGATTTTGAGCGAGATTTATTTCACCCACTAGATCTGCCATATCTCCTTTTGTCTTCTCTTACTCGGGTCACAGTCAATGCTTCTGGTGTCAACTCTCTGGAGTCCTTCTGATCCTTCTTCTGGTACTCATTATTTACCAAAGCATTAGAAACATCTATGAATTTAACCTTATCCTTTCCATACAGTAGGGTAGTGGTTAAATGATCATAACTTTCAGGAAGAGAATTTAATAATAACAATGTCTTATCCTTATCAATAATATCAACATCTAAATTTTGCAGATCAGCTAAAATTTTGTTGAAATTATTAAGATGCTCAATCATAGGCGTACCTCTCTTATACTGGAATCGAAAGAGTTTTTTCTTCAGGTATAGCCGATTCTCTACACTCTTCGTCATGTATTTATCTTCCAGCTTCTTCCAGAGGCTTGAGGCCATCGTTTCTTTCATGACAAAATACTTCTGATCTTTGGCAAGACACAACTGGATAGTGCCACAAGTTTGACGGTTCACATAGCTCCAATCTTCATCAGAAATATTCACCGGTTTGGGCCCCAGTGCAATATCTGATCCTTCGCGGAACAACAGATCCAGGACTTCGCATTGCCACATGCCAAAGTTGTTTGTACCGTCAAATTTCTCAATATCAAATTTTGCATTTGACATTGAGCTTCTTTGCCACGAACTGGTGGTAGATGTCAAAGGTTGCATGTCAGCTCCTTTTGGATCAGTCATCGTGCTTCAGAGCTCCACAAAAATAAATAAATATTTTTGGAACAGAATTTGCAGAAACAGATAGCATGATTGCATCCGGAACAACTGAAAAAACCCTTGACAACGGCGTGTGGAGTCTGGTGGCTGCAATAACTGCTGGGAGTACAGCGGTCTGATGGCGTGGGGAAGGTCCAGGCGAGTCAAGGCTGCTACAAGGAAGGTCGACGGTGTCTGAGCCGCTTTGTGCGAGCTTGGGGCAGTGACCTAGTTTGTAGCAGCGAGAACTTGTGGCTGATCAGTGATGATATGGTGCACGATGGTCAGACGGAATGGGCTGGCGCAGCAGCACACGACGACCCTGAAACGGACCGATCTGGTATATATGTTTCTAACCTAACTCCAAATTACAATCTGCCGCTACAGTACCACCGCCGATGCTACAGTGCTGCCGCGGATGTTACAGTGCTGCCAACCCGTTGGAGCTGTTCCCTCTTCCGTCGGATCTGCTCTGCTTCAGCGCCAAACCACCAAAATGGCCGGAAATGACGAGCCATGATGACGAGATCTGTACGCCGAAACTCAAACAGACTCCGATCGACTTCGAATCTGGTGCGCCGGCCGCTGGGCTGTTCGACGAGGCTTACCGGTGTGAGATACGGGTTGGATTTGGTGCGTCGGCCGCTGGGCTGTTTGACGAGTCTCTCTCTTCCTCCCTCTATCGTCAAATCTGGTGGATATAGTAGAACCCGGTCGCTTGGCTGTGCGACGGGCTTGCCGGTGAGGTCGAGGGCGAAGGCCTGGTTCGGATCTCTCTCTTCCTCCCTCTGCTTCTCGAATCTGGCAACGAAGTTGTGCGACGGAGTTGTGTGACGGGGATGAGGAATTCAGGAAACTCGTTGGTGGCGGACGAAGAGGAGAAGAGAGACGGTGGTGGCCAAGGAGGAGGAAGAGAGACTGCTGGGTGGCCGAGGAGGAGGAGAGAGGCTGGGTCGTCGGTGGTGGTGTGCTCCGGCCACAGGGATGGGTTCGACTGCTCGTCTCGTGTTCTTCGATTTTTTTTTTCAACTTGGCTCTAATACTAATTTGTTAGGATCTAATGAATATACACACACGGAAACACAAAGATTTAACGTGGTTCGGCAGTTTTACCTACATCCACGGGAGGAACAGATTTTTCTATTCGGAGGTTTTAACCTCTATAAATTTTCGTACACCGGATTACACTACACCACCTTACTCCTCTCTTTTTTTTTGTTACATAACTTGTAGGTATTTATACTACAAGAGGAGGAGACAAATGGCCTGCAAACTCTTTGAACGGCAGTGTGAACCATGAATCTATGGTGTGAACTGATGAATCGGAGTCAATTTTCACAAATAACAATAAATAACTTGTAATTTTATTATAATGTCATAATATAATAAATTATTTAATACAAATTATAACATTTATGCTCCCATAAATCTTATTTAGTAGAATATTTCATTTTATATATTACAATATTTACAATTTGTCAATTAATATATATAATTTCATAATTAGAACGAATATTTTTCAAAATATTTGTCTTTCTATCACGAATTTATATATGTCTCTATTTTACGCAAATATTTGTACGGATACAATATCTTTTCTCTTACAACATTAGATAAAACTTTTATTTTAATTCAAATATTTACTTATATTATCACTTATAAAAAAAAGTATATCAAACATTATATATATTTTTTACTATCATGTGAATATTAATAGTTTATTTTTATGTCTAAACTACATAAGAAAAGTCTCCATATTACTTTGAAAATATATATTATAAAAACTAAAAACATTAAAAATAAAATTAATTTTATTAATATGCTATATTTCATATATGTATGATGATCTAAACTAAAAATGTCATATTATTCGTATGATGACCCTTCAAGCAAATTTATACAAAACTATGATTGGTGACAAAAAGCAATGTATATTGTCGTCCTTCATTAAGTAGTATCATTTGGCTGCCTTGAAGAAACAAAAAAAAAAAAAAGTGTCATTTGATCCTTGTAGGAGAAGAAATAAATCAGCCAAAATATGTTATCATTTTGAAGGAAAAAAGAAAAAGAAAAAGAAAAAATAGATATATCTTCTCATCTGCTCTCTGTGCTCCATCTCTTCTCTCGTTTGCCTTCTCTTGTCTCTATGCACTAAATGCCATTTTCTTCTTTTGAGCAAATGGCTTATATGAGCTGATAGTTGTAATCCACCTATCGACTTCTATAATCCGATGGCTAATTTCTGGATTACAAAAAATGATTCAAGTTACGTATTGTTACTACCAAGTTTGAATTACAGAAATTTTGCTTTTAGTTATGAAATTGAGTAGGAAGTTACGGGATTTGGCATATCTACATGTTAAAAAGACCACACCCATTTCGATAATACATGATACCATTTTGTCAATGATATATTCTTGTATAAAGTAACATGAAAAAGAAAAATATTTAGACTACAAAGGAAAGCAAATAGATCACATATTACCAGCATTGGTTGTCATTGTAGCAAAATAACAAAATAATAATAATAATAATAATAATAATAATAATAATAATAATGAGTGCACACAACAAAAGCCAACCAGCTGCATTCGTGCGTGTAAAGTATTTTCTACTACAAAACTCGATTGCATTCTTACGCTAAATATCATTTTTGTTAAATTAAAAAAAAAAAAAACTTAACCGTCACTCATTACACTTAAATGTTTGACATGGAAAACTAAATACCCTTTTTTTTTCAGGTACAGAAAGGCAAGTTGTTGTCTATTTATGAAAATAGTTGAAGCATATCGATCGCGGGTTCGCTGCCAGAAGTTTGTACTTTTCCCCATGAAGCAAACAGTCATGACATTCCAAATTATCTCTTCAGGAGAGCGATAGGTTCGAATGCTTGAGTGCAGATATGAGATTCACCTAAAATTGATCGCCCATTTTTTATTGTCTAGCATATGGTTGAATGAGCCATTTTAATAGACATTAAAATTAATTACCTTTTTTTCTTTTAATTAATATATAAATAAATTTTCTAATTTGTATTTTTTAATAAATCTTGTCCAACCTTTAAAAACTAACAAAATATAACCTATAGAATTTGTAATATTAAATCTGCCACACCGTCAATTTTTCTAACAAAAATTATTAGATCTAGTCACATGAAAAGCTGACACGGTAAGTCAGGTAACGTGCATTAGAGACAAATATGATCACTTTGTATTTGTGCTCGACATATTAGACTTTGGTCATCTAAGTTACATATTCTCCATAGGCTAAAATTCAGGCTTAGTTCCCTAAGTATTCACCCTTTTTTTTTTTGTAAGATTATGTATTCAAAATTTAACTCTTGAAATTTCATTTCTGGGAATTTGTTCAACAAACACGAATGTATAATGTTAAATTATAATTATTAATTTTTAACTAATAACAAAATACATATTTTTATTTTTTTTGTAAATTTATTATGTGTCCAATACTTTTCAAGCATTTGCTTGCATCTTTCAATTATTGACGGCACAAAATTTATAGTGATCATAAGTTTTTTTAAAAATTTTTATCATGTTTAATTTGTATGTATGAAAATTATTTAATAATCTAAAATATTAATACTTTTAATGAAGAAGATACATTAATTAAAATCTAACATTTTATACTTTATTTAAATTATATTAATAGTTATTTACATATATTTAAAGTACATGCAATATGCAAGCTTTTAATTTATTTTATTTATTTTAATAAAATTGAAAAACATTTTCGGTGATTATAGGTAATTCTTAAAGTTGAAAAGGTTTACGTGGCATCTAACAATTTGATTTGAATTCACATTTTTTAAGTGAAATCTTATATTAATTAGATTAACAATTATAACTAAAAGTATAAATTGAACTAAATTTGTAACACTAATTTTTCATCAAGTACATATATAATAATAAAGTTTTGAGTTATAATTCATTATCACTCCCTCTTATATCTCTCTTATAATTATGGAAGTACATCGTGAAAGTATGAGTTGCGAATTATGATATGTAAAGTGTATAATGCTTATACATCACCTTTTTTTTAAAAAAATAATAATAATTTTAGTCTAAAATTGCTCCTACATGTACATAGTGAAAATTTTTATTACATTTCTTAGAAATTTGATTTAAAATTCAAATAATTCAATATTTAATTGATCATCTAATTAAACTCTAATTTGTTTAATGTGATAAAAACTATTTGAAATTTTTAAATAGTAATGATATAGAGATGTTATTAATTATAACATAATTAGTCATTGAATAATTAATTAAAATTTGATGGAGATAGAATATGTATATCTAATTAAGTACAAATTTAGTCAATTAAATTTGTAAAATTTAAGATAAAAATTTAATGGACTACTTAATTGAAATTCAATTAAAGTTATGTCTTTTCTTTTAAACTTAACACCAAAATTCAACTACAACTTAATTGATAAAACAAAGTCCAAGGATTGAGATCTTTTATCTAGTTATCCTTTATCACAGTTCCACTTCCTTTACTAAATATTAGACTCTTAACATAGGTGTTAGTGGTATGGCTTTAAGAATTATGTTCCTTGCAATCTTTCTTCCCATTACTTCTTCAACCATTGTAAGGACATGACCATCTTTAGCCTTTAACTACCTTCAGTCTAATGCAGGGAAGCTGGCTCTAAGGACAATGTATATGCATCTTCATATAAGTATTGCATATAAGTTTTGGCCAGGAAAATTGGGAAAGATCAAATCAATTAAATCTTATAGTCTTAGATGACTCTATTCAGGAATGAAATACTACATTGTATGATAGTATTGGTATAAAAAGATGTATTGTTAATGAACAATCTTCTCAATTATGACATAAAAAATTAGACCATATCTCTTAAGAGAGAATAAAAAGATTTGTAAATGATGAAGTTTTAATAATTCTTGGCTTTATAGATATTGGTACTTGTGTGGAATATATAAGCATAAGCAAACTAATAAGAACACTAAAAATGCTAAAAGAAGTTTAGAAATTCTTAAGATTATACACATATATATTTGTGGACTATTTTTTACTCTCTATTTTAGTGGTTAGAGATATTTTTATCTCATTTATTAATGACCATATAAGATTTATGTATCTCTACTTATTGTTTAATAAAATTAAAGCAATTTATACTTTTAAAATATATAAGATTGAAGTAGAAAAACAAAAGGATAAAAAGATCAAAATTATAAGGTTTGATAGGGGTAAAGGGTATTATAAAAGGTATATAAAGATGGGATAATGAAAAGGCCTATTTGCTAAGTTTCTTGAAGAGGAGAGTTTCATTACATAATATATCACTCTAGGTATACCTCAACAAAATGATATAATTAAAAGAAAGAACTACATACTTATGGACATGGTGAGAAGTATGATCAGTAATTCTAATCTCTCATTAAGTTTATGAAGTAAAGTCTTAAAAACTCAAAATTTTAAGTATAGATGCCTAAATCAATTTAATTCATTTTAACTAAAAAAGTTAATCACTCATAATATAAAACCATAGGAATATGTCACGGAGTTAGACTTTAGACGTGCTAACCCGTGCGGCACTTAGTCAATCTTGCGAGAGAAGATGAGCTAAGTAAGCCTTGGAGAGTTTGAGTGAATCAGTAAAAGACTTGTGTGAGGCAAGTAAACGAATTGGAAGAGCTTGAGAGAATGAGAGAGAGAGCACAAGAGAGCTTTGCAAGTGAACTTATATTAAGAAAGGATTTGTGCTATATAAATTAGAAGAGTAGCTTATTTATACAACTCAAAAGAAAGTCCTAGAAAGGAATATTCTTCGGTATATACAAGGATTATTCTAGATAAAGAATATTCTTGATATATGCAAGGATTATTCTAGATATGGTCCCTTCCAAAACTCTTTAGGCAATTATGGCACATTCCACATGCTTCTGGGACCATCCGTCGATAGCAAATGGGCTGGGCAGTCCGTAGAAGTTTGGTCTTGGCTCGAATTCGCACCTTAAGGATACATGAATGGGCCAGATCAATGTATCCTTGTGACATCCTCCCCCACTTAATTCTGTGACGTCCTCATCGTATTTTTAGCCTTAAATTGTCGAATGTGATCGGTAAATTGCCAAAGCTGGTCCTCCTGTTCCCAACTAGCCTCATGGTCTAGCAAACCTTTCCATTTCACTAAGTATTCGGTGTAGTTGGGAACTCCTCTTCTTCGGATCACTCTATCAGTAAGGATGTGGTCTACCTCCTTGTTGAATTTGGTGACCACAGCTGTTGGTGTGCGCTTGGACTCATTTCAGCTTGGATCCTCTTCGTCTCCATGGAAAGGCTTTAGAAGACTTACATGGAAAATGTTGTGGATCTTAAGCTTTGGAGGGAGTTGGACTTGATAGGTGGCCTTTCCCACACGCTTGATGATAGAAAATGGCCCTTTGTACTTCCGTACCAAGCCCTTGTGTACCTTGCGTAGAGACTTGAATTGGTTGGGCAGTAGCTTCACCATCACCATGTCTCCCGCTACGTACTCTTTTGGGCGACGTTTGGAGTCAGCCCATCTCTTCATCTTCTTGGTCGCTTTATCAAGGCAAGCCCTTGTTATGTCTGCTTCCTCATGCCATTCCTTTGCAAACTTAAAGGCAGATGGGTTGTTGCCAGTGTAAGGAGAGGCAATAGCACTTGGAGTTAGCGGTTATTGTCCCATGACAATCTCAAATGGGCTTTTGTTTGTGGCCTCGCTCCTTTGAAGTTTGTATGAGAATTGGGCAGCGTCGAGTAGCTTTGCCCAATCTCGTTGGTAAGCACTAACATAGTGCGTCAGGTATTGTTCGAGCAAGGCATTGACTCACTCAGTTTGCCCATCACTTTGAGGATGGAAGCTTGTTGAGAAGTTCAGCTCGGTTCCCAACAACTTAAACAACTCGCGCCAGAATTTACCTGTAAAGTGAGGATCTCTGTCACTGATTATGCTCTTTGGCACACCCCATAGCTTTACTACATTCTTGAAGAACAGGCGAGTAGCTTCGTCCACCTTGCAATCAGCGGGGGCTGAAATGAAGGTACCATACTTGCTGAACCAATCGACTACTACCATGATGCTTCCATACCCTTCGGACTTTAGTAGGCTTCTTGTTGGCAAACTAAACAAGTTTGCACATAGGCCTCGACATTCGTATGCATATGCGGCCAAAAATAATGTTGTTGGACAAGAGCAAGGGTTTATACCATACCTGGGTGACCAGCCCATAAGGAATCATGACATTCCTTGAGGATTTCCTTTCTCAAGTTTCCCCACTTTGGCACGAAGACATGACTTCCGACTATGGTTAAGACTCTGTCGTTTACCTAAAATCGACAAGTCTTCCCCTCACCAGCCAATCTCAGCAAATTGTGGGCTAGTTTGTCTTGTTTAGTACCTTCCTTGATCCGTTCAAGGAGGTTGCTTGTAGGGGTACTAGTAGCAAGGGCCGCTGGTTCCGCCTTCCTACTCAGCGCATTAGCAACAACATTGGCTTGACCCGGCTTATACCACAATGTGGAGTCAAATTCAGCTAGGAAGTCTTGCCAACGAGTTTGCTTGGGGCTGATTTTCTTCTGGGTTTGGAAGTAGCTCGTAGCAACATTATCCGTCATGATCACGAACTTACTTCCAAAGAGATAGTGTCTCCAAGTGCGTAAGCAGTGGATGACGGCAGTCATCTCTTTGTCCTGGATGGTATACCGTCTCTCCGTGTTGTTAAGCTTGTGGCTTTCGTAGGCAATGGGATGCTTATCCTGCATCAAGACTCCCCCAATTGCGAAGTCGTATGCATTGGTATGGACTTCAAAAGACTTTTCGTAGTCCGACAGTACCATGATAGGTTCCTCGGAGATGGCTTGCTTCAATCTCTCGAAGGAAGCTTGGCATTCCTTCGTCCAATGCCAAGTGTGTTTTTTCTTTAGTAGGTCGGTTAAGGGTGCAGCTACAGCAAAGTATCCCTGGATGAACTGACGATAGTAGTTAATAAGTCCCAGAAAGGATCGCAGTTCCGGGACATTGGTTGGAGGCTCCCATTGTTGGATGGCTCATACCTTCGCTAGATCCATCAACAGTCTACCATCCTTAATTCGATGACTAAGGAAGTCCACCTCTTGCTTGGCGAACGAGCACTTCTCCTTTTTAATGAACAACCCGTTTTCTCGGAGAGCTTGGAAGACTTGCTTGAGGTGCTCAACGCGCTCCTTAAGTGTGTTGCTGTACACCACAATGTCATCCAAGTAAACCACCACGAATTTGTCAATGAAAGGATGTAGTACCTTGTTCATGAGTGTGCAGAAGGTGGCTGGCGCATTAGTGAGGCCAAGGGGCATGATCAAGAACTCGAATGTTCCGTAACGTGTCATGCAAGTCGTCTTTGGCTCATCACCTTGTGCTATGCGGACCTGGTAGTAACTTGATCGCAAATCCAGCTTAGTGAAGTACCTCGCCTTCCCGAGTTGGTCGAAAAGATCAGCTATCAAAGGGATTGGATACTTGTTCTTGATGGTAACCTTGTTCAAGGCTTGGTAGTCAATACACATGCATAGCAATCTGTCCTTCTTTTTTTGAAAGAGGACTGGGGCACCGAATGGGGCTTTTGAGGGTCGAATGTAGCCCAACTCAATCAAATCGTGGAGTTGCTTCCTCAGTTCAGCGAGCTCCGGAGGTGCCATACGATAAGGACCCATGGCAGGAGGGTTGGCGCCGAGTACCAGCTCAATGTGGTGATCCACATCTCGCTTTGGTGGAAGCTTCTTCGGTAATTCGGAGGGCATGACATCCTTAAACTTGTGAAGGACAACCTGAATCGGTGGCAGCAATACAGGAGTTGGTGCTGTTATGTCCTCCTCATCGCTTAGCTACCTTATGGTAGCGATATAGCCAGGACCCGACTTGAGACCCCGTTTGAATTGCAAGGCCGAGATCATCGATGGTTGAGATCTCTCCTTGTGCTTCAAGGGAACTACGCGAATCTTATGAGCATCAGCAACCACAAAAGAACATGACGCAGGAATAGGAAAAGCCAAGGCTTCGCAAAAAAAATGCAAGACCTAACACCACTTTGAAATCATCTATAGGAACGATAATAAAGTCTAACTTACCGGTCCATTCGCCAATCTGGATAGCAACTTCGTGTACTATGCCTTGGACAGGCCTTCCTTCCGAATTTACGACTTTGATGGTGCCATTTCCCTTCGTTGGTTTGAGGCCTAGACATTTGGCCTCTTGTACGTCAATGAAGTTATGCGTTGCCCCCGTATCTAGCATCACACAAACTGATTTACCCTTGATGACAAGATCAGCGTACAACAGTCTCTTCTCTTTAGCGACTATTGGGGAGAAACGCTTCGAGAGATTACTTAACTGTTGGATAGATCTCATGTCCGCTTGGGTTTCTTCGTCAGCCTTTTCTCGGTCGAGTACAGCCATCATAGCATTCATTGCCTTACGTTTGGGCAGTCCTTTACCCAGTGCGGTCCGTCACAAATGAAATAGGGTCTAGGAGGATTAGCCGAGTTGTGCTTACCCGTAGAATTCTTCTCATGCTTAGGATGGTCACTTGAGGGTTTCTGTTATCCACCCTCGTTGCAACCAAAATCTTGCTTTTTATGCCCAGGTTTCTCTCCCCCACTTTTGCAGAAGTTTGGCTTCTTGCTCTTGAAGTGGGCAAACTAGTCGATGAAGGTTTCGGCAACAGCAATAGCAGCATCTAAGGTTTGCACATTACGCCTATCCAGCTCGACTCTCGCCCAATCCTTCAAACCGTCTTTAAAGTATAAGAGAAGCTCCCTATCGGACATTTCAATTTCAAGTATAAAGGTAGTAAATTCCTTAATGTAGTCAGAAATACTACCTGTCTAACATAGGCGACGCAACTTCCCTCTAGCTTCGCTGTCTGCATTATAAGGCACAAAGTACTTACGCACTTCAGCCTTGAATTGTTCCTAAGTGTCGATTACACATAAGCTTTTTTCCTGTTCAGAATGCTTTCGTCTCCATCAGAGTTGGGCAACATCTCTTAGGAAGATTGGGGCGTTGCCTACCTTAGCTAGGTTGTTAACAACCCCCATGGCCTCGAAGTACTGTTCAAGGCCAAACAGAAAGTTTTCCACGGCAGTGGCATTCTGTGTGCCGTTGTACATGGCAGGCTTTGGGACCTTCAAGCCCTGTACCGCAGTGGTGCTAGTAGTGGTAGATGTACTAACAAGTGAGTTGTTTCAACGCAGAGACTCCATCTCTCTACGGAGGTCATGAATCTCTCCCTTAACGAACTTACGAAGGTTAGACAAACCTTAATTCAGGGAGCGTATTTCTCCCTTAAACGAGCGGCCAAATTCTTCAGTCATGACTTTGGCAACCTGCGTGATCTCTGCATTCTCATGGATCAAATTATCAACTTGATCACTGAGGTCGCCCACAAGGGAGCTTATGTCGGTGACACTCCTTTCCAAGTTACCAACACAAGAGTCCATGGTTTCCTTTGTTGGAACCTTAGACTTGCCACGTTTGGTTGGAGCACACTGCTCCTCACGCCCACGAGCTTCTTGCTCCACTTATTGCTCAGTGAAAGCGGTTTCTACAAATCCTTCCTCACCTGCCATATTCACAACTCAAACAAGAACAAAGTAGAAACTAGGATTACCTTATTCTGATACCACCTATCATGGAGTTAGACTTTGGACGTGCTTTAGACGTGCTAACCCATACAGCACTTAGTCAATCTGGCGAGAAAAGATGAGCTAAGTAAGCCTTAGAGAGTTTAAGTGAATCAACGGAAGACTTGTGTGAGGCAAGTAAACGAATTGGAAGAGCTTGAGAGAATGAGAGAGAGAGCACAAGAGAGCTTTGCAAGTGAACTTATATTGAGAAAGGATTCGTGCTATACAAATGAAAAGTGTAGCCTATTTATACAACTCAAAAGAAAATCCTAGAAAGGAATATTCTTTGGTATATACAAGGATTATTCTATATAAGAAATATTCTTGGTATATGCAAGGATTATTCTAGATATGGTACCTTCCAGAATTCTTTAGGCAATTATGGCACATTCCACATGCTTCTGAGACCTTCCATCGATAGCAAATGGGTTGGGCAGCCCGTAGAGGTTTGGTCTTGGCCCGAATTTGCACCTTAAGGATACATGAATAGGCTGAATCAATTTATCCTTGTGACAAATAGCTCAAAATCTAAATAATTTCGATCTAAAAGGACTTATAACTCATTAACCTTAAATTCTAAAAACTTGGAATCCAAAACTTTGAAAGGCCTTAAAAACTCTTTAAATCTTAAATTTAATGTACTCGAAACTTAATGAACCTAATGACTAACTCAATATAACTAAAATTTAATGAACTTAAAATCTATTGAATTTGAGATTTAATATATCCAAAACCCAAATAACTCGAGACTTAAAATAATGCAACTTGAATCAAACTCATTGGCTACTTCAAATTAAACTCTTAAGACTATTTGTTTATTTTTCTCTATATTGTTTTGTTGGATAATATTATTTATTATATTTTTTATATATAAAATAAATACTAGTAGTTAATTTAATACAAAATAATTAAAATCTAATAAAAAATTATTTTATTTTTAACTAGCCATTATTAAATAGATATAATAGGTAGTTGAATTTAAGATTTTTTACTACAATATTAGTCATCTTTTATGTTTACTTAATTACAAAAATAGATATATTATCTAGTTTTATGTTCAATTTTAACTCTTAAATTTCATTATAAGGGATTAATTCAATGAATCATAGTCTACAATGCTAAATTTATTCTTCCAAAATTGTAAGTTTAATTCCTTTCATGTAAAATAATTCCTTTATGGACAATAACCATAGTTTTAATGGAGACAAGTGGATACTTATGGATCACAAGATGTCTACTAACCAAAATTGAGATATCTCCATCATAAAAAATTAATAATAGTACCATTCCAATCAAAATTCAGGGTGTGAATTGAATTAATGGCAACAACAGCGAGCTCGATTTCTATAGAAAAAGCCTACTTATAGCTAAAGATGACATCTTTATTTCATATGAATGCTAATTGTAATATTTTAGTCTTGAATTTTATTGCACCAAAGTTGGAATGAACTCATTTAGACAAAGCATTAATTACTCAAACCAACAACTAGCCTTAAATCAATAGCAAATGGTAACTAATGGTTGATAATTAGATAGAGAGAGGGTATATGGTCTAATAAGGTAGCAAGATTCTTAGCGGTATGTGGCGTATGGGGGAGGTAGAAAGAAGAGAGAAAGGTTAGGTCAAGTTAAGCTAGGTTGAGGGGTATGACTCTTTCAACCAAATCGGACAAGGCCCAATTAGATAGGGTTGGGTCGAGGAGTAGCTCATAGGCCTAGAACAACAAATGGCCCATTGTAATGGATTGAGAAGTGGAATAGGTTCTTGGGGTTGGGTATAAGGTAAAGAAGCCCATTTCTTGTATGTTTAGCAAGCTTGAGATGATGGGCTACCATGCTAGTTAAACAAAGGTTGATGTCTTTGGTCATAAAGGTCAGGTAGGCTATTAGGCTAGGTTATAAGCAATCAAGCCAATCCATACTAGAATGGATAACTGATTAGATTCCCTAATTGGGTTAACAAGAAATTAAGTTATAGGGACTAACTGCAAATTATCAACTAATGACAACATAGGTATTAGCTATGAGGGATGTTAGTGAAGGGTGATGGGTGGTTGTCGGTCCTTTTTTGGTGATGAGTTGGGTAGGTGTTGCAATGGAAGGCATAGAAGGAAAGGATGAGGGAATTGTTAAGGGGCATCCAGATGGCAAAATCGGTGACTGTGAAAAGATCAAAGAGGTTATGGAAATTTTGAATGATAAGTTAAGAGGGCGAGGTAGTCTCGTTCTAAGTAAAGGTGAGCTAGGTAGGGCAAGGGACGGTAAAGGAACAGGTTGTTGTTACTAACTTTGAACAACATGTTAGAGGCTTTAAGGCTTCCAGTTTGAAGGACACAAACAAGGAGGTGTGGTCTTTACTAGTTAGCCTAGCAGTGCAACATAAGGGCATGTCTCTAATGGTTAAAAGGAAGAGAGGTAAAGAGAGGTGAGCTAGGGTGACACGTCGGCAACCCAAAAAACTACCTTAAGGAATCTTGTCACTAATAATGGAGATTCAGTTGAAGGATGGGGTGCTCACTGATAAGCATATACAAGTACGTAATGAGACAATTCAAAGTAAGGCAATACAAGTGTTAGAGTTGGGAAAGGCCATTGGGTTAACAGTAAAAGGGAGAGATAAGATAGTGGTTCATCAGTTGTTGGCAAAGGGAGGGGAAGCAAAAGGCCTTAAATAGAGTGTAACCTCTCAATCAGCTAAGGGTTTGACAATGCAATAATGATGACTTACATAATTAATGTATAAGGGTTAGGGAAGTTAGCCAAACGTAAATCAATACATAGGTAGGTCTATCACATAAACCCTCATATTTTGTTGATTCAAGAAACCAAACTCCAAAGTATAGCGAATGCCATTATAAGGTCAGTGGGGGGGATAAGGAGTGTAAGTGTTGACAGTGGACTCAGTGGAGTAGTAAGAGGGTTGACTATTTATTGAAATAATTTGATCTTTTAGTTACAAAATAAATTAACAACGAGATGTTTTATAGTGGTGTTGAATTAGTTAGTGCTAATAGAAATAATGGTTATATTGGTCAATGTGTCCACACAAAATTTCCATTTTAAATAACAGGACTTTTTAGAGGAGTTACGAGAGCTAAGAAATAAATTTGCAAGGTTATGGTGCATAGGTTGCAATTTTAACACAATGTTGGTAGAGGATTAGCAAGTAAGATCCACCGATGATAAGTAAATAATCCAAAACCTTAGGGACTTTATGAATAACATGGAACTTAATAACCTACCTTTACAAGGTCGTAGATTCACCTAGAGCAATTTGTAAGAAACTTTGTCGATGAGCTGAGTAGATAGATTTTTTATGGGACTTGAAAGCTTATAAATATTATCAAATCTATCACAAAAATGAGTATATTGTTCTTTTTCTGATCATACAGGGGTCTGTTTAGGAACCTAACATCATAATTAGGAGTTTACTCCTTTGTGGTATTTCAAACATTGGATAGACGACAAGCAGTCAAAAAAGGATGTAGAGGTTATGTGAAGTTAGACAATAGTGATGGGTTATTTATGTTTCTTTTTAAACAACAAAATACAAGTCGTGAAAAACTTCCTTTAAACTTAGTGCAAGATTGAGTGTTTACTTTATTTTGCAAGAATACAAGCTTTATAAATCTAATTAGTATGATGTATTTTAAGTAAATCTGTCACCATATTTTCTCATGTAAGTAGCTTTAAACTATAAAATTTAGATGGCCAAAATGAAAATACCATAACTAATATTCATCTTTTACAACAATATTAAAATAAGTATAAACATCAGTAGCAATATCAACTTGAAACATTTGGTTCTTTGTTAAAGGGGATTTGAGAATAAGTATACCTTTCCTATCAATAATTAAGAGACAATCATTATGTAATTATAGTTATACCTTTTCCAAGCAATTAACCCAAGTTAAGTAGGTTGATCTTTATATCTAGCATATAAAATACATTTAAGATGTAGTTATAATTTTTATTCTTTAACTTGATGAGAATTTGCCCCTTTCCTATCACTAATACATTGTTATCATCAACAAACTTAATTGTGAAGTGGATTAGCTCATCATGATTAACAAAGAGCTCTTTCTTTCCGCATATATGATTGGTACACTCGATATTAAGGAATCATGTATTTTAATTTTGCATTTCAATAATTATAGTAACCATCATGAGGGCTTAATTACCATCATTTTGTATCTCCCTTTTATGTATAATATGTTGTCTAATTGTTTTCCTTAAACTTGCACTCACTAACATAATGACCAAACTTATGACAATAGTAATACTCAACATTAAATTTGTCAGACCTTCCTTTACCATGGCCTCTTCCTCGACCTCTATACATCTAGTTTAATCTTGTTTGGTCATTGTATTAATTATATTCATATCTATAATTATTATAATGACCTTCCTTAACCTCATTTGTTATTGTAATTACTACCACATCCTTGTCCTCTACCATAGGAAGAATCTTAATTTTGGGTTGATTGATCACTTTAATCACTTTTGGTAAGAGCTTGACTTTAGAGTGCTTGCTTTATTATCTTTTCAATGCACTTTTCATTCATATGATATTCAAGAGCTTGTAACGTGTCCATTAATACATTAATTGACATCTACGACAAATTATGTGCTTCTTCTATTACAATTATGATATGCTCATACTATAGTATGAGTGTTTACAAGATATGTTTAACTTTTACTTAATCATTTAACTGCATTCCATAAATTTTCATTTAATTTGTTAAGATAAAAACTCTACTTTATAAATTAATATACTTTCTAAAACTTCCATCTAAAAAAGCTTACACTGACATCATAAGGTTTGGAGTTTCATCATTTTAACTTTATCTATACCTTGGAACAATGTTGTTAAAATATCACATACCTACTTTAACAAAGTTGCACTTGCAATTTTCTCAAAAATTTCATCATTCAGCCTTTGATGGATCAAATATAATGTCTTTTTATTCTTCTTTTGTAACTCCTGATGAACAACTCTTTATGCTTCTGTTGCATCTATAACAAGTTTTGTAATTTCATATTTTATAGTGCTTAACAATTTGTTATAATCAAACAAAATATTCATTTATACGCATCATTAGTTGTAATTATTCCCATCCAAAATAAGAACTGAAACTAGGATTGTGTCATTTATATTAAAATTCATGATTTTTCAATCTTACTCCCAATTTTTTTATTTGGCCTCAAATATTTTATTATTTGTAATCTGACCCTTATACATTTGATTTTACGATCTGATCCTCTAAATTATTGTTATTTTTTATATGACAATTGTATTCTATGTTTGCAATTAGACCCCAAATTTTGTTTCTCTTTTTTTGCTCCTTTGTGTGGCTGTCGGTGGCAGAGAAGACGGACTCCGGTGAAATAACAGCGCGTCGGTGGGTTGAGTAGGGAGAGTAGCAAGTAGTGATGGCAAAATTGATGGTTTGATGCTACGGCAATGAATGACGGCGAGCGCTTTGGTGGTAAAAGATAGTAGAGGGGTAGTATAATTTTCATAGATCTAGGAAATGTAGAGCTGTTTTGGGGCGCGTGGTGGTGGGATTCAGGTTGGCCAACATTCAGCAAAGTAGGGAGATGACTTTCGATGTTAAAAACAGCGAAGGTGGTGATGCAGGGGGGGGGGGGGGCTGGCAGCAAAACTCCAGTGAAACTTGTAATAGTTTGACAATGAAAAATGGTGATTCTGACCTTCTACAACTCTGATGACTTTCATAGCGACTCCGACAAGTCTAGTCAGGTTTATAGACTTTTTCTCAATCCGAATCCAAACATCAATTTTGATATCACTATTAAATAATTACATAAATATTTTATATTTTATTAATTTGATAAAATATGATATAATGATTGAGAAGTATATATAATAACTTAAATTATATGTTTTTATATAATAATAAATATTTGAATTTATTTAAATAATAAAAATTAAATTAAATTTTATTATACTAATTTTTGCTATAATTTTAATTTTCTTCTAATTTGGATTAACATCGACAGTGCACACCATGTGTTGCAGGAAACACACCAGAATATGTCATTCCCCTAAAAACATATGATAACAAAATTAAGAGACCCCAGAAGATATGTAACCTTTAAAATGAATTGTCATGACCCGTTACCTTGCTTCTTCTTCTTCTTCTTCTTATTTTATTATTATTTTTTTTTTTTTTTTGCGTGTGTTTTGAATCTTTTATAACAGGATATTTCACCAAATGGGTCTCTCTAAATCATGACAATTAATGTGATGCTTGCCTGTAACAGAGAAGCAAGTGGTGCAGTTAGCAAGACTGGGAGGATGTGGAGGCTTAAGATTGCTGAGGGCGGCAACAGCACTTGGCTAATACAGCACAAACAATTTCATGGGAAGGCAAATATGGGAGTTTGACCCTGAAGCTGGGACCTCTGAGGAGCGAGCCCAGGTTGAAGAGGCTCACGAAAATTTCTGGAGGGACCGCTTTCTCATCAAGCCCAGTTCTGACCTCCTTTGGCGATTCCAGGTATAAGCTTGCACAAGCCTGTTTCTACAACCTTTCTAGCTCATTTTGTTTATAGAACAGTTTCACCAGATTGTGTGGTATGGTTTAGTTATCTTTTTGACATAATTCTTTGTTTTAGCTTCTTTAATACAGTGGAGATCAAGAGACTAATATTTATAACTTGGAATGGCAAGAACTTGAAACTAAACAATCTATCTTAATAAGACATAGGGTGTTGGAAGTAGAGGTTAAAAGTAAAAAACAAGTCTTTGCAGGTGAGTTTCTACTTAACACTATACAACTGTATAATATATATATTTTTTTATTTCTTTCTTTTTTCTTTTCCCTTCAATACTTCTCTCTCAGTCTCTCAAAAGCAAACAAATCAAAATCACGGGGGTGTTTTCTGTTTCGGCTTCAAACTTCCAAAAAAAAAAAAAAGAAAAAAGCATTATTTTATCATTTTATGTGAAACAGCAGAAGCATATGAAGCCAAAATCCAAACGCAAACCTGCTCCAAAACACAGAAAATGACAGAACAAAGGAAAATCGGTGGCGAGAGTGCAACAATCAACTACTGGGGCGGCGTCCTTGTTCTCGTCTACTGTGATTTAACGACCAATAATGGGGTGGAGAGAGCAATCAATGAAGAACGACGACTTTACTTATGCGAAACAGCAAAAGCATGAAATCTTTTCTTTTCCTTTTTTTTTTTAATATAATAAATTCTTCATTTTAGAGATATCTTTTTCTAATTTAATAAATTTCTCTTAAAAATTTTATTTTATTTTTCATAAAATATTCAGTACACTTGACTCATTTTTTAGAAAATTCAAATTATTCAATTCTTTGAGAATTCTAAAGATATTGACAATAAGCATAATCTAGTCAATATTAAATATAAAATTTGTGTGACTCTAAATTTTTTTTTTTAAATCTAGATTTTCCTTATAATTAACTTATATCTCTCAAATTTAAATGAAAAGAAAAAACAGTTTTTCATATATATATATATATATATATATGCTTAGTATTTCTCATAAAACTTGAAATTTTCAAATACTTGGATGACCTATCCATTTTTTTGATATAATTCTTTGTTTTGGCTTCTTTAATACAATAGAGATCAAAGACTATTATTTATAACTAGAAATAGCAAGTACTTGAATCTAAACAACAAAAACAATTAATACAATGAAGATCAAATCTTTGCGCATACTTATGTGGCACCACGTGATCAGGGTTTTCAAACTTCAAATAAAAATTGGTTTAAGTTTTAACTTTATTAATTTAAAAGTAAAAAAATATATATATTTAAACCAACTTTGATTCTAAATTCTAAGTTCAATGAAATTAATTTACTATGTTTTGACGATTTCTCTTAATAAAAACCTTAAAATTTGCAATGCATGTTTTTAAAATTGTGTTATATTAAAATTGTGGTGCAATATTTTAAAATGGTGTTATTATTCAAACTAAATATATTTACTAACATTTAATATTGTTTAAAGTTTTGGGAAGCACTTTTTTATATCAAAAAATAATTAAGGTGGATATACCAATAAATTTGAAATTGTCCATTCCATTATTTTTTAGTTAATTGAATTGCATTCAAATTTACTAAAATAGCTTTGAAATTTAAACTTGGAAACTTTATCCTAAATTTATGTTAATTTTTATTTTGACCCCCCTTTCTCTTATTTATTATTACATCTTTTTGTTAGGATTTCCTTAAAACTCTTTTAAGATACATGTGCTTTTTTTTTTTTACCAAATACTAGTTTAATAGATCTAAGATGCTTTTATTATTGTTTAAATTAATTTGAGATTTTTGCAAGGTCAATTGTGGTGTCAAAATATAATAGTCAAAAGTGGATACCCTTATGGTTTTTGAGAAAAAAAAAATATTAAACCATACCAGTTGAGAACCCCAATATAAGAAAAATATCAAATGGTTTGTTTTAAGTTTTAGGTTAACGAGAAAAGATCTTGTCGTGGTAAGGTCTTGCTCCTATTACTGAAGATGAATAATCTTTTGTAAATGGCATGTCAAATAGGTAGGGTTTGAATGGGTTTTGTTTAGGTAAAAGTGTTTAAATTTTGTATAATTATTTATTTATAAAATCATTATATAATAGGGTTGGAGTTTGATGAGATCAGAAGGTTTAAAGTACCATTCCAAGGGAAAATTTTTGAAATTACAATAGAAGGGTTTTCATTATAATAACTAACTTTCTTTATAAAACTCTTTTTAAAATAGGTTTTAACTAAGTAAGTATAGGTCTTTTTTATAGGTCCCTATGATAAAATAATTGTTAAAGTATATAAAAATGGTTAGGTTTGTAAGCATTTTTTAGATAGGAGCTTTATGGAGAATTCTATCTCTTTAACTTGAAAAACATGTTAAAGAGACTTACTTTCTTAGGCTTGAGAAAGGTCTTGTAGTGTTAAAAGTAATTTTAGAGAATTAGATAACAATTTTACCTATTGTTGGACTAGTAATTGCTTTTGAAAGGATTGGACCTCTTTTTCTTCATTTATACCAAGGTCAATTCATGACTTAATAGGTTAAGCTAAGCTAATAGGCTTTATAAGTTCAAAGGTAAGTTTAAGGTTCTTTTCTTCTTTAAGGTATAAGTAAGAGTTTTTCTTTTGTCTTTAGAATTATAAGATGCATTAAGATCTGTTTTAAATAAATTCTAAGGTTAAAAAATTAGATATAAAATTTTTATCTTCTCAAATATACTTGATTTTAAAATTAAAAATAGAAAGAATAGCTTTTCATTAGGCAAAAATATATTTTGATGTAATATTTTGAACATCTTTTTACAAAACATCTTTTATAGACATGCAATCAATGCAAAAAAGAAATTTTTAGTTTAACAAATTACTTTGAAAATTTTTAATGCACATAAAATAGGAAAAACTTCTTTTTTTGATGGTAGAATAATTTTTCTGAATATCAATTTAATATCCTAAAATGAATTAAACCTTTTTTTTTTACAATTTTTTAGTTGTTTTACCATATCTCCATAACCTGAGTCAAAGGAATTTGTTTCAATAATTTTTAAGGTTAAGGGATCCATTATGTAAAGGCAAGAGATTTCTTTCTCTTAAGATTTTATTTGCTAAACAAAAGCAATATGATGACTTATCCAAGGGATGAGATTTTTCTTTAATTGACATATAATGGTTTTGCAATTAGATTAATATTTAAAATGAAGTTTAAAACATAATTTAGACTTCCAAGAAAATATTGAAGTTAAGATTTTTTTTCAATAATCTTATCAATAAATTTTTTTGCAAACATCAAAGCTCTCTTTATAGGCATAATTGTTCTTTAGGAAATATAATGGCTAACAAGCCAAACTTTGGATTAAAAAAGAAAGTCATAAATTGTAAGATTACTAAACCATTTTGTTTTGTAACATTGAAAAATGTGTTTAAATGTTTAAAATATTGTTCAATGAATGTTGAAAAGATAAGTACATCAATTATATAAGTAAGAAAAAATTTTAAATAAGGTTCAAAAATATTATTCATAATTCTTTGAAATTCAGAAGAGGTATTTTTCCAATCAAAAGGTATAACATTCATATTAGCCAAATGGAATTGTAAATGTAGTTTTGTACCTAGCTTTTAGATAAATCTAAATGTGTCAAAATCTTGATTTCATATCAAATTTGGAGAAGACATAAGTAGAATGTAGCTTTTGTAACAAATCTTTTTTATTTGGAATTTAATAACTAATTCATTTTAGGGTTTTGTTCAAAAGTTTATAATTAATAACTTTTTTATTTGTCATATTTTATTTTAAATTATTTATTTACATAAAATGCTATATAAGACCAAAAGGACCTAGATTTAGAAACTTGTTTTTCTAATTCTAGATTTTAGATTTCAAGCCTATAATAATTTCTAGTTCTGTATTCATTTGGATAGGTTTGGTTTTTATAGGAAATTGGTTTTCATCAAAAGTTGGTTTATAAGGTAAGTCAACTATATGTTGTTTTTTTTTTCTATTCTATTTTGAAATTATTAGTTGCTGTAAACCTTTCATTTGTAATTTCTTAAAATTTTTGAGATATTATTCCTTATTTGATACAGTTCAAATATACTCCTATATCAAATAAAGTTATAATATCAATTTTAAAGCTATCTGAAAAAATAAAAGTGACCTTGATCAAATACTTTTAAGAAGTAACTTTTTTAAGGGTAAAGAGAAAGGTTGGGGGATGTTTATCTAAGTTCTTTAGGTTGTTAGGTTCTTTTGGATTAGGTTTTGAGTTTTCCATATTTTTAGTTTCTTCAATTTCCATGTGTTTTATGAGGAGAAGTTGCAAAAATTCTTCATTCTTTTGTTGTTTTTGTTTAAGTTCTCTAAGGTCTATTTTGATTATTTTTATTTTGACATATAGATATTAAATAATGGGTATAGAATTTTTGGAAATGCATTTGGTTATAACTGTAGTGAGATTATAAGGTGTTTTACTACTAGTCAATAAAAGGTTTGAAAGGTTATCTTAATTTTTAAGGGTTTTTAAAAGTTTAGCTATGCATACATTTTATAAGGCTAGGTTAAAAATATTTTTGAAAATATAAAAAATGAATTCTTGTCCTTTATTAAGTATATCAATTTGCTTTTATTATGATTTAGTTTCTAATAAAGAGATTTGATTCATCTATTTAAAACAACTCTCTATTTAAGAATCTAGAAGTTTTAGATTTAAAACTAGACGTTTGGAGAAGAAGCGTTTTTAGTTTTATAATGTTTTCTTCCTCTAATTGTAGTAGTAATATTCTATAATTGATTTTGCAGTATTTGGAAATATATACTTTCTTCCTACATCTATAATAAGTGATAGCTTTTTGTTGTTTTTCTATTAAATGAGTTTTTTATTTAGGTAATTCAGATTAAGTTTTTTTAAAAATACTATAATATAACTATTTGTTTGTTTTGTATGGTTTGCTATAGTTGGTGAATTTTCTCATGTGGAGATTTCTAAATTTATTTATTTAACCTCTAAGTCTTGGAAAACTAAGGTCAAACTGCTAATAAAAAATTCCTACCTTAAAATGAGGACTATTTCATTTCCCATTTAAGGTGTTTTTGAAGGTTATGTCTTAGATTTTAAATCCTTCTTTTTAGGTGAAATTGATTAGTTCTCCATAGGTTAATTAATCATAAGGGATAAGGTTTCTATATATGATTTTTAAGGTCTTTATTTCTCTCCAAGAAGTGTTAAAAGACCTATAAAGAATTTTTCTTTCCAAAAGAATTAATTTGAATCTTTCTTAAGGATAATTCTAATAAGAAAGGTAGTTTTATAATTTTGAAAATGACTAAGTTTTTTACACCTAAGATTACTAAGTAACTTAACATTTTTATTCTTAAAATAAGATAAGCTATTTGTGAAATTTGAGGAAATTATCAGATGAGATATGTTGTAGCATTCTTGATAAGATTTCCTAAGGAATTAAGAATGAAAACCTTGTCATTTAAAATTTTGATAAATTTCATCATTTCTAATTATTGTTTATATATAAAATGATAGTTTCACTATCTTTTAAATTATCTTGAAAATTCTACAATTAAAAGTTCAATAACAATTTTTTCAGAGATTTAGTGTTATATTTTGTAGGCATTTACAACCATGGTTGTATATTATAATAGGTTGAGAATGTTGTATTTAGACATTTCATCTATGCTTAATTTATAAATAAAAAAAGCATTAAATTCGTATAAGTTTGGATATTTGGTCTGTTTTTGACATTTAAATCTATAACTATATGTCCAAATATAGGTTCAGGCCAAAATAATTGTTTTATTTAAAGTTAATCTATTTTGAATACTGCTTTATTTGAGTTTTATCTTATCATATTGATTTTTTTGTTTGTTTTTAAAAATGATGACTTTAGACTTACGAGATAGGTTTCTAAGGTATGAGTCAACTATTCCTTACCTAACTTGCTTTAAGGTAACTTTGAAACCTAATATGGTTTAAAAAAAGGGTTATTACAAGTTTAAGTGCTTATTAAAATTTAAAAGATATCAGGCTTTTGGACTTGTATTTTTATTTGAGTTAACTATGTTCCTATGGACTAAAGATGAATATTAGTATAGTTGTTTTGTTGAATGATTATTTTAAAAAGTTTTTAAAAGTCATTATTTTCTTAAAGGATCTTCTAAAAAGTTAATTTTATTATGTTTTGTTGATGGGTTAGTTTAAGTTATTGAAGAGGTGAGTGTTTTGCTTCTATGTTTTTGTCATTAAGGGTCACTCACTCCTTAACTTTGCTTATCATAGTAATAGGATTTGTAGAATTTTGAAAAGGGTATGAAATATTGTTTTGAAATGCATATATTTCAAAACAATCAAAAAAAATATGTGCTTTTTATTTAAAAATAAAATTATAAAAAAATTTTGAATTTTATGATGATCTTGTAAAAGGTTTTTGAACAATAATATCCTTTTTTTCAATATTTTAAGATGCATAAAAATTATCATGTAAATATTCTTTATTAACTTGAAAATCCTTTTCTAAAACATGTAATTCATTTATAGTGTTTTTTGTAATAATTGATGAAATGGGTGATATTAAAGGAGATTGAGACGCAAGGTTAATATATATTATATGTGAATGGTTATTTGGTAAATTTGAGGCAAAAAACTTAGGTTGTTATTTGTAAGGGAGGTTTATTGTAGAAAAAAGACTAAAAACTTGTTCCAAGTCAATAGTATATATTACAAAGACTCTTTTTGAGAAATTAGAACTCAATAAATAAGAAAGGTGACATTAGGTTAATATATCTACAATTCATCAATAATGTCATCGTTTTCAATAAAGTGAATGATAACTTAATATGAAATTGCAAAAGGATCTTTTAATACTTTTGATGCTATACAAGGTTAAAAATTAACTTAACAAAGATAGTATTGTATTAGGTTAAGGTAAGTAAGATAAGGATACAAAGATAAGCCAGTTTTTTGGTATTATGAAATTGGATCATTACTATTAAAATATTTAGAACTACTAATAAGTATGAATGTAAAGGTGAAAGGTCTGTGGGATCCACTAATTCAAAGTATAAAAAGCAAACTAGCAAAGTGGAAAGTAAGATTCCTATTGAAACATAGGCGAGTAGTACTCTTGAAGTCTTATTTAAGATCCCTATTAATATACTTTTTGTTTATATTCAGAATGCCAAAGAGCGTAGAGAAGTGACTTGAAAAGATTTAGAGAACCTTTTTTTTTTTGGCAAGGAAGATAAAAGAAAAAAGATGCATTAGGTCAATTATGGCCTTATATGTCAACAAAAAAAACGAAGGGAGTTAGGGGTAAGCAACTTAAGAAACATTATTATAGGATTGTTGTCAAAGTCGTTATAAAAAATCGAGAATGCAAATGGTGCACTTGGGGTTAAAATACATATAGCACAATATGGAGAATTCCATTTATAGCTATAAGAATGGCCAATGTAATATACCTAAATGTCCCTAATATAGAGAAGAATATACTTATTGTGGTTAAAGGATGATAGGGAGATGGAAGTGATCAAGTCCAATTGTATTTTTTTGGTTAGGGATAGGGAAAAAATGAATTTTTTAAATCACATTTAATTGGTTAAAATGTCACTTATGAAAAGTTTCCCAAAGTTATTCATATTGTTAGCAAAGAAAAATGGCTTAATCATTGGCTTTGGTGGATGGGAGTAGAATCATTGAGTATAAAGATTTTATTGGTAATAAAGTTTATTTGATTAAGATAATGATCTACTTATTAAGTTCTTAAACTTGATATTAGCCTACCAGCCAACGTGAAAGGAGAAGGATAAGTTTATATGGTGATAGGAATAGAATGGGTAATCCTCCGTGAGATCCTTTTGTGACTTCTAGGATTGTTGCTGGGATCATTTAAGATAAGGTTAGTAGGTATGTGGAAAGAATTATCTCTACCTAAAGTGAAGGTCTTCAGGTAACAATTGATCATTAATTGTCTCCCAATTAAAAAGAGATTAAGACTAATTAATAATCTGATAAAAATGATGTTTACTCATTTGTTCCTTTACTACAATTATGCTTAAGGTGTCTAGTATACATGCTTGAGGTGGTGACAAGTTTCATGGGTGGTCCTAAGCTCAATTAAAGACACATGAGAGTTGTGAGGTGGATTGAGTTAAGGTAATACATCTAAGAAACTATGGAAGATGAGGTTTTATGCAATAGTGTGATCTATCTGGTTAGGTAAGAATGAACACATCTTTGCAAGGAAGCCATTCTCGACAAAGAAAACTAAGGATCTGATTTGTATTAACTTATGATGTTGGTCACAAGCAAAGTGGTCACAATGCAATTTCATGTTGAAGGAGTTCATCATGAAGCTTGGAGGAATTTATCCATCAAGAAAGAAAAAGAAACATCAACGAGATCTGACCCAGTCATCACCCCCAAAGGCTATGTACAAATTCAACATAAATGCTACGATGACCAATGCATGCACAAAGGTAGGAATAAGAGATGTGCTACAAGGCATTAATGATAGGGTTATGTATGTATTCTCCAAAGTAATCAAAGCCACCAATATTAACAAGGCAGAGCTACTTGCAATTAGGAGGTTGTTAACTAACGAGGTTGATGGAATAAGGTGAATAAGACTCTTTTGATTATTAAAAGCAATTCCTAAATGACAATTGCTTAGATAAACAGTAAGGAAAGAAGACTTTGAAAACTTTCATTAGTGTTTCATAACATCAACAATAAAATTAAAAACCAAGTTTTGTTTATCTTTTAGCATTGGAAGTATAAACTTAATAAGACCTATTACATGAACTTTGTAGACCTAAGGGACCTTGCCAACCAAAAATTATAGGTTGTATTGAAATAGGATGCATCGTATCAAAATTTTTTTGCCTTGTTTGCATCGTATCAAAACTTTCATAAAATATCTTTTTGTTCATAATTAAGTAAATATATACATGTTTTTATACATTTATATAACTTATTGTTAAAAAAAGATATTAACTACCCAATACTCAACTCCCTAGTAATAAAAAATATACCCCCTCAACTAAACATAAGTGTGCAATTATTATAAAAAATGCTTTAAAATTTCTTAATTAGTCTTAATTATAAAAAAATGGTCTTTCAAATAGTGTTTTTCTCACTACAATAAAAATTATTGACAATTTTTAAGTGATATCTTAATAGTTACGATTATATATTTTTATTTTTGAAATTTTGGGTTTCTAATTTTGATAAGGGAGTACTAAATTTATAAAAATAAAAAGAATTATTTTTATTATGTATCTTTTAATCTAATAAACATCATAATAGATAAAATAAATTACTAACAATTTCTTCTCGTAAATGGAGAAATCTCATTCATTTGCAAGCAAAAGTTTATTATGGTAAGTTTCCATAAGCATAGTGCCAATACATGTTCCACTAACATCTATTTCTAATACAAATAATTTACTAAAATTAGGAATTACTAACATAAGAGCTATGGAAAATGTATCCTTATGATTCTTTAAAAACTTAATCAGCATTAGAATTCCAATTGAATTGTCTTTTTTTTAATAAATCTATTAAAACTTTATTAATACTATCATAACTTTAGATAAATTTTTTATAATAACTTACGAAACTCAAGAAATATCTTAGACCATTACAAAAAAATGCTTAGATTTCTTTGCAAAAGGTTGATATGATTTAAGGACTAGCAAAGTTTAAGACAAATGTGGTGCATGAGTTTCAAGATTGAAATTATAAATTAAAATGTGGTCAAAGATGTAATTCATAACAACTTGGAATTTTGTCGAGGGCATTAATCAGTCCAAACCAGACAACTTTGAATTCATAATAGTTATTAAGTGTGTGAAAGGTCCCCCCACCCCACTTTTTTTTTGTTTTTTTATGTATATATGTTCTCTTTCATACGGATCTAATTGTAGTCTACTGCACCGTGTAAGTCATCCAAGAGATAATTATCAATGTCTTTAACGGTTGAAGGGAGATAACGAGAGAAAGCGAGGAGGAGGGAGCGAGACAAAAAGCAAGAGAGAGTGAGCCTGAGACGGTGAGAGACAAAAATGTTACGTAATTATGCGATGTTATCATTTTTTTTTTTTATTGAAAAAGGCTTAGATGAACGGGGCAGAGTGGGCGGAGACAGACAGACAACAAAAAAAAAAAAAAAAAAAGTATTTCCTCACCATTTAAACTAGGAGATGACATAGAAGATCAATTAAAACATTGGAAGAAGACATTGAATCCATTACATCTCGCTACTCTACTCTTGAGTTATAGAAAGAAGAGGTACACGACTAAAGAAACGGTATGCATGTGGAAGATTATTGGTATTAACTCTTAATAATTTAAAGTCATGAGATAAGGTGACACTTTACAAAATAAAAATAATATTTGCATTATTTTATTAATTTTGACTAATTTTGTCCATATATATATCACTGATAGAGAGTGTATATTATTAATTTTAAGTAACTTTTGTTGTTCATATGATGTTTATTAATATTTTTTATTAAATCCCCACTGAATATTTCTCGATGTCATTGTCTTGCTACAGTAATGTTTACAGAATGAATACTCTTCCAAGAAATTTTTTCCTCCTTCCATCCCGAGTTTGTGCTTGTTGAGGCTTGCTTTGATTGGGGAAGCCCACTCGCCTCCGGTGGAGGGGTCCAGCATCCCCCCCCCACCTGCCTCCAACGGCGAGCGAGTTCTGTTAGCAGGAAAATTCTTCTTAGCCACAAATTTAGTTGACTTATTTGGATAAAATTAATATTTATATTAGATAAAAAAAAAACTATTTTATGTAATAAATAGGAAATTTATGGCAGTATAGTCAATATTAACATAAAATCTCTATATATTATATAAAATATTTTAATATATTTTTATGATCCACTGTCATTCTTTCGGACAATATTTTATAATTTGGCAATTTCATGCTATCTACTGCCATCCAACAACAACAACGCAAAATCTAAATTCTAATATCACTTAACGTAAATAGATAAAAAAAAGTAAAAAAATATATTCGGTTGAATTTTTAATAAAAATTTTTGAAATCTGGGATTCACATGATTTTTTTAAAAATAATTTAACTAAATTTTTAATTATATTAAAATAAATAAATAAATTATAAAATAGTACTTAAAATATAATTTATAAATAATGAAAAAATATCTTTATAGCGTTTACTGCTTCGCTGACGAAATTGTCCAGCGATCAATGCTTGTGCCGACAAGAAAGCCAGAGCTTGTTTTCTCATAATAGATAAGAGCTTACAGCCCTTTGCTTCATATCTACTCACCCATCCTGGAAGCAAAACTTCATTGGATCAGGCATTTCTCCTTAACTTCCTGGTAGCTAATCATGCTCATCCCCTAACCAAACTTCTTAGCACACCTTTATTTCTGTCTCTGTGCGCCATTCCAGTGAAGCATGTCTTTGTGCACACCATGTGTTGCAGGAAACACGCCAAAATCTGTCATTCTCCTAGAAATATATGATAACAAAATAAAGAGACCTCCGATGATAAGTAACCTTTAACATGAATTGTGATGACCCATTACCTTACTTCTTCTTCCTTTTTTTTTTTTTTTTTTGGCGTGTGTTTTGAATCTTTTATCACAGGATATTTTCCCAAATGGATCTCTCTAAATCATAACAATTAATGTGATGCTTGCCTGTAACAGAGAAGCAAGTGCTGCATTTGGCAAGACTGGGAGGATGTGGAGGCTTAAGATTGCAGAGGGCTGCAACAACCCTTACCTATGCAGCACAAACAATTTCCTGGGAAGGCAAACGTGGGAGTTTGACCCTGAAGCTGGGACCCCAGAGGAGCGAGCCCAGGTTGAAGAGGCTCGCGAAAATTTCTGGAGGCACCGCTTTCTCATCAAGCCCAGCTCTGACCTCCTTTGGCGATTCCAGGTAAAAGCTTGCACAACCTTTCTAGCTCATTTTGTTTATACGAACAGTTTCCCCAGACCCTCGCGCTGTGTCGAATGGTTTAGTTATCTTTTTGAAATAATTCTTTGTTTTAGCTTCTTTAATACAGTGAAGATCAGAAGACTAATATTTATAACTTGGAATAGCCGGAACTGGAAACTAAACAATCTATCTTAATAAGATTATGTTGGAAGTGGAGGCTTAAAAGAAAAAAGAAACAAGTCTTTGCAGGTGAGTTTCTACTTACGCCACATGAACAAAATAATGTAGATTTTTATTTTTTTTCTTTTTTCTTTTCCTTTCAATACTTCTCTTTCTTAGTCTCTCAAAAGCAAACAAATGAAATTCACGAGGGTGTTTTCTATTTCAGCTTCAAACTTTCAACCCAAAAAAAAAAAAAAAAAAAAAAGGCATTATTATCATTTTCGCACAAACCCACCAAAACAGAGAAAGTGACAGAAAATTGGAAAATGGGGGACGGGAGTGCAGCAATCCACTGCTGGGGCGGCGTCCTTGTCCTTTTCTTGTCTTTCTGAAACTGATGTGATTTAACGACCAATAATGGGGTGGAGAGAGCAATCGATAAAGAACAACGACTTGACTTATCGGAAACAGCAAAAGCATGAAACCTTTCCTTTTTTTTTTTTCAATATAATAAATTCTTTATTTTAGATATATGTTTTTCTTACTTAATAAATTTTCCTTTAAATTTTTATTGTATTTGTTTATATAATATTAATTACACTTGATTAATTTTAAAAAAATAAATTAATTAAAATTTTTAAAATTTTGGACATATTGACAATCAGATATAATTTAGTAAATACTAAATATAAAATTTGAGTAATTCTAATTTTTTTAAATATATATATATAATTTTATTCATAATTAACTTATCTCTCTCAGATTTAAATAAAAAAAAAATAAAAGTTTTACACATATGTATTATGAGTTTAGAATTTCTCAGAAACTTAAAAATTTCAAATACTGCGATGATCTACCTTTTCTTTTTCTTTTTTTTTTTTTGTGATATATTCTTTATTTTGGCTATCAAAGACTATTATTTATAACACAGAATAGCCAGCAGTTGAATCTTATTTTTATCCTATAACAAAAATCAATTGCACTGTACTTGCAAATAATTTAGAAAAGTTAAATGTTCAAAAATTAACCCCAACTTTTTATTTATATCAAATAAATTTTTTTTTTTTAAGAAAAATAACTGTTTCCTAAATCCTTAAATTAGTTTCTAAAAAAAGCTCCCGCTTTCACAGTTATGTTCGCAATATTTCAACGTAGCGTACGCGATGCTCCATGAATCCCAAGGGTGGCAATTGCGATCGCCCATAAAACCTTGTTGATAATATGCTTGCTCTGACATTTATTGTTAATGTACCTTGCTTTGATCAAGTGCAGTTTCTGAGAGAGAAGAAGTTTAAACAGAGAATTCCACACGTGAAGGTTCAGGATGGTGAGGAAATCACCCGTGAAATTGCCACAACCGCATTGAGGAGGAGCGTTCATTTGCTTTCTGCCTTGCAAGCCAGCGATGGCCATTGGTGCGCAGAAAATTCTGGGCCCATGTTCTATGTTCCTCCCATGGTATTCACTCTCAAGTTACATACCAGTCAACGCCCGCACGCACACACACATACACACAAACAAATAAAAGACCGCCAGTATTACAAGTTTCAATCTTTAATGAAAAAGAAAAGGTTACAGAGATACCAGCTGGTGAACGGGGATCAGACGGGATGAAGTGGCCTGCGGATCTCACGCCTGAACTTTAAAAAAAAAAAAAATATATATATATATATATATAATATGCAAATAAGTATTTGACGTACGTAATTAAAGAGTACTGTTTGTAGATTGTCTGATACTTATTTAAACATATTTGAACATTTCACTTTTATCAAAAAAAAAAAGTGTTTTTGAGCGTAGGGCCCACAGCCCCCATCTCCTCCCGTCTCTCCCGCCCATCTCCTAACTGAGCTCTAGTGGTTGTTTATATTACAATGACTGTCTGCTTGTAATGAGTTTTTATTTTATTTCATTTTTTGTTTGTACCCGATTTGCATTTTTTCCACTCTTATAAGGTCTGCAAACAGATGTTCAATGCCATTTCTAACTGCTACGCTTTTTGTTGTTTTAACATTTTGCTACGCAGGTTTTTTCACTCTATATCACGGGTCATCTTAATACCGTATTCTCTGCTGAGCACTGCAAGGAGATTCTCAGATACATATACTGTCATCAGGTTCAATCTTACTGATTAATGTATATATGGGAATGGATTTATTGATTCTTTGGATGCCTCCCCTCTCTTTGTCATTTATTTGTTTATTTATTTTTTCATGATTAGTGTAATGATAGAAGTCTCTACTTGCATGGAGTTTGTAATGGTAGGGTGTCTTGCAGAATGAGGATGGTGGGTGGGGATTACACATAGAAGGTCACAGCACCATGTTCTCCACAGCTCTGAATTACATTTGCATGCGTATACTTGGCGAAGGACGTGATGGTGGGAAAGACAATGCTTGCGAAAGAGCACGAAAGTGGATTCTTGATCACGGTAGTGCAACAGCAATCAGCTCCTGGGGAAAAACATGGCTTGCGGTAGAACTCACACTTGCTTTGTAAGATACCAAGATGAACGTTTGTTAGATCTAATTTTTACTCAAGATGATTGAAAATGATCTATATTGCAGATACTTGGTGTGTATGAATGGGATGGTTGCAACCCAATGCCTCCAGAATTTTGGGTCTTCCCCACTTTTTTCCCAATCCATCCGGGTTAGCATTCCCTCTGTTTTTCTTATTCTTTCTCTCTGAAAGTCTGAAGTGTTTGATGCGTCCTAGACTATTAATTTAACCTTCTACCTCTGCTTTTTGATACTGAATTTAGTGACACACTAGTGCTCCTGTCAGCATATATTTGTCGGTCATTTTAACCGGATTCTGCACGATCAATGCAGCAAAATTGTTATGCTATTGTCGGCTCACTTACATAGGCATGTCATACTTGTATGGGAAGAAATTTGTTGGTCCAATCACACCTCTAATTTTACAACTGAGGGAGGAAATCTACAATGAACCGTACGATGAAATCAATTGGAGCAGAATGCGATCTTTGTGTGCAAAAGTGAGTTAGCAATCGTTCGCTTATTGTTTATCAATCAATAAAACCATTCAACATTATCATGCTCTAAGAACTTATGTTGTCATTGAGCTACACTGCTTGATACCGCAAAGCTGTTAATGCAGGAAGATTGCCACTATCCCCACACTCTAACACAAAACATGTTGTGGGATGCAATTTACGTCTTGGGCGAACCTCTTCTCAAGCGGTGGCCATGCAACAAATTGAGAGAGAAAGCTCTAAAAATAACAATAGATCAAATTCATTACGAAGATGAAAACAGCCGATACATTACCATCGGGTGTGTTGAAAAGGTATGCTTTTATATTATCGAAAAGAGTAATATAAGCCTAAAAACATGAGTTTTTGTGTAATAATAAGTTTATTATTATAAACATGTATATCTAATACCTTTCAAATGTCAAAACAGCTCCTTTTTTTAAGTAATATAAACATAGCCATAGAATTTTGTTAACAATCTGCTGTCTAATACAAATGTGCCATTTGAACTGGAACAGCCATTAAACATGCTTGCTTGCTGGCATGAAGATCCCAACGGTGATGCTTTTAAGAAGCACCTTGCCAGAATACCAGATTATGTTTGGCTTGCCGAAGATGGCTTAAAGATTCAGGTTTGCACTTAAATGATTCATTTGTCTCATGCTTTGATTCCTTTCCCTTAAATCTCTAAATCAGCAAAATGAAATTTGCTGAGGGATACTTTGCATACGATCGCAGAGTTTTGGCAGCCAAGTGTGGGATACAAGTTTTGTTCTCCAAGCTTTGATTGCTAGCAATCTTCTCAGTGAAACAGGACCTGCACTTGAGAAAGGGCACAATTTCATAAAGGACTCTCAGGTTTCCACATTTAATGTCCTGAAACTTCTTAATTTTGCCTCCAGGGTTAGTCTTTTGTGTATCACTTATGAGAGCACTCAGTTTAATCTTTCCTTTGTCTTTGCTGTCCCATCCCATTTCATATTCTGAAGGTCTCCCAGAACCCTTCTGGTGACTTCAGAAGAATGTCTCGTCATATCTCGAAAGGGTCATGGACATTCTCTGACAAAGATCATGGATGGCAGGTTTCTGATTGCACTGCAGAAAGCCTGACGGTAATCAATGCTGTTCGATGATTAAGCAATAATGCAGATAAATATTATGATGAACCCTATGCCCATTTCTAAATCTACTAAATTTGACAGTGTTGTCTACTCTTCTCGATGATGCCCCCTGACCTTTTTTGTAAGAAGATGGAACCTCAGCAGATGTACGATGCCGTCAATGTGATAATTTCTCTTCAGGCGAGCACTGGATCACTCAAATGTGTCTTCTAATATGTGTATTCACTTTGATATTTATTTCCTAGGAATTTCCTACTGCATGTCGTTTTTTCCTTTTTTTTATTTTTATTTTTTCCTTTATTTTTCTCCATGTAGTAATAATCAGCATTTTCGCTCAAATTACTGCAGAGTAAAAATGGTGGCTGTTCGGCCTGGGAGCCAGCAGGTGCTGGCTCGTGGATGGAGGTAATGACTTTGTTCAATTAGTTTACATGTAAATCTTAGCAAGATCCTTTCCTTCAAAATTATCCATCCATGGAAACATGGCCCGTCTATTGACATCTACTGCTTTTTCCCAGTGGCTTAATCCTGTGGAGTTTCTAGAGGACCTTGTAATTGAACATGAGTAAGATTCTTGACTCCTTTTCTGTGATAATTACTAGCATGAAGCCCTTTTCTCTCACATTTCTAGTTGTTGCAATTTCCATCAAGACTAATAGGGTCCTGGTCCAGGTATGTTGAGTGCACTTCATCATCGGTGCAGGCATTAGTTCTATTCAAGAAGCTGTATCCTGAGCACAGGAGGAAAGAGATTGAAAATTTTATAATAAATGCTGTGAGGTTCCTTGAAGAAATTCAAAAGCCTGATGGATCATGGTAAGGACTTATTACAGAGCTATAATTTTCCTTTCTACATTTGCTTTTGTAATCAATATATAAAATGCACTAGCACAGGTATGGAAATTGGGGAATATGCTTCCTTTATGGTACATGGTTTGGACTTAAAGGGCTAGCTGCTGCCGGTAAGACTTACTACAGTTGCAGTGCTATGCGAAAAGGAGTCAAATTTCTACTCCGAACTCAACAAGATGATGGTGGTTGGGGTGAGAGTTACCTTTCATGCCCAAAGAAGGTAATCCCTCCTCTTCAATACTTTCAAATATGCCTTATTCAAAGTTGTTTATCTAGTCAGTAATGCAAATTAGCTCAATAAATAAGAAGTCATACTGTTGAAATATCCTAATCACTCCTGCCCCCTCTTTCCACGTAATGGAAGATAATTTTGTGCATGTTAATTCAGGTCTATATACCTCTTGAGGGAAACAGATCAAATTTGATACAAACAGCACTAGCAATGATGGGTTTAATTCTTGGTGGGCAGGCAAGTATAAAAACCAAGCATCTATTTCAGTCAATGTATTGCAAGATCAATATGAGAATATTGTCAACTTTCTCTTGTTTAAAAATGCTTCTTCACTACAGGCTGAGAGAGACCCTACACCTCTTCATCGAGCCGCAAAGTTGTTGGTCAATTCTCAAACAGAACTTGGCGATTTTCCTCAGCAGGTATCACATTGTTTTACACATCACATGACAATAATCAAAAGAAAAGTGCTGCATGCTCATAAGAATGAAATAAATATCTTATTCTTTTTATGCTCATGCACTGCAATTTTGATTCTTATAACACGGCTAACATTAGCAGATAGACAGATGAAGGAATGACGAGAAGTTTGTGGTACTTGAAAGTAAGCCTGATCTTTTATGTCCAGGGAATTCTCTAACCATCATTGCTTAATTCTGACAGGAATCCTCAGGTTCTTTCATGAGGAATTGCATGTTGCACTATTCAGCTTATAGGGACATCATGCCAACGTGGGCTCTGGCAGAATACTGCAAGCATTTTCCATTGCCTTCCAAAAATGATTGAAACAGGCCATGGATCATGCTGCCAGCACAAAACCCCCTAAAAATTAGCATATTATTAGTGCAAAAGAATGCTCTGTATGCATAGACTGGCAAAACTACACCCTTTAGTAAGTTAGCAGCTCTCTAGGCTGAATTTGGTGTTTCCGAGTTTTCCTCTGCTGTATCACCAAAAATGCCCATAAGAGTAGTTGGCTAAAAGATCTGTAAGGTTCAATTATATTGAATATATGTACAAATTTCCTTTGTTGTTGTGAATATTGGTGAATGAGCTTCCAAGGAGTTGAATGTAGCCAATGTATCATATATTTCTTACAAGGGAATATATATTACACGAGAACTTTACATATTTGTTCTCTAATCATTCTTCAAGTTCTCTCTCTCTCTCTCTCTCTCTCTTTTTAATCTTCATGTTGTTGATAAGAACACTCCGTAACAGCCCACCAAAAAAAGACATTTCTACCGCCTCTGGAAATTGAATGATCTAATGGAAAATGCAAAAATAAGGGCAAAGAGGACTGTAAACCCAAAGACAACAGCTGCGACTGCTCCTAGGAAGTCATGTTTGTAACCAAAATAGTCTTTCAGAAAAGCTTTCACCGTTGGGCCCTCCTCAAGAGTTTCATTTATGTCTCCATACTGTGATGCAATTAGGCCATACAATGTCCATGACACTGGACACGCCCAAAAGTACCATCTCCACCATACTGGCATACGCTGTTGTAACAAGAAGAAAGCTGGAATCAGAACTGGAGTCCAGGTAGCATAATGTTCACTATGAATTAGTGAGTGCCAAGGTAGCAATTACTTACTGGTCTCGGTATTAGAAATCCTGAAAAGAGGTTCCACATTCCATAGAATGCCGTAGAGACTATGGCAGCAATGTGGTGGTTTGGTGTCAAAGCAACAGTCATCATTCCATAGTAGGTGAAGTACAATAACGAGAAGAACATGAAGAACAGATACCAAAAGAACTTTGCAGCAGTCCATTCAAAGCCCATCATAGCATACACAATCAAACCATAAACTGCTGCTTGAGCAAAGACATAGGGAAGCTCAATCAGGGCCTGAAACAGGAAAACAAAATGTGGTAAGGGATCATATAGATAAACTGTCCATGATTGAAGTTTGTTACATGAGATAAAGTTGATACCTGTGCAAATGCATAAGGCAAAGCTGAATACATTCCGGCAGCTCTCTCTCTGTAGAAGACAGTTCTTTCAACAGCAACTACTGGCTGCACAGTTACTCCATTTTGCACCCCAATGCAGAGAATAGCATTATACATCGACCCCATTGCATTGAAGAAATCCTGTTGCTTTTTCCTATAAATTTTGAAATACAAATGAGATAATATGGTAACTCAACTAAACAAGTATATTAACTTTGATCTGCTAAAACAGTTTGCTGTTTTAACTTACACTTTGGAGCCAAGATCCCAGAACATTGTCCCAAACATTAAAGCAACAACAGTTGTGAAGAGAAATCTCACAGCAGTGTACAGTGGATTACGCCAATATGACAAACGCTGCTTCCACAAGCAAGCGATACATTGAGTCAAAAATGATTGCGAGTACTCAGTAGGAAAATAGAGGTCCTTTGAACCAGGACCTGGTTTGCTTAAGTCCTCAATAAGTGCCTTATTTCTCCTGAATCATATAAGCCAAAAATCAGCAACGTGTGTAGAGACAATCTTACTTCAACCAGGCAATAATCGAATTTATAAATATGCATGCCTGTAGAGATCTGAGTTTCTGTAGATAGCAGCAAAATCAACCCCCAAAATTGCCTCTTGTGCTGAAGAGCTAACTTCCAACATCCAAGTAGCAGGATTGTAACCATCCGTAATTTTACTGACCCCCTCGATTCCCTTCAAAGAGAAAATTGTGCAAGAATTAGTCAGTCGTTTACTATAATAAGATATGAAGGTATGCATTTCTTATTTACACATATCATTATCCATCAGAAGTGATATACCTCAAAATAGTTGATAAGCTGGAAAGAATTGCGGCCTAATGGCCCCACATATATTTCTTGTCCTCCTCTCTTCATTAGAAATAGCTGCCCATTGCAATGCCACAATAAGCACATTATTATCATACTTAATTCTTATTATTTATTTGCCTCTCACCTCATCAAAAGCTTCAAATATGTCAATACTTGGTTGATGGATGGTACACACGACGGTTCTTCCTGTGTCCACAGTGTTTCTAACTGCTCTCATAACAATTGCAGCAGCTCTTGCATCTAGCCCAGAGGTTGGCTCATCCATGAAAATTATAGATGGGTTTGCCACCAGCTCAACTGCTATGGTTAACCGCTTACGTTGTTCAGTAGAAAGGCCACTCACACCAGGCAATCCAACCAAAGCATGCCTCAATGTATTTAGTTCCACAAGTTCCATGACTTCCTCAACGAACATCTGTGACCAAAATTTCAATGTAGAAGTTAATTGGGGTAGCTTAGTAACAAAAATTAGCTTGATTGAATTAGGTTTAGAAGCCTAAAGAATATTTTAAGAGGCAGATATGTGCCTTTCTTGTTTCAGCATCAACTTCAGCTGGCAAACGAAGCCATGCTGAGTAGACTAAGGATTCATAGACAGTAACATGTGGAGAGTGGATGTCATTTTGTTCACAATATCCTGCAATTCTGGCAAAAGTTTCTTGCTTCTTTGGGTATCCAGAAATTGTTATGTTCCCTTCAATGTAGCCACCAGTTTTCCTACCAGCCAGCACATCCATCAGAGTTGTTTTACCAGCACCACTAACACCCATTAGCGCTGTGAGAACACCTGGCCTGAAAGCTCCACTAACACCCTTCAAAAGGACCAGTTTATCTTCAACAACTCCCTGACCTTTCATTTCCTGCATAGTACAGTTAAATAATGTTACTGCAGTTATCTTTCAATAAAGCAATGATGAAACAATCAATGGAATTGGTATGATCTTATTTGCTGGAGATACCGGTGGCATGTCAACGGAGTATACTGCATCATCAAATGTGATGGAATGTGGTTCAAAGGGAAGAACCATTCCTTTTTTCTTTGCATGAATGGCTTCATCACTGGCCTCATCATTTTCTGCAGGCAAATTTTGATATTAAATTGGTAAGCAATTCACAGACCTAAGCATAATCATATGCTATCAGTTAAACCTTTTACCTATGTTAGTCTTGTGGCCACTTTGTTCTGATAATTGAATGGCCCCACCAGTTTTCTTGCCAGTCTTCTCAGTTTCATCCTCATCAGACATAACAGTTTGATGCTTCCCAAATGCTGCCCAATACAAGACACAACTTATCAAAATCTGAGTTTCAGGTCAAGATTAAGCAGCATAAGGTTGGGCAGTTGAAGACACTTACGGTTGAGATATGTGAGACCCAAGATAAAACAGACATTAAACAATAATACAAATCCAATCAATGCCCCAACTCCTATCCAATACCAATATGCATATGGAAAAAATCCTCGTGACTTCAGAACTTGAACTCCAAGTGGCTCTGCTGAGTTTGGGCCATTCTGCAAGTTGAAGAGCAGATTACGTAATGAGTTTTCCTATGAAAAGGTATTGCACTGAATGGCCAACAGTGGCTAGAAGTGAAACATTACATGGCTCCAACTATGCCCCAGGAACTCATTGACTACTACTGCATTTTGCCCATACATCAATGGTGAAGACCAGTAACCCCATATCCACCATTTCTTTATGTTGTCTGTTGAAATAAACAAAGAAAAGAAATAAATTTCTTTAGGTTTAGCTATAGAAGACTGAATCCTCACATGTACATTTATCACTGGTTTTACCTTTTGACAAGACAACACCACCCAATGCAAATAGTACAAGCAGTGCAAAGGTACCAAATGTGTTGGCAACAACCATGTCCCTTCCAGCAGCAGCTATGAATCGGAATAGTGCAGAGGCCATTTGATGAACAAGTAGGAGCACAAGGTACTGCTTAAATAACCTGCACAAGGAACATAACCTTGTTGTTTCAGCTGAATCACCAAATATTACTCTTCAAGTTTTTCCATCAGATTTTTGCCCTTGAAGCATTATTACCAACAACTTTTCTTTACCTTCCAATGTTGGGATCAAATCCAATGACATAATAAGCCATGAAAACCCACGCACCAACTTCAATAAATGAGGTTGGTATCTTAAGGATCCATGAGGGAAGAGCATATGCCCATGAAGGATAGAATTTGAGGTCTCTTTGCTTGAAGAACACAGGAAGCTTTGCAATAGTCATTGATAGCTCAGCCATAGCATTAAACATGATCATGAGAGTAGTGAAGAAAAGGGCTCCAAGGTAAATTCCTCCATCAGTAACTGTATCACGACGCATCTTAGTCCGCAGGAAGAGTGTCATGGCAACAATTGCCATCAGCGTGAGCTAGCATTAGAGAGAAATGTAAACGAGGGTTAGGCCTATATGCTAAAGTTGAAGCCAAAAGATTGGGTAATGTAATATATTATACAATAATAATCACCTGGAAGAGTTTGAAGATATAGACAAAAGAGTTCCTCTTCATAAGCAAGTATTCCCTTGAAAAGCAAGCTTTCAGGAGGTCCATCTTTCCAACACCATACTCCTTGGTTGCCAAAGCAGCAGGGTGACTCTTTCTCTTGTCAAATGGAATAGAGATCTCATCCCTTAGCCTCTGCCCGACTTTAAATGATTTAAATGCCTCAGAAAATTCTTTAACTGTTACAAATTGGTATGGCCGATGTTTGTGCACCCAATACTGCTTCTGATCTTTCTTTGATGTCACCTGCAATAAAATTATTATATCAGTGATTATGGAATTTGAAATATAAAATTCTTCTCATAGAAGATTTATTGCAATGAACTGAATTGCTATGTCAATACTTACTTCTTGTAAAAAGTCAGCCACACCTTTTCTTTCTGGACACTTAAAGCCCATATGCTCGAAAAATTCGAGCACATGTTCACGAGGACCTTGGTACACAATTTGACCGTCAGATAGGAGAATAATGTCATCAAAGAGGTTATAAGTCTCTGGGGCTGGTTGGAGGAGGGAGATAACAGCAGTCCCATTGAGGATGTGAATGGATTGCTTTAGAGAGTTCACAATTTGGTAAGTTGTTGAGCTATCCAAGCCAGTGGAAATCTCATCCATAAACAGTGCCCTTGCAGGTCCAACCAGCATTTCGCCTATGATATGACTCCAAAAGAAGGTCAAACAAATAATTGAAGGGACAATAAACATTTAGTCATTCTCGGATATTAGAAATGTAAATTGGGCTCATTTACCTGTTGTCACACGCTTCCTTTGTCCTCCAGAGATACCCCTCAACATCTCATCTCCAACCATGGTATCTGCACAGACTTCCAGCCCCAATATCTGCAAACTCCCAATAACAAAAAAAAGTTATCACAAAATCAAGGGATATCATCCTTGTTTCGAAGAACTTCTGGTGGAACATTTTCCAGTGACAGTACCTTTAATACATAATCGGTAACCACACTGGTCTCTTCACCTTCTGTTGCAATTGCCTATGAAAACGGAAATAACAGAATGAACATTTAGTGCCACCACTGAACTTATTCTAGCATGGAATCAAGCATGAAACAGAAACCTATTCATGCTGATGAATCAACTGTACATAGAATCAGTTTTCCACTTCATACAATCTAAACAGTTGTTTGCTTTAAAAGTATAATACTGGAAAGGTTTTCTTTTTTTTTTAATGTCATTTCTCTCGGAAACAGATAAGATCCGAGCTTGCTTCTCCTCAGCAGTTATATTTCACTCATAAGATATTATTTCCTCACCTTCATGAAGACATCAATGTCTGGATCAGGTTTGATGCCTGCTGCTTTCTCTCTTCTTGACAACTCTGCCAACATCTCTGAAAATATCCAGTATTTTTGATATTAGAACAGGACTGCATTGCAAAGATTACATTTGATAGAATAAGAAATTATATGAGACAAATACGGCTTATTGATCTAACCTTTTTGGTAGCCAACGCCCTGGAATCTGGCAGAGTATGCCAAAGTTTCCCTTACAGTCATTTCTCCAATGTGGACATCATGCTGACTGATATAGGCAGCTGTTCTCCGCGGTATGAATTCTTGCATCTCGTGACCATTGTAAGTCACAGTACCTGAAACCTGCAAAACACAATCAGCTTCTCAGATCAAAGAAGAAAACATCAAAGGGAAAAAATGTGAAGTCGTGAGCTGAATCTCCAAGAAGAAAATGAAGGTAAAACTGTCAAATGATATGTCTTCACCTTCAGATCAGGAGCAAGCTTTCCAGCCAAAGCCAACAAGAGTGTGGTCTTGCCAGAACTTGGAGGACCCAGAAGCAGAGTCATTCTGCATTACATAGATAGCAAGAATGGTAAGAATGGCTACAACATTGACAAAATGCTATTAAAGAGAGTCCAGACGATCGGATTGATATCAAACTAGTCACACCTTGATGGTTTGATTATCCCACTGATATCCCTAAGGATGGTCACCTTTTTCTTTTGGTTTGGAAGGACATGGAGAGAATTCAAGACACCCTTTCAAATCCAAGGCAAAACTAATTTATCAGATTATCATAACCAAACTGAACTGAAGAATATCATATGCAATGAACAGCTAAGGTGAACTAGATCACAAGTAGTTACCTCAAACATGTTCAAAACGAAGTTAACAAAGCTAGGCAAAGCTCTGGTTCCTACATGAGCTTCTGCTTCAATGTTTAGGTGCTCAAATCGGACTTCGATCGTTGGAAGCACAATCCCCACCCTAAAATTCCAAGAGACAACAAAATTGTTACAGAGAGAGAAAGAGATGTTGAAGCCGTCACTTATTTTGGAAACAACATCCAATCTTGAGTTCTCCTAAAAAGCTCCCATCTTTCAGTTTCCTTTTTCCTGTCTAGCTTTTTCTCATCAACTAAATCCAAAGTAAACAAAAGGAGAAACATTTACCTGTCAGTGCGACCCCTGAGCTTCAACAGGAATCTTTCATTATCCTCTTCAGCAACTCTTACCAATCTCTCAAGCAAATGCTTCTTTTCCTGGTAACCAAGGGTCGGTATGTCAATCTCAGTAGCCAGGCCTTTTGATGCACTCATCAATATACCTTTCCTCAAGCGATCATAGGTGGGCAGCTTCTCAAGAGCAGCCCATCTTAAAGCTTCCTCATCATCTTCTTCTCTGGAAGACGATGAGAAAACTTCCATCCCGCTGTTTCTCCATGCTGAAGAGCGTCCCCTTCTTAAACTACTACTTGCTCTGTAGAGATCGACCTGTTCCAACGCCATTGACAAACAAGATCACCAGCACTTCAATGACAAGTTATGCTTAAACTCTCCGGAAGCAAGAGGTCATCAATTTCCCTTCCCTCTTTCACTCTTCTCTAGACTATGCAGCCTGGGTTCACTGACACTCCAAAGACTTTGGGTTCTTCGTGAGACCAAGTACTTCAAAGACAGGAAGTGCTCAAAACCAACGAGAAAAAAGAGACTTTTTTTGGTTTGTTTGTTTTTTTTTATATAAATTCTGTCTCTCACTTCCCCCCCCCCCCGGGGGAATTTGGAAATTGGGTTCGCACAAACTGAACAAAGATAGTTTTGAGCGTGTGTGTGTGTGTGTGTGTGTTTGGTGAAGTGGAATTCGGCTTTGAGCAATTTAAATATGCACACTTGGTATGGGTCTGGCGGCTCTGAATTTTTGACCCTTCAAACTTGTACGACTTCTAAGGAAGCAACGCTGGGGGCAGACATATCTAATTAAAAATACAAACAAGTCTTTCTGGTTTGACTGACTGGTACGAGCAACACTTGATCAATAGGCTTATACGTACATACATACATATTTAAGTGATTAATAATTTAATTTTTTTTAATATTGAATTTTATTTTAAAATGTTGAAAAAAAAATGTAAAATTCACAAAAATAAACAAACCTGTATTATTTGTAACTCAGAAACCAATCCTAATAGATATATATATAAATAAAAAAAAAAAAACAGAGAGAGAGAGAGAGAGAGATGATCAATAATGTAGGAAAATGACAAAAACATCTGTCCAATGGTCCAATATTCCAATGTTAAGGCAATACGAGTTTGGATCTATAATGCCACAAATTCATCATGTGTGTGTAACAAAATTAAAATAAATAATCTTCATTTTCTAAGTTTAAGAAAAACGACGTCACATAACTTTCAAAAATAATAATGCGAATATGAAATAGATAATTTAGATTATTTTCACATTTTAAAACAGCTAACTTTTGATATTAAAATAATGACTTGTGTCCGACGCAATCATTGTCCATCCATATCAACCTTTTCATTATTCCTTACCATTTAGGTGTATAATGATAAATTGCAGTAGTTGGTATTGGCCCACAGATTCGGTGCCCAAATTGACCCGACAAACTGCTAGTCAGTCAAATCTATCTTAGACAAAAGACTTCCTTGCTCAAAATTGACTGTGTCTATTTCCACGAAGACCGACCCATGCACGTCCTCCGACGACACCCCCCCCCACCCCCCAACGAAGATATTTTTTATATAATATAATATATATATATATATATATATGTATTTATATAAGACACTATGTGACTCCACATGTAAATATGATAATGAACCAATTCTGGGCGGCCATTGGTTAAACTAAATCTGAAATGTTGACGTCAATTTTGCTCATCTGCTGGACCCCTTGTGCTGTATATGCAGATTGAAGATGAAAGCCTACTAGAACAGAGCAGCACAGCACAGCACAGCAGCCGCCCAGCGTTACTCATCTTTTTGTTTTTTACTTTATTTTATTTTATTTTATTCTTTTTTATTTAAGAAAAAAATGAAAGAAAAATCCTTGTTTTGGGGGGAAGGGGGCGGGGGCGGGGGATTACATTGTTAGCTATTATTCTAATCCAAAAACTCAAACGCAATATTATTTAAAAATAATTTGACTCAAAAATGATTTTATCTAAATTTAATGTTAGTTGATTCAATTTATTTAATACTTTTTTGTAATATTAAATAATTATTATTATTATTATTACAAAATATAATATCACCGAGTGAAACAAAAATTTTACTTTTTTCAAATTGGGACCATAAGCGGCCAGGGTTGTCTTCAATCATTTTTACCTATATATATATATATATATATATATTATTTTATTTAATAGATATGTCAATTACTATATTTATAAATTAAGAGTGAGATAAATTATTATCAATGTTATTTAAATATTTTAAAAGAAAAACTTATTGATTGAGTATTATTAAACTTAAATAAAACTTTCTAATATTTAATTAGAGTGGTGTTAATAAATATCAAATTACCATCATTCAACTCAACAATAATCACAATTATTAAAAGTGAATGATAATAAAATGACTTAAAAGGTAACTAACACAGAAAAAAAAAAAAGGGTAAAATTATCAATCAAGTTAACACTGTAAATAGTCATTGTACCCCCCCCCCCCACACACACACACAGATATTTGGTCAAGTTGTCCTCAAAATTAGATAATCTCGTGTACAATAAATACTCCATGGCCCAGCTATTGCATTGCTTAAGCAATTTTTTTTTTATTTTTTTTGTTTTTTACCTTTTTTGTTGACTTTTCTGATTCATTATTTAATAGCCTTCTTTGTTTTGTGGGGGAGGGGATGGGGAGGAAGATTGATACTTTCTTGGCATTATTGAGAAAGCCACGGAAACGGAAAGCAATGGCACGGGGTGGTCACCAGAGAGAGAGAGAGAGAGAGAGAGAGAGAGAGAGTGACCTGCCATCTACGGCATGGGGAGCTGAATCCAAGCCTGCCAGACTGCCTCTCCTCCTACTTTGTCATCTTTTGCTTCTTTTTATTTTTTATTTTTATTAAAAAAAAAAAGAAAAGAAAAGAAAAGAAATAATCGAGGGTATTTTTACTTTAGGTGCTGAATGCTGAACTTGAGATAAGTTTACTAACAATTTTTTTTTCTTTAAGTGTTTCATTCTTTGAATTTTATTGTTTACTCTTTTTTACGTAGTTTTCTCCCTTTACTTGAAAGGTTGCGTTGTGAATGGACCGTATTATTCTAATACAAGATTTTTACTATCCACTCTGCTCTGTCATGTTCTTCAGCTATGTGCTCCCGCACAATACTGGCTATGTAGTAAATATAGAGTTGATCATTTTCATTTTCCGTAACTTTAGTTATTGAAACTAACATCCCAGTTGTTGCTCCTACCACCAGACCTCGTTCCAATTTTAACATCCAGATTTCATTGAGACAACAACGCTTAGGCACCATGTTATATGCTAAGACTGCAAAATCTAATGGACAAATCACAAGGAAGAGGTCCTCACGTATATTTGCTCACTCCATGAAAAATCACCACCCTTGCCCTGGCTGTCTAGCGTTGCGGATCAACTGTTTCAAACATGAGGACTCTCAAAGTGTTGATACCCATGGCTCGAGTTCATTTAGTACTTTGCCTTTTTTTTTTTCTTTTCTTTTTTTTCTTCTTTTTATTTTTTTTTTGAGCTACTTGGAATAGTTCTAGTGGCTACTGCATCCTTAAGCTCGAAAGAATTATGGGTTAATAGCGTTCCATAAGCCTAGAAGTTCCAAGCTGAATTCCAACTACTCACCATGAGATTTCTCTAGGCTATCTCATGTGTAGAAGATGAATAGGATTTCCGGGCTATCCCATAAGTTTACCTCCTATGATTAATTTGAATAAAATCAAAACCACCACCAACGGAGAATTTTTTTTTTTTTTTTTCATACGCTGATTGAGAATCTTCAATTATGAAGACGACTTTGGAATCACTAGCTCATGGGTCCAACTGACTCTTTCAACGAAACAAATAATTTAGTCCGGTTAAAATGGGCTATTCCCATGTTGAATGTGACTTGTACATATTTGTTCTGGACTTCTTAAAAGCTTTACAATCAGGCCACAAGCACAAGCCTACAGAATGCCCAAACTATAGCCTGTAAACAGATCCAGTCCACCCGAACTTTGTGAATCTCACAGGATGTATGCTACAGAGGAACCGACCGGCGCGCTTTAATTTTCCAGACCGAAGGTCTCGAGTTTGTGCTCTAGTTGATATCAATTAAATCAAACAAATAAATGTTACACGTTAGAGGATCATGTTCACAAAATAAAAGAAAGCATAAAAAGTTGTAGAGGCTGCTCTAAAAGATTTTGATGCTGTTCTAATAGTTTTTAATGCTAAACTAAGGATAATTGCTTATCTTTATGTGCAAGATAATAAACAGGATTTAAAACTTAAAGAATAAAACTTAGAATTTATAATATAAATTTAAGTTGCATTACAAAACTAAGAAAATATTTAGTCTACATGCTAAGTTGTATTAAAGGGTTTATTTTAATTTAGGTTGTTAAATTTTAAATTAAGCTCGAATTACATAACTTCTTAAGTTTATTTCGACTTGTAGGTTCAATTGAATTTTGATACATCAGTCAGGTTTTTTGTTTTGACTTTTATACCTAGTTGTTATTAACATTCCTTATAAATTAAGTTTTTTTTTCCTATATAGATATATTAATAAACACTTTTTCCTTATAGATTGTGATGTTTACATACTTATATAAAGGTTATAACTATGTAAAACAGGAATCAATAAGATTAAGATATTCTCAACAAACTTTGTTTTACTTTCTTGTATTTTTGGAATAATACATTGTCTTCACTTATTAAAAGAGTAATCAACTTTTATGACGTCTTAAAATTAAGACTTTTAGGATTTAGTTTTCTTAGGGATTCAAATCTAATCAACCTAATTTGTTTTTTTAACTTTTTAAGATGTGCATAAAAAATTAATTCAAGGGTTCCTAGGACAAGTTACCTAGCGGGGTTTTTATCATTTGGTATTAGAGTTTTTGTTCTAGAAACAAATTACATAAATCTTATTTATCTTTATTTAGTACTTTTCTTTGTACTTTATTCATTCCTTGTATTTCTTTGCTTAATTCTTCTTATTTGTTTTGATTAGCTTCTTACTTTTAAAGTTGTGTTAATTATGTAGGTGCTTGATTTGATTAAAAAAAAAAAGGTTAAACAAAAGACTAAAAAAATTTAAAAAAAGGAAGATGAAATAATTATATTTGAGCTGAGCAATGCATCTCAATTCCTTTAACTTGTTATGTACGTCTATAAGGTTGCAAATTTAATTTTTTTTTTCCAGGCCTGAAAAGGATATCTTTTTTTTTTAAGTTCTAATTTTGAGATTTGCCACCATCTAACGTATTGTTCCTTATAATTTGTTGATCTTTACTCTTTTAAAAACTTAAAAACGATTGGCTTAAGTAGAAAAAAGAAAGAGTAATGAGGTCGTCATAAAAAAAAAAGTCAAAATAGAGTAAAACATGAGTGATAATAATCTAATTTGAGGGCAAACACGTGAGGGAGTATGTGATATAAAGGGACCAAATCTAAAAAGATCCCAAATTAGTTTTAAAGCCAAAAAAAGATATAAAGTCAAAGGAATTAGTTGTTGTTTTTAAAGGTAAAATCAAGACCAAATTTTCTTTTAAATCTTATGATATTAAGTGCTTTAGGTGTCAAAGGCATGGACATGTTGCTTCTCAATGTTCAAACAAAAGAACTATGATCATGTTGAAGAATAATGACCTAGAAAGTATTAGTTTAAGTGATAATGATATGTCACCATTAAAGGATTATTTTGATATTAATGTTAAAGAACCTATTCATAAAGATATACTAGTTATAAGGCATGCACTAAGTATTTAACCTAAGGATAATAATGATTATGAGCAACATAAATACATTTTCCATATAAGATGGTACATTAAAGATAAGGCATATAGCATAATTATTAATAGTGGAAGTTGTACTAATGTTGCTAATACTTTGTTGGTAGAGAAGTTAAATCTAGATACCTTCAAGCATCCTAAACCTTAAAAGCTGTAGTGGTTAAATGATTGTAGAGAAATTAGAGTAACTAAGTAAGTTTTAGTTAGTTTTTCTATTGACAATTACAAGGATGAGATTTTTTATGATGTCGCACCAATGCATACTGATCATATATTTATTGGTCAACCAAAGTAATTTGATAGGAAGGTTACTCATGATAGCCACAAGAACAAATACTTTTTTATAATTAATAATTGGATTGTTATATTAACTCTTCTTAGACCTATTAAAGTATATAAAGATCAAATTAATATAGTAAGAAAGTGCAAAATGAGAGAAAAATAAATGAAAGAACAAGAGAAAAAGAAAAAGAAAAGGAGTAAAAAGTCAAAGGAAAAGAGAGAGAGTAAGGTTGAGGGGAAAAGTTCAAGTGAAAAGGGTGAGATTAAGAGAAAAACTAGAGAGAAAAGTATGCAAAAAATGATAAAAAAGTAAGGGTGAGTGTATTTGTTAGGAAAAGTGAAGTTAACAATGATATAATTGTAAGACAACAACTACTTGTATTTATGTACAAGAATATTTATTTTTTATCTAATAACCTTAATTCCTTTTTACTTAGTGTAGTTGTTCTATTATTATAAAACTTTGAATATTCATTTGCCAAAGATATTCCTCATAGATTACCTCCTTTAAAAGGAATTGAGCACCAAATAGACTTCATATATAGTGCAACCATACTAAATAGATTTACTTATAAAGCTAATCCTATGGAAATTCTTAGCTCATACTTGGTTTATAAGGGAAAGTCTTAGCTCATACTTGGTTTCTGTTATCTTAGTCCCAAAGAAAGATGAAACATGACATATATTGTGGATTATCGAGTCATCAATAAGATTACTATAAAGTATATACATCCTATACTAGATTAAATGATATGCTTAATGAGTTATATGATTCATTTGTATTTTTAAAAATTAATTTAAAGAATGACTACTATTAAATTTGCATGAAAGAAAAAGATGAATGGAAAACAACATTTAAAACTAAATATGAATTACATAAGTGGTTAGCAATGCTTTTTGGATTAACTAATGCATTTAGTATATTCATAAGGTTAATGAATCATGTCTTGTGTATTTTTATAGAAAAATTTGTAGTAGTTTACTTTGATGATATTTTAGTTTATAACAAGAATTTTGATGATTATGTGAAACACTTATATATTGTGTTTAGTGTGTTAAAAGAGAATTAATAGTACGCTGATTTCAAAAAGTGCATATTTTACATGAAATCCATTTTATTTCTTAGCTATATTATTAGTTCACAAGGTATTAGTGTAGATAGTGAGAAGGTAAAGGTGATAAGGGATTGGCCTATACCTAAGAACATGAACAAGGTAAGAAGTTTTCATAGTTTAGCAAGTTTTTATCGAAAGTTTGTTAAATATTTTAGTTTTATTATTGCACCTTTGAACAAACTCATTAAGAAGAATGTTGTTTTTAAGTGGAATGATATACATGATTAGACTTTTACTACTTTGAAAGAAAAGCTTACTAATGTACTTTTGTTATACTTGCCTAACTTTGATAAAACTTTTGAGGTTAAATGTGATGTATCTAAATAGGGTAGAGGTTATTTTAATGCAATATTACAAACCAATTGCTTATTTTAATGAAAAGTTAAGTGGAACAACCTTAAATTATCTCACTCATGATAAGAAACTTTATATATTAATACAAACTCTTCAAACATGACAATATTATTTGTGACCAAGAAAATTCATCATTTATTTTGATCATAAGAGTTTAAAGTTCTTGAAATCTTAATGTAAGTTTAATAAAAGACATACTAAGTGTTTAAAATTCATAGAAGCATTTCCTTATGTGATCAAATACAAATATGGAAAGAAAAATGTTGTTGTTGTCACATTGTCTAGAAGGTACGCATTATTTACTTCTTTACAAACTATGTTACTTGGTTTTAAATTCCTTAAGGGTTTATATGCTAATGATTCTAATTTTGACCAAATAAGGAATGTATGTGATAAATGTGCATTTAGTGATTTTTATAGGTACAAAGGTTTTCTATTTAAGAGAGATAAATTATGTGCACTTATTTTTTCTATTCGTGAATTGCTTATTAGTAAAACTCAAGGGGTTGGTTTGATGGGACACTTTGGTGTGCAAATGACTTTAGATATATTGTATGAGCATTTGTATTGGCTTAATTTAAAACATAATGTGCATTCTATTTGTGATAAATGCATTATATGTAGATAAGCAAAGGTTAAAATTAAACCGTATGGTTTGTATATACTTGTCTGCCTAACTAATCTTAAACTCATATTTCTATGAACTTTATCTTAAAATTACCAAGGTCTCAAAGTGGCAAGGATAACATATTTATTATTGTTAATAGGTTTAGAAAAATGACTTATTTTGCTGCATATTTTAAAAATAATGATGCAACACATATTGCTAAATTGTTCTTTAAGAAAGTGGTGCATTTGCATGAATTACCAAGAACCATTATTAGTGATAAAGATGTTAAGTTCTTAAGTCATTTTTTACGCACTTTATGGAATAAATTGGAAACTGAATTCTTATTTTTTACTGTTACACATTCTTAAATAGATAAATAAACTAAAATAGTTAATAAGACATTCATTACTTGATTACATATTATCATTCAAAAGAATTTGAGGCAATGGGAAAAGTGTTTGCCATATGTTGAGTTTGCTTATAACAGATCTATTCATTCTACTATTTCCTTGTCACCTTTTAAAGTTGCTTATGTTTTTAATCCTTTAACTCCTTTAGATATTTTAACTATGCCTTTTAATGAATGTGCTAACATTAAAGGTAAGAAAAATACAAAATTTGTAAAGGATTTACATGCTAAGGTTTAGGCTAACATTGAAAGGAAAAATTAGCAATATGCTAAGTAAGTTAATAAGGGGCATGTGAAGGTTGTTTTTGAACCTGGTAATTAGGTATAGGTGCAGATAAGAAAAGAATGGTTTCCCTCATAATGAAGTCTAAATTACGGCCTTAAAGAGACAAACCTTTTCAATTTTTAGAGGGGATTAATGATAATGCTTACAAACTGGATTTATCAAGCAATTATAGTAATGTTAGTACTGCTTTTAATGTTGTTGACTTATCTTTGTTTGATGTAGGTGATTCGAATCTTTTCAAGAAGGGAAGGAATGATGGAGAATAAGGTGCTGTTCAAAGCAACAAATCAAATATTTCCAAGATTCTTTGTAAGGAATCGGTAGTCCAATGACTAAAGTAAAAACAAAAAGGATGAAAAAGGCTTTACAAGGCTTAATCATATAAATACATGACAAAAAGGTTGCTCTAAAACATTCTAAGACTATTCTAATAATTTTCAATGCTACACAAAGGATAATTACTTATTTTTATATGCAAGATGATAGACAAAACTTATAACTTAAAAAACAAAGTTTAGAACCTATGATATAAGTCCAAACTACATGACCAAGTTAAAGAGAGACTCAGTCCACATATTAAGTAAAAAAGGCTATTTTTGTTTTAAGTTGTTGGATTTTAAGTTAAAGTCGAATTACATATAAAAAAAGGTTTAATTTATTGGATTTATTTGGACTTATAGATTCGACTGAGTCTTGATACATTAATTAGGATTTTTACTTTGACTTTTATACTTAATTGTTATTATTTGTAGTCTTTTAAGAATTTTTATATCAAACAAATTTGTATTCTTTAATTAAAGAAATTCCCTATAATTAAGATTTTTCCTAAATAGGTATGTTAAGAAATACCTTTTTTTTATAAAATTGTGATATTTAGATGAAATTCTACAACTATGTAAAATGAGAATTGATAAGATTTAGGTATTCTCAATAAATTTTGCTTTGCTTTTTTGTATTTTTAAAAAAATATATTGTCTTAACTTATCAAAAGAATAATTAATTTTGCTTTACTTTTTTTATTAGGACTTTTAGAACTTAGTTTTCATATCTGATTAATCCAACTTGTTTCTTAACTTTCTTAAATGTTTATAACAAATTAATTCAAAAGTTTCTAAACTAAGTTGCTTAGTGAGTTCTTTATCAAACAATGACATGCTAATTATAAATTAAATACTCAATATAGCTATGATAAACTGAGTCTGAAAATTCCAAAACCTTGTGCAGGCTTGCAGCCCTATTAAGTTTAAATTCTAACTCTTTTTATGCCACCATCGTATTGCAGAAAATGAGATGATCTGATTCAGTGACAATAAATATATGTATGTGTGTGTTCAAACTATTTTCCAACTCTGTCAAGATTGAAGAACAATGAATTTATTATTGAGAAGATAATATCTAAATTTCATAATACAAAGAATATGTTAACAAAAATTTTGTAAACTGGGCTCTCGACTTGTTTTGTTTTTTTTTCCGGTTGAGAAAGCTAATCTGTAATCCTACACAGATTACAGACAGAACAAAAGAGAGTTCCTATCGCCTCTGGAAGTTGAACACCTTGATGGAAAACGCAAAAACGAATGCGAAGACCACCGTATACCCAAGAATCACAGCTGATATTACTCCCAGAAAATCATGTCTGAAACCATAATTCTCTCTCAGGAACTGTTTCACTGGCACCCCACTGTCAAGAGGTTTAATTACATCGCCATACTGTGAGGCAATCAGGCCATACAGAGTCCATGATACTGGACATACCCAGTAGTACCATCTCCACCACACAGGCATCCGCTGTAGGAACAAATATGAGAGATGGAATTAGAATTAGTCTGCATGCCGGGCTAAATGTCTCAAGTGAAAAGGAGGTGAGAGCAAAGAAACACTCACAGGTCTGGGGATTATAAATCCTGAAAAGAGGTTCCACAATCCCAAGAATGCGGCAGCAATTATTGATGCAATGTGGTGGTTTGGTGTCACGGCGACTGTCATCATTCCATAGTAGGTGAAGTACAATAATGTAAAGTACATGAAGAACAGATACCAAAAGAACTTTGCTGCAGTCCATTCAAACCCAATCATAGCATAGACGATAAGACCGTAGACTGCAGCTTGAGCAAGGATATATGGGGTCTCAATCAGGACCTGGAACAGAAAAATGAAAGGTTATAAAAGCCTTTCTATAAAATGAGTAGATTCTTTTACATGAGATAGGTTTTTACCTGTGCAAAAGCATAGGGCAAAGCTGAGTACATTCCAGCGGCCCTCTCTCTGTAAAAGACAGTTCTTTCCACAGCTACCACTGGCTGCACAGCTGATGCATTTTGCACCCCCAGGAAGAGAACAGCAACATACATCGAACCCATTGCATTGGAAAAATCTTGTTGGGTACCCCTACACATTTGAACATTACATGTGAATAAGATGTAAGGCAAGAGAAGCATGCAACTCTTATGTTATTTGATACTTTGTGTGGATGGTAGCTTACATTTTGGTGCCAAGATCCCAGAACATTGTCCCAAATATCAAGGCAATAAAGGTTGTGAAGTAAAATCTGACAGCAGTATAAGGTGGATTTCGCCAGTATGACCAATGTTGCTTCCACAAGCAAGCCATACATTGGTTCCAGAAAGACTGTGAGTATGGTGTAGGAAAATAAAGGTCCTTTGAACCTGGAGGTGGGATGCCTAATTCCTTGATAAGAGCCTTGTTTCTCCTGAAGTATTACATGCCACACATCAGCAACAAGTATATAAAAGTAATCAAAATTTAAATCAGCCAATAATTAAGCTGCAAGTATACGTGCCTGTAGAGTTCTGAATTTTTGTACACGGTAGTAAAATCAATGCCCAATGCTGTTTCTTGTGCTGGGGTCGTGACTTCCAACATCCAAGTTGCTGGATTATAACCATCCGTAATCTTAGTGACCCCTTGAATTTCCTAAAAAAAGAACATGGTGCATGAATCAACCCATGGTTACAATGATTATGGCACAAACTATGCATTTACTCATTCATTCTTTTATCCTGTACATGATATTCAACATACCTCAAAATAGTTGACAAGCTGGGAAGAGTTGTGACCCAATGGCCCAACATATATTTCTTGTCCTCCTCGCTTTAGCAGAAATAGCTGCAATGAAACAATGAGCACACGAAGTTTGTAAAAGCTAAATCTCAATATAAACAACTGAGTCTAATGATCTGTTGACTCTCACCTCATCAAAAGCTTCAAATATGTCGATGCTTGGTTGATGGATGGTGCATACGACTGTTCTTCCTGTATCCACAGTGTTTCTGACCGTTCTCATAACAATTGCAGCAGCTCTTGCATCTAGTCCAGAGGTTGGTTCATCCATGAAGATGATGGAGGGGTTTGCTACTAGCTCCACTGCTATGGTCAACCGCTTACGTTGTTCGGTAGACAGACCATTCACACCAGGCATACCAACCAAGGCATTCCTCAATGTGTCTAGTTCCACAAGTTCCATGACTTCCTCAATAAACATCTACAAAGAATTTTGACAATATAGATGTCAATTCTGCATGTCTCAATAATGCAAATTAAACTAATTGATCTCACTATAGATAAAGCCAAAAGAAAGCAGGGTTTCACAGAAACGGTTTTGAAACAAGCACTAGAAAAGAGGCCTTCGTGAGATTTTAGAGTAACTCCCTACCTTTCTTTTTTCTGAGTTGACTTCAGCTGGTAGACGAAGCCATGCAGAGTAAAGTAATGATTCATGGACGGTAACTTGAGGAGAATGAATGTCATTTTGCTCACAGTATCCCGAAATTCTGGCAAATGTTTCTTGTTTCTTTGGGTACCCAGAAACCCTTATGTCCCCTTCAATGTATCCACCAGTTTTCCTACCAGCCAGTACATCCATCAGTGTTGTTTTTCCAGCACCACTAACTCCCATTAGGGCAGTGAGGACACCTGGCCTGAAGGCTCCACTAACACCTTTCAAAAGTACTAATCTGTCTTCAACAATTCCCTGGAGCTTCATTGCCTGCATGGTCAAGTCCAATAATATTAGTGTTTTTTTTTTCCCTTTTGATGATATCACATTGAAGCCCAATATGATCATAGTGGCTGATTTTGAATACCTCTGGCATGTCAACAGAGTATATTACTTCATCAAACGTAATGGAATGTGGTTCAAATGGAAGAACCATTCCTTTCTTCTTGATTTGGTTGGCTCCATCAATTGTCCCTTCATTTTCTGCAATATTCAATTTGTTATCACATGGCTAACTAATTACACATTATCACTGAAGACAATACCTGTATTAGTGTTGGACAATTCAATCGCTCCACCAGTTCCATCACTGGGTTCACTAGCTTTGGTCTCTTCAGGTATGACAGCTTTACTTTTTCCATATGCTGGTTGACATAAAATGCATGTTATCAACGTCAGCTCCCAGTTTCAGACAAAACTGAAGTTGCATAAAAATCAGTAGTTAAAAGACTCACGGTTGAGGACCATGAGAGCCACAATGGTAAGTAAGTTGAACAATAATATGAATCCCATCAATGCCCCGGCTCCTATCCAATACCAATATGCATGTGGAAAGAATCCTCGAGTCTTCATGACTTGAACTCCAAGTGGCTCTGAGGAGTTTTCGCCATTCTGCAATTTGAGAAGTAGACAAGAGACAAGTTTGTTAATTGAAGACATAATAAAAAAAAAAAAAAAGCACCAGCAAGTAGTAGTGGAGGAAAATTACATGTTTCCAACTGTTTCCCAGGAACTCGTTGACTACCATGGCATTCTGCCCATACATCAATGGTGAAGACCAATACCCCCATTTCCACCATTTCTTTATGTCATCTGTGGTAAATGAAACAGAAAGAAATGGATTTAGCTTCAGAAAATGAAATGCTCAGATAAACATTTAGCATCAAACTTTACCTCGTGATAAGATAACACCACCCAGTGCAAAAAGTATAAGCATGACAAAGGCCCCAAATGTGTTAGCAATAATCATGTCCCTTGCACTAGCACCGATGAGACGGAATAGTCCAGAGGCCATTTGATTAATAAGTACAAGAATAAGGAATTGCTTGAAAAACCTGTAGAAAGCACAAAACTCTTGTTGCATCAGCTAGATCAATGAAACTGCACTCTTTAAATGTCTCCAAACAAAGTTTTTGTTACCTTCCAGCATTAGGATCAAAACCAACCACATAATAAGTGATGAAAACCCAAACAGCAACCTCTAAGAATGTGACAGGTATTTTAAGGATCCATGAGGGAAGAGCATATGCCCATGAAGGATAGAACAAGAAGTCCCTTTGCTTGTAGAACACGGGAAGCTTCACAATGATCATAGATAGCTCTGCGAAACCATTGAACATGATCATGATCGCAGCGAAAAACAAAACACCAAGAAAAATATTCCCATCCCCCACTGAGTCTCTGGGCATCTTGGTCCGGAAGAACAATGTCATGACAACCATTGCCATTATAGTAAGCTGGTAGTAAAAAGAAATGTACAAGATGGTTAGCCCTCTTGCATATTGATACAAAGAATTAAGATTAGGTACTATTATAAACAATCACCTGAGAGGCTCTGAAGATATAGACAAATGAGTTCCTCTTCATTAGCAAGTATTCTCTTGAGAAGCAAGCTTTAACATACTCCTTCCATCCAACGCCATATGGCTTGGTTGCCAATGCAGCCGGGTGACTCTTGGACTTTTCAAATGGAACGGAAAGCTCATCCTTTACCCTTTGTCCTGCATGAAATGACTGAAATGCTTCAACAAATTCATCGGCTGTGACAAACTTGTAAGGCTGGTCTCTCCGTGCCCAATACTGCTTTTGATCTTTCTTCGATGTCACCTGCAATGATATCATTGTTAAAAAGATTATGAGACATCATGTATAAGGTGCTTCTTTTGGAAGACCTACTGTAACAAAAAAAAAAGCATGTTCAAGTGGAACATACTTCTTGTAAAAAGTCAGCAACGCCTTTTCTGTCAGGACACTTGAAGCCCACATTCTCAAAAAATTCAAGCACATGCTCACGAGGTCCTTGGTACACAATTTGACCATCGGATAGGAGAATAATGTCATCAAAGAGGTTATAAGTCTCTGGAGCTGGCTGAAGGAGAGAAATAACAGCAGTTCCATTAAGGATGTGAATGGATTGCTTTAGAGAGTTCACAATTTGGTAAGTTGTCGAGCTATCCAAGCCAGTAGAAATTTCATCCATAAACAAAGCCCTTGCAGGTCCAACAAGCATTTCACCTACAGTGTAATTTCGAACGGTCATAAACATAAACAAATGAAAAATAAAGATTTAGCTTTTATTTGACGTGGAAATGGAAACTTATGTCCATTTACCAGTTGTGACACGCTTCCTTTGCCCTCCAGAGATACCCCTCAACATTTCATCCCCTACCAATGTGTCTGCACAGACTTCCAATCCCAATATCTGTGAACTCAAAAGAAAATAAGTCAGGAAGTCAGTGGATACCCTTTTTGTGGTTTCTAAAAAACTTCTACAGGAATTGATTGCAGTGGCATTACCTTTAACATATAATCAGTGACCACATTGGCCTTCTCACCTTCTGTTGCAACTGCCTACAATGACATGAATGATGGAATGGACATCAATGGTCAGCAATGCAACTTATTCAAGCATGGAAAGTTGATAGTGGGACTCAAATTTAGCAAGAAATGGAATACCTATTCAAATCCATGAGGTAAAAGTACAAAGAATTTTTACATGTTTGTCCATATTTTAATTGCAATTGCTCAAGTTATCTCCCTTACCTTCATGAAGACATCAATATCGGGATCAGGCTTAATATTTGCAGCTTTCTCTCTTCTTGACAACTCTGCCAACATCTCTGGAAATTTCCATAAGTTTTAGAATCAGTCATCACAATAATATGTAATGACTACACTGTGAAGGTTGCATTCAGAAGAAAAAAGAACTAGGGGAGAGATATCTATTAATCTAACCATGTCGAGTTCCGACACCCTGGCATCTGGCAGAAAATTCCAGGGTCTCCCTCACGGTCATTTCTCCTATGTGGAGATCATGTTGACTGATGTATGCAGCTGTTCTTTGCGGTATGAATTCATTCAATCCATGACCATTGTAGGTAACGGTACCCGAGACCTGCAAGATACACGCCCTATTATGGAAGTATACATCAAAACGAAAATGGAAAATTCAATAGCTAAATCCTCAAATCAATACCTGTAGATCCTTGTCAAGCTTTCCAGCAAGAGCTAACAAGAGTGTAGTCTTTCCAGAACTTGGAGGACCTAAAAGAAGAGTGATTCTGCGGTATACACATACCAAGAATATATCAACATGAATGCATATTACACATCTAGAAAGCTAAAAAAGGGAGCTTAAACAATCAAACATCAGATCGCACCTTGATGGTTTGATTATTCCACTAACATCCTTAAGCACGGTCACACGTTTCTTCTGACTTCGGAGTATGTGAAGAACATTAAAGAGACCCTTATGTATAAAAAACCAAATAAATTTCAGGGCATCATAATAAAACTAACCGGAAGCATCATATGGCAATAATAGCTAATGTCATGAATTGGGTCACAAGAAGTTACCTCTACTATGTCAATAGTGAAGTTGATAAATGTAGGCAAAGCTCTACTCGCTACACTAGCTTCTGCTTCAACATTTAAGTGTTCATATCGGACTTCAATTGTTGGAAGGTCAATTCCCACCCTAGAAATGACAAGATAACAGCAGGAAAACTATTAGAGAAGCGTGAAGGGCATATGAGCTTCCAAAGCCAAAAACAAACTTTAGCTTCTCCCGCTATGGGAACGAGACAGTCTTGTGCTTTTTGTTGTTTGGAACAATTACTTATTGTAATGGTTGTAGAACCTTTTTTTTTTTTTCTTTTCTTTTCTTTTCTTTTTTTGAGGGAACACACAGAAGACTTTTGCAGATGTGGAATTTGGGGTTGTGAGTGTCCGTGCGCATGAATCTCTACAACTAATACTGATAAAGCAAAAGGATGACTGTTAACTGCAGGTGGCCATGGCAATTGAATAGCTTGTGTACGTATTAGAGTAGACTAAAGATGTTCTCATGGCTTTGATATCATGAAAAACTTGTTTCCTTGTAATGGCTTGACCTCAATCAAGGCCAATGTATTGTATTTATAAAGAAACAGAGTATATGTGTGTGTACATGATGTAACTGAGCCAATAAATAAAAGAAAAAAGTAATATGATACAGTGTAATGAACATCTTGCCAATACAGTCCCATAATTTTTTGAAAGGTTTATGACTATTTTGAGAAGTAAAAACCGTATAATACTATATTGAACAAATATGCAAAGGTTTAAAACTAAAATGAACAAAAAAATTCACAAATTTCTTGTTCTCTCTCTCTCTCTCTCTGTTTTTGCTTCTTTTTTTCTCGTATTCAGCTTTGTCGCGTACAATTTTTAACGGATTAAGTAAATTACTTTCAAAAATGAACTTAACTAGAACGAAAAGTAAAGCTATAATACTAAATCAACAAATCGAAAAAAAAAAAAAAAACCTACACTAGGGAATTCCACAAAGGTCCAAGACCGATTTAAGCCTTATTCCTTATTCGGGACTTCTATTATTCCTAACACCATTTTCATTCCAATATCAAAAAGAATAAATGTCTGGAGCCATGGACTCCCCAACCAAAAGGGAGCATCTGACCCCCTTATGGCTAAAAATTCGACCCCTGTAATGGAACCGAATCAGAAAATGGAAGATGGAATCCAAGTAGGAGCATTTGCTATCTAAGAAATTAGAAGCTAAAAGTCCAATTAGCTATTTTTATTCTAATGGACAAGGAGAGAAGGGAAGATCACCACTACCTTTCAATCCGGCGCTTGAGCTTCAACAAGAACTTCTCATTATCCTCTTCAGCAATATTAACCAACCTCTCCAGCAAAGCCTTCCTTTCTTGAAACCCAAGATTGTTGACATCAATCTCAGTTGCCACCCCTTTTGATGCACTAGTCAATATGCCTTTCCTCAACCGATCGTAGGTAGGCAGCTTCTCAAGAGCAGCCCATTTCAGTGCTTCTTCATCATCTTCTTCTCTTGAAGATGCCGAGAAAGCATCCATGCCAGTGTTTCTCCATATTGATGAACCCCCTCTCCGCAAACTATTGCGTAAACTATTGCTTGCTCTAACCAGATCGCCCTGTTCTATTGCCATTGGTGATCAACAACTGCCAAAACCCACCAAAGCCAATCTAATCTCAACACCCCCAACTCCCTCCTCTATTTTTATTTTTTTTTCACTTCAAGAATTTTCTCTTGTTTTATCAACTTGGGTTCCCAAAATATGTGAAGACTTTTGAGTTCTTCCGCGCTATACGTCGAAAGAGATGGGAGTAATTGGCTTCCCTTTGAGAAATGCAAATGCAGATGCAGCCATGCATATATAAATATCTGTGTGTGCGTGTATGTACAGAGACATTCGTGGAGGAAGGGTCAATGGTTTGATGATACTGGCGGCTTTTGACCTTTCAACGTTGCCCCATTTTCTAAGGATGCATGTGACTGTGATAAAATAGAAGGAAAATAGACAAGAGCCAAAAAAAAAAAAAAAGAAAAAAAAGAAAAGGAAGGTTCCTTCCCTTTTGTCTATTAATTATTGAAAATGTCTTCCCTCTTCTCAATTTTGTTTGCCCTTCACCCTCCTCCCTCAGATTTACTTCTTGGAACAACAAACTTTTAGTTACATAATTTTATTTTTTATTTTTATTATTATCATTATTATATAAATTTTATTTTTCAGTCATGGTATGGACAATCTTCTTGCAATTAGTTCTGGATGGCTGAAATTGAGAAGAATTTAAAATAATTGAATCTCATTTTTAATTTAGTGTACAATAAATAGAATGAAATGATGATATATATATAATTGATTTTAATTAAATTCAAGATAAAAAAAAAATTATTGTTATTGTTCCGGTTGAAAATAAAACTCGAGACCTAAAAATTTAGAAACGACTGTAAATGCTATTGAGTTAAAAAAAAAAAAATTCATTAATATCAATCTGTCTTAAAGCAAGGGGTTGTTGAATTAGCCCATTAGCTAATGAATCAGACTTTTGATACCATAGATAATGGAGATTTGAATCCATCCATAAATTAAAAAATGGGGCAGAACTTGTTAAAACTTATTGAACATTCTGGAGAAGAAAAGCCGTTCATTATTCTATTTTTGTTAACTTTTGTTTTTGGCACATTGAAAAAGAAAATTAAAAGAGACATTATTACTAAATAAGTTATTCCACTTTTATAATAATCAAAACAATAATAATAATATTAATAATAATAAATATATATTTATTGTAGCAAAATGGGTCAGATAGAGTAGTTGTTGTTATTATTATTATTATTGTTATTTCATTAATTATTGATAATTTCGATTTGTTCTGCGTGATGACAACCACGTTTTTTTTTTTTTTTTTGAAAATAAAGTTCATACACTGTTAGATTTTTCTTTTTTTCCAATTTGGCAGCCATCACACCTCGTCAAACCTCTCTTACAATTTGGACGTCATTAGTTGTGATAATGACATACTGCCCATTCAAAACTTTGGAATTCAGATTGAAGGATGCCATTGTCGAGATGGCTTTCCTTTTCTTCTTGGGTTACCCCCATGACTATCGTCGTTCCATTTGAATGTGCGCGACCGAAAAGAAAAAACGACAAAATGGTGACCTAGAAAAACAAGGAAGGACCCAAAAACTTTGGATTTCTGAATTTGACTAGAAAGGGTCTGCGTGCGGTGTACGAGCAACACAAAATTTGATTACCTAATTGTCAAGAAATTAACGGTAAAATAATTCGAGTGAGTTATAAGTCTTTTTCTTTTTTCCAAAACAAAAAAAACAAAAAAAAAACAAAGAAAGAAAAAGAGGGTTTGGTAGAAGTACAACCATAATATAATATAATATAATATAATATAATATAATATATATATATTATATTACCAACCATAAAATAATAAATGCATCACTGTCGAGGCAATGAGTGAAACATTGGGTCAAAATAAAATACAACGTGGTGTTCACAAACAAAACATGGCTGCACGGCATTTACGGTTGGGGGGTCTAGATGGTCAGTGCATTGCGCCAGCACAATGCGAAGGAAGTCGCTGGGTCCTTTCCTTCGTTACCAAACGCTTCGAAATATGGACCCCCTGTTGATTGAAAAGTTCAACCTCTTAGGTCTGGCATGTTTTTTTAAAATGAAAATGAAAAATGAAGGCAAACTTACACACGCAATTGTGTACTTTTCCAAATCTTTGGCCCACGTTACTCTTGACTGACTTTTCTAAATATGGAAGTTTTTCTTGGCGTTTGGTTGGGCTTCTAGATGGCCTCCTCCTCCTCCTCTTTCGTTGGACATCTGATCATATATGTATTCCCCCCTATCTCTTGGAAAGATCCGCTAAAACGATCCGATCCGACCAGACCAGACCAGAAACACAAGCGTAATTTCCATCATTGATGGGGCAAATGTGTTTGGAGACGAGAGTTCTTTTGTCGCGAAATTAGGCCTCCTCCTATTAACGTCCGCTTAATCTATTAGTCGCCTTGGCTCTACCGCTCAGTTGAAAGCTATGAAAGAAAGTCCGCAGTGATTCAATACTAGAAATTGGTGCAATATCGCCGAGCGACTCAGGCCTTTCCTCAATTTGGCTCAGACCACCCGCCTTTGATGCTCTGCGACTCGGGCATTACTCAACTGACTGAAGGGCAAGGTTCACAGTAAGTACCCAAACTTCAAAACAGTTCCATATGAGCTTGCATTCGGAGGACTTTTCGTAAGGCATGGGATCATGCCTGACTAAAGGAAGATTCTGTTGGGGTTTTCAAAAATAAAATAAAAATTGAAAGTTTTACTTGTTGGATTTTGAATCTAAAATTATAATATTTTTACAATAATATTATAAATAATAAAATTTTTAATAAAATAATAAAAAAAGAAAAATTGTGTATATTAAATAAATGTTGGATGTTTGATATTTATAGAAGTAGCGATTACTCTTATTTGGTCCAACACTTAAGAACTTGACCATTGAATGATCATGAATTATTTACTATAAAACAACACATAAGTCAATTATTTGAAATATTAGGTCACAACCTTTACGTTAGTCAAGTGTGCTTCATTTACATATAAACCTTTGTTGCATATTAATGAAGAAGAAATCTATCTTAAAATATACCAACTTTTTAAGAACTTGATTTTAGTAGTATAATATGCAATCAAATGTGTTTCATTTTATCATATAAAGGAATTTGCATAAATCTTTATTGCATATTCGTAAGGGTAGATTTTGTCTTAAAGGAAAGTGACATCAAGCACAGGGTTAAAACAATTTTTTTCAATTTTCAGTACAACTCTAGTTTTGTTCAAATAGGCAAAATTTTAAATTTTCTTGCCATGATTGGAACATTGAAAAAGTTGACTTCTAACTTTATAAAATTGAAAATATTTAATGAAGGAAATTTTAAGTATTGGCAAAAAAAGAATTTATTTTTTGTTAGTATTATTATAAGTGACTTATGTTCTAAATGTTACCAGACTAGAAGAGTTAGAAAATAAGACTATTGTTGATACTAAAAAGAGACAAAATGGGAGACATATGATAAGATATGCAGAAGACACATCTTGAACGCAATAAGTGACTTATTATTTGATATCTATTACAATTTTTAAACTGTAAATGACTTAAATGACAAATTAAAAATGAAATATATAAAGAAGATACAAAATATAAGAAATTTCTTATATCTAAATTCAATAATTATAAAATGACTTATAGTAAACCAGTGAAGGAACAATTTGTCAAAATTGAGAAAACACTTAATTACTTTTCACAACACAAGATGTTTATAGATGAAACTATAGTTATGAGTTTAATAATAAACAAATTATCTTCTTTATGGAATGATTTCAAGAGAAACCTAAATTATAAAGTAAACGATATTTCTCTTAAAAAGCTTACTAATTATCCTTATGTAAAAAAAACAAAAAGTTTCACACGTGAGAAGAAAACAAAAAGTAAGTCTCTCATGTTTCAAAAGTGCATGTAGTTGAGGATGAACAATTAAGTAAGTTCTTTAATAAGAGGAAAAACTAATTTAATGATGACAAAAAGCAATATAAAAAGTAAAAGAAAAAAGGCAAATGTCATTTCTATCAAAAGAAATGATACTATAAATTTGAATGTCGACTTTTCAAAAAGAAAAAAGAAAAACAAGTTTCTACTGGTGCAACAAATGAGAATGTAATTGTCATGATCACAGAGATCAATTTAGTAAAAAATGACAATGCTTAGTGAATTATTTCTATGACTACCGAACATGTTTGCAAAAACAAAAGTCTCTTTAAAAGATTGAAATTATTAACTGATGGTATTATTGTATATATGAAAAATTCTATTATAATTTTTATTGTAATAATCAGAAAAGTAAAATTGTATTTCGCTTTTGGAAAATGCATTATTCTTACAAATGTATTTTATATATCAAAAGCAAGGAAAATTTTAGTTTTGGGTAATCCTTTGAACAAATATAAGTTTAAACTTATATTTGAGAAAAATAAATTTGTCCTTTCAAAAGGAAATGTATTTGTGGAAAAAGATTGTTTGTGTGATGGAATGTTTAAACTCAATGTCAATGTATATAATAATAATATTTCTACTTATATTGTTAAGCATTCTTTACTATAACATAATAGATTAGGTCATATAAATTTTTAAAAATTACAAAACATAATTAAATTATAATTATTGCCACATTTTGATATATCTAATAAAAAATACACAACTTGCATGTTAACAAAATAATTAAAAGTGTATTTTCAAACATTCAAAAATCTTCTAATATATTAAAATTAATTCATAGTGATATGTGTAATTTGCATAACACACCAACACTAAAAGGAAAGAGATATTTTGTAATATTTATTAATGATTACTTTAAATTCTATTATGCTTATTAATTGCATACTAAAAATGAAGTTATAAAAAGATTCAAAATTTATAAATTTAAAGTTGAGTTACAATATGAATATATTATTAAGTGCTTATGATTTAATAGAAAAAGAGAATATTATGACATTACATTCTTTGAGTCTATGAGAATTATTTATCAAATAACCGCTTCTTATACATTACAACAATATGGTGTTGCTAAATGCAAAAATTGAATATTGATGAAAATGGTTAATGTCATGCTATCAAATTTTAACTTAAGCTATAGATTTTAGGATGAGGCATTGCTTATAGCATGTTACATTTTATACAAAATTCCAATAAAAAGAAACAAAATAACCCCATATGAGTTTTGAAATAAGAGAAAACCAAATCTTAATTGCTTAGGAGTTTAGAGTTGTAGAGCAATTGTTAGAATTCTAAAACTTAAAAATAAAAAATTGAGTAAAAGGGAAATTGAATTTATATTCTTAAAATATACTCATAATAACAAGGTTTATCAATTCATGGTCATAAAACCTAACAACTTTATATTTATTAACACAATCACTAAATTGAAGGATGTTATTTTTAATAAAAATAGATTCATCTCTTTTCCTAAAATTTCAAAATGAAAACAAGTTCTTAATAAGAAAATTGATGCAATGGTAAAAGGACAAAAATGATTTAGTTAGTGAACTTCATAGAAGCAAAAAAGCAAGGAAAGCAAAGTTTTTTGGTTTTAATTACTTTATGTTCTTAGTAGAAGGAATAAGAGAATCAGTGAATAATCAAATTTCATATTGCTTCAACAATAAAGATGACCCCAAAGAAATAATAAAATTGCAAGATGTCATATTTTATAAGGAAACAATAAATGATGAAATAAATTCAATTATAAGTAATAAAACTTAAAAACTAATAGACCTTCTACTTGGCATAAAACCAATTGAATATAAATGAATTTTTAAAAGAAAAAAAGGTTGATGGAACCATTAATAAATTTAAAGTTAAGTTGGTTGTAAAAGACTTTACTCAAAAGTATGTTGCCAATTATTTAATATATATTCATTAGTGGTTAGAATTGTAACAATTAGGTTGCTCATTATACTTACTTCAATTCATAGTCTAGTAATTCATCAAATGGATGTAAAAACAACAATCCTAAATGGTAAATTAGAAGAAGAAATGCATATAGAGTAACTTGAGGGGTTTGTTATGCCTGGAAAAATATGTGTAAATTATTTAAATCCTTGTATAGACTAAAATAAACACCTAAGTAATAGAACCAAAAATTTGATCAGGTAATACTTACTAATAGATTTAAGATTAATGAATCAAACAAATGTGTTTATAGCATGTTTAAAGAAAAAAATGATGTCATTATTTGTTTATATATAAATGACATGTTAATTTTTAGGATTAACTTAAAATAAGTTGAAGTTATGAAAATGTTTTTGTCAAGTAACTTTGATATGAAAAACATGGGTAAGGCAAAAGTCATTTTTGGAATTAAAATGTTATAAGATCAAAAGAGTATAATACTTTCTCGATCATATTACATTGAAAAAGTTTTCAGTAAGTTTAATCATTTTAATTGTATTCCAACTTTTATCTTATTTGATCTTAATATGAATTTTACTAAAAATATTAAAAGTTTAATATTTCAATTAAAATATGTCAAAGTGATAGAATGTTTAATGTATACAATAACATATACAAGGTTAAACATAGCCTATATAGTTGGCAAAATAAGTAAATATATAAGTAATCCAAGTGACATACATTAATATAGAGCGAATAAAATTCTAAAGTGCCTAAAAAAAAAAAGAATTATGGTATAAGTTATATTGCTTAGCCTTATATTTTAAAAGGATATTTAAATACCTGTTAGATGACTTATGAAAAGGATTACACTTCTATTAGTGGATGGATCTTTATACTTTATGGGGGCATAATTTCTTAGGGTTCCAAAAACTTGTATGGTAGATTCTATAGTGGCTATAGAATTTATAACACCTAGCTTTAACAAGTAAAGAAATAAAATAGTTGAGAAATTTACTTTATGTGATTTCTTTGTGGGAAAAGCCAAGAGTATATATACATTGTAATAGTGTTATGACTCTATCAAGAGCGTATAGTTAAGTATATAATAGTGTATAGTTATTTAAGTAAACTAGTTTCTACAATTTGTTAATAAAAATAATTGATTAAAAACTTATCCACCATATTATTTAGACTTATTAAATGTGCTTTTCATTGTGTAAAAATTCAATCTGTAAAATGTCTTTATTTATGCAAATAACTATCAAAATTATTAAGGATTCTTTATAGTTTATTTTAAAAAATAACAGGGATTGTTAGAGTTTTCAAAATAAAAGAAATAACTATTAGAATTGTTAAGAATCTATTTTATATTTTATTTTAAAAATAATGAGGATTGTTAAAATTTTTAAAATAAAAGAAAAATTAAAAATTGTGTCTGGTAGGACTCAAGACCTTTAGGTTATAACTTAAAAATTGTAATCACTAAATTGAAAGACAATTACTTGAAAATTAACAAGTAACTACCTTATTTGTCGATTTATAGTAAATATTTGGACTCATGAATATTTAATGAATTGTCGAGCTCTTAATTGCTAGGCTAAAGGTGACTTTTAATTAAAAATCATCTCTTCTATAAATACTAAGGATCCAACATTTATTTGATGTAAACAATTTTTCCTTTTTTTCCTCTTAATCTTCCCATTATTTTATTAAAAAATCTATTATTTACAATATTGCTATAAAAATATTATAAACAAAATAAATAGTAATTTTAAAAATACACCAACTTCTTAAATTTTTAATTTATTAATACAACCTGTAATGAAGTATATTTCATTTTATTCTGTGAGAAAATTTGTATAAACCTTTATTGCATATTATTGAGAACAAATTTCACTTTAAAAAAAAGTAAGATCGAACACAATTTGAAGTTATATATATATTTTTTAATTTCCAATATAACCATATTTTTGTTCTTATAAATTCTTATCTCCATGAAAAAAAAAAAAAAAGCTAAAAAGATACAAGAAATAGTTGTAGCTATAGTTTGAACTTCCCTATTGCTTGTTAGGAATGGAAGGAACTAAATGCTTAGTCTTCTTTGGCTATTGCATCCTAACCTGGTAGCTTGATTTACGAACCATCAAAACTGGAAAAAGACTTAAGTGTCTTTCAACTTTGCTTGCTTACTTATTTGTTTAGCTAGTCATTTATTCAATTTTTAAGTGTGTTTAGAGGGAACTAGTTTTATTGTATAATTTACAAACTTAGTAATGGACAAAGAAAAAAAAATGACAACATATTGAGTTTCAAGCATCTATGTGCAAAAGTCTAATGGTGACATAAGCTAACAAAACAAAAATTACTGATAATCTGAGTTGAGATATGATGAATTTTAACATAAAGGACACCATTCTAATTTCATTCCTCATTTTGCATGAAAAAATTATAATAAATGATGTTTGTAAATAAAAAATATTGTTGAATTATAATAATTACTAAATATTATAAAAAATAAAGTTACAAAATTTACAATAATTGTAAGAAAAGTCTAAAATATTCTTTGTAAAAAATTAAAAGAAAAAGATAAATAGATACTTTATTTCATCTAACATGGGTAATGAAATTTTAAAAACATTATAGATTTAACATTATCAAAATTAGATATAAAATATATTAATAACATTATTTGAAAGTATAAATAAAATTTAAAAAAAAAATTCAAATCTTAAGAATTCTTTAAATAAAAACTTAAAAATTATGTTAAGTTAATAAATAACATTCTATATAATTAAATGATTAGGTAAAAATTAAAAAAATTTAACAAATAATTATATTATGATATATATATATATATATATATATATATATTGTATTTTTATTATAATAAATATATAACTTTTCTCAAATGTCAATTGATATATTAATAAATGTATTACAAATTTATGAATATAGCATGAATAAGAAGGACATTTCAAAAAAAAAAAAAAAAACCAATAGAGTAAATATTCCAAAAAAAAAATAATAATAAACTCCTACAAAAGGCGAGTAAAGTGACTCATCAAAACAAAGGCAATGTTGTCCTGGTCGTCAAAGCACGAAAACGGGGTGATAACTATTTCAATAATTGAAGATAAGAAGAAACGTGGGAAGAAGACAAAATAATATGGAAGTGAAGTCCGCTTGCTCCCTAGCGATAAAGACATCTTTTTGTCCTTTTTAGAAGAAAGAATAAGCGATTGATTAAGTGCGGGCCAACGAGGTAGGGCGGCGGCGGCGGCAACGGCGTTCTTGTTGGTGTGGATTAGTTGTGTTGGATTTTATTCATTTTTTGTTCCTAATGAATCAAATGGACTGTCCCAATGCACTGGAAGAAAACTCTTTGTTCAATGAGCAACGACGAGCATTTCCAAGAAGTAATCAGAAATTAAAAGAAACTTAATACAAGAAGTTTAGAACTTGTAGGTTTGTTCATAAGTGCATGAAAATTGCCTTTCGTGCAATGATATCCTGTACAGGACAATAGAAAGCTGAAGTTCTATCTCCTCTGGAAATTAAAGGTCCTAATGCAGAAGCCAAATATAAATGCAAAAAGTACAGCAAAACCAAAAACTACAGCTGCAACTACTCCCAGAAAATCATGTTTGAAACCATAATACCGCCTCAGAAACGCCTCCACAGTTTCACCACTCTCAAGTTTGTCCTGTAGATCCGCAAACTGGGATGCAACTAATCCATACAAGGTCCATGCTATCGGGCACCCCCAATAGTACCATCTCCACCACACAGGCATCCGCTGGTATGCGTAAAACCAAGCATAGAAACGAGTGCAAAACATTAGCGCGGAGGACAAATATGTACGGAAGAAATCTAGAGTTTTTGAAAGTGTTCAATCATGAATAGGAGGTACTTACCGGCCGAGGGATTATAAATCCGGAGAAAAGGTTCCATATTGAATAGAATGCCGCAGAAATTATGGATGCAATGTGGTGGTTTGGTGTCATGCCAACAGACATCATTCCATAGAAGGTGAAGTACATCAATGTGAAGTACAGGAAGAATAGATACCAAAAGAACTTCTCACCACTCCACTGAAATCCAATCATTGCATACGTGATAACAGCATATACGGCACTTTGAGCGAAAACATGGGGAATCTCAATCAGGGACTGCAAGAAAATAAGAAACCAGGAATATGAAATATTTTAAGGAAACAGTTTTGAAAGTTTTGTAGAAAAGTAAAAAGCCTGCAGGATTTGGCAAGTTAGATATTTACCTGCGCAAATGCGTAAGGCATGGCAGAATACATTCCTGCGGCTCTTTCTCTGTAGAATACAGTTCTTTCAACAGCGACTACTGGCTGCACAGATGTTGCATTTTGCACCCCAAGGAAGAGAACAGCTGCGTACAGTACTCCCATGGCATTGAAAAGGTCTTGTTGTTTTGATCTGCAGTTTAAGACGTGAACTGCATAAGCAAACCAGAAGGCAGAAGTGTTCAAAATTTTATTCTATTGCGTGGTTGTAACTTACGTTTTGGAGCCAAGGTTCCAAAACATTGTCCCAAACATCAAGGCTATAAATGTCGTGAAGAGAAATCTGACAGCAGTGTATGGTGGATTCCGCCAATATGACCAATGTTGCTTCCACAAGCAAGCGACACATTGGACGAGAAACGACTGCGAGTATTGTGTGGGAAAATACAGGTCCTTCGAACCAGGTGCAGGCTTGCTTAATTCCTTAATCATTTCTTTGTTTCTCCTGAAACATAGGCCATTTATCAGTATCTAGTTTCATCATTGAGGATTTTCATCAGTCCCATGAGTAAACAAATTGAAGATGGTAGGCATCATTTTCATTTTAACTGAGCAATTGTGCTGCTTATCAAAAATTGTACCTGTATAGATCCGAATTTTTGTAGATATCAGCAAAATCTACCCCCAAAGCGATTTCTTGTGCTTGACTGGTAACTTCCAACATCCAAGTTGCTGGATTGTAACCGTCTTTAATTTTGTTGATGCCTTCTATTTCCTTGATTGAGAAAAAAAAGAAAAAGAAAAAGAAGCATAGAATTAGCTGGTAGTTACAGGAGTAAACGTTCAGAAAATTATATGCACAGTCTATGTCACTTGTTTGTCCATCAGATGAATATACCTCATGATATTTGATTAAATGGCAAGAGTTGCGGCCTAAGGGCCCCACATAAATCTCTTGTCCTCCTCTTTTCAGCAGGAACAACTGCAATAGTTAAAAATAAACAATTATATATGCGGAAGAAACAATCATAAAACAATCAGTCATATGACTTGTCACCATTTCTTACCTCGTCAAAAGCTTCAAAAATGTCAATACTTGGCTGATGAATGGTGCACACAACTGTTCTTCCAGTGTCCACCGTGTTCCTGACTGTTCTCATAACAATTGCAGCAGCTCTTGCATCTAACCCTGAGGTTGGCTCATCCATGAAAATTATGGAGGGGTTTGCCACTAGCTCAACTGCAATGGTAAGCCGCTTGCGCTGCTCTGTAGATAGACCATTCACACCAGGCAACCCAACCAAAGCATTCCTCAATACATTTAGTTCCACAAGTCTCATAACTTCTTCAATGAACATCTGCAACCAATTTTTGCATGATAAGCATAAATGAGGATTGCTTAAAAATGTTTCCAGTCAGCTGGGTATGAATAAATCAGGAGCCTCAACTGAGAAAATGCTTGAAATCCTACCTTTCTAGTCCGAGAGTCAACATCAGGAGATAGGCGAAGCCAAGCAGAGTAGAGTAAGGATTCATAAACAGTAACATGTGGAGAGTGGATGTCATTTTGTTCGCAGTATCCTGAAATTCGAGCAAAAGTTTCCTGCTTCTTAGGGTACCCAGAAATCATTATGCTTCCTTCAATATATCCACCAGTCTTCCTGCCAGCCAACACATCCATTAGAGTGGTTTTTCCGGCACCACTGACACCCATTAAAGCTGTGAGAACTCCTGGCCTAAAAGCACCATTGACACCCTTCAGAAGCACCAATTTGTCTTCAACAATTCCTTGATTTTTCATTTCCTTCAAAGTTCAGTGGACACAACAATTTCAGCGACAATTCTTTAATTTTAGCTGCAGCACATCAGGTGAAGACATATTAATCTCCAACTTACAATACCTGTGGCATGTCAACAGAATAATAGACGTCATCAAAGGTGATGGAAAGTGGCTCAAATGGAAGAACCATTCCTCTTTTCGTGTTTTGGTTTGGGTCATCAATGGCCTCTCTTCCTGTGGATCTGCCCCTAGATGAATTGTTCCTAATTTCAATTCCACTACCTGCACAATAAATTGAATTATGTTGGCGCATTGAGGAATATAACATTAATTGGGCACAGATCTTTAACTATCAATGAATAATGTTACCTATGCTTGTCATTTGACTACTTCCCTGGCTTGATAACTGAATAGCTCCTCCAGTTCTACCATCCGTTTCATTGTTTTCGGTCTCCTCCGGTACAGCAGCATGAGACTTTCCAAATTCTTCACAAAATAGGTTGCAAGAACTTAGCATTTATAGCTCACTTTCCGAAACCATAAAATGATGATAGTAATGTCACTGACCATTGAGGAAGCTGAGAGCCACAGCGTAAAGGAAGTTGAATAAAATCATGAAACCAATTAATGCCCCTATGCCTATCCAATACCATTTAGAATGTGGGAAGAAACCACGACTTTTCATTAATTGAACACCTAGTGGTTCTGTTGAGTTTGGTCCAGTCTGTGAATCGAGTAGCAATCAAATTCTAACATCAGTTGCAAATTCAGAAGTAAATATACAAATTTAGAAATGGCTGGTTCATGAGAACTTACATGGCTCCAACTATGTCCAAGGAATTCGTTAACCACTATTGCATTCTGCCCGTACATCAAGGGGGAAGACCAATAACCCCATATCCACCATTTCTTTATGTTCTCTGTAGCAAAAGATAAAATCCTTGAATTTTCAGTAGCCATAAGAGAAAAATTAAACTGCTGGATGCACTTGAAAGCTAATAATACCTCGTGCCAAGACAAAGCCACCCAATGCAAAAAGTATAAGCAGTGCAAATGACCCAAAAGTGTTGGCAACAATCATGTCCCTTCCAATGGAAGCAATGAAGCGAAACAGTCCTGCCGCTGACTGGTTAATGAGCACAAGTAGCAAGTACTGTTTCAAAAACCTGGAGAAATTACATCATGGGTTGCTATCAGCTAAAACGAGAATTATGATTTCAGAGTTACCAGTAGAAACGGTCATATTTATATCTGTATTTTACCTTCCAACGTTAGGATCAAATCCTATGACATAATAAGTGATGAACACCCAAACAGCAACTTCTAACATTGTGACTGGAAATTTAGTAATCCATGGGGGAATAGCAAATGCCCACGCAGGATAGAATAGGAAGTCCCTTTGCTTGTAAAACACAGGAAGCTTTACAATGGTCATGGATATCTCTGCCATACCATTAAACATGATTGTGATTAGGGTGAAGAACAATGCACCCAAAAATATTCCTCCATCATCAACTGTTTCCCGGCGCATTTTAGTTCGGAAGAAGAGAGTCATTCCAATAACCGCCATTATGAAAAGCTGGCTAAGCTTGAAAATATAGACAAAAGAGTTCCTCCTCATGAGCAAGACTTCCCTGGCAAAGCAGGCTTTGAAGAGCTCCATCTTTCCGACTCCATACTTCTTGGTTGCCAAAGCAGCTGGATGACTTCTATCCTTGTCAAATGGCTTTGAAAGCTCATCTCCAAGACGACGTCCCAGGTGGAATGATTGGAAAGCCTCTGAAAATTGCTCAGATGTTATAAAATTGTAAGGCCGATTTTTATGTGCCCAGTATTGCTTCTGATCTTTTCTTGATGTAACCTGTAAATGAATTTGTTGTATATAGAGATGTTGAGAGTCCAATTAAGGTTCTTCTACAATAAACACACAAAATCACATCTATTCTTACTTCTTGCAAGAAATCGGCCACCCCTTTTCTCTCAGGACACCTGAAGCCCATGTATTCAAAAAATTCAAGCACATTTTCTCGAGGTCCCTGGTACACAATCTTTCCATCTGACAGGAGAATAATGTCATCAAAGAGATCGTAAGTTTCCGGTGCTGGCTGGAGAAGGGAGATCAGAGCAGTCCCATTCATAATGTGGATGGAGTGCTTTAGTGAGTTCACAATCTGAAAAGTTGTAGAGCTGTCCAGGCCAGTGGAAATCTCGTCCATAAATAATGCTCTTGCTGGTCCAACCAGCATTTCTCCTGCCATGCGAATATTAAAGAGTTGCATATTACTTAACTATCAGTGCAGATTACAGGAAATATTCTTCAATGTTAAAATCAGTTTATGAAGATCATTTACCAGTTGTGACACGCTTTCTCTGTCCTCCAGAGATGCCCCTTATCATCTCATCCCCTACCATAGTATCCGCACAAATTTCCAATCCAAGTATCTGTGGGATTTGAGACTAAAAGGAGTTAAAACATATTACAGGAAATTTTCTTTGGGAATTCAGCATTTAAAGATGCTAGAGTAATCTAAGTGGATCTTCAGCAGTTAATGATGCTGGAGTAATCTAATTTGATCTTACCCTTAAAATGTAATCCGTGACAACATTGCTCTCCTGACCTTCTGTTGCTGCAGCCTAAAAGACACCAGAAGTGACGGGAAATTAGTTGAGCATCAAATAAATACCAATGTAATTTAATGAACAAAATACCAATGCAAGTTAATGAACAAAATGTGAACGAAATCTAATTAAATAAGTAGGAACGAACAAAGGGGAACATAAAAAATGGTTGATTTCTACAGTGTCTTCTCTCACCTTCATGAAAACATCAACATCAGGATCTGGTTTAATATTTGCTTCTTTCTCTCTTCTTGACAACTCTGCTAGCAGCTCTGCAAAATTGCTATAATGTTAGTGCCAAAAGAACGTAACATGATCCGGTTGTGAATTAGCAGACAGTAACACATGATCGAAGTTATGTTTCAGAACCAGAGAAGAGGAAACAAAGGGCAGACTGCTGCCCAATGGTATTACCCTGCATGGATCCCACCCCTTGACATCTTGCAGAAAATGCCAAGGTTTCTCTTACAGTCATTTCTCCTATGTGGAGATCATGTTGGCTGATGTAGGCAGCTGTTCTCTGGGGTATGAACTGATTCATTTCATGGCCATTGTACGTCACACTACCCGAAAGCTGCAGAAGAAGTCAGACTTCTTAATCTACAGATAAAACCAAAAAGGAAACTTAGAAGCTATCATTTTCTACCACAACGATTTGTGTTGTCACCTTTAGATCAGGATCAGGCTTTCCCGCCAAGGCTTTCAAGAGGGTTGTCTTTCCAGAACTAGGGGGACCCAAAAGCAAAGTCATTCTGTAATATATGTTGACCAGAAAGGATTAGGAATGGATTCTAAATATGCAGACTGCAGGTTAAGAGAGGCTAGACAATCAAATTTTTCAATCATGCCCATCTCACCTCGAAGGCTCGATGATTCCACTAACGTCCTTAAGGATGGACATGTGTTTCTTTCTACTTGGCAATATGCGAAGGTAGTTAAGGAAACCCTTCAAGATTGGGAAAGGAAGGAAAAAAAAAAAAGGATAAGAACAGTAAAGCAAGCTTTAATTTTAAAATTTTCAGAAAGTAGGCTTACCTCTATTATGTTGACAGAGAAGTTAGCAAAGGTAGGCAGAGCTCTACTTCCAACATAAGCTTCTGCATCGATGTTTAGATTCTCAAATCGCACTTCAATTGTTGGAATATCAATGCCAACCCTATAAATTTAAGAAGCAAGGATAATCAAAATGGATTGGAATGAACGGTAGACATGAGAACAAAAAACTTGGATGACTAGAACAGAATGACGCTCTGCAAATGAACAGAACTTGAACTCTTTTATCTTTCAGGTTTACCATAAGTCCATCTTACAAGTTAGGGGTAGTTCATCAGAAGTGCTGTACCTGTTTATACGATTCCTGAGCTTCAACAAGAATTTCTCATTATCCTCTTCAGCAACTTTCACCAGCCTCTCCAGCAAGTTTTTCTTGTCTTGCCATCCAAGTTTCTTCACGTCAATCTCAACAGCGCCTTGCTTGGATCCACTGAACAATATGCCTTTCCTCAGACGATCATAGGTAGGCAGCTTCTCAAGGGCAGCCCATTTTAGAGCCTCCTCATCATCATCATCTCTTGAAGAAGCTGTGAAAACTTCCATGCCATTGTTTCTCCATATAGAAGAGCTTCCTCTCCTCAAACTACTACTAGCTCTGTAGATGTCTGTACCCTCCATTGGTGAAGGATCACTGCTTCAACAGTAGGAACAACTAAAAAACCAAAAAAAGATAAAAAGAAAAGCCCACCAAAGCCAACACTTTGTTTGTCTTCCTATCTAGTTATTTTCAAAAATTGATTCCCAGAAAGCACCCGAGACGTATTGGCTTTCTTTGAAGCCAAAGAAAGACGAACCGTATGCTTATAATAACGCACCCATGATATATAATAACACTAGCCTATCAAATTCTCACAAAATATGAGAATAATAAATTTATTATATTATATTATATTATATATATATATATATATATATATATATGACAAGATTCCCAATCGATGACTTAATCGTATAAAGAAGCCCATTTATTCTTTATTAAATTGTGTTTTTTTTTATTAAGAGATTTATCACAAAATATATAATAGAAATAATTATTTTCATCATTATAAATTTTACATTTTTTTTTAAGATTAAAATCTCAAATCTTTATCTTTTATATATATATAAGTCTTGTACTTTTAGTGACATCTTTATTTGAACTTCTTAAATTTGGTTTAAGTTGTAGTAATATATATTTTTTTTTTCTTAGTCTTGTGGCATTCTTTCTAGTAAAAATGGATAAATAAAAAAGAATAACTCTAAAAGAAAAATGGGATTTTCTAGTATTCGTGCCGATGAACACATAAAATATAACCATGCGTCCCCGCACGGAAGATAGACAAAACGGCATTGTTTTTTTTATTCAAGAAAGGATTAATTAACACCAACAAACTTTAATTCGGAGGTAACATTGAGTATGTTTCCATGAGCCTCCGTCTCTTCACGGTATCGAGTGCAAGTCTACAAGGAATCAAAAATGCCTGTCGGTCTTGTTTGAAAAAAATAAAAATAAAAAAAAAAATCAGCACCGTCCCCTCCCCCCCCCCCCCACCACAATTATTTAAAAGCAAGAAAGAAAACTCGACATACTTGTCAACCATTGATACCCCCCCCCCCCGGACTTTGCTGTTGATTTTTCTTCTACTTGTTTAAAATTAACCCAAGTGGGGGTAAACCCAATAATTAACACACTCTATGCAAAGCCTTGACCATTCTTTGTTTAGTCCTCCATACCATCTCTTCAAAATTCCTGAGTCCAAGCTTTTTTCACAAATGTTAAACAAAAATAGATGTTACGTTACTCAGAAAATTTTATTCCTATCTGATAGTTGTGAACTTTAATCTTTGTCAGAACATTCATTAAGATTAAAACACATCTTTGGTCTTGCACAATTTTAACAATATTAATTGTTTTTTTTATTTTTTTGGAAAAGAAAAGGAAAAGTATAGATATATGCATGACAAGATGTTTGAGCGTGACTAAGTCTTATATAAATCAATCAAAGAAGATACACTCGATAAGGGAGAACTTTATTATGTTACAATGGGGATTTTGGTTGCATTTAATGAAGATGTTTTTATTATTATTCGTCAATATCAGAATGTGAACTCTAATTATTTAAACTGAAAAACAAGCAGTTCGACCACCAAGGAGAAACTAGTTTTATAAGAAGCCTTTTGAATTTAATTTAATTTTATTTAATTTCCCACGAAACAAAAGTAATATTTTAAACCGTGCCAAAAGAGTATGAAATTATCAATGGAAAAAAGGGCACATGCACATGTTTTCTCTACCAAAATTGACATATCCTATTTGGGTATTGCATTTCAGTCAATGCATTATCAGTGCAAAAAGGAAGAACCCCCGCCTATATATGTTTTTTTTTTTTTTTCATTAGTTGGAAATTAGTTGTTGTTTTTTTTTTCTTGAAAAATAGATCGTATAATATATGTTTAAATAATTACAATCAACATTTGAATTGTTTCCTTACATGAAAAGTGTAAATTGCTTCTTCTTCTTTTTTTAAAGAAAAATTTAGGTCATTCCATTTTTCTCTCTTCCTATAAAAATTCCTTTTAGCATCTTTCCTTTCACAAAAAAAAAAAAAAAAAACAAAAAATGTATTGTAAATTCCTTTAAAATATTTTTGTAGACAAAAGATGTCTATGTCAATGGAGTTAACCTATATCCTAGGTGGTTGATAAATGTCATCTCGATTCTCTTTTCTGGAGAACCCCCACCACGCCCCCCCCCCCCCACCACCACCACCACCACCATGGACGCGAATGACTATTCTTTGGAGGTGGTCAATCCTGACAGGCACCACCATATCCGTAGATGACCAGGAAGCTTGAAACCTTCAAAGCTCTGTAGCTGTATCATCGTATCTATCTACATGGACTTTGGCAACCCAACTAAAATTTCCAACCAAAGCTGAATTTTCCACCCCTTCTAGATTCCCAGTTTGTGAGAGCCACATCTGCGTGTGAATTCTCCCTCTCTTTTTTTTTAATTTGTTTTTTTTTCCCACTCTAGCGTTGAATGCAACAAAATTTTGAACTCATGTAGAGTTGAAACACAGAAAAATCAAACCAAGTTATCAAGACATCTAAAGAAACAAGGCATTAACACCAAAACCAACTAGTATAAAATTACATTACAATTTACCCCGTCTCACATATATATATATATATGCAATAAAATTTTGGTTCATTTTAATTGGATTGAATTCTCCCGTACAATGCATCTGTCTCATAGCTGTGGATCTATCTTAGAGTTCTGAAGTTCAAAAACTCTGAAAAACTGTTGTGACATTTATGAGAAAGACAGGGTGATAAACATCCTTTTGTGTGTATATATATATATATATATAGATGTAGATAGATAGATAGATAGATAGAAATTGAATTGTGTGACTCAAACAACTCACTGAACGTCATTTTCGTTGTATACTTGATATTGTTTTATTCTTGCATCCATGAGCAAGCATTGTGAGCCCCCTCTAGTTCAAAGTTTCAAATTCTAATGTCGTGATCATGCCGTAAAGACCTTTTTTTTTTTTTCTTCTGCTGCTACTTGTTCTATAAATTTACTAATTTTCACAAGAATAAAATTATGAGTTAGATTCAATCTACCATGTTAACGTTAGCAAGATTAGACCCAGTTACACATTAGCAGTAATCATCATGTCTGTTCCAGTGAGTAGTATATCTTTTGGGGTTTTGGTGTGTGAGACATACAGACAGGCAAAAAGTATTGAAAATTAATCTGTCAACAAGTGATGGTATAATCCAACTTGATATAAACTGAAGCCCGCCTTTGATTAGACCAGGAGATGAACTTTAATATGTAATAACATTGCACCAGCATTTTTCTCCTGAATTATTGGAAACGAAGAGGGATTTCGCCCCCAGTAACTGTTGATTTAGAAGATAACGAACTTTTTCTCTCTCTACTAAAAAATATTATTCTAATTGGGACACCCCCCCCCCCACCTCACCCCCCCTCATTATTATTATTGTATTATTATTCTACTACTACTAAAAATAGTCGCTTGCTTTTGGCACGTCAAGACACAATCCAATTATTGAGACTTAGGCCGCCGCCTGGCCTTTCTGCTTTCTGCTTTCCAACAAAGACAATAAATTTATAAAAAAAAAAAAAAAAATTCTCGTAGTTTAAATTTAAATGCTTTCCTTTTTTTTTCTTTAATTACCAACGAGCTTCAAATTAGTTTGAAATTGCTAAAAATTAAAAAGAAAATATTTTATTATTCTATAAAAGTGACATTTATTCAGAATGTACATGTTGTCCTTTCTATATAATTTGCATTTACAAAAATAGTCATTCACAATAAATATTTGGTGATTATTTGATATATTTTTTTATACATTAATTTGAGCATAATTTTTTTTTTGTCAACGTTTACTTTATATCAAAAGTATAATAATTAATTTTAAATTTATTAATATTAACATTTGAAAAAAAAATCACGTTTAAACTTACAATGGGAAATTTTCTTTATAAAAGAAATTGAATGAAAATATTAACGGCTGACTCCAATTTTAACTAATATTTATAATTATCAATATTCTTACGATATATATTTTTTATTGTTGAAAAAAAAAATGAAGCACATTAGTATGTATTATACGCCGTGATTTCAGGCTTAAGCCATTAAAAGTTATGAAATTTATGCCTGATACTTTTATCATTAATTTCTTTTGAATCAGACTTTTTTTTTTTATTTTTTTTTTATTTTTACACGATAAAAACAAATATTTAATGCAAAATTTCAGACCGCCGTCCGAACCGACTCCCAAACTCAGCCGGAGCCAACAGTCTCAACTGTCCGTGTGTTGGCACCATCCTCAATTATTTGATCCAACTGGCAACTCTAACGACTCTCCCTCTCTCTTGATGTTGTGAACCCATTTCTTTTTGTCGTCTTTTTATACTGATTTTTGACGAAAATAATAATAATAATAATAATAATAATAATAATAATAATAATGACGACGATGATGAAGGTGGCATGCTTTCTTTGACCAATCAATTTAAAATATTAAAAAATAATTAAGAAATGAATTATTATTTCTTAAGGTCTCACCCCCTCCAATGTGCAATCAGCACAGTCTCCTTCCTTGTTTTTGTTTTTGTTTTTTTTTTTTTTTTACTTAATTTTCAATTCCTCGTCATCAATGACTTCGGGCAATGCTGATCGCTATCCAAAGACTTTTGAATTTTGATTTTTCTTTTTCTCTTTGAAAGTCACGATACTCACGTCGTGCTGGAAGTGGAATTTATAATTTAAAAAGGCAGTCTTTCTAGAACGAGTGGAAATTTTGAACCATCAGCGGCCGGTGAAATTGACTCGGAAATTTGGCTGCTTTGACTTCTTTTTTTTTTTTTTTTCTCAATTACTTGGAAGGGTATGTCTATGTTTATTGGAAAAACAAAATTTAATAGATGGACTAAGTTGTACGATTTTTTTTTTTTTTTGGGATGACATGGAGAATTTTGATTCGATAAAATGAAGAAAAGAAATAAAAGAAAATTCTTAACTCAACTCTTGCTCCATTCTCTTTAATATATTTGTACAATTGAATCCAAAAAATGAATAAAAAAACCAGAATGATTATTTCATGTTCTTGGGAGAGCGAGAGGGAGTGGAAAAGATTGTACCCATGAATGAAAAAAAAAAAAAAAAAAAAAAAAGTAATTGCTAATTGCGTGCCGTTAGAGGGAAGTAGGGGGGGAAGGTGGGAAAAGGAGTTGGGAGCGACTGGGAAGAGAAGACTTCGCATTCAATCCCCCCTTCGCATTAAGAATTTGGTTTGCCTTCCTTTTCACGTCTGGCGTTAGGATTTCCGAGAATCATGCTCATATCTTTGGAAAATACCGATTTTCAATGATACAATGTTGTCTTTGTAATAATAATAAATTACGGACGGTTGTTCAAAGGGTTTTACTTTTAGTGATTAAGAATTCAGATTTTCATTTTATATATTTTTAATTTTTTGAATTTTTTTATATAATATATATATATATATATATATATATAATTTATAATTTATAAGAAATAGAGTAAGTCACGGTTTACAATTTAATTGATTTATTAATGATTTGTGTTTTTTTATTTATTAAAAAAAAAAGATAAATAAAAAGAAGAAGAAGAAGAAGAAGAAGAAGCAGGCAAGCAAGCTAAGTGTAAATTAGTAACATAAAATATTTGTTAGAAAGAGATGAGATGATATGAAATGGAGTGGGAGGGGGGGGGGGGGGGGTTAGATTAGGTGAAGACAATGGGACGCCCACCCACCAGATATTGGGTAAAACCATACCAGAAATCATTAAAGATTGTCTGTGACGGGCAATCCTGGAGTGGTGGTTCCCCCCAGCCAAAACAAAGGTCAATGCGGGCCCCCCCTGCCAGCCCCTTGTCCCGCCGTAAGAAAATTTTAATCCTCGTTGATACTCAAGATGACCCCCCCCCCACCCCCCCACGTAACGTTAAAAATAAAATAAAACAGTTCATTAAGTTGACAAAAATAGATCATCATCAAAATAATATATCTATATACATATAGTTACAGAATCTTCGAGAGACACCCAATAATTATTAAAAGATTAAGTTTTTATATTAAAAATCTCTAAGGATTTCATCTTTGGGGGAAAAAAAAAACAACATAAATCTTAACTGTGGTAATAATAAAAATTTTTTTTTATCTCAATTCTCTAATTTACGACCAATAAACTAAAATTTAAAAATAACAATAAGTTACATTCGTAACCATTATAAGACAAATATCAAATTTAGTACTTTTCTTATTCGATAGAAACACTATTAAAAAAAAAAAAAAAAGACATTTTAATGATTTAAATTTATAATTTATGATCTAGTAAATTTTTAAATTTTTATTTTTTCTTAAAAAAGAACACCAATTGAGACATCATTTGAGCGTTTGGCAAAACGAATACCTCAAACTCAGTCAGACCAAGAGGCTTTAATTCAGCTTCACGGCATCGTCACCGAGACGAACAGCTGCAACTGACAGGAAAATGCATTGCACGGATTTGGAAAATTCAGGTCAAAGTGGCACTGTGATTGGGTTAGACAGAGTACAATCTGGTGACCCAACAAGAATCGAGGACAGCCGCATATCTCATGCTTCATAATGGAAAGCGTTGAACAGAGAAAAACAAAAAAGACACCACTAGGTTAAAAATTCTTTTTTGAAGCTACATTGAGATCAGACTGAGATTTTAAAGGGACACCCATGATAATTGGTTCATCTTCAAGTACTTTAAAAAGCCTTCAGGCTCTACAGTCTTAAATCCAATCTCACTCTAGAATTGCAGTTGGATACCTTAAAAAACCACCTAGCAATTGGCAATTAACGATTGGAGTTTTTCCTGCTCAAGTCAACTTCGTGCTATGATCCCACGATGCCAAAAGTTAAAAAGTTCTTTTTTTTTTTTTTTTGTCTTCTTTTTCTTCCCTTCCTCGTTGTATGTGAAGAGACTGTCCCGGGGCCTGATCAACGGCCCTTAATGATCATGGGTTCTCCACACCCCAGCATGGATAATCGAGATATAGGCTGGCATTTATTGGCCCATTTGGGTTCCAACTCAGGGTCTCACTAGCATAAATTGGGTTTTGTGCCTGGGAGTAGATTGTGCGCACCAATGTTCAACGTGCAAACGAAGGCATGACATGGAGAATATTAGAACGTGAAGAAGGACTGATTATTTTTAAGGCAATGGAGAGCAAGACCACGAAAGATAAGCAGCGCCTCTCCAGTGTTCAATCAGCTATATAATATGTGTTTTTTCCCCCTCAAGTACGTACCCTCCAGGGGTTCAACAAGATACAAGATAATGAATCTATTTGAGTTTATCCCACCTTCAAAAAATGAATTTGATTTCCGGCAAGAAGTCTAGATGCCGGCATATGCGATTCCAGCATATAGCTATAATGTAACAAATAGTGCTCTATCAATTGGATGCAATTCTAATCTCCGATTGAGCTTTTCGCAAAAAATTCCAAAGAATCACAAGGAGATGAATGGTTTGCCCCTTCTCTACTTAAAACGTTGGGGTATTTCTGTACATACTTCATGTCAGCAACGACTGCAGATATGCACATGAACGCACACGACCACGAGCAGCAATAAGCATGTTTACACTCATGCACACGTATAAAGGAGCAACTTGATGTGTAGGACCCATACTTCAGCCAACAAAAGATTGAAAACAAAGAACAAGCACAATTTTATTACAAGCATTCGACCATAACAAGCCATTCTTCACTTCTCTCTGCACAGTCAGACAAAGTTTGTAAAAATTGCATGATTCTGAACAGCAAAATGAAATAAAACAAATATTAACTGACAATATGAAATCAAGAAGCCAATCTTCACCCTCTAAAAGAATTTCACACATTATTCTAGCCTTTAAAAACTAGGCATCCATGACGCAAGAAGAATCTCATCTGTTTATTGGTAGGAATAAATCCACGCGGTGGGACTATTTTTCTCAGAGATGGCCTTGTAAACACCCAGACAGCTACAATATCAACTTTCACATTGTCACACCACTTCAAACTTATCTCCCTTAATTTCCTACAGTTTTGCACAACTTGATTCACACCGTCTGCTGTAACACTCAAGCAACCATCCAAATTCAAATGCAACAGCATAGGGCATTTATTTGCAATCTGTGCCAAGGCTTCGTCATCAATTCCCAGACTTTGTGCCTGCAAATTCTCCAGCTTAGGAAGTTCAAACTCTATGTCTAAATTCTTAATCCCCACACATCGTTTCATCTCCAAATGCCTTATTTCACGGCAATTTCTCAAAACTTCCCCAATCCCTTCTTCTGTAATTGTAGGACAATAGCTAATGTTTAGCACTTGCGTATTGGGACAGCACAGTGCAATTTCTTTAATGCATCGATCATTCAAAAAATTATTCCGAGCCAAGTTTAGAGACTTTACTTGGCGATTGACAACAAAATCTGTTGTAAATTCTTCCACCCCAAGATTCGTTTTCTCCATTCTGATTTCTTCTAGCAAGGGACAGCTCATTGTAAGTGCGAAAAAGGTGTAGCTTGTTAGCTTACAGCACAAACCAAGGTTTACAAAGGTTAAATTACAAAGAAATTTTGATAGCCTAACAATGGACTGGTCATCGAGGAAATTTGCACCCTCAAGATCCAAGTAAACAAGAAACTGATACCTGTGTAACAAGCAATAAATTCCAGCAAACGAAAAATTATAGCAATGAGAGATTTTCAGCTTGTTGAGAGGAAGACACGCTTCTGCAACCGAACAGAGAAGTTCATCCGAGATAAACGAATTCGAGAGATCAAGTTCGCATAGAGATTTTGCATGAGCAAACGATTCTTCTAAAAATGAATCAATCGAAGGGATCCCAATTCCGTCCAATGAAATAGATCTCAAGTTAACAGCATTACGCATAGCCAAACCAATACCATTCTGCGTTATAAAATCACAGTCACAAACCAGAAGTTCACTCAATGACACGCAATTCAAGGACAGAGCGAGCAAGGACTTATCAGTAACGAAGTGGTTGCCAGAAATGTTGATCTTAAGCAACTTCCCGAGCTTCATCGACAAGTCAACAACCCCATCATCGGTTACAACCCCAGAAAAGCATTGCAAATTCGAAGACCCAACTGGATTAAGACGAGAATTATGTTGCGGAAAGCCAATATCGAGCTCTTCAAGCGAGGGAAACGAAGACCCAATTGCGAAGAGATCGCTGTCCAGCAAAGAACCCATTTTGGAGCAATTCAACTTCCTCAAGTGGCTCATTCTCGACCCCAAATCCTTCAAGCCCATCAAAGGAAAGTGGGTTTGATCGGAGATGTCGAGAGACTCGAGGTCCAGCCCGGAATTTGAAATTTGACTGAGCAGGGAATTGAGGTCTCCTTCAAAGCCACGGACTTGGATATCCTTGATATTGGGGAACCTGCGGAGAAGGCTGGGGAGGAAAGGTGCGGAGGCGGAGGAAACGGTGAGGGTACGGCGGAGCTGATTGGTGATGCGTAGGAAGCTGGTGGAGACTAAGGAGAGAAACTCCAGGTGGCTGTGATGGTTAATGGATCTGAATATCAATTCCCAACATTCTTCTGGCAAGTCCGCTGGCTTGTTCTCTCCCATTTTCATTCTTTTTCTCTCTCTCTCTCCGCTTTTTCTTTTTTTTGAGAGGAATTCGAATCCGCAGATAGAGAGAGAGAGAGGGAGAGGGAGAGGGGAACCTGGCGGTATGGATGGTTGGGTGATTTCAATGGCGATTACATTATAAGATTTTGAGAGTTTGTGCTGCCGGGTATGGGCTCCACATTCTAATGGGTCTGATTTTAAAATAAATGGCAGCCCAATCTCCTGGTTGTTCAACACTGCACATTTCAATTTTCTTTCCTGTGTCTGTCTGCATTACGTGATCCACTTGTTTTTGTTTCTTGGATAAATGAGGTTGCTTTATTTCACTTTCAAACTCAATTTTGATGTTTTAACACAGATGGGAAGTAGAATAAAGAACTCAAATTTAAAGTCTCAAGTAGAACATCGTTTTAGCACAGATCAGGAAAATGTTTATGGGAATTTAACAATTCTTCTGAATGTTTGCTGTTTTGGGTTGCTTTTAATCGTAAGAACCATAAGGGATTGCTTTTTGAAACATAAATGGGATCCTTTTTCCTTCACAATCTTGAAAAAATTTTAATATTTAAAAGTTTTAAGTTAAAATGTAAAATCTAATATGCAAATATATTGTATTTTTATAATTTTTTTTATTTGTTAATTGCACACCTTAGGAGTAAAAAGACATTTTATACGTGAGTGTGAATTGTTGAATTAAAAAAATTTCAAATTAAAAATCTCAATTAAAAGTAAGAGAGAAGATTAAATAATATAAAAATAAAAAATTTATAAATTTAATATTTTAAAATTTTAAATTAAATTATAGTATCAAATATATGAATTTGTTACTTATATTAGACTTGCCTTATTTATGCTGCGAAAAATCTTTAGTTTGATTTAATTGGTTGCAAATAGCATGGTTTCTGTTTGTTTATTTATATAAGATAATGTTGAACTCTCTTCTATGTTTGCAATTTTTCTTTTTCGGTTTCCTAAGAATAATGTGCCTCATTAAGGTCTCTTTCATGTTTACGCAGGGATGACTGTTATTCCTTAGGTTAAAGTAGCACACAGCCAATATTTAGACAAGAGAATCCTCATAGCACTAATTATTGCTTCTACGTTTCTTGGTGGAATTTTGCTGTTTCTTTCATGTTTCTGGATCAATAGACTGAAAAACTCAAAGAAGAAAAAAGAGAAGCCGGGTAGTTTCTCTTCCAAGAAATTATGTTTACTTTTCATGGTACATCTCCTTTGAGATATTCACCTATACTAAATAGTTTTATATTAGAACTGTTCTACAATGTGCTTATTCAATTTCTTTTATTTCCTTATTTAATGTTCAAACATGGAGATTCTGAACATGGGCAATCCTTGAGTACAATTTCCTTAAAGATAGTTGGCAAAAAGGGCTCTGTTGCAGTTATAGAATATCACCTTTTAAAAGCTGCAACAGACAAATTCCAAGAAGATAATATTTTTAGTGAAGTTGGCCACGGAGGTGTTTATAAAGCTCATTTTAATGATAAATTAGTTGCAGTAGTGAAGAGGTTGGAGGGTGAAGCACAGGGCATCGAAAGAGAATTTGAGTTAATAGTTGACTTAATATCTATTTGGACATTGGTTGCTTGGGGTATTTCAATTCTAAGGCTTTTTTTTTTCGTCCCTATATTCCCTCCCTTGATTTCTACTGTGAATGGCAAGTGCAGAATGAGCTAAGGTTGTTGGCAAAAATTTGACACCAGAACATAAATTCTCTCATGGGTTGCTGCATCTACAGGGGAACAAGGTTTCTGGTGTATGAGATGATGCAAAATGGTTCCTTGGAGAGTCAATTGCACAGTATGATTCAACCCTTTTTTAATGTGGAAGTAAATAAGAAGAAGAAAAGATAGCGGATTGGAAGAGACCATCTCTTCTCTTTCACCTAACACTATGTTTGTTATACAAACAATTTAGGACCTGCACATGAATCAAAGTTAACTTGGCATCTGTGGATGAAAATTGCTGTTGACATTGCATGGTAAGTTCATGGTAAGTTCCTCCTTGCATGAAACAGTTAATTGTTAGTGTAAATGAGCATTGCAATCCTCCTATTGTCCATAGTGATCTAAAATCGTCCAACATTCTTCTGGATTCCAACTTCAATGCAAAGGTACTCTGTGTATGAAAAATTCATTAGCAATGTAATCCTCACTAATACTATTTAGTATATCTATGTTGGCTGCTAGAATGCTTACATCAACTAGTTATTTCTGGATTTAGCTTTCGTACTTTGGCCTTGCTACACCTGTTGGGATCCACAATAATCCCGAAATACCTTTTGGATGGTGAGCCAAAGTTATGTGCAAAATTGTCTTTTGACCTTTAATTGCAATATTTTGTCTTGTTGAGGATTAGCCTTCCCTGATATCTTCACGTTTCTGGCACATGTAAAGTGAAATATGTTCTTTGCTAACAAATATCATTATTTTGAGCTTTATCCTGAGAATAAGTCTTTAAATGTTCTGATCTTGACTAGATACTTTGACAATAACAGATGTAATTTAAGTGTTCCTTTTTCTTCCCTCTAAACTCAATTTTCTTAGCTTCCCCATATCAGCACATTTCAAAAAGTTGTAAAACATGATTTTCTATTTCAGCAAATGTAGCCAACCTGCGTCAAATATCAGATGTATTTCAAAATTGCACACATCTTCTTACGCATGATCCTATAGCTGCTTCCTGTTTTCACAGGATAATGCTTAATTACATTTATTGTTTCCTTTTCTTTGACGTGAGTTCACTTAGCTCACCAGATACATTATAGTTATTACACATTCCTCTGCATGAAATATGACATTTTGTGCTTTCATAGGTTCACGTATAATTATGCCTATGCTTAGTTGTCTTAGATTGTAGAGTCAAATTCAGCAATTTGTCCTTGACCTTGATGTTTACTCTGTCGAAAATGTAAGCAAAACATTTCAATAGCATTGTGTATCGGTTGTTAAAGTAAGTCATTGGCTAAATAATTCAATTTTGATATGCATTATGGTAATGATTATCGAAAGAAAAGAATTCTTGTAATACATATTTGTCATACTTGCTTGATGCTGCAGAACAAAGGCTTAAGTGACAAGCTTTCCTAGTTTCTCGGCAATAAAAGTTCAGGTGTAATTTTTTTGTAAATAAACTTATATTCTTTTGACTCTATTTTTCCAGGTAAACTAACTGATAAAAGTGATGTTTACCCCTTTTGAGTTGTTCTTTTGGAGCTTTTGACTGGAAGAAAACCAGTTCAAAAGGCCACACGAGAATCAAGATCTATGATCACTTGGGTAATAATTATCCTTAAATCCTGTTGTTATGGATTTGAGTTGAGGCAATTCTAGAAGGTAATCTAGACTGCTGGAACTCGATTTTTTACATTCCATTTTGACAGCCCACGCCTCAGCTTACTGATATACCAAAACTTCCAAGCATCTATGCTAAACATTCATTTAGTAATTAATTCTTTCCAGTCGAAAAATGGAATTGCCTATCATTGTTGAGTAGGTAGCTGCAATGGTGGCGCTATGTGTCTAACAAAAACCAAGCTACCGGCCATTGATAACAGATGTTCTGCTTTCTCTCATTCCTCTTAAACCTCTAGAGCTCAGAGGCTTGCTGAGAATTACAAACCCTGTTGATCCTGCTCTGCCCTCTAACTGACTCTGGAGTACATTACACAGCTTATGTGTGTTGCTTGATGATCACTCTTTCTTAGGTGAATGCTTCCTTATAAATTCATATGCATGAAGGTCATTACAGGAGAATTTATCGTTTCATTTTTTCAAAGTTGTAAAGTGAGTAATAATCTGATGGGATATTTCCACTTGCAGATTATTTTGCTTGAAGCTGGTTTACTGGGTGCTTGCTTTTTGGATATGTAGATGGAGATTTATAAATGCAAAGAAGGAAACTAATTAACTTGACCATGCTGATGTTGATTTCATGAACTTGTTTTATCCTATCACTTTACTTCCTCCTTCTCTGAAGAGAGGATATTTCAGCAATATATGTTGGGAAGGCACTGATTATAGGCAATTAAGCATCATTGTTGACATTAGAGTCATGCTACTATTGGAGATTATGAGCAACTGAGCATAGATGGCCAGGATATTCAGTCAGTATAAAGAACAATTTTTATGCTTAATCCTTTTTTATTAGAAAATTGTGAGCTCTTCTACCAAATAAATGGCATCGACCATCGCAGCCCTTTTTGCTTTTCTCAACATCATGGCTTGTGGGCACATCCATCGAGGATTGATGGGCAGAATGGTGCCAAAGTATTCTCGTGACACCCCTGATTTTAGCACAGCCAAGCATTTCTCATGTTAACAAAGAAAAGTAATCTCAGTTGTCAATTTGGCCTTAGGTGTCTTCACAAGTCTAATGCCAAGTACAATAAATTCTCTCCCCATGGTGATGTTAAATTAGCATCGCTAAAAAAAAAAAAAAAAACTGCAATTGAAATCCTAAATGACATTGGTAACTTGCAATATCAATCTGGTGTAGGCATATGGTTTGATCCTTTGGAAGACCGAGTTATGGTTTGGTTATCTGAAACTTTTGAAAAGGGGTCTTGAAGACCTCTTCTCAAAGAAAATGTCTCGGTGGACACAAATTTCTTAAATTAAAACACAAATTTAGTAAGCTCAAATAATCATAAAAATATTTTATATTATATATAAAATATTATATACTACACAGATCATATTTTATACAAATAAAATAATTTTATAGTAATATAGCAAAAATTCACATAAAATTTATTTATATTGTACAAAATAATATTTATGTAACATATAATATTTTACACATAATATTAAAAGATTTTGTAATCATCTGAGTTCACTAAATTATGTAAGTCATGTATTCGCCCCTTCTTCAAAAGGGCTATACAAAAAAAATGATATAATAAAAATATTATCCAACTAATAAGAAAGATAAAATAAACTTAATTTATCAATAGACAAACCATCTTATAAGGCACCAATCACTTGATCATTTGCTGGATCTTAGCGAGTCTCTTCAATCCTAATGTACAAATTAAACCCTCCTTTGAAAAAAGAAATAATTTTTATTTTATTTATTTGTTTTAATTTTATTATGTATTAGAGCATTTTAAAAAATACTATTTATATATTATTTTTAATATATTAGTTTATATAAAAAAATATGTAAATTTATAATGTATAAGACTGACTCTATATATATATTGTATAAAAATGTTAGTACAATATATTAAAAAAAAGTAATAAGCATAAATAATATTGTATTCCTATGTATAAATGTGTAGATGAAAATAAAAATAATAAGAAAAAATAAAAAAATTAAATAATAAACCTACTAACTAAGATTGTGGAAATTTTGTTTTTACATTACATCAAACCATTAATGGGATTGTTTGGTTTTTATATTACTAATTAGTGTTGTTGGTTGTTGTTGTTGAAAATTAATTATTGTTGTTAATAAATAAAAATATTTAATATTTGGTTAAATTGATATTGTTTATACTATTTAAAAAAATATTTACTTGCAATATTATCTTTGTTTTATTGTAATAAATAATTTTTTTCTTGATTTTTTTTATCAAACTCATGTTTCATTTTTAGTATAAAATTATCAATAAAAATAATAAAATGAAAAGGAACCAAAAAAAAAAAAGACAATGAAAGTTATAACAAATATAATTCTTCATAATTAGTAGCTGAGACTTATTATTATTATTATTATTTATCATATACTTCTAAATTTACCTAACAAATAGTAAAATTTCCTCTACCTATTCTTGCTTTTCAGTTGCACTTTCTCTCTTTCATCTCCTGTTGATTTCAATTAGTAAATTAAGCAAAAATTAAGTCTAATTTCTCATTATTACCTCTATATCCATCATTAGTAAAATTTATTTTATAACAATAAATTTATCTCATATTTTTATTTGTATAATTATTAGACTTTCAAAATTAATTTACCGGAGTGTCCTTAAATACGGACGATCAATGGCAATCTGTGGGTCCCTTTTAAACCGGACATGGACCAACGGCTAGCCCATCTGGCCCAAAGTATTATGGTTAGTCGATTGAATAAACCCCAACCACATCAGGCCACATTGAAAAATAAACCCCAATGGAAATTGTCTCCCTGCTAAGACCCTAAAGTAAAACCCCGCCCGGCGGAGTCTCCATTTTCTGCCATTGCAGCGAGAGAAGAAGAAGAAGAAGAAGAAGAAGAAGAAGAAGAATAAGAAGAAGAAGAGAGATGAACAAGAAGAAGATACTAAATTTGGCAAAAGGGTTCAGGGGAAGAGCCAAGAATTGCATTCGGATCGCCAGAGAACGAGTCGAGAAGGCCCTGCAGTATTCCTACAGGGACCGCCGCAACAAGAAGCGCGACATGCGCTCCCTCTGGATTCAGCGCATCAACGCCGGCGCCCGCCTTCACGGCGTAACCTTTCTTCCTTTCTCTCTTTCTTTTTTTTTTTTTTTTTATCTTTTGAAATTTTATCAATTACCCCTTAGGACCTAGAATACAAGAGTGAGGGGACTCTGAATCCAAAACTAAGAGGTTACCACGGGAGTGTCTCTTACCCATTTGTACTAGAACTACGGACTTATCATCATCATCATCATCATCATCATTATTAGTGGTAGACATGAAATCAACATAACTACATCAAACATGGCACTTGCTGCTGCAGAAGAAGAAAAGTTTAGCTTACTGGTTTTCCCATTCTTGACTTTTCAATTTGTTTATGTTACAATATTTTTTTTTTCTTTTTTGGCTTTTCACCGATCAGTCATGCCTTATGTGGATGGTAAACCAAATTAGGCACCCTCCCAATCCCAGAGTCTTTGGGCCCTGAAATGTTGGTGGCATACTTAGCTTTCTGCACAGATTCTCTTGGCCATTTTGAAATTTTGACTGAATCCGAGTGTCAGTGGACAATCCCTTTGTGGTTGGCATCAAATCTCTATTGGTCAACCCCCTTCAGAACATCGGTTGTTTTGCTTGAAATGTAGGTATGGTACGTTCTGCTGAAATAGTGAATAGGATGTTGGGTTCAATCGTAAGATATCTAATTTGAATAGCACTTTTCAAATCGGTTTAGTCGCATTGAAAATTTATTGTAATGTTCTCTACCAATCCAAGATTTCCGTGGGGTCTCAGAGAACATCATTCTGTATTGCTTCTTGTTTTCTCTGCTCATTTAAGAGACAAACAATAATTTGCAAGACCCAAGATACCTTGCCTCACCTGAAAATTGGCATTGTTGAGTTTGTTATGTTTAATTCTTGTGGCTTATGGGTGTATGAATGAACATGAAACTCATGAATTTGCTCATATTAGTCATTTTGAATGGATAGGTAGTATCCAGTATGCCTGATTGCATACTGACTCTTCTTTCCTTGCCTTCACTTATGCATCTTAGGTTAATTATGGTAACTTCATGCATGGCCTGATGAAGGAGAACATTCAGCTGAACAGGAAAGTTTTGTCAGAGCTATCTATGCATGAACCATATAGTTTCAAGGCCCTGGTCGACATCTCTCGCAATGCATCCCCTGGAAACAAAAACATAGTGTTCCCTCCCAGAAAGGTTGGCATTTCGGTTGATGTGTAATTGGTTGTTGTGTTGGATTTGTCATCCTGACCCCTTTTATTGCTGGTCTGTAAAACACTTTCAAATAATTTAGCTTTGTATTTTGGATTGGTATTGATAGAGATTATAAATGATTATGATCTTAGTCCACCTCTTTTGTTCAGTTTCTTTGTTTTGCCTTTCAGCTGCCTTCCACCTGGTGGTTTTTTCAATCTCTCTTTGTTTCTTGAAAATAAGAAGCATCGAATGATAGTTCTATGTTCTAGAAAAGCAAAGCCAATCATCAGTAACCCGAGCTTTTACATAGCTTAGGAGCCCTGCATGATGATAGCAATTATATGCAACATATTTTCTTCTCCTTTCTGCAACAGAAAGTGCTGCATTTCTTTTTGACTTCCCCCTAGTCCATCTCCATCTCATTGTTTCTGTGGTATTTCACCATCTTCATTGCTTTGCTGTAATTTGTGGTAGATGACAAGCTTCTATGAACTCTATTATCGACCTGAACAATCTTTAGGTGACCTTAGTCCATGATGGTTCTTTTTACTGCAGCTGAAATCTGCATAATTTGTAGATTCTGCAACAGTACTCTAGATCTTTTTTTTTTGGGCGTTAAACACTAGAAATTCTTAGCACATATTGTGTGAATATTGCTTCTGGCTATGATCTGTTTGGCAACCATACCCCTTTTTGCCTTTATTGTCGTGCCTTTCAGTCATATTATAGTGGAAAAATCAACATGCCAAGAGTGCAAAATTGGGGTTTACATTAGTAGCTAGAAGCAAAAATGGGGAATCACCTAGCAAATGTTGATGAAGATGAAGAAAAACAATGGCAGTGGCAGCTTTGAAGCGGAGCTGCCTTATGCAGTCTCCTTTGTTGATTGTTAGGTTATTTCCATCCTTGTATCCCACAAAATCATTAGAAATACTTATAAAAGAAATTCAAAATTAATATTTCCTGCTTTTCATAACTTTGGCTTCTCTCTTCTCCCACAAACTTGGGACTAACTTATCTGCAACATCTTCCCGGTCAAACAGTGTAGTGTTGTTGAATGGTCTCAATGTCGAGCCCCTTAAGTTTCACCACTGATTCTACATGCCCCTTGAGCGTATGAAGCTCCCTTAACCTGATTATCGGAAGAAGGTAAGTGAAACCAACATATGCAAACGTGCATGGGGAAACAATTTTCTTGTTCTTTGTGAAGATGATACTCGTAGTTTCATTACCTTGCAACTTCGGCACGACGCCTGGCCTGTTCAGCGATCTCAGACAACTCCCTGTAGTTGTTCTTGTCATTGAAGAGATCGGTTTCTGGGGGCTGCAGCCCATGCAGCGTACGCTGAGCTGCAGCCCACTGTGCCTCTCGCTCTTCTTTTCCATAATTCTTCTTTGTTGTGAAGGCCGTCTGCAGAATCAAGTGAAGTAGAACGGAGACTATCAGTTTCCTCTAGCTCTAGTTGGGATGATCTTCTTCTTCTCTCTCTCGCTCTAACTCTCTCTTTCCCTCTCTCTCTGTTTTTTTTTTTGGTCTTTTGTATTTTGTGTCTTTTCTCTGCCAGGCAGCTGTAAATTTGTTTATCCGTGTACCTTATTTTGCAGTAGGTTATCCCAGGCTTTGCCGCTAAGAGAATATCTGATGATGAATTTCAGAAAGTCGAGTGGGATGTAGAAGATTATACTGTAGAGCCATATGACACCAGCCCATCCCCATCCCATGCCATGAATTCTTGCAAATCCCCAGTTGGCATAGACAGCAATGAGTGTAGCAATCTGGATTTTCAAGCAGATTCATAGTTTTTAGGCTACTACTTCCATAATGTGCAAAAGAAACAATTTCAAGAACCTGAACTGAAAGATTTAATGCAACTCACTAGTTGCGCAATGATAAAGGCAGTCAAAAGTAGGAGACCAGGGCGTTCCATAAAAGACCAACTCCGGGACCTGGTAACAAAGATGAGTGCTTGACTGACAATACTCACTTGCAGGTAGACAGCTGCTGTAAGCTCTTCATGGTTTTCACGTATGGATCTGACATGAAATTTTTCCTGAAAATATTTCGGTACGAGGGTGATTATGACGTTGCTGCACAAATGGGCTTTTATAACAGAGCAAACTAAAGTGTTATACATTAGTGAATTCTACAGGCACTTTAAGCATAATAATATTCATAACATTGTGTGCTAGCTGAAAGATTTAGGTCATTTTTCTTACCGAGAAGAAGTCACTGCTGTGAGCAATCCAGAAGAACAGAACAGTCATAATGGCTAAGTAGGTGCCAAGGACAATGCCTGTAGCAAAGATTTCCCTGAGCTTCCATGAATCAGGAATAGGAGAAGGCTTCACTTTATCTTTGGAAATGGTCATGATTGTCCCATCATTCAGTATGGCAATGATAAGAACCATGAAGGGAGAGAAATCAAATTTCCAAATAAGTGCAAGAAGCATAAAGCCCATCACAATTCGGATTGTTATAGAAACAGCATAGATAGTGTAATTCTTCATTCTCTGGAAGATTGCTCTGCTTGTTAAGACAGCACTCACTATCACACTTAATCCTGGCTCCGTCAGGACTATGTCAGAAGCACCTCTTGCAGCATCGGTAGCATCGGCCACAGCAATTCCAATGTCAGCCTTCTTCAGTGCCGGCGCATCATTCACACCATCTCCAGTCATCCCGCAAATGTGATTCCTATCTTGCAGCCTCTTGACAATCTCATATTTATGCTCTGAATGCTTAGCCATTAGTTAGTGGAATTTTTACAAAGTGATATAATCCTTTACATCACCTTAGTAGATAAAGTAAGATGCCAAATCAATGCCAGTCAATTTCATCATTTACATAAGTTAACAGCATAAGTTACCGGTTCATGGCTTAATTCTTTTTAATGTTGCGAAACGAAAATTGAAAATCTTATCAATCCTACTCGTTTTCTTCACTTTAAATATTAGTTTCATGTGTTGCCATTTTGTTCCTAATACTGAGACTGTCATGCCGATTAGAAGGATTTAATTTTGAGAAGCGTCTAGTACATGTGAGCTACATAAATCTCGTTGAAATTGTAGGACTGAGTCCAAGTACCAGGGAAGACACCAGCAAATCCATCAGCCTTTTCAATAAGATCATCTACTGGAAGAGCAGCAACCGACGCATCCTTGTGCTGCCCAAGGAGAGCAGAAGAAGGATACATGTTGGTTCCCATTCCAAGCCTTCTACCAGTCTCCTTGCCTATTGCTAGCTGGTCACCAGTGATCATCTTAACATTGACTCCTAGATGAAGGGCACGCCTGATCGTCTCAGCACTGTCATGCCTTGGGGGGTCAAAGAGAGGCAAGAGGCCCACAAATTGCCAAGGCCCTCCAGGGCTGTCCTTTGTTTTCTCTGGTACCACCTGGAAGGATGACCAATGATTAGCTAATCATGCGGAAATTTCACATAATATTCATCAAGCACAATGCGACCAAAACAAGAATGCATGCTACCTGTCTGCAGACGCCCAGAGAGCGGAGACCACGATCAGCAAACTTATCGATGATCGCATGAGCTTTCTTCTCTACATCTTCACGGAGGTTGCATAATAAAATAATCTGGAAGAGAGATCAGCCACCACAAATGTGCACATATAAATCATATATTTAGAAAAATGTATAGTCTGTATGTATACATGTAAAACAAAAATGAAAACTCATGCCAGGAGCTAGGTGATCGGTCACCTGTTCTGGTGCACCTTTGCTAATCCTGTGCCAATTGCCATCAGAATCAATGTATGTTATAGCAGTACGCTTGTCCACCGGGTTAAATGGCAAGAAATGCACCTCTGTGATGCCTGCTCTGGCCTGCAAAGAGACAGAAAGCCGAAACAATAGTTATGATAAGGTGATAATAGTCGAATGCTTGACATGGTCTCCAAATAACCAAACAACTGGTTTAAATAATGAATGAAGCCTGACTAGGAAAGTTCAAGCCAAGAACACGCGACTGAAAATAAGAAGAGTAAAACAATCTTCTAGATAAACAAATAGGCAATGAGTGAGCGGAAAATACTTTGAGAAGCTCACTTAGTTCTACTTCTCAGAGCTAAGCTTCTGGTCGTCATTTCATTTCCTTTTCTTTCTTAATTGACGTGCTTTATGAAATTTTGTAACTTCAAACCAAGCCTATAAGACATTCACAAAGGAGAACCTCTTCTTAAAAGCCTAACATGTTCAGAAATTTAAGTGGCAAAGCATAGCATCATGGCTGTGTTGGCGGGAGAAACCCCCCCCCCCCAGAAAGTAAATATGTGGTCACATCACCAAAGAAGCAGGAGAAAGGGAATGCAACATACCTCCTTGGGGTCGCCAAGCATCCCGACAATACATGCATCGATAGCATCTTGATTCTCAACCCTGGAGGCCCTGGCCCCCAGCAGTATGACAGTATCTCTGTCGACATCTTTTTCGAAAACCTGAAAGTTATACGAAAGAATCTTGTTCATTTATATTTCATGGCAGACTTTCACCTTTAATTTGGATCATGATGTTGTCATGCCCTATAATTATGCAGTTGTGTTTACATATAATTAAATACTAACTTCAATCAAGCTCTTGTCTACTGTAAGCTTGTTGAGTGTGAGAGTTCCAGTCTTGTCACTGCATAGAACATCCATTCCAGCCATTTCTTCAATAGCTGTCATTCTCTTGGTTATAGCACCTTGTTGTGACAACCGGTGGGATCCGATGGCCATTGTAACCGACAACACTGTTGGCATGGCAATTGGAATCCCTCCAATGAGTAGCACCAGGAGATTGTCAATACCATCACGGTACTTGCGGTGCTGAATGGGGTACATTACAACTAGCTCTATCACCATCCCCACAGCGATGGAGCAAATGCAGAAGTTCCCTATTGCTGTCAACACCTGATAAACCATCACAATCCAGTGAGCATGAGTAAGGGAGTAAGTGATCAGGCTGTGGCGATGCTAACACATTATCAGTTCTTTTCTAAATTGGGAGTTAATTCTCCCACGGAACCCGTAAAACCTATTAAATATAGCAATGTTGTAATTATAGTCAACAATAGAATTATCTTTTCCTACACTAGGGACAGGAACTTTTGACCATTTAGTCCTCCCGCCAAGCTCTCTAGAGACTGTACCTTCTGGAAGTGACCCTGCTGGTTGGTATTGTCAACGAGGTGGGCAGCTTTACCAAAGAAGGTGTGAACTCCAGTAGCAATGACAACGGCCTCAATCTCACCTTGCTTGCAGGTAGAACCAGAGAAGACTTCATCACCTGGATTCCTAGTGACAGGCAAAGACTCACCAGTGAGAGCAGACTGATCAATCTTGAGCGCGTCGCCCTCCAGAAGACGAGCATCGGCTGGTATGATATCTCCCAACTTGATGCTGACTACATCGCCTGGAACCAAGATAGCAGCCTCTTGCTCACACCACCTTCCATCTCTTAAGACCTTCAAATGTCAGCATCATTTACTTTGTCAACATATGCAATACAAAACACATGACTGCATTTGCTTGCTAGAATAGTTGTGAGCTCGTGGGCATGCTCTTGTTCTGACTATGAATTATAAAACATACCTTGGTTTTAGGTGCAAGGCCAGCCATGAGAGCAGCTGCAGCGTTGCCCGCATTGTTTTCTTCAATGAAACTTATAGTGGAGTTGATGAGAAGCAATGACACAATGCCTACGAAGTCCTGCCAATCTGGTGGTTTCCCCTGTATGTGTTCATCCAACGTTGCAAACAATTTAACGTTAGAGTAACTCACGAGAGAGAGAGAGAGAGAGAGAGAGAGAGAGGAATTAACTTACTCCTCCATTTGCCAAAGCAATGGCCATAATGGCAGCCATCTCCATGACCCATGAGAGAGGATTCCACATAAAACCCAAGAATTTCAGAATCTTGCTTTCCTGTTTCACGGTTGGATTTTTGGCAATCAGCTTCTGTTTTTTTTTTTTTTTTCACTTCTCTTTTCTTTTTTTCAAGTAATAAACCAATACACGAATAGAAAAGAGAAAAGAAAAGAGTGCATAGAGTAGAAAAAAAGAAGAAGAAGAGAGACTAAAAATTTGCCTTTTTCTCCTCTAGCTTGTTGGGACCAAAGATCTCTAGCCTCTTGTGGCCTTCCTCGGCGGACAAGCCCTCTTTTGTACATTTCAATTGCTCAAACACTTCGTCAATCGGTATGCGCTCCTGTTCAATAAAAACCAACATTCGCTAACTCGCATTATCATTACCATTCTACTCTAATCCCATTCAAGATCAATCAATCACCATGCAATTTCATGAATGTGCGTGTTTACGGACACATCAACGTACTTATTTGCGTGCACGTATTATGTTCCACATCATGCAACGCACTGTCTCGTCACAAGAAACCAACAAGACAAAAAAAAAAAAAAAAAAGCATTCTTAAGGAATTTAACAATGTGGTTACTTAAATTCTTAGTTTAGTTCGGGGCATAAAGTTTGACCGTATTTCTCCAAAAAAACAAAAAAAAAACAAACAAAATGTACAAAGACACGGACAAGAAAAGAAGAAGAAGAAGAAGAAGAAGAAGAAGAAGAAGAAAAACAGAAAGAAAGAGAGAACTAACGAGATCGACGCCCTCGTTCCTGATCTCCTCTAGGCTGATTCCTCTGTCAGCCATTATTACCAATACACACACGTTCTCTCTTTCTCACGCCAACAGTCTCTCTCTCACTCACTCACTCTCCTCTCCTCCGCCTATATATATTTGTTGTTGTACTGCCACTAGAAGAAGGAAGGATATATAATAAGCCGAAAGAGTTTTTATATCAAACCAATTGTTTTTTTTTTTTTTTCTTGGTGGGGTTCTTGGATTATTTATTTATTTATTATTTATTTAGTTATTACGGGATGAGGATGGGAAAAAAGAAAAATAAAAATATAAACGGAGGAAACGTAGCAGTCAAGTCTTCTGAATTGGAAACGTCCCCCAAAAATCAGGCAGGACGACTTGGACCTCTTGTGGGTCCCCGTTAGCCGCGGGGCGCATTACAGTCCTCCTCTCGCGTTTTTTTTTTTTTGTTTTTTTTTTTAAATTAAATTTACATTGTTACTGTTATTATTATTATTATTATTATTATTCTAAGCGAGAGAATTGACTGTTGCAATGTGGTTAGGCAGCGTTTATTTTATTTTATTTTAACTTAACATGAAATGACATGCTTAGAAGATAGAATTGCACGATTACATTAGGCCGTGTGAATCCCACGACTCCATTATTTTGGCTCGTTAGTAGTTATCATGTGAATGGAAAAGATTGCGAATTGTATCAAAACATCAATCAGATCGCCCCCCCCACGAGTTGCTATTATTCTCTCTCACACTTGCGGTAACTTTTAAACATTGTTCTACGGTTAAAAATTTAAATATTTATTTTTGAGATCTTAAATCTTTAATTTTAAACATTATTCTCTCAAACATACTTTTATTATAAAATTTACAACTCATTATGTTTTCTAAAATAATAATAATAATAATAATAAGATTTGTGTTTACATATCCTTAATATGTAAATTTGGGTCAAGGTCAAATCTTTACGGACTGCTAAACCCATTTGTTATCTACGGAAGAATCCAGAAGCGTGCGAAATGTGTCATTAGAGAATTCTAGAAGGAGCATATTAAATGCTGATCTAAAATACTCATTATATATACTTAGAATATTCTGTTCTAAGACCTTCTCTTGAGATGTATAAATAGGTCATTCATTTCATTTATACAACACGAATTCTTTCTTAATACAAGTTCACTTGCAAAACTTTCTTGTGCTTTCTCTCTCAAGCTCTTCCTATTTGGTCATTTGTCTCTCACAAGTCTTTCGCTGATTCACTCAAACTCTCTAAGGCTTACTTAACATCTTCTCTTGTAAGATTAACTAAATGTCACGCGGGTTAACACGTCTAAAACACATCCAAAGCCTAACTCTATGACAGGTGGTATCAGAGTAAGGTAATCCTAGTTTCTACTTTGTTCTTATTTGAGTTGTGAATATGGCAGGTGAGGAAGGATTTGTTGAGACTGCTTTCGATGAGCAACAAACGGAGCAAGAAGCTCGTGGGTGTGAGGAGTAGCGTGCTCCAGCCAAACGTGGCAAGTCCAAGGTTCCAGTAAAGGAAATCATGGACTCTCATGTCGGTAACCTGGAAAGGAGCGTCACTGACATAAGCTTCATTGTGGGCGATCTCAGCGATCAAATCGATAACTTGATCCATGAGAATGCGGAAATCACGCGGGCTGCCAAAGTCATGATCAAAGAGTTTGGCCACTCATTTAGGGGAGAAATACGCTCCCTGAACCAAGGTTTATCCAACCTTCGTGAGTTCGTTGAGAGAAAGATCCACGACCTTCGTAGATAGATAGAGTTTCTGCACCGAAACAACTCACTTGCTAGTACAGCTATCACTACTAGCACCACTGCGGTACATGGCTTGAAGGTCCCGAAGCCTACCATGTATAACGACACATGGAATGTCATTGTCATGGAAAACTTCTTGTTTGGCCTTGAGCAGCACTTCGAGGCCATGAGGGTTGTTGACAACCTCGCCAAGGTAGGTAATGCCCCAATCTTTATAAGGGATGCTACCCAACTTTGGTGGAGACGGAAGCATTCCGAACGGGAGAAAGACTTATGCGTAATCAACACTTGGGAACAATTTAAGGCTGAAGTGTGTAGGTACTTTGTGCCTTACAATGCGGACAACGAAGTTAAAGGAAAGTTGCATCGCCTATATCAGACAGGTAGTATTTCTGACTACATTAAGGAATTTACTACCCTCATGTTTGAAATTAAAATGTCCGATAAAGAGTTTCTCTTCTACTTTAAAGACGGTTTGAAGGATTGGGCGAGAGTCGAGCTGGATAGGCGTAATGTGCAAACTCTAGATATTGTCATTGCTGCTGCCGAAACCTTCGTCGACTACTCCGCTCACTCCAAGAGCAAAAAGCTAAACTCTGGCAAAGGTGGGGGAGAAAAACCCGAGCATAAGAAGCAAGATTCTGGTCGCAACGAGGGTGGACAACAGAAATCCTCAAATGACCGTCCCAAGCATGAGAAAAAGTCTACGGGTAAGCAAAACTTAACTAATCCTCCTAGACACTGTTTGATTTGTGACGAACCGCACTGAGTAAAGGACTACCCCAAACGTAAAGTAATGAATGCTATGATGGTGGTACTCAACCCAGAAGATGCCGACGAAGAAACTCAAGTGGACATAGGATCTATCCAATAGTTGGGTAATCTCTCGAAGTGTTTCTCCCCAATAGTCGCCAAGGAGAAGGGACTGTTGTACGCTGATCTTGCCATCGGGGGTAAATCAGCTTGTGTAATGCTAGATACGGGGGCAACGCACAACTTCATCGATAAGCAAGAGGCCGAACGTCTAGGCTTTAAACCAACGAAGGGAAATGACACCATCAAAGCGGTAAATTCGGAAGCAAGGCCTGTCCAAGGCGTAGCATACGGAGTTGTTGTCAATATCGGCGAAGGGATTGGTAAGTTAGACTTTACCGTTGTTCCCATGGATGATTTTAAGGTGGTGTTAGGTTTTGCATTTTTCTGCAAAGCCTTGGCTTTTCCTGTTCTTGCTTTACGTTCTCTTATGGTTGTCGACGACCATAAGATCCGCGTAGTTCCCTTGAAGTGCAAGGAGAGATCTCAACCATCGATGATCTTAACCTTGCAATTTAAACGGGGTCTCAAGTCAGGTCCTAACTATGTCGCCACCATAAGGGAGCTAAGCGATAAGGAGGACGTAACAACACCAACTCCTGTATTGTCGCAACCGATTCAGGTTGTCCTTAACAAGTTTAAGGACGTCATGCCCTTCGAATTACTGAAGAAGTTTTCACCAAAGCGAAATGTGGATCACCACATTAAGCTGGAACCTGGTGTCAATCCTCCTGCCATGGCCTCTTATCGCATGGCACCTCCGGAGCTCGCTGAACTAAGGAAGTAGCTTTATGATTTGATCGATTCGGGCTACATTTGACCCTCAAAAGCCCCATTTGGTGCCCTAGTCCTCTTTCAGAAGAAGAAGGACGGATCGCTACGTATGTGTATCGACTACCGAGCTTTGAACAAGGTCACTATCAAGAACAAGTATTCGATCTCCTTGATAGCTGATCTTTTCGACCAACTCGGGAAGGCAAGGTACTTCACCAAGCTGGATTTGCAATCGAGTTACTACCAGGTCCGCATAGCACAAGGTGATGAGCCAAAGACGACCTGCGTGACACGCTACGGAGCGTTCGAGTTCTTGGTCATGCCCTTTGGCCTCACCAATGCACTAGCCACCTTCTGCATACTCATGAACAAGGTACTACATCCTTTCCTTGACAAATTCGTGGTAGTTTATTTGGATGACATCGTGGTGTACAGCAACACACTTGAGGAGCACGTTGAGCACCTCAAGCAAGTCTTCCAAGCTATATGTGAAAATGAGTTGTTCATCAAGAAGGAAAAGTGCTCGTTTACCAAGTAAGAGGTGGACTTCCTTGGTCACCGAATTAAGGATGGTAGACTGTTGATGGATTTAGCAAAGGTGCAAGCCATCCAACAATGCACTAGCCTTCGACCAAGGTCTCGGAATTGCGATCCTTCTTGGGGCTCGTCAACTATTATCGTCGGTTCATCAAGGGATACTCTGCCGCAGCTGCACCCTTAACCGACCTACTGAAGAAAAACCACATTTGGTATTGGACGAAGGAATGCCAAGTTTCCTTCGAGAGATTGAAGCAAGAAATCTTCGAGGAACTTATCGTGGTACTTCCAGACTACGAAAAGCCTTTCGAAGTCCACACCGATGCATCCGACTTCACCATTGGAGGAGTCTTGATGCAAGATAGGCATACTATTGCCTACGAAAGTTGCAAGCTAAACAACATGGAAAGACAGTATACCATCCAGGACAAAGAGACGACCGTTGTCATCCATTGCTTGTGCACTTGGAGACACTATCTCCTCGGAAGTAAGTTCGTAATCATGACCGACAATGTTGTTACGAGCTACTTCCAAACCAAGAAGAAACTCAGCACCAAGCAAACTCGTTGGCAAGATTTTTTAGTTGAATTTGACTACACATTGCAATATAAACCGGGTCAAGCCAATGTTATTGCTGATGCGCTGAGTCGGAAGGTAGAACTAGCGGCCCTTACTATTAGTACCCCTACAAGCAACCTCTTTGAACGAATCAAGGAAGGTACTGGACAAGACAAATTGACTAACAACCTGCTGAGATTGGCTAATGAGGGGAAGACTCGTCGATTTTGGGTGGACGACAGAGTCCTAACAATGGTGGGAAATCGAGTTTTTGTGCCGAAGTGGGGAAACTTGCGAAAGGAGATCCTCAAGGAATGCCACGATTCCTTATAGGCTGGTCACTCAGGTATGACACGAACCCTTGGTCTTATTTTTGGCCGCATATGCATACAGACGTCGAGGCCTATGTGCAAACTTGGTTAGTTTGTCAACAAGACAAGGTAAAACAGCAGCCACCAGCCGGCTTACTGGAGCCACTTCCCACTCTCGAGAAGCCGTGGGAAAATGTCTCAATGGATTTCATAATGGCTCTACCAAAGTTTGAAGGATGGGGAAGCATCATGGTGGTAGTTAATCGGTTCAGCAAGTATGACACCATCATTCCAGCTCCTGCTGATTGCAAGGTGGACGAAGCTGCTCGTTTGTTCTTCAAGAACATAGTAAAGCTAGGGGTGTGCCGAAGAGCATAATCAGTGACTGAGACCCCAGCTTTACAGGCAAATTTTGGCGCGAGTTATTCAAGTTGCTAGGAATTGAGCTAAACTTATCGACAAGTTTCCATCCTCAAAGCGATGAGCAAACTGAGCGAGTCAATGCCTTGCTCGAACAATACTTGAGGCACTATGTCAGTGCTCACCAATGAGATTGGGCGAAGCTACTCAACGTTGTCCAATTCTCATACAACCTTCAAAGGAGTGAGGCCACAAACAAAAGCCCGTTTGAGATTGTCATGGGACAACAACTGCTAACTCCAAGTGCTATTGCCTCTCCCTACACTGGCAACAACCCGTCTGCCTTTAAGTTTGTAAAGGAATGGCACGAGGAAATGGACATAACAAGGACTTGCCTTGACAAAGCGACCAAGAAGATGAAGAGATGGACCGACTCCAAACGTCGCCCAAAGGAGTACATGGCGAGAGACATGGTAATGGTGAAGCTGCTGCCTAACCAATTCAAGTCTCTACACAAGGTATACAAGGGCTTGGTACGGAAGTACGAAGAGCCATTTTCTATCATCAAGCGTGTGGAAAAAGCCGCCTATCAAGTCCAACTCCCTCCAAAGCTAAAGATCCACAACGTTTTCCATATAAGTCTTCTAAAATCTTTCGATGGTGACGAAAAGGATCCAAGCCAAAACGAGTTAAAGCGCGCACCAACAACTGTGGTCACCGAGTTCAACAAGGACGTGGAACATATCCTTGCTGACCGAGTGATACGGAGAAGGGGAGTTCCTAACTACATTGAGTACTTAGTGAAATGAAAAGGTTTGCCAAACCAAGAGGCTATTTGGAATGAGAGGACCAGCTTTGGCAATTTGCCAATCACATTCAGCAATTTAAGGCTGAAAATGCGATAAGGATGTTGCAGAATTAAGTAGGGGAGGATGTCACAGGGATATATTGATTTGACCCATTCATATATCCTTAAGGTGTAAATTCGGACCAAGGCCAAACTTCTACGGACTGTCCAGCCCATTTGCTATCTACGAAAGGTCCCAGAAGCATACGGAATGTACCATAATTGCTTAGAAAATTCTGTAAGAGACCATATTAAATGCTGATCTAGAATACTCCTTTGATATACTTAGAATATTTTGTTCTAGGACCTTCTCTTGAGATGTATAAATAGGTCATTCATTTCATTTGTACAGTACAAATTCTTTCTTAATACAAGTTCACTTGCAAAGCTCTCTTGTGCTCTCTCTCTCTTAAACTCTTCCTATTCGGTCACTTATCTCTCACAAGTCTTCTGCTGATTTATTCAAACTTTCTAAAGCTTACTTAGCATCTTCTCTCTTAAGATTGACTAACTGCCGCACGGCTTAGCACGTTTAAAGTATGCCCAAAACCTAACTTCGTGACATAAATCTATTCATTTGATTACAAGTTAACAAATTGAATTGGGGATGGGAATTTCTCATTCAATTCTACTGTCATGCACACAATTCATAAATTTTTTCGCGGACCCAAATGATCATATAAATTTTACCATGTAATGTATTAAACTATAGATAGATTACAACCCATGTCATGTGGCAAAAAGAGATATATAAAAAAGAAAAAGGAAGACGGGAGGGAGAGATAAAATTCCAAGATAAAAATAGAAGAGAAAGAAAAAGAAAAATGATGAAAAGTTATAAGAGAGAATGAGCGGTAAACGAGAGAAAGAAATAAAAATAAAAGAGAGAATATAAGGACCTAGAGAGAGTTAAGAGATTAAAAAAGAAAATATAATAAAATAATAAAATGAAAGGAAATGGGGGAAAAAGAAGACGAAAACAGAGAATCAGAAGTCAGGCAAAGAGAAAATATAATAAAACAATCTTACGTTGTTACCCCCTAGTCTGCATTATCAAAAGGCATTCATAGAAACTGGTAACACCCTTCCTCAACAAGAGAAGGAAGGAAGGAAGGAAGGAAGGAAGGAAGGAAAGAAAGAAAGAGGAGAGGTCATGAAAGAGGCTACAAGAGATACTCCATGTAAATTTACGTGCTGCATGCCAGCATTTGACTCCTCCAGATGACATGAAATCCCAAAAATAGTGACAAAAGACAGAAACCATGGAATGCTTCCCTTCATTTCTCACAATTTCAATAGATCAAAAGTCACTTGTTATATGTGTTATATGTGTTGTTCATCGGGGCTACGGGGGAATCAAAGGCAAAGCAGTTGGAAAGCACGTCTACTTGGACCTCTACTGTGGATTGCATTGCCAGAAGAAGGAGATGATGCTAATCACGACGACGACGATGACGACGACGAATTGGACGAAGATGTGTATCTGTTGGACACGCTTGTTAGAGGTCTCTTTTCAACTTCATTGGTCTCGCCTTCCGTTGTAGGTTTCCTAACTTTGGTCGAATTTAAAGTTGCCGGAAGAACACAATGACATAGAAAGCCTGTCAGAACTGAAGACCATGAGTTACAACCGTAACATTCATTCCCATCCAGAACACAGACATGATCAAATATGTAATGGTCAAACATGTCATCCAATAGTTTAACGAAAATTGTCATCGACTCATAGTTTCACATGGCAATAAACAATCCAGTAGTTTTGGTCCAAAGAATTAATCCAAATTGCCATCTTTTAGGAACAAATTGAAATAGAGCCAAACCAGAAACGTTACCCATGATTTGAAGAAAACTTCGTATGTATTCTAAGAAGTTTAACTCTATTAAAGGATGTAGGCGAAGAAAAAGGGAATAAAAGAGCGTGTTCCTTACCAAATCTTGCCAGACGATTGACCCAATTTGGGATGGGATTGCCTGTAAGTCTAATACAAGCATCATTGCAGAAATGGTTGCAGTTCTTGGTAATCAGATTATAAGCATTCCCTTTATATTCCTCTGCTAGCGGCACCATCATTGCCCTTACCTCTGCGGGACTCATTTCTGTTTTCCCAATCAAAATTGACTCTCTAAATGCGAATCCATCGCATCGTTTGGGTTGGACTTGAAAAATTCCGGTTGACGAATAGTCATGGGCCCCATAAGCATACTCAACTCCATGAACTGCAGCACATTACAAGATCAGAACATTACACTTGCAGGGAATAATTTTTTAGAGCAGCCAGATTGAGTGGTTCCGTGTCTGACCAGAAATGCATAAAAAGAAACTCCACCCCCCACCCCCCCCCGCCGGGAAACTTAAAAAGGAAAAAACGTTACAAAACACAGCCCAAAATTGTTCAAGAAGATTTCTGAAAAAATTTTGACAAACATCTGAGTTGAAAACTAGCCATTCTTACAAAAAGTCGGCAACTTGTCCATGCCAAAGGTTTGGTACATTCCCTTGCTTTGCTAGACCCTAGAAAGGAAACCACCCCCCCCACAAAAAAAAAAAAGAGCAGAGTGAGGGAGAGAGAGGAGAGGAGGAGGAGGAGGAGGAGGAGGAGGAGGAGGAGATGATGATGAAGAAGAAACCTTTGAGACTAACATTTAGACAGATCTAGCTGGCAATGTATGACTCCAAAAACCAACGACAATTTCGAGCAGACCATATGAAAAGCAAACCATGAGAGACAGAACATTGGAACCCAGAAAGGAAAGAAAAAGACACTAACCTTGAACTCCAGAATGATAGACTCCAAGTCCAAGCCAATGGGTATATCCATTGATTGGTGTTAAGTCATACACGTTCAGGTAAACCGGCACCGATCCAGAATCCCTGGAACTCAATCGTTTGCTGCAAAGTATATTCATGTCTTTCCCAAGTGTTTAACATAAATTACAAACAAAAAGACGAATGTATCATAAGACACGATAAAATTTCATTGCAGACTACAATCTAAGAACATCCTCTGATGACTGACTCTCTCACACCGGTAACATCCACGTGAAAAACAGATTGCTAGTAAATGGGTAGGCTTTAATTTCTTCCTTCGTTAAGGCATCTTTTTTATTTTTTTTATTTATTAATTTTTTTTTTTTTTTTAGATCCGGTAACATAGAATGAGAATAAATCATCGGCCTGTTTGCTTGCAATCGAGAGTACTATGATCGTCAGTCAGTATAAGTGCGGACGTTTGTGAATAATTGATCATTTTAAATATGTTGGATTCTGAATGTACCAAATTTTATTTGAAGCATATTGAATTCACTAGTTTTTTATGTTCATTAAATTTAACATAAATTATTTTTTTAAAAGTATTGTTCGAATTATTGTCCAACTTTGTTGAGAAGGAATTGGATTAACAGTGATCGAAACCTTTTGAAGTAAACTGTTACAGTTGACAGTTAGTTGCTAATTTTAATTTTTTTTAAGTCCTTAGAATATTCCATTCTACTTGTCTTTTAAATCATATTGATTTCTTGAGAAGCAAAGTGACATTAAAAAAAAAAAAAGAAGGAAAAAAAAATCTTTGTAATTTTTTTTTTATGGCTCCCAGCCACGTGGGCCATGCTTGGAACAGCTTTATACATTTGAGATTGGATCGCCTCAGTCTCACGCACATGAGCTAGGCACTGTGTATTTATCACAATTGGAGGAGTCAAATGGATGGGGTTGGGTCAGGTGTGGTCGAATCAGATCAGTTCGGTCGGGTTCGGCTCGGACAAAAGCTAGTCCCTGACACTACTACTTTTATTTATTTAGAGGGTTTAGATCGGTCAAATTATAATTGGACAGCACCAACTTCAATTAGTCTACTCTTTTTTCTTTTTTTTTATAAATCTTTAACTTATTAGGAGATTTATTCTTATGTGAACTAAATAATAAGATAATTTTTATAAAAAAAATTTATAAATTTTACACCTCTTTTTTTTTTTAAAAAAAAGAAGATTCGCACTCCTTTTTTTTTAAAAAAAAAGAAGATTCGAACTCTTTTTTTTTTTGTTTTGTTTATCAATATTTTTAGCAAAAATTAATGATAATCAAAAACTTAAAATACCGGGGGGAGCATGATGTCTAAGAGGACCGGGCTGGTGCATCTTAATAGAAGCTTTTTTTTTTTTTATTTTTACATTTAGAATCAGTTGTCTTTTTTAATGAATTTGGAATTTCTTGTTTCATTAAGAAAAATGCCGAAAAAAAAATAATGAAAAGGAAAATAAAATTTCAACGCCCCATCGTTGGGTCCAATAAATTTCCTTTCTTTTTTTTTTTTTTTTTTTTGTCTTCCGATAATGCATTAGTCAATGCTCCAACTAACGTTGCTTTCTTCACGAGGAATATGTTATCATTATCTTCAAAATTTTGTCTGCCAAAATGACTGTCCTTTTTATTTTTCTTTTTTTTATTTTTTATTTTTTTAAGGTGACCTCAAATCAACGATAACGCGATCTTCGATTCCACTTCTTGGTTAGGACCCACGGTCAGTCCAATCTTAATTCGGTTCGACTGGCGATTTTATAGTTTTGGTTTGGTTATGATTTGAGATTTGGCTTTGGTCCGCCTTTATTTTTTATTTTCTTTTTTTGCCAAAAAATTGTAAGAAAATAAAATATCAAAACTAATCGAGGGCAACTCTATATTACATATACCATAGCAAAACAGAGGCTAATTTTCCTTTCGCCATTGCAACTGCCGCCGATCATCAAACACAGCCGGAACCCCCTTCTGGGTTTCTTCCCAAGTTCGTCCAAAGCCAAGGAAAGCAGCACCGCCCACTTTAATATATAGAAGAATCGTAACTGACTTAGTGACACTTTGAGCTTGTACAATGCCTGTTTGCCTTGGGATCCCCAGGGGGCCAAAAAGAAGATGGGCGGGGACAGCTGGTGGGGAAAGGGATTATAAAGATTCAGTAGGTAGTGTGGCTGTGGGTGGTGGAAATGGTATTTAAATAACTTGTTGTAAATAACCTCAAATTTACATTCATTCGGCCTGGTTCCAAACTAGGTAGACGACGCATGCTTCACGTAAGTGTTGTATAGCTAAACTTTTAAATATAACAAAATCATGTCTCTTGCCTCTCATTATCATTGTATGAAGTAGTATAAAAAGAATTAGACGAAACCCTGTTAGAGATGTGAACGACAACTTAAATGGCATAATCTTAAATGGTGGGTGGAAGGTGTGCTGCATTAACTCACAGTAGACCGCATCAAATCATATCCCATAGGGTGCAGTGCAATTCTTCCTGTAAGAAACCCTACTTTTTGGTCCAAGTATTCGTCGTTTCGCTCCAATCGAAGTACTTCAATACTCTCATCGATTTCTTTAATTTATGTTAAATTTCCAGGAAATTTTCAAAGGGTTCAAATTTGTACTTCATTAGTGTAAGCCCTCAGAATTGCACTCCTCCATCGCATCTGCAGCTTTTTGCCCTTTTGAAATATAATGAGTTGTTACTTCACTTGAAGAAATTAAAGAAAATTGTTTTCACATGAAGACCATTTTGAGAAAAGTTTATAGATTAACTCCAATGACTAGGTTAACGAATCATGAATTGAGTGCACGTACCAGGTCACACATTTGATTTCCTCGGCTTTATTTGGTTAGCCTACTATTAATTGCTACTGTTGTTGATTATTATTATTATTTATTACTGATTGTTATTGTCGATAGATAAAAGTAAAATAATAGTATTTGATTTAATTGATATTATTTATGGTTGATAACAATTAAAGTGGCTAATTATAATCTCTATTTTTCATAAAAAAGAAAAAAAATAATCGTAATATCATTATTGAAGATATTTAAATTAAATATTATTTATTTATTAACTGCAGTTGAATTTGAAAAATGGTTCAAAACTATTTTTGATATCACTTATTTTTCAAAAGATTTATCAACAAACAAACAACAACTTTTAAAAAAATTTATCAAACGTCTTAAATCTTATTTTCCTGAGCTTAACAACAACACCCTCCCTCCCCCTTCCCCCTCCCCCTCCCCCACCCACCCCCCCCCCCCCCCCCCCCAAGAAAAAAAAAAAAGGAAAAAGGAAAAACAAACACCCTTTTTATATAATGCATCATAAACGGAGTAGCTTGTGTAGAAATAGGCCAAATGTCTGATCTGATGAAAGAACAATAGCAATTCACGCCAAATTACCGATCAAAACAAACACCCTTATTGTATAGTGCATTAGCTCTTAATTTAGATTCACTCACTTGTAAGTCCCGAAAGTGAACAAAACTCATCAAACGTCTCACGGGGCCACCCGAGCCTGAAATGTCGTAGCTTTAGAAAGTAACAAAAATATCATCCGCAAAAAGTAAATGAAACAAAAAAAAAAAAAAAGAAAAAAAAAGAAGAGGACCCCTCGAGGCACACTTAACCGGTTGGCATAACCTTTGTATCAAAGGAGACGACTGCTCCGTGCATAATGCAAAAAATATGCGAGGATTCCCTTGTTTGACACCGCATGAAGGTTTGATGCCGAGTAATCTTTTTGCCATTCCAAAGAATGGACAATGAAGCACTCCATAATTAACATTATTATTATGATGCTCACAAGAAAACCAAATTCATGCAGAGTTAGCTCCAAAAATTCCAATTATCCACATTGTAAGCTCTCTCCAAACCAATCTTGTATACCGGGACAACTCTAGTATTTTTAGTAAATCGCAATAAATTCATAACCTCTTGAACGACCATAGGGTGCTTCTGCTAGGAATAAAGCTTTCCTGAAGAGAGCTAATTAATCTTATCTAGCAGAGGCCCGATTCGATTTCCAAACACCTTACTGATAATTTTGAAAACCACGTTGCATAGACATAATAGGTTGAAATTTCGTGATCTAATCCGCAGTATCACCCTTAATAATAAGGCAAATGAGCGTATCCAAGATACTCCCATGAAAAGAAGTAGTGCAGAAGGCTTCTTGAATCAAAGCAACAATATCACTTCCAAGAAATTCTCAATATGAATTAAAAGTTAGCTGTGGCTCTCTTATGGTTGGTTACCCTGAAGCTAACAATTTCCGTATTTTAAAAAAAATAAAATTAGCTAATAATGGCGAAAAATAAAATATTAGACAGAAGGAAGGGAGCTAGGTGCACGGAGAGCCAAATAAAAGGTACACGTCATGCCCGCCATCTTCGAATTGAGAGCCACTCCACTCATATCCTCCATGTCCACCATTCCCTCCAACTCCGTATTATTACATGGGGATTCCGTCTCAAACAAGAGAAAAATAAAATGTCCAATCTTCTCTTCAGTTTCCCACTTTGAACTCTTCCTCTCTAATATCCATTGAAACTTAACCATTTAAGTGTCTCCCAACTTTGACAAAAATTTCAGCCTTTTGCACCATCAGGGCAAGAAGGAACAACTATAACCCTGGTGGGTCTAGCATTTTTCTTTTTTTCCCTTTTCTTTTAATTATGAATCACTTGCGATGGTTCAATACATTCAATGCATTTGATGCATTGTTTGATCAGTTTGGTGCTTGAGATTTGCCGTTCTCAACTTTTGTTGTTTTCTTGACCTTTTTATGTGCAATGAAAAGCAAAAACTATTATCAGTAATCTTACAGCCTGTCTGTCTGATGTTATCCTGCTTCTTGTTCACCATGGAACTAGTCATTCCATATGTAATTCATGTTTTCTTTAAAAAGATGCGTGTGTATTCCGTTTAGCATACCTTGATTAAGGCTAACGTTTGCTTGATGTAATTATGGTGGTGATTGCCGCCATCTTTGTTGCCTGTTGTGTTCCAAGTTCATCAATTTGTTCGCTTTCATTCAACTTGACCCCGTTGCAACTGGTTGGCCAAACTTAAATACATATTTGATACTCTTCTTTTGGAAGACTAATCCCTTTCCGTTAGAAAAAGAAAATATTATGAAGATTTCTAATTAACCAGAAAAAAAAAAAGGGAGAGGGTTTTTCATACTTGTACATTCATGGCTGAACCACCTGGCTATGAGGAAGAGGATTGGTTTGGTGACAGCATCTCTGTGGTTGTGACTGGCAATTCGAAGGCTGTGGCAATGGGGCAGTAGAATGGGTTGTTTTTACGTGTGGGAGGGAATCCATGACAGAGAAGCAAACAAGAGAGGAGAAGTTGTGAAAGAAGCAGACTTGAAGTTTATTTTCTCGTATTTAATTGCACATTAATTTGTTTGGTAAATTTGTGGTGTTTATCCAGTGGTGACTTTCTTTAGTAAGCTGTGATCGCCCTTAGAGGAGAGATCAAGATCTCTGTATTTTTTGTGATTTACGAGATATGAAGGATAATGAACTTGCATAAACGAACGATGAGAAATTTTGAATAATCTAGTTTACTCGGTTTGATTTTCAGATATGGCACAAGAGAAACAGAACAGGCACTGTATACACAAATATCTTCATGTGAATACTGAAGCATAGATTCTTTTTGTCAAGTTTTGGAGTGTGAGTTTCATGTGCTGATGGTACATGTGCTCCCTCATTCTTCCTTACAAAAATATTTCATTTAAAGAAGTTAGCTTGATTGCTAAAATTCTTAATCCGAGATAGAGGCCTGGCATTCTTAACCCGGTTGGCAACTTCATTGTTGCTTCTTTCTTTGCATTTACGGTTGCAGGGTTGTGATAATAATGCTGCCAGAGAATAGAGCAGCTAGTGGAGAAGTGGCTATAACAATCCCAAGTTGTGAAGCAGATCTAGAAGAGAATATAGCCAATGAACCCCGAAATGGTTCTCCCTCCAATGATCCTGCAGGCCTGAAAGAATCAAGTCCTCTTGTGCTTGCAAGATCAGATGAATACATTGATACCATTGGATCGCCTGCAAGTTCAGTGATGCCAAAACAATGTTCATTTGAGTCAGAAGATGATTATGGTGTAGAGGAGATTTACAAGAAGATTGAATTGAGAAAAGATTGGTATAAGGGACTAAGAGTTGGCGTACTGATAGAGTGGGTTGCAGTTTTAGGCGTTTTGAGTTGCTTTATTGTGAGTGTGAGTGTAACGGAACTGAGAAAGATTGTGATATGGAACTTGAAGTTTTGGAAGTGGTGTCTGCTTCTGAATCTTGTTTTCTGTGGCATTTTTATCGCAAACTGGTTCATGCACATTGTTGTTTTCCTGAATAAGAGAAACTTCATGTCAAGGATGAAGGATCTTCCTTTTGTTCACCGTTTGCAGAGGAGCGTTCAGGTGTTTATTTGGATAGGTCTTCTTCTTCTTGGCTGGGTTCTTCTGTTGATTCATGGAGTTAAACGGTCCAAAGAGGCACAGAAAATTATGAATGAAGTAACTTGGACTCTTATTTCTGCTCTTGTTGGGTCATTTTTGTGGCTGTTGAAGACTTTATCACTAGAAATTTTAGAATCTAAGTTCCGAGTTGACACTTTTTTTGGCAGAATTCAAGAATCACTCTTCTATGAGTATGTTCTCAAAACACTCTCAGGGCCTCCAGCAATGGGGGAGGCTCTGACAGGTACCTTAAGCCTCAGGTCTATCAAGAATGATAAAGGGACAAAGGATAAGGTAGTGATTGACATGGCAAAGATTCACAAGATGAGGAAACAGGAGATTAATGGTTGGACCATGAAGGTTTTGTTTCATCATTTCACAAGTTCTGGACCCTCCATTATTTCCAACCCAGTCGAGGAAAGTGATGATGAGAGAGATGAAGAAAGCAATAAAGAAATTTCCATTGAGAATGAAATTGAATCAATCGCTGCTGCTTATCGCATTTTCAGAAATGTTGCTAAGCCTGGTTGCAAGTGAGTGTGTGTCTATATATATATCATGATGCTGATCGTGGCATCTTTAAGTTATGTTCCCCTCTTTCTGGTCCCCCACTTCAACTTTTTCTCCTCACAACATAGGTACTTTGAAAAGGAAGATCTCCTAAGGTTCCTCACAAAGGAAGAGGCGGATCTTATTTTCCCTCTATTTAGTGGATTTGAGACTGGACGGGTTGACAAAAAGGCTCTGGGAGACTGGGTGGTAAGAAACTCTTTTTATGAAGAAAGTAGAATCATGAAGCACATAATTTTTGTTGATTGCACCGTTATCTGTCAGCTCCATGTAACTCGCAGTTGGTAGATGTGTGTCTCATTGATAACTCAATCTTTTGCTAAATTGCATCATAGAATTTGCAAATATGCAAAGAGGTTTGTTTTTTTTTTTTTGTTCGCTATTCATTGCTAATTTTTTACTTACAAATTTTGACAGGTGAAAGTTTATCGCGATTGGAAAGCGCTTACATTTACTTTAAATGACACCAGAAGAGCTATTACACAATTGAATAGAGTTGTGTCAGGGGTCTTGGTTGTTACAGGTTTTATTATTTGGCTGCTTTTGATGAAGATTACAACTCCAGAGACTATTGCCCTATTCTTCACTGCTGCTGCTTTTGCTTTTAGTAACACCTTCAAGACTGTCTTCGAATCTGCTGTATTTATATTTGGGGTTCATCCATTTGATGTCGGCGATTGTTGCGTTGTTGATGGCATTCCAGTAAGTTCTGATTAATGCCTTTTCGTTTGCTTTTAGTGCAAAGAGGTCTTCATTAATTTTGTTTTCATCCGGAACTCACCAGCTGGTGGTAGAAGAAATGGACATCCTAACAACAGTTTTTTTGAAACCTGATAAAGAAAAGGTTTACTACCCAAATTCAGTTTTGGCCTCAAAGCCCATTAGCAATTATTACAGAAGCCCTGATATGGGCGAGTCACTGGAGTTCTCAATCCCTTTTGCAACACCAGTGGAGAGAATTGCCATTCTGAAGGAAAGAATTAAGAAGTAAGTTGACAGTTGTTTTCCTCTTCCTTTATCTAATCTTCACTGAGTGTGCAATTTTGGAAATATATTTGGTGCAATATTCTCAATTTGATAGCATTATTCTTCGACATCTTTGTGTGCAAATGTTTTCTGAAAGGAACATTGCATCCTCTTAGCTGCAAGATAACTGAAGTTTATTTGCGCAAGTGTGGTAGATTTGCAGTCTTGTAGATGGACTTGCTTCATAGACGGATCATCGTCTGCCTGACATTGCTTAATTTTGCTTGTTGATTCTTTACTTATCGATGGAATGACTAATAGATGCTGCAGAAGTGATTTGTCTAACTGTTGGACTGTAAATCTCCAAATTTATGCTGATAATACGGGTTGTTCAAATACACGCTGCTAATACCGTAACCGCTCCTCTGTACATACATCAGATAGGCCTTTAATCTATCAAACTTGTCATTCTTCATGTTCCTTGTTCCATAGACAGAAATGCCTAGCTTTACCCCAGTTAGTACAGAATATGTCTAGCTCGAAAAAAGTAAGTTGATTAAACTCTGATAGAATATTTTGATACTGTCAACAAGAAAGGCAAATTTAAGAGCTCTGTTTAACATTTAAAGTAAAGCAGTATAAACCTCACTAAACAAATTCTCTGTTTAATAACAGCGTAGGCAATGCCGAGTGGTAGATGTACTTGAAAAGGCAAAATTTTCTTTATTCTAGGATAATTTAACTATCTCGGTTTTCCCCGTCAGACAAACGAGCAAGTCAAAAGCAGACCAATCAAACTGGTAAAAGAAGGAGAATTATGGAAAGTTTGAGGATCAATTTCCGACTGTATTGGATAAATGATTTTGGAGCTTGTGGGGCAATGTTTTCGTGGAGCCAAAGAAACCATCAATTCTTTCAAAATTGTCTAATATGTTAGCGTTCTGTTTGCACTTTGGGTCCACCCTATGACGCTCGTAATAGATGCAGTCCCTCAATGCTAGATGTGGCTCTAGAAAGCTTTAAGAAAATAAAATTGTATCTCATCCAACAATGCTTAAACTTATGTCAGCATTCTCTTTAGACTCTGGGTTTAATATAGTATGGCTCATAGCGCCTGTAATGGACGCAGTATCTCAATACTCAAAGCGTCTCTAAGAAAGTTGAAAGAAAGAAAGTTATACCTCAACCAACAGTTTTTAACTTTTTAGTGCAATGACAGACACTTAATCTTAACGTACGAACCAATTTATAACCTTGCATTTGGATTGACGACTTTCTCTTGCTTGTGCAGGTACTTACAGATGACCCCTCAACATTGGCATCCTAACTATAGTATTGTAATAAAAGAAACTGAAGATGAGAATAAGTTGAAGATGACTCTCCGTTGCAATCATACAATGAATTTCCAAGATCTTGAAGAGAAGAATATGCGGAGATCTCAACTGGTTATTGAGATGAAGAAAATTTATGAAGAGCTAAACGTGCAATGCTCAATGGCCAAACAAGAACCCTGATAATCTGCAAGTACATTCCTGTTCTTCTGTTTTTATCCTGCTTTGACACTAAGAAAGGTATAACATAAAAATGATTGCTTTGTTAACCTTCAATCTGCCACGGTACGTTTAGGTTTAGAATAGGCACTAGAACATATCTGGATCCTACCTCTTCTTTTTCTTTGAAGTGGAGTTGGACTTCCAAAACGCTATCTTCATTCAGTTGGGGTTTACTGTCTGGCAAAGAAGATTACTTGTCCCTACTTATTACCGTGGAATCAAGGAAATTATTCACCACAAATTCACCACAAAAAACTGCTTCTCATCCTGGAAACAAACTACAAAGGACATGCTCATGAGCTAAATGATCAAATCCATTGAAGTTTGCATCAATTGGTAATTAAGTCCCATGATGATTCCGTGTAGCCTGGATGCAGCTTAGTCTTACTTTATATTCATAAAACTATTATTTTTGCAGCTCAAATCTGTAAACAGATGGTAACTAATTACTTTATTAATATAATGTTATCTGATAATTAACAAGAGTGTTTGAATAAAATATTAGCACTACCCTCCAACCAAATGTTGAATAAAACATAGAAGCACAAAATTTTCTATTTTCAAACTTTTAGGATAAAGAAGCCTCAGTACTTTGCAAGTCTTGAAAAGGAGTCGAATGTATGTAAATTTACTCTTTATTCTCTTTCACAACCCCCCAACCAAATAACTCAAAGAAAAGATCCATCTCCTGCCTTTTCCCCTCCATCCTATTTCCTAACTCATCCCCACCCTGTTTTTTTTCTTTCAACCAATGACAATGTTGAGGGCTCCAAAATGTAAAATGAGGAAACAAAATTTTTGAAGTATATAGCAGACTACCCCTGCAACTTTGTAACTTATATGCCAACCACAATGATTAGTTACTAGTCCTTTAAGCAATAACAAAATACAAACATGTTTAAACAACTAAACTAGCTAATTAACTCTTATTGCTACTCGAAGATGGAGAAATAATGGGGTCTGATAATGGTGTTCCCTGTTCCAATACTCCTCTGCCAGAGAACTAAAAGTTGGCCTCAAGAAATGGATAATCAGTATAACCAATGACAGGGTCAGACGTGTAGAATGTTTCTCTGTGGTACTTGTTTAGAGGAGCATCAAGTTCAAATCTTCTCGGCAAATCAGGATTGGCCAGGAACCAACGACCATAAGCAACAAGATCTGCATGGTTATCTGCCATGGCTTTGATTCCATCCTGTCTGTCATAACCACCAGCAACAATGAAAGTACCCTTGAAAGCCTTTCTCATGGGCTGAAGGCTGTCCGGTGTTTCCTGTCTTTCTCCTGCTGTTTTCATTCTTGGCTCAACCATGTGACAGTAGAGGATCCCAAACTTGTTTAAGGATTCAGCCATGTAAAGTCCTAGGGCATTTGGATTTGAGTCTCCACATTCCATGTAGCTTGCAAAGGGAGATAGCCTTATTCCAACTTTATCTGCTCCTATCTCATTGGCCACAGCTTCAACTACTTCTAAAGCAAATCGACATCGGTTCTCTAGAGATCCACCATATTGATCTGTACGGTCATTCACTTGATCTTTCAGAAACTGGTCAATCAGGTAGCCATGAGCACCATGGATCTCAACTCCATCAAAACCTATAATGCAAAAAAAGACAAGGAAACAATGGAGCAAATATAAAAATAGGATTAAAAAAAAAATTAAGTACACTGAAGACTATGCCTAAAAACTTTTGCAGGTAGCTCAAATGCTTCAAAGGTTATGAAGCTGGGCCCAAAACTTGATGAGCCAAAAAAGACTAGATATAATCCACCAGCACTGAGCACTTATGACCACAAAATGGGATATCATTCACTGTAACTACATTCCAGAAAGTCAGAAGTCAGAGTTCATCAATGAAAATGGGCTCACTATAAGCATCAGTGAACAAATAAGCCATTTGCCACTCTGTTGTGATGGCTCTCAACTGAGGTCGTGCCACTATTCTGGTCTCTAGACATTATGCTTTGAAAGAGAAGATATAGTTAATACAAAAGCAAGGAAGACAAATAGGGAAGAGAGGTAAAATTAGTTGGAGGGAAATATATATGCTCAAAATTAACACAAAACACAGTTTTCAAATCAGCAAGTCTCATAACCACATTTATCCTACTCACCCTTTTATTTTCTTTCTCCTCACATTTTTCTCTACAAATAAATAAATAAATAACTTCAGTGCAGGATATTTGGAAACGTGACAACTGATTTTGCCAATTGGCATACATTAAGATTCTCCAGTTATATAACATCATTATATTCACTTGTTCTCTTTGCTGGCAGCATGCACCAATAGAGAAGAAACTATCTTTTTCTTACTTTCTTCCTTTTATATTTAGTTATTTTTATTTGTTTTCATCTGGAAGCATTGAACCAAGAATAAATGTTAAGAAGCTTGGCAAAACAATGTGAAGCCCTTTGATAATTTTCGAACCCCAAAACCTACATAATTAGCCAGTGCTTTTATTTCAGTTTCTAATTCTTGCACTTGTTTGGACTGCAACATCACTCAATAAACTCTAAATGAACTGATCCTACATAATTTAGCTTACTATTGCATTTCATTGTTCAAATTTATAAACAGATCTTACCTGCTTCAATAGCATTCCTTGCGGCAATTCTAAAATCATTGACAATTTGAGGAATTTCCTCCGTTCTGAGTCTCCTTGGAGGTGAGAACTGTGCAACATCAATGCCATTTGATCGAATTTGAGGGGCCAATGGCTTGTCTGTAGATGAGATTGGATCTTGCCCATTTGGCTGGAAACCTGTACAAACCAATTGCAGAGGCAAACTGAAGATCCAAACTAAGCATGTTGTTTATATGCTCATAAACAGCTAGGTCAATCACTGAGAGCAAGTATAATGACAATGGGAACAATATCCGATCCTTTGTCTACCACTTCATATGTCCATAAACTGGATTGCAGGTTCCACAATTCAAAGTACATTCACTAAGGCTAAATGAATTTCCCACTCTTTCTTGCCAGAAAAGGTAGTTCGAGAGCAGCATAAATCTTATTACATTTAGAAAATGAATATATTTCACACCAATAAGGCCCAAAGTTTGCATATTAAATTACAGCTAATTAGAAAAATGAGCCATATGCAACCTGATGCCCGTATACTTATGTTTACTTAATAACGCACCTCGGTTTGAAACCCGCCCAACATGCCAAATTTGACAGAAGAAGATACCACCTTTGGCATGAACAGCATCTACAATAGGTTTCCACGCCTCGACTTGCTCTTTGGTCCAAATACCAGGTGTATCAGGATAGCTTTAATAAGGGGGACAAATCCAAGACATTGAGATACGTAAGTTTAGGAATTTAAAGATTCCAAATAAATAAAGTAAACAATAAGTTATATCACACCCCTTTATTTTAAAGGGTAAATATAACTAGCCATCCAGATTATTAGTTGCCAGAAGTTACCCCTGAGCAGTGTCAGAAATCCCAGTTGCTTCAGTGATGAGAAGACCTCCTTTAGTTGTTCGCTGAGAGTAATACAAGATGGCATGAGGCTGAGGGACATGCTGGTAGGATCTGTTCCTTGTCAATGGCGCCAGGACAACCCTGAAAATACAATGTAAATGTTAAATTAATTTCAGGAGGCCTCGAACACTGATGCTGAAGGAAGCAGAACATAGAATTCCGCCTTCATGGCTTTTAGCAAACTTCGACAGTTTCTATTATTAGTTAAAACTACCTCGGGTCCATTATGAGAGCTTGATCAAACTTAAGCATACAACAAAATGCAACTAGATCGACTTTCCAAAAAAAAAAAAAAGGCATTCCAGAAAGATGAGTGAACAATTCAAATGGAAACATTAGCTGCCCAGATTGGCTGCCCAATTTGCAAGTGTAAGGCAGACCAGAAGAACCAGTTTTTTTATTGTTCCCAAGAATACTGGAAAAGAATAACTAGCAGCTTAACTACCTCAACTTAAATGGTTTCTAATTTAACCAAGTCAATTCTCCAAGATGTGAATGTTGGTAAAGAACAAGAAAGAGCTAAAATAGAGACAAGGACACAAGATCTGTCAACAACAGCATGTTGTAAGAAGTGGGAGTTTCTAAAAACAGCCCCCCATCCCCCACTAAATTAAAACTCGCTTTCTACAGTCCCACCAAAAATAAAAATAAAAAAAACTTCAAAAACACCAAACCTCACCAATTAACATGAAAAAAATCACACCAGAGAAAGTAAGAAAGTAGCAATCTTTACCATATACCTGTGAGAAAGGTTGAAACTTGCCAACTTGTAAGGGGTGAGAAGGGGAATGGGGAGAGATTGAGCAGACATTGTATTGTTGCAATTGAAGTAACTCTTCCTCTTGCTTCGTTTTGCAGTTCCACAAATGCAATTGCTACGACATATGGGGTATCTATTTAACCCCGCATCGACAACAAGGCTTATGATGGCGTAGACAATGAATCAAGTGGCGTAAGAGAGAGAGAATAGAATCCAATAGAAGTGGAGTGGAGAAATCGTGATGAAATTTTATTTCTATTTAAGTTAAGAGTTTCAAAATAACCACTTGCTTACGCAAAGGTATAAGTCAAACTTTCTCTTTCTAGAAAGACAAAAAAAACAAAAGTAGAATCTTATAATTTTGTCAAAAGAAAATAAATCACTTTATATAATAGATTGATCCGAAAATCTGTATTCACGAGAGAATAAATTTTATGGTACATGCAAATTGAACTCTACATTACTAGTCTTTGAATCCAAACATTAAATTCCAAGTTTTCTATTTTTTACATTCAATGGTCAAAATTAGAGAACACAAGAGTCTAAGAACACAAGTCAAAGTTAAAATTTTAAGAAGGTTAGGTGTAGAAAAGGAGAGTTGTAAGACGGTGAGACATGGTGCATTCAACACTTATTTGGGAATTAAAAGGGTGCATGTCGGCGTATTCTTTCACATAATTAACAAGGATTGACAATCGCAAGGTGAGGCCAGGCCGGCGCCGGGGGGGGGGGTGTGCCGGTCATGATTCCTTTATGTACTCCCACAACATAAAGACAAATAACAATAATTCAATTAGCCACCCCAAGAAGTAGCAATATCAACTATATCTACTTGCAAACTAAAACTAATCTCAAGAGAAATTATTTTAAATTATAAAATGATTATCACTAGTAACTTTAAGATTTGTTACAAAATTTGAATTCCTATCATGTTAAGAAAAAAAAAACATTTATTAACTTTTATATTTAATATTTATTATCTAATCAAAACAAAAAAATAACAGTTATTAGAATATATTGACACAATAAATCAAATATCAATTTAATACTTTTTAACATTTTTTCATTCTTTCCTTGTTAAATTGATGAATTTTAACTACAATGAATTACATCAATTTAGTTAATTTTTACTCTCTCATTAAAAGATTGAAATTTTAATATTAATCAAATTATCACTAACAATTTAATTTCAACATAAATTACAAGCCTATCCAAATCTTGTCTTCTTACACTTTTAGTATTCTTTAATAAAATATACAAACTAACAAAATGTATAAATAAATTCAGTAAAATATACATAAAAAGTAATAAAAAATATAAAATTATAAAATATTACTCTTGTTACTTTTTTTTTTCTTTTTTCAAGCTTTTTTGCACATTTTATTGAGATTACTAACATATTTTACTATTCTTTATATACATATAGTAATTTTTATCAAAAGAAAAAAATTTAACTTAAAAAAAAAAGAATTACCACCTTAGAATACACTTATTAAAATCTAGAGAAATATAAATATATAAAAAATTATCAAAAGATAATTTCATACATCTCTCAATACACGTTTTTTTTTTAATATAAGTCAATCATTTTATTATACTAACATTTCAATTACATAAAGTATAAAGTTAATATTTATTTTATTTTATCTAATTATATTTGTTCTCACGTATAATTATAACTCTTTAGTGTGATAAATTATATTTATTCTATCTTATTTATGAAATTTTATAAATTAATATCTATTTAAAAAATGAATCATTCTTCCATAATTCTTTATAATAATAAATCTTTTATCAATCATTTAATTATTCCCACATAATTCATGTTAAGTTTAATGCAAATACTTACAAGTGATTTTTTATTAGAATAATCTAAATATTTAATCAAAGTATAATAAGTTACATATAAGATATCTTGGTGATTTTAAGTTTAAAAATCATTGATATCTTACATTAATAATTATTTGACAATTTTTACAATCGAATTATGTAATGAACTTGTTTATTTAAATATTCTTATATTTTAATTTACGAGATTGATTATTTTCTTTGTAAGAGAAGAGAACATAATATATGATAGTCTCACAATTGTATTGATTTTTAATCTTAATAATATATCAATTAAAAATATTTAGTAATCATATTTTAATAAAATAGGTATTTATAATTATTATTTAATGTAATTACTTTTATATAATACATTTTTAATAAACTTTATTTTTAAAATTTATTAATAATTATATTGTTTACATAAATAATAATAATAAAAATAAATACGTTTATTAATAAAATGTATATATAAAATATCTAACATGTATTTAAATTATAATCAACTCGTTAGCTATAAAGGTACGTACTAACAGTTTAATGTTAACTTAAGGCTTCTCCGACCCTTAACGGAGATAATTTAATGAAATGATCCTTTTAACTCTATAATAAAACGATTTAATTTGAATTGGAAGCGGCCCTCCAAGCTTTGGTAAATATAATTAATTTTCAAGGAAAAGGGTCTGCCAATCCTTCGTGAAAATGAGTTGCATAACATTTGAGTCAAAAATTATTAGTGCTTGTGTCAAAAATCACTTGTTTATATGTCAAATTCAATAAAATGTGTCTCATTAAATATAAAAATTTAAAAAAATGTAGACATATATTCTTTAATTATTCTATTGTAAATATAAAAAGATACAATGTAGGATAAATTTCAAAATGCTTAAATATTATCTATATTATACCCTTTTCCCCGTAAACATACTAATGAATAGATGATAGTAAAATAAATAAATAAAATTTATTTCAATCATAATATTAAATTTTTTATAATAAATTAATACTTCTTAGTAATAAATTAGGTACAGTGTAGAATAATATGATAAATTTTTTACATTATATAAATATAAAATCATTTGACAATTTTTTATCTCAATTCAAATTATTTTTTATTTTCATTTAACTTTAAAAAGAACATCACTACATAATTATATTTATTAAAATATATTAAATCTACAAGAAAGTATTATATATATATATATATATTTACTTTCAATTTATTTATTTTTATTAAAAAATATAATTACTTTACATTATATATATATCTATCTAACTTTTCTCAATTTCAAATTTGTTAACTCAAAAAGTTTTAAACAAGTTAAATTGTTGGAGTTGTGATTTGTTTTTAATTTTTTAAGTGAACTAAAAAATTCATTAGATTTGAAACAAATATGATTTATTATATAAGGACGCTCAGTGGGTATAAATCTCACATATATTTTGTTAATATTAAAGTCTAAAATTTGGTTATCTAAATTCTTTTATTAGTGGAAACTAATTAAATATAATTGAAGTCATAAACAATTTAAATAAATTTCTTCAAACGAGTGCACCAGTCGAAAAATAAAAAATAAATAAAAAATAAATAACAGTGAAAGAGAACAACAGCAATTCTCGGGTAAAACCCTAATAATAAACCCCCCCCTCCCCGGGGGTCCCAAAAAATTAAAGGGCGGCCTCCCCCAGGTAGAATTTGGGTTCTGTTGAAGTTGAATCCTTCATTTCACTCCGGGAAGCAGAAATGGCACTTCTAATTCGATCTCTGAGAAGATCCCAAATTCCACATCTGCAGCAAAACCCCATTTCTCTCCTCCTCAACATCAACAACAACATGGGATCCAACTCTTTTTGTCTGTCTCAAACTCAACAAACCTCAGCAATCACTAGGAGTTACATGTCAGAAATGCGCAAGGCTGCCTTCCAAGACAACATCCTCAGGCTCCTTCGCAGGGAGATTCAATACGAGCTCGATCATCTTCCCCCTCAAGTATGTCTTCCTTTCTTCTTTGCTTTCAATCTCTCTGGTTTTGGAGATTTAGACCTCTAGAATTTTCACAATTTTGCTTCTTCCTTTTTTTTTTTTTTGGGAAAATGGGTATTCTGTTTTGTTTTGTTATGGGAATTTTGGCAGTGGAACTTTTGAAAGGTTTACTTGAAAACAGAAATCTGAGATAATGCTCAAATCACTCACAGTTCAAAAATTTAGTGCTTGAAGTTTCCAGGGACTTTGAACTTCAGTATAAGCAGGATTATTGAGTTTTGTAGCGAGGAAACTAGACAAATAATTTTAAGGCCATTAGTAAAAACATGCTGCCGGTTATAATGGCAATAGTAAAAACATGCTGAAATGCAAAATGCAACTGAAGTACCTTACATTTTTATGAAATACTAGAATTTCAAATGTTTTAACGGCTTTCCTTGTTCCCAATTCTGGGCTTGCATATGGTATTTTCTGGAAATTTGAGTTTTATTACGCAATGTATTATATATCTACATGAATGAGTTTAAAACATGGTAAATTAAGGTTGGATTCAATGACATTGGAAGGGAAAGTAACTGATGTGAGAAGACCACGTACATGGATAAATGTCTTTCATGAATTTTGTGGAGCCTCTACCATTTATCGTTTTGAAGGAGATGCCTCTGGTGAAATTATGCCCAAAAAAAAAAGAAAAGAAAAAAATGTGTGAATCAGAACTTTTGGACATAAAATACTACTGCCAGCATGGTTTGGTCGTAATTCTATAAGGTTAGTTGTGTTCGTTGAGCTATCTTTCTTTACCTGCTTCATTCTGTTCATTTGAAGCAGATTTCTAGGGAAGTACATTTTAAATTAAAAGAAAAATGAATATTAGAATGAGAATTACATGTTTTTTGTTTCTTTTGTTTACAAGAAAGCTTTTCCTATTATGATACCAGCTGAATGTTTTGAACATTTTGGTGTCACTTTGGTTGGGGACCAGAAAGGCCTTGTAGTCCACCATGCCTGATAGAATTAAGTGGCTCAGTTGTTTTCTACTTGGAGTTATTTTTGACATCAGTTATGATATTCCTTATTTTCTCACAACTTTTCCCTTTCTAGCTTGTATGAGTTTTCTTTTGCCATGTTTATCAAGCAAATATCTTGCTAGATGAGATTATAGGAGATGGTCTTGCTAAATTTATCCAGCAAATATTTTGTTAGATGATTGATCCTTAGATTTTAATTTATCTTTCATTTTTTTTTTCTTTTTTTCAACAAATTGCTTTCTGTTCAGTAACCAGAATACAAGATCTGTTTTTACTAGGACTTGTTGTTTGCAATTGATTTCAAGATGGTAGAATAAATTTAATTGCTCTTTTAGGATTCATTTTGTTTGGTGGCCTCAATTTACAGCCTACTACCCAGTTCAATTCATTCACAGTTGATGACCGGGCAGGGGAACAGTGGATAAGATTAAGAAGGAATTATGGAGGGAATGAAGAGATTAAGGTTGAAGCAACAATGTTTGATGGAGCCATTCCAGTTTCAAAGTCTGGTAGTGGCCGCGTAAAGGATGATATAATGCTTCACATTACCTTTATTGTTACTATCTCTAAGGATGATGAAGACGTGTTTGAGATCATCTGCTCAGCTTGGCCAGATGGCATAAAAATTAAAAAATTTTTTGTACGCAGCAGTTGCAAGACACGAGCTCAACCATATGTTGGTCCTGAATTCAAGTATGTTCAGTTCTCAATTTGCTTCAGAGTTTAGTTACACCTTTATTTTGTGTTGAGTCACTTAATAGCTTACCAGTTGAATGTCCATTTGTGGTTTCTGTGCTATACCTCTTGCCATGAAGTGTCATTTTAGTTTAAGGGAAAATTTGCTTCTTCTCCAATATTCTAGGGAGACAGGTTCTGATGAACTTTATGGGAAGAATTTAGGGGAGCTCGCATGTGCATGGTAGGCAATGCCATTCCCAAAAAAATGTCTGGGGAGGGAGGGAGGGAGGGAGGAGGAGGAGGAGAAAAAGAAGTGTCCATAACAAAAGAACAGCTTATGTAGAAGTGGCGAAATTAGCTGTACCTTTTTTGGCCTTTACATCCTCCATTTCGATGACAATGCAGTCCTCTTTGCATTTCTGATTAGTGAGTGTTAATTGGTTTTTCACAGGGACTTGGACGATAAGCTACAAGAGTCACTTTATGAATTTTTGGAGGCAAGGGGAATAGACGACGACCTGGCAGTTTTTTTGCACGAGTACATGATGAACAAGGACAGAACTGAGTTCATTAGGTGGATGAATACTGTCAAATGTTACATTGAGAGGAATTAAAGGCACTCTGGCTTTGCTAGAAGGATTTTTTATTTTGATTTTTAGCTCAAATGTATATTGTCTAATGGAACTATTTAACGCAGGATATTTCCAATTTCCATTTGTCTAGTCTCGATCAATATGTTATTTCTGTTGCGAGATAAATTTCTGAAGTGTTCAAAACTTTGTAAGCCTCTGGTTTATCAGTTACTTTGAGTTATGCCATTATAATGATTAACAATCCTTTGTGATGTGATTTTTGGTCCAAAGATGGACTAGTGCACTTTTCAGGCTGCACTTAGCTTTTCAACCATCTTTAATTCCGAGGATTTTAAGAAGCTAGAAGGATTTGCTATTTAAAAACTATGTTTTTATTTTGGGCTTGTTTCCTAAGTTGTGGGGACATACGACAGTATCTAGTTTTCTTTGTTGTTTTCTTGTTTTTTTTTTTTTTTATTTGTTTGGGGTGGGGCTCATAAATGTGGCATCTTCGTGCTACGTATTCGAGTCCAAGATGGCCATAATAAAATGTCTTTACTCAACTATCGCGGGTGTCCATCTTGCAAATATTAAAAATTATTCGTGTTTAGACCTACAGTGTTTTTACTTCAACAATTCGATATGCAGATTATCATGTTCAGTAAGAAATAAATATTTATTTATATTTTATTTAAATAAAAAAATTAAAATATAAGTATTTTTTCTGTTAGGCTTAGTTTCCTCCTCAAGCGGCCCAACATCATATGCTCTTCTTGTCCACCATGATGCATGCATATAAATCATGGTTATTAAATTAAATTCCATTAAATTCTTCATTCCCATTAGGGCTAAAGGGAAACATAAATCTTAAATCAACACTATGCTTTGAATCAATATCTACGTGGTAATACTTTCCTTGTTTTTGTTGGTGTCTAACAAAAAAAAACACACACACACACACATACATAGATACAAGGGGTAAATTGGAAAAACCAGAGTAAATTTTTTCTCGTTAATTGCAGTGCAATTACTCCAAGCCCAATGACATGGTGGGGTTCGGAATTAGGGTGCAATTAGCCTCAACAAAACACTTTTTAATGGTTGGATAACTCTTAACGACCCTTAATCTTTAATGGGGTGTAGAACAGGACCTTGACGGCTAAGTGTTGCATGGATGGGATCATAATTCAACTTTGTTTTCACGTATGAAGAGTGACATTAGACTCTCAAAATATTCTGCCATGGGCTGTCAATTTGATTATTTTACTCTGTTTCTAATTAACATTTAATCAATGCACTTAAATAGGTATATTAGATAGAATTACTAAAAGATTATGTTTAACAAATTATAAACCAAATTATTCAATATAAATAGCAAAGTAATATGCGCATTAATTTCTAATATTATTTATTTTCTTACTGATGAATTGTGTACTATGTTAATAATAAAAATTATTATCAGTTTCTTACTGATAAGCTATATAGCCTGTGCCATCTCTGCGATAACCTAACATTTGAAATAAAGCAAATAAAACTTTCTTACTGATATATTCATAAGTCGATACACCAAGAATTTGATATATTCATAAGCTAATATATACTAGCTAATACTTGCTAGTAAGCATGTTCAGAATTTTCAAGTTCCTTTATTTTTATTTTTTTTAAGAAAAAATTTTATATTTTGTTAAAATAAATAATTATTTTTTGTCAATTATAATATTATTATTTAAGTAGAAATCAAATTTTGTTTATTATTACGTCTTACACGTTAAGACCCATTACATATAATGTATATAAATATTAAATTTTATATATCTGTTATTAAATATTGGTCCAACTCCTTTTAACAGGCATAAATGATCAGTCTTTAACTTTCTAATTTTTTTTTTCTGTTCAATTATGACAATATTTGCTTTGAATTTCCAAACAATGTGAAAAAATTTCTCATCTACTTTTACACTATCTTGTTTCAATTCAGAGAAAGAGAAGAAAGTGTCCCTCTTACTTTTCACTTTCCTTTCGTTCATGCATTTTTCAATCCAAACAAAAACCGGAGATACCTCTTTTGGTACGTCAAGAATGTAAGAATCCCTTTGGAGGAGGACAAAAGGTCGACAAGCAAAATCACTCGAAGCGGTAAACATGATTGGTAAAATGGAAAATCTTTAATAATGTGTGTGATATTAAATTTCAAATTTATTAATGTAAAAATTATTTTAAATTTAATAATATTAAAATATGAATATATATTTTCATTATGATTTATGAATGTAATAATTAAAATATTTACAATATATATATATAAAATTTAAAAAAAGAAGAAGAAGAAGAAGAAGAAGAAAACAACAATTTAATCACCCGTACACGTTACCAATGGAATGAAAAGAGTACGAGAGGGCTAAGTAATGGTAGGGGCTATTGCGTGATGTTGAAGAGAGAGAGAGAGAGAGATAATAGGCTTATGAGAGAGGAAGAGCAGATGCATGCATTGCTCGCACAGCCTTATTATGATAACACAAGTTGTGTCGTAATCGAGAAAAAAAGAAAAGAAAAAAACAAAAAGGGTTCTGTCTGTGCGGTAACCACCACCACCACCAGACGCGGACAAACAGGCTTTTGTAATCAATGCAAAAGTTAGTTCCACGTTCTTACCTCTCGAGAAAATGCAGGAAAATTACACCAGTCCATGAATGAATGAATGCATGTGACTCCTACTCTTGACCCATCATTCCCACCCCCCCCCCCCGCCCCTCCCCTTTTTTTCCTTTCATTTTTCACCCTTTCAGCCGCTGTCAGATGCTGCCAGCTCTGAATGAATGAAAAGCCTTTCTGAGGCGGCCCCCCACCCCCTCCATGCCGTGCATTGAACGCGGACCCTCTAATGATCGTCGAACAGAAAAACAAAAAGAAAATAACGAAATCATCCATATTAATAATACAGATTAATAAGAAAATGGAAAAGATAGATAGATAGATCGAGGCAGGAGACTAGACGCATGCACATCGCGTAATTATATGGTTATTGATTATAGCAAATTGTTAGTCTTTGGGTACATAATTATGATTAATAATAAAAATTGTTAATATATATATATATATATATAATCGAGAATTATAATGAAATAATATAAACATTACATTCACTTTACTTTTGCATCAATAATCTGAGACTGACTTAAATAATAATTCTTTGTGTCAATAATACCCTTAATAAAAGAAAAATAATAATAATAATATTTGTGATGGTATGGTATGGGACCCATGCTTTTGCACGATTTTTGGGGGTTCCATGCCATGCAAGTCTCGGATTCTCGAGATTTATCGTTTGAGCCCTGTGGTTTCTTGTCGTCTTCATTCATGCAAGTCTTGCGGGGCGCCCCTCCCCCCTCTACAAGCTAGCCAGCCACCTTTTTCACATTCATGTATGTTCTTTTCTTTGTCTTTATCAGGGGTTTGTTGATTTTTAATGCATTGAAGTCACAAGCAAAGCAACAGATTATGGATTTTTTTTTTTTTTGACTTACGAGATGCTTTGGTCCCCATTACCACACATTATATATATATATATACTATGATAAATTTGTGTTTTTTCTTTTCTTTTCTTTTCTTTTCTTTTCTTTTGGAGCACAAGAGTTCGTGTCAATATAAATATTTCCACCGAGGATTTTAGTTCAAATTGAAATATTATTTATGATCACATAATTTTTTTGTACACGAAATAAAAGATTTTTTTTTTTTTTTGAAAATGATCAATAACCAAAAAAAAAAAAAAAAAAAGAGATTCAATGTGCTAAGAAGTTTCAAAATTTTTATCTAGAGAAAAAACTCCAGTGACCAACAACTAAGAATTTAAGTATTTATTTATTTTGAAAATTTTTATTCAAAAAGGAAATATAAAATATATAATAAAAAAATAATTTATGGTGTAACTTAAAATAAAATCAAATGGATCGTGTAATAAAAATTAAAATAAAAAAAGAGTGAGTGAGTGAGTGAGTTTATTTATTTATTTATTTATTTGTTTATTTGTAGAATAAGGCTGGTTTTTGAACGATATATTTTTAATCCCATTCTCACAAATCTTGGGCTGAAGTGGTGTAAGGTTGAGTAATTGAGCAAGTATAGTTTGATGTGATGTATGATCAACCCATGCAGATGCACTGTCCAATTATTTCGTTGCAATAGTAAGTGAGGGTGAAAAATCCGAAATGGATGGCATTCGTACGAAATTCCTTTGTTGGGTGGTAATGCTATGCTATGCTATGCTATGCTCTTTTAGCACCACCCCATCGTTCTTTCTTCTTTTTTTCTTTTTCATCTAAATAAATAAAAATAGATCATACTTCATTTGGGAAAACAATTCTTTTCTTTGCTATTAGAAGATTCATCAAATTATTGTAAAATTTCTTTTATCCTCGTTAATTTCATATTTTTTTCAATAAAAATTGTAGTTTTCCAATAACTAAAGTTTCTCCTAAAAGACAAACGTTTTGCTCTTTGAGAGAACGAAAAAAAATAAAGTTACGTAAAACTAGAATGCTCTTTTTATAAGTCGCAAATTCCTTTTTTTCCATGGTAGCATCGGTCTAGCTGCAAAGATTCATAAAAAAAAAAACAAAACACCAACATCAAAACCAACAAAAAAGACCAAAATAAAAAACAACTTCAACTCTAAACCTATCTGCTGTCATTAATATATTATATATATATATATATATATATATATTGAAGATCATAATCTTTTAATAATGATAATACTAATAATCTAAGGGGCAGTTGCTCCCAAAACGTAACAACTAGATATATTGAAATCTCAACACCCGACCCACCACCAAAATCAACGACCCATATTTCACGGTCCTAGAGACGGTCTATAAATACATTTGCTTCGTTCCTAGAAGAACTTGATTTCTACATTAAACCCTCTGCGATCCTCCATGCTCAATGCCCACTTGCAGCAGCTGAATTTCGTTGACCATCCATTAAATTCAAAGGAGCCACCCCATTCAAGATCATACGCATATATACTCATTGCAAAAACCCCGAGATCAAGAACAGTGAATCCTGATAGACCAAGTTTGCAACGTTAACCTGCGGTGCGAGAGTCGAGAAATGATTGGAACGCTAACAAGGTCAAGAACAGTGACAAGAACATTATGGTGCGGTGTTTAAGCTTGGTGGGTGTTGTGATATTAGCAGTTCTCGCTGCATCGATGGTGGTGCTGCCGTTGATTTTGCCGCCGTTGCCACCGCCCCCACTTGTGCTTCTGTTCTTTCCGCTGGGGATAATGGCAGCTCTGATGTTTTTGGCTCTCTATCCCTTAGAGGCTCTAGAAAATGCTGCCAATATTCATGGTACTGCTGCTGCATGAGCTACAGAAAAGGCTTTCGTGCCCCCCGTGACGATGATTTTGGGGTTACGTTTAAAGGGGTTGTTAGCTAGGTTTCGCTGGTTTGGATGAACCTGCATCGTCATGCATTGGATCTATGGTACATTCTCAGCGACATTTTCCCCACACTATGTTAGTATATGCAGTAGCATCTTCCGTGTTCTCGTCAATGGATAATGACTTCATTCGGGTGGTGCCCTTTTTATTTCATTTTTATTAGTAAATATTGAAAGTGGGTATGGTGAGGTGAGCCGATGGATATGAGATTACATTATCACGACATATTTTTTTCTTTTTTGATTCACAATCACAATTAACAAAAATGTCACAACGTGTGCGTCCATCCAACCATGTGCGTCCCTTTGCCTGCGTCAGTATAATAAAGCATTTTCTGATTTAGCAAGAGAAAGAACACATGACTGGGATAATGACTTGAATTTTTGTTCTGTTTTTGTAACTAAAGCTTAGATTCTTATTGGCATATGCATTATTTGTATATATTAATTTACGCCTTAGTAATTAATATATTGATTATTATTATTATTATTATTATGAATGTATTTTTATGTATATTATACGTCAATTAAAAATATTATTTATGTAACAATATAATTACTAATAAATTTTAAAAATAAAATTCATGAAGTAAATATATTTTTAAAAATAATTATAATAAAATCAAAATTATGAAATATTTATTACTCCAAAGTATTATTTCTAAACATTTCTAATTGATGAGCTATTAAAATTAGATATTAATAGAATTATGAGATTGGCGCATATTGTGTTTTTTTTTTTTTTAAATAATTAATTTCATAAATTGAAACATAAAGATGCTAAAACAAACATACAAGTACTTATTAATTGAATAAATTCACTGGATTAATTTACTTTGAGATTTTTCAAATGAAATATTATTTGTACATTTACATAATTTCTCATGTAATAGTCATGTATATAATCCTTGCACTTGAGATTACAAAAACATCTTATATATATAAATTGATATGCTTTTATTTCATCTGTTCTAATCAAGGATCGCTTGTATATATGAAGTTGAGCATATCACGAATATTTAAAAAAATGTATGGGAAAAGAATGGCCTATAAACGGTTTTGCACGAAACATCAGTGAGAACCGCGTAGACTGAAGTGGCCATGGGATTTCACAAATCTCGCCGGCAAAGCTTTAGAGAATTTAGAGAGATAGGACGCTAGACCTGCTCACAAGTTCTACAAATAAAGTACCAAACAATCTACACAATTATCACAATGATACGGTGAATCAAATCAGGCAAGCTGGAAGACTGAACTTTCCAGTTGTAGGCCCTTGAGATGGTTCAATATAAGCATATAATTAAGTTTGCTGTCGTCAAAAGCTGTGGTTGTTAAAGATTCCCCCTTCTATTTACCATAAATGACCATTTGCAGGGTGGCAATCTGTGCAATATACAACTTCATATGATGCAATAACTGTTATCTGTACATTTCCTCAATGCATCCTAGCCCTTAAGAAACGCACATTTTCCACCACCAAGAGTCCAGGTGGGTACTTTGTGCCAATCCTTCAAATATAGGAAAAATATGTACAAAAACTTGGGCACACTCATTTTTGGGACATTAGTAGGTGTCCAACGCCCTAAACAACTCTGAGCAGCAAAGTAACCAATTCATTAGAAGCATGCCTTTTGCATTATAAAAATTCGAGCTTTTAAGACACAACTCATTTCAGGACATTAGTAGGGGCCCAACGCCCTAACCAACTCTGAGCAGCAAAGTAACCAATTCATTCGAAGCAACCGTTTTCATTATAAAAAGTAGAGCTTTTAAGACATATATCTGGCCACTTTTTCAGAAGCATCTATCTCCATTGAAAGACATTGTTCTATGATCAACCAAATGAATCACATAAAATGCACTTGGCGTATACAACAAAGTGTGGCCAGAAGAAGACATAGACAGGTTTAAATGACGTTTGACGCCCATCAACAACAGCAAGAAAAGTAGATAGTTTCCTAACAAAGCATTGGAACAATGCATCAAGAAGTGGAATCAAAATTCCTAAATCTCAAAATCGTACCATGCCAACTAATAATGTTAGATGAACTGGAAGCAGCACATTTTCTTGGACATGTTAGAATTGAAATATGGGAACCTGATATAGTCTTCAACTTTAAGAATAAGCAACCCAACCTCCACCCAAAAACAAAAAAATAAAAAATAAAAAATTTAGTCAGTCAATAGTGTGATCTAGCTGTGAGGCTCTTTCATTTCCCTTCCACTAACATAATCTGCAAACTGAAATACTAATAGGCATCTCATCCTTCTGATACAATTAACCAGCCCTTGCTAGCATTTTCTTTTTTCTTCATTGAAAGAGCATATCATGTGCCAAACGGAAAGCAGAACACCATATAGTTCTATTTTTTTTTTAAATATCCCTTTTCCATTTGATCTATTTTATTTATTTGCTATATATGTTATTTTTACTTTATATAAAATATAAAAATATATAAAAATAGAAAAATAAGAAAAATAGAAAATATCAAAATTACTTTAATCAAATCAATCATTCAACAATGTGAATTTTCAGGCCAAGAAACTAAACAGCAACCAAGCAGCGTCATACATTTTGCAGCTTTCTTCAGGATGAAGGACGTACTTTGGAGATGCAGAATCTCAAAACAAAGAACAGTGAATGATCATGATTTTGACACGAGAACCACAAAGCAATGATACTGCTTGACATTGTATGTGCAAAGGAAGTTGAAATTTTCAAGGTTAAATCACGCTAGCATTACATGACTAGGCCACTCCAGTTTATGTGAAATAAACTGACTTGCTAGCAGTACATTTATATTAATAGGACAGACAGAAGCATGTAGTCACATAGAAAACTCTTAGGCAGAATATTGATCAATCAATCATTGAACTTACATTAAGAAGTTTATCACCCTATCTAAAATTAACATTTCTAGTGAGGTAAAAGGATGTTAAAACCAAAAAGGTTAATAGCCTACCTAAATATGGATGAAGTTTTTTTAGCATTGCCAATCGATATTGAGAACTTCAACATTTGTTTTTCTACTTTCCCATAGGGAAACAGGAAACTGCAGCTGTGTTTTTCTACTGGCATCATCAACCTCACCAGGTGAAGATCTTCAGAATCACATGACTAACTGGCAATCTTCACAAGAGAAACAATCTTATAAACTGAAAGATTGGTCATTAAGATTTATGGACATGCAACATAAAGGCCAAAGAAAGGTTAATCATTATACACCTGAAAATTCAAGTTGGCTTTGTTTTAGGTAATTTATGCTTTAATAGTAGAAGACATCAATCCGAGAGAAAACCATACGTATCTTTCGAGGAACCACAACATTTTCTTTTGAAGTATTCATCTTCTTAGCCAAAATTCTAATCCAGGACACTTATGCTTCATCCATATGCCAGTGAAAACTGAATTAAGGATCATGAACAAAGAATAATTTCTTATTCATTTATGCAGCATCGTTAATCAATGTATCACTTCTAATATTTGCTCGAGTTACCATCACCATCACGTTGTTTTGCCCACAACAACATGGGCATTTTGAATAAAATTTAGATCTCAGCACTCTTCCTAGTGCCAGAATATTAGGGAAACACCAATCTCCACGTGTTCCCTTTGAATATAACTTGGTACTTTTTCTACCTCACACAGATTAAGCAGTTTAAAATTCATTGCATATGTATACAGCATGTTACAAGCAAAGCGCATAGAAATAGAATGCAACGGACACATAAACGAACAAAAATTGGGGGCAGACCATTTCAAGTTTTTGGGCCATCAAAATGCAGGGTCCACACCATGTTGCATAGAAATCAATACCAAAAGGCATTGTCCTTTCTCCCCTTACTAGCTCTTGTATCTACTTGGCTGACAACTTTTCCCACCCATTAACCCAAAAAAAAAAAAAAAGCAGTAAGCTTACAAAATTGAGGACAATGATATATAAAGATGAAAACTTTACTAAACAGAATCCAATTTCTCAACAAAGAAATCAAAAAACAGCTAAACAAATCAACTGTTCATTAAAAGAAAGAAAAATAAAACTGCACAATGTACATAATGAAAGACAAATAAATAAAAATAACGAACAGTCATGTAATGGGTAAAATTAAGAAGTTGATAAGCAAATTTGGAGAGCATTGACACAACGTAGTCGTCTCTAACATACTTGCCACGAGGGGGCCTGCAAAGGAGTCTTCTTGGCTGGATCGAAACCGAAAAGGGCCTGCCTTTGGGGGTTTTAGTGGTGGAGAAAAGAGTGTTTTCTTCATGGGTTTCCAAAAAAGAGTGAGGAAAACAAAGGCAAGGTGGTGGCAGTAGCTGTGCTGAAGAATGTGCGGCGAAGATAGAACATTAGACCCATTATTTGCAGAGTTGTGCGGGCCTGCAATAGAGCCACCATTGCTCCGTGCGTGAGAGAGAGAGAGAGAGAGAGAGAGAGAGAGAGAGAGATGATTTTGCATTTTTGCGGTGTCTTCGGATGGCTTGCCTCTTAACATTTCACATACTATTTTCATGTTAAAAAAAATAATACTCTCAAAAAAATATATCATAATGTAAAACGAGAAACAAAAAATAATCAAAAATTAGAATATGTATTTTTGATAATTTAAATCAAATATGTTTATTCGAGTTAAGATTGGACTTTGTGACTTAAAAATATCATATTTTTAAAAATAAATAAATAAATACATAATAAACAAATTCTTCTTCTTCTTCTTCTTCTTCTTCTTCTTCTTCTTCTTCTTCTTCTTATTTTCTTTTAAGACAAAAAAAAATACTAATCAGATTCTTGGTATTCAAGAAGAGATTGTATTTTGTGAATTAGAGAATACGATAATTCGAAAAAACTAACAAAAGAATGAATAAAAATTATGTAAATTCTAAGAATTAATTTTATTATATATATATATATATATATATATATATTGGGTAGTTTTGAAAAGTTATTGGGGGTAATATAACATTAACAGGGCTTTTAACAACTCCGTTGGGTCATTTTTAAAGTAAACTTTTTGTTTTTACGTTCGCCAAGGGACACTGAACGCCGCCTCCACCGCAGCTGCGGCCGGTCACTGGGAAATGGCTAAACGTGTGTTACCCAGATTTGTGATGGGAATAGACCAACAGGAATTTAAATGATTATGGAGAATCAATCTCGAGTTAGGTCGTTAAGTTGGCGGGAAAATTTGCAGCGAAGGTAGAAAAATGAAACAAAAAAAAAAAGGAGGGAATTACAGGGTAGAACAGGGGAACAAAAGCTCTGATTGATTTTGGGAGACTTCACGATACATGCCTCTAAGCATTACACTTCATCCTATCCATATATACTGATCTGGGGTTTCTTATATTATCGATTCTAGAAGGTGACAGAAGGAATTGAAGAAACCATTGGAACAAAAAAAAAAGAAATGGATCTGCAATTGAATTTTGCTCTTTCTGCCCGCTCTCCACAGCCGTGACGCAAATTCCTCCTTCCTTGGTAATTCCAAGTGTTTCAGCTCCCTCTACTCATACCTCCTGCAACAGTATTTCAATCTTTCCTTGAATGTGTCACCGGGCCCCTCTCCCCCTCTCCGTACTTATTCTGCAACACTGTGAGTCCAAGGAACAGCAGGCCTGGTATGCATTCGGATTAACAGCTTCCCTTTTCCTTCTCTATTGTGTGATTAGAATCTATCTTAACTTTATCTGTTATGTGGAACCGTTTCGCGTTGGAACCGGTCAGTGTTTGTGTAAAGAATTCTCCTTTTTTCTCTGCAGCAAAACAAGCTTTTCCTGCAATCATTTGCAGTATTTTCTCTGATTTCTTCGTCGCTTATGGTTCAGTTTCTTGTTAAATCATGTGGGTGTTCCTTAGAATCTGCTGTTTCAGCCTCCAAGAAACTCCAGCTCCATGAAAAGAAGCTCCAAAATGGTTGAGTCTGTGCTTCAGTTTTTAAATCTCATGGTTTTCAAGAGACACTTCTGGCTAATTTGATTGCAAAGGTTCCCAAAGTAGTCAATTGCAGACTGGAAAGCAATCTCAAGCATAAATTTGATTTCTTGATTGAGAATGACTTTGTGGGTTACAGGACCTTATCTTCTCAAATACTCAAATTCTTAGATCTTTGGGTTCTCATATTAAACCGTCTATGGAATATTTGAATTGCTTTATTAATAGTAATGAGAAGATTGTTGTGGCAACTCATCTTTCTTCATGGTTGTTGACAAAAGATTTGAAGGCTCTGATGCAACCATATGTTGAATTTTTGTGAAAAGAGGGAATGCCTGTGAATAGTATCTCAAAGTTGATTGTCAGACAGCAGCAGTACCTCATAGAATGGTTAATGCAGTGAAAGCTGTTAAGAATTTGGGCCTTCAACGGGGGACTCCATTTGTAGATGCTGTTGGATGGATATTGGCAGTCACTGAGTCAAGATTGATGATGAAAATGGAAGTGTTTAAGAGAATGGGGTTGACTGAAGAGGATATTCTGTTGGCTGCAAAAATGTATTATAAATTACGTTAATGAATAGCCAAATCTACTGAAGTTATACTTAGAAAAAATGAGCCAGAAATGATAGCTCTTCAATGACGAAGGAAAAAGGTACAGCTGCAATAAAGAGAAAACTTTCACATTTTTAATTTCCTTTTGGCATACTTCTCTTCAATCAGAGAAGTTTTGGTGTTTGTTAGTACCAATTGGTGTTGCTGAAATTCTATTTTGATAGTGCTTAACTATTTTTGGAATCCCTTGCTGTGCTGAGAATTGTTTTGGGAGGAAATCCATTGCTCGTTGTGCTCATTACCCTTTTCATCCTTGGTTTTATCATATTTCATACATATGACAAAGACTGTTTTCTTTTTTCATTCAAATAGAAGCCCTTTGGCAATTGGCACTAGTTGTGCAGGAATGTTAGATATCTGGTAATTTTTCTGCTGACAAGAATACAGTTCTCATTGTAGTAGCTAATCCCATGCATAATGTATGTATATCTGGTAGTTGTTTGCAATGCTGTTCTTTCTCTGAATCATTTATTGTATGCAGCCTCCTTTTTCTAGGATTTGCACCTATGACATTTTGGTTACAGAGAAGCAACCTTTACTGTTGCATCAAGCTCACTCTCATTCTTTTATGCATACTATCTCTCTTCCACATTGTCATTATTTTTTCCGGTGGATGAAAAATTCTCTTTTGAAGTCATAGAGGATTAATTTGTACTTTAACCCCTTTAGTGTATGGCGTGGGATTGATTATGGAATAAGTGGCAAGATCCTGGAGTGAGATCCAATTCCAGAAGAAGGCTTGGTCCAAGACCCATCCTGCCTTACTCTCCCACAAAGGTAATTGCAAGTTGCTTCTTTAGTCACAGGGAAAGAGACGTTTGGAATTTCTTTTTGCTCCTCCTTTGGGTTAAATTCACTTGTATGTCTTGTGATTTGCGTGAAATCTTTGGGACATATGTCCGCCTGTAAGACTGTATGTCTAGGTCCTTTAATCTGAACATGTGCCGGTATCAAACTTTTGATTATTTTGAGCCTACTTGGACAAATAAATGTTTTCTTTTTCTTTACTTCAAGGTTCGGTTCGTCTGTTAGTTTGCAAACACATAAAAGGATTGGAAAATGAATAGATTGACAAGTGGAGGGTTTCTCAGACATATCTGGTTCTGTTTCTCTTGTTTTTGTAGAATGTACATGTTCAAGCCGTTAATTTTTCTCACGGCTTTGTACTAAAGAGTTTGTGCATCTCCTCTGCGCCATTCGGTTTTCTTTTCAAAGAACCGATCACAATTTATTGTCAATATTAGGTTCATTCTATTTTTGCTAGTTCGTTTCCTGATTTGGTGGTACTGAGAAAGAGGCAACTCCCCAGTAACTTGGATGGCAAATCTTCTTCATTTTGGTAGGGGAAGGAAAGACAGTCAAAGAAAGGAATCAATATTTGCTTGGGCACCAGAATCACTATTGAATCAGAGTCAGAGCCAGTGATGAATCTGTTGCATGCCGTGTGGATAGGATTCGAGTAAGTTGAAGGATGGCATTATCATCATAAAGATAATCCGTTTAGATCCATGGAGTTGTGAATGGTCAAGCCAATGATTTTCCAAGACTGGCTGGCTTAACAGGTTGCAAAACTCTTTTGGACTTTGATGCCTTTCACGGCCTGATTAGCGAATTGTTATTCCATATATACAATAATAGAACCGACAGGATCCCAACAGGTTGTCCCTGCCGCGGTGCCACAAGCCGGCTACATCTTTTCACCTAGTTTGCTGTTTTTTCTTTTCTTTTTCTTTTTGCCGTTGCTGTAATTTTGAAGGAGATAAAATTCAACCCTAAAACTGAGGTCAATCTTTAACCTCTCAAAGGAGTCTGGGGGCTTGAAATCCTTAGCGCATGCATAATTATCACTGAAAATAAATATGAGCTTTGACGGCACCTGAAAATACGCAGCCGGAAATACCCGAAGGTCTATTTGTCACTTTGCATAGCTTTTGCCACAACTACAGATAATACAAAACACGCATTGATCCGAGAGCGACTACAGTTACGCTTTTTGTCACGCCATCTCAAGCATTGACATAATATACCAAGAGCATAAATTTGATGAACCCCCTTTTCCTAATACTTCTCTACAGGTACTTTTTATTTCTGAACACTCTTTAAAGCAGGTTGTGTTCAGCAGTGAACAATGAGAATGAATTTGCATTTGAAAATACAAAAGGTCATTGATGAACATTGGAAGGATAAGTTAAGAAAATATCTTTGTTAGATATTCATCTATGAGGCGAATCTATACTTAAGGAGTGGCAAACACAATAGCTGAAAATACAATTTCCACCTCTTTTACTAACGTAAATGTCCATTAAAGAGTTATATTCATAACTATGAGCAGGAAAAATAAATAAATAAATAAATAAAAGGGTTCCATTCAATGGGTTAGAATTGCCTCCCTCTTGCCCCCAATTTTTTCCAAGGATAAAAAGGCATATGATCCTCCTTTACCTGTACAAGCTCCAAGTGAGTAGCTAACCAGAGAATCCTATGGTTAGAAATTAGAATCCTATGGTCACTCTCTGTGATTTGAGGAATAATCAAATATACACAAACTTTCCATTATTTTTTGCAAGGTGACTTTTTGTGACTCAAGCCCGTGACATCAGTGAATCCCAAGCACAACACCATCTGTTAGGCTAAAGAAAGAGAAAGTGGCAACTGAAAAAAGTGATTGCAAGATGTGAATGAGCAAGAAACATTTTTCTCTCAGGGATCAAGATCAGGAAATGGGTTCCACAGCAGAAGCGAAAACAAGAAGAGGTTGGGAATTACTATAGGAATCAAAGGGTGGACGTTGTTGCAAACTCTTTTCCTTCTCAGCCTCTTCCTAACGTACTCTAGTCTTTGCTCATCGCCCCACCGTGCTTCCTCTACGCCTTTTGCAAGAACCAATGGAGGAGGCTGCTGGTATGGGCACTTGGACCTCCAAGAAGTCTCTGGGAGGCATAATCTAGAGATCCTCTTCAGAGAGAAAGAGAAAGCCCACCTTAGACTGAGAGAAAGGTCTTTGCTGCAGAGAATAGGTGGGTAGTCCCAGTAAAGGTAGCACGGAATTTGGGTGGACACGAAGAACTGAGAGTAGAGAGGTGGACTTGTTGTGGGACTGGTTAGGAGGTGGGTTAGGACATTAAGCCTCTGGTCCCAGGTTGCGTCTTCCATACCGTTCCCAAGGACTTCCCAAGCCTAACGAGGATATAAGGTCGATTGATGACTGACGACAATATTCACACTTCGTTTGGATAAAAGAATCGTCAAGCCTGACGAGGTAGACAGTTACAGTGACAATATTGCAATTGTGTCTTGTATATTTATCATGATAATATTTTAATTGTTTATTGTATACTTATTATTGTTATATTTAATTGTAATTCGGATCTAATTACTAAGTATCAAGTGATATTTTCATAAATGTTATTGAATTGAATCGGCTCGTTTATAATAGACTAATTTAATCCACTAAAAGGAAGTTAGAAAAATTCAAACTCTCTTTATCACATACATAAGTTAAAAAAAATATTGAAAATGGGAGTATTTGTATTAATAAAACATTTTTTAAGGCGCCTTTGAAAGCAAGAGAAAAAAATAAATCTTTTAGTTAATCTCTTATGCTTTGAAATAAGATAATATATATTTTCCATTAATTTTCATAGCAAGAGAATTCCTTCTCGTGGGTAAGGTGTCATTAGGTGTTATCCAGGATAATAATATTATTTCAATTTGTGAAAAAGATTTAATTTAATTAGTTTATTGGTAATTTTTGGAGGTTGCCAAGAGTAATTATAATTATAATTTTTTATTTTAATATTGGTATTAGAATTTTCTTAAACTAACATGAAAAGGAATATGAAAATTGTTGTTTAAGTTTTCTTATATGCAATTTTTGTGCATATTTTGGATTGATATGTTTAGAAATTTGTTTCTTTCACACATATTGTTATCTTTCTATAAAATTTTGTATGTGATGAAATATTGAATTATGTAACATTGTAAAAATTTCATATTTTTTTAGTTGTGTATTCTTTAAGAAAAAAATGTTTCTCGCGTGTGTCATTTTGCAAAATTAACACTTAAAATGACAATTTCATATTACAAAATATACATATATAGAAATTATTCATTGTAAGTATTTCAACTATATATTATTTGTCAATTTTAGTTGCATTAATTAAAAGTAATTGAATTTTAAAATTTTAAATTAAATTTAAAATTTAAGAAAAAGATGAAAAATTAGCAAAATGACTTTTTATTTTTATGTGTTTTGATGATATTTTTTGAACTTATATTTTCATATGTTATTTTTGAAAACCATTGACTCCAATGAATTAAGGAGCTTAAATTATGACATGTTTTAAAATTTCAAGTTCAAATGATAGTGAGTGAAATGGAATATCTATTTAACTAATTTGGTGTAGGGAATATCACTAATATACATAATAATAATCATTGAGAAGATACATGGCAAACTTAATCGAAGTTATAAAAGGTAATTTCAACTTTATGTTTTAGCCATTAATTAAAAAGGGTTACATGTTGCTTACAAGCCAATAAGAATATGCATTTTAATATTATTTTTTTATTATTCTAAAAATGAATTATTTCTTTAAAAATTTAAAATAATTAGTAAAAATATCAAAAAAATATGAAATTTGCACCAAATTTTTCTACCTTTGTACTTTATGAGATCTAATATTATATTTCAATAATTAGCAAATTATAAAAGTGATATATATATTTTTTGATATTTGTAATTTCTAATATATTTTAAATTTTATTTAAGGAAGAATATGATTTGTATAATGTGAACTTCAATTAAAAGGACATTAGAAAGTGCCTTATAAGAATGAATTTTGAGTTCTGTGAATAATTGAGAAATTTGTGTAGCTAATGAAAATTTGTTTGCATTTTTAAAAATTACAAAATGAAAAATAACAAGGAGCTTATGGAATTTGTTAAACATATAAAATTTTTAATTAATCATCTTGAAACCTTAATGACTAAAAGGTTTAAAGAGAAGGCAAAAATTGATATTGTGCTTAAGTAGTTGATGGACTTTTAAAATGCTAAAGTATATTATGAGTTGGAACTTACTAAATGCATTATTTAAGTAGTATGATAACTTAAAGGATGCCTTTATGAAAGCATTTGAAAAATTTTTTTTATTATGACATATGTGTTTAATTATTATTTTTAATACTCAACATATATACTTTTTATATATGACAAACTAATTAAAGAGTGAGACTTATTGAGTTGGTAAGATTTTAGGAATCTTTATGTAAGAATTTAAATTAACATAAATTAAAATAATCTAGTATTAGTATGGAAGAAGATGATTGAGAACATTGTGAGTTTTTAATTCTTTGATTAATTTTAGATTATTGTTAATGTATTACAATATTAGTGCAAAAATGAATAGTTAAAATATTAGTATTAATTATTGATAAATGTCTAAAGGTTGTTGTAATCATAATTACAAAAAATATTGTTAATGAATTTAATAAAAAGAATAAGCTAAATGGTAAAAACTATGATATTTGGTATTATAAGGTTCAATATAAAGTATGAAGTAGTTATTAACCATGTTATGGTAAACATTAAGAGGGTTCCTCAACTCAATAAAGGTAAGACTAAAAGGTCTTTAAGGTTTGGAAAAGAAAGAACATTATGTTTTGCATAACTTTGCTTAAAAATATGGTGGATGATCTCATTCATGAGTTTGAGGAGCATGAGATAATCTAGGTAACGTGGTTGGCTTTGAAAAACAAGTTTGGGGTACTTTTACCACTAGGCTAAGAGAGCTGACAATTAATTTTGATGTTTATATGAAGAAGTCATATCATAACATGAGGTAACACCTGAAAGTGATGTCTAATATGATCAATAAGTTTAAAACAATTGGTCATACCCTCATAGATGAATAAGATGTTTATGTTGTCATTCGCTCCATTCTTTCAAATTAGGAGCATATGAAAATTAATACAATGCAGAATAAGACTATTAAGTCCTTTGAAGATACCTTATATAATTTAATTTTATAACAGGAATGCCTTGTGGCTACCAAATCTTCTAGTTAAGTGAATGTGGTTGAAGCTAAGATTAGTTCAAAGGTTGTTTTTGGTTTGAAATGTAAGTAGTATTATAAACATTATAAAAATGGAAAAGGAAATGAACAACCATAAAAGAAAAATAAGAATGATTGTCACAAAAGGCGTAATGGCAAGAAAAAGGATAATACCAAAATAATATGCTATAATTGTGGCAAACTAAGCCATTTTGCTTGTGAATACACTAAGCCAAAAGGGATATCCTTTACTTTTACTTATTATTTAACAAATGTTGTCAATATAGCATTGTTTACTAAATTTAATTTTTTTACAGATTGTAAACTTAAGAGCTATAATTATGTAGTTAAAAATAAAAAAGCATATGTGAAGTTCTATCAAATTGGAGCTAGTTTAAGATAGGTGTATGTTGAGAATGAAGCGAGGGTGACATTTGCAAGTTAGAAATGTGAGATGGTTAAACCTTACTATTTCGTAATGTTTTTTATGCACTTGAAATTTAATGAAATCTTATTTTTGTTCTTGCTCTTTTATATTTAGACTATAAGCTTATTTTCAAAGGATGTATTGTAAATATTTATGATGACACTTCTTATATTGGTTGTAGACATCTATCAAATAATTTGTTTGTATTTGATATTAACTATGGTGTATTTAATATCTATAATAGGTATTTTTTATTATTGCATCAATCAATGACAATATTGTAAATACAAATATCTAACATACTAGATAGGCCATGTTGGGCAAGAGTGAATGAATAAATTAGTTAAAAGAGACCTTTTAGGGTCACTTGCTAAAATTGAATAGCCTATATGTCAACATTGTCCAGTAAAAAAAACAATTAGAAAACTATTTAGCAAGATTGCTAAAGTCAAATTTCCATTATAATTAATTTATTTTGATATATGTGGTTCAATAAGTGCGAGGACAAGGTATGATGTCTCATATTTCATTACTTTTATAGGTGATTATACGTGTTATATTCATATTTATTTAATCTCTCATAAATCCGAAGCATTATAATGTTATAACAAAATTTAAGTATAATACATAATTAATTGGATAAAAGAATTAAATTCTTAAAAACTAATAAGGACATGATTATCTCTTCAAGGAATTATGTAATGAAAAAGGTATATTTAGATAACTAACTATTCTTAGGACTTTGCAACAAAATGAAATTATAAAGAGAAAAAATATAATACTATTAAAGATGATTTGGTTTATAATTGTACAGGTAAATCTCTTAATATATTATTAGGGTGATGCTTTATTGACAACAGTGTATATATTTAATCATGTATCTTTTAAATTTGTTACTTTCACATTATATGAATTATAGTTAGTATAAAAGTTTAGCTTAAGTAATTTACAATCAAAATGACCTTAAAATAATATTACATACTTTAAAAGGGATTCTAAAATTGTAAAAAGTGCACAAAACAATTTAAGTACATCTAAATTGAAGTGGAGACAATAGTAAAGAATGAGCATATAAAGCTTATGATTAATGAATGTTTGCTTTATAAAACTTGAGAATAAAAGTACCATGATCATACCATTCATATTATATAAAACCAAGATTCCAAAATAAGCATTTTCTTTACCAAACCATATTAATTAGAGAAAGATTAAAAAGAAAGGACTTAGATGACTTAAGTATAATAAATAAAGCTTGATTAGTTCACCACAGAAATCATCCAAATCACATTAAGACTAAAAGAATTATAGGTAAAAAAACCTAAACATAAGCAATAATGAACACACCTAATAAATTAGGTTAATTCTAGGGAGATTTATAATAGTAGATTAATCCACTCATATTCCTCTTATTAGAAACCTTAATTACAAAAACTTAAAAAACAAATGAATATAACACCATAAAGTAAATTAAGTAGTTTAGCATTAACCTAATTTAAGACAAATCATATTTCTTTCCTTCATATTGTAAAGTATAAGCCAAAAAGAAGAAAAAGCCAGAAAGAGGAACCAAGAAGCCTTATTAATAACAAAGTCATTATTTATAATGAACTTCATAGGGTTAGAAATCCATTTTAATTTATTTAAAAAAGTAATGACCTTGATTTATTTAAAAGAAAAAAGAGAGAAAGAGAGAAAAACCCATTTTAATTTTATGACTTTAAATTAGAAATTAAGAAATAATTGAAAACCTTAAATCCAGAATCGAATCAAATCAAAACAAAATAGAGAAATCAAATGACATATTATTACCTAAACCAGTTAAAGAAAAAGGATAAGGTGATGACAACTGTGGCATGATTGGTTAGCAATTGTGGTAAAATGATGACAATGCCAATGATTTGTTACGAAGGATTCAAAAAATTAAAAGGAAAGTAACAAGAGTGGAGTTTTTGGTCTTTTAAAAGTTAAACTTTGCTTCATACCTAAAATTTGTTACCTTTTAATATCATAATTTAAATGGTACAATTAAGCCTTAACAACATTTTCAATAAGCTTATAGTGATAGATGTTAGCTAAACTCTTAATTGTTGATCCCAAAAAAGTATCTAAAAAGAGGATAAATTGGATTGATAATTGATATATGCCTATAATATGTGTAACGTGATAAATAAAATGATTACAACAAATAAAAATTTAACATGGTATATAAATTAATTAATGTAATTACAAAAATGCTTATATTGACTAAAAACAATAAAACAAATTAATTAAATTTTGATTCACAAGACTAGCAACCAATTCATATAAAGAAAAATTATAAAATAATTAAAATGTGTTATGAAAAAAATTTACTGAGTGTGTTAGTTTAAACAATAAAAATCGTTAAGTGTAAGATATAATGATTTATAAAAGTTTAAAATTTTTGTTCCTATATCATTTCCTAAATACCATTATTTTGAGGGTTTCAAATTCATTATTAAGCTCCCAACAGAAGAATATAATTATAACTATAACATAATCATTAATTATAATCATATAAAAATGTATAACCTTATTACAATATATTTACATAAATATATTTTTCAAATTTTTAATTTCTTGATTTTACAATCTCAAGATGAATACAATTTTTTCTTTTAAGTTTCACTCCCTCATAATAATTTTTCTCTCTTCTATACTTTTAAATTTTGAACAAAAATAACTTAAGATAAGTTTCTTTCCTATGATACATGTAAATGCTGCATAAGATGGAATGATCAATAACCCATTTAAGAAATATAAATCATTGGAGAGACAACTTAAGTAATTGTTGGTGATGGATTTAAACTTTCAAATCGTGTTTCCAATAATAAAATTTTGAATTTGTTTTCTTATAGAGTTAAAAAGGAATGTTGTGAAATCAAAACAATTTCAGCTTTGATAACTTAACTTTCTTTCTTTGTTGAAATGTTATGTAACTAAAAAAAAAATCTAGGTCATAAGTTCATTAACAAAACACAAATTTTTTAAAATTGAAAAAAAATTTATTGATCTTACATACAATAATTTTTAATTTTAACTGATAAATCATTTTCTTATGAAATTTTTGAAAGAATGAATTTATGTTTTTTTTTTTATCATCTTGTATTTGTGTACCAAGTTATAAGTTACAAAAAAATTTTATTAGCATAAAAAATTTTTAAAAAGTAAGTGGCGTTGGTGCAAATTTAATTTTTAAATAAAATTTTATCAACACAAACTTAATTATTTAAAAATAGTTGCATTACATGGACTACAATATTTTATATATTCAATCCCTTAAGTCGAAAAACTAACACTTTATATACAAATAAAAATGATTAATTACGTAACTATTTAATTATATTACATATCAAAATTAAATGACCTATAATCTAACATTAGCGACACATTCGTCAAACTTCCAAATCAACTTTAAATAAGTTATTCACGAGGACCGCTCGTTAACTCCCCAGTCGTCATTTTTTGTTTTTTGTTTTTGATTTTTTTTTTTTGAAAGCACTATTAAAGTATGTGCGATGAATTGATAAAATCCAGACTCCAAAACCTAAAAACACTCGACCTTATTCCAGTCAGCCGCCTCTGTCTCTCTCTCTCCCCGCTCGTGGCACTGCCTCCGCTACTGTCACCGTCTCGTCCGTGCGCTCTGTTGGCGGTGGTGGATCTCCTCCTACTCTCTCTCGTAACTCAGCTCTCGTTATAGTTTCAGGCAACGGCATTTTTCTCTTGAAAATTATAATTTTTCCGTTGTAATTATTGGTTTTTATGTAAATTAGGATCGAGCAAAAATCAAATATTAGCCATTTTTTTAGCATGTTCTGGGCAAATATTTATGAATTGTTCCATATTAAGAGGATTCATTTTAATAAAAAGAGAAAAATTGGCATGATTAATGTGTTTTTCTTCCTTATTTTTGGATTTCTTTTAATTCTTTGTGTTTGGATAGTGAATTGGAAAAAATAGGAGAAACTTGAAATTTTTACATTTTGCATAGACAAGAAGGAATTTTGTAGCAGTTTAATTAAATTCACATTCGATTTTTGGCTGTTGGGTTTCTCTTCACCTTTCATATTAAAATTATGAGAAGTTAAAACAAAGGAGAAACCAACTGTTTAGCCACCAGGCCAGTCGGGTTCAGTTCCAAATTGTCACAGGCCAAGTTAAAACCAACAATTGAAGATTCTGGCACAGGGTCAAACAATTGAGAACCAACAGTTACTTGGTAGGATACAAAATTCTGATTGAAAACCCTTACTCTGGAATGCTTATCCATAACTGATTATTTGATGATTAGGTTTGGTTGACTTGGTAAAAAGGAAAGCATATTTCTAGAAATATATTGTCTTGATTTATTCTTCATAAAAGCTTCTACTCCTAGAAGGTAAGTGACACTTGCTAGATTTGATGTTAGGTATACAATTGTGGAATAGTTATCGTGGTTGTGACAGGGGTATCATGTGTTTTGTTTTTTCCCCTTTTCTAATTTTGTGCCTTAAAAATGGTTAGCCGTCCTTCTATTGTGTGAAGTTTTGGAAGGAAATTTTATTATTCATTGTGATGCTTATGTATATGAATTCAGGGAAAATGAGCAGTCGGGCAAGTAGAACAGTGTATGTTGGGAATCTTCCTGGTGATATTCGTGAGAGAGAAGTGGAGGATCTGTTTTTTAAGGTAATGCCATCTTTAGGGTGTTTGGAGTCAAATGTTTTTTCATTTGCAGTAACTTTCACACTATATTCCTTTTTTTTATCTTTTTCAGATTATGTGTTTGTTTTGAGCATGAGTATAATTCTAGGGAAGTGTGTTTGCCAAAAAATTTCACCTAATAACACAAAATTTTAAACATATTGCCCTGTTGTGTGCAGTGTGAAATCTTCAGAGCAGACTCATTACGTTGTGTGTTGGTCCTTTAAGTATAGACTAAGTGTTTGCTGTGATCAAGCTCAGTTAGCTTCTCGTGCATCAAGTTTTGTATTTTTACATTATAGGGTAGCTGAGTTTTTTCTTTTACCTCATTTTGAGGGAGGGAGCAAGGGAGGTAGAGAGCTTTTCCCACTTGAAGTTTCATCTTGTAAGTTGACATGTTAATTGAAGCCCAATGAGATATCGTAAAAGTCCAGCACTTACCTTAACGAGTTTTCTATGTTTGACTCATCATTGATATGATGCAGTCAGTTCAGATGCTCTTTTTGGAAAGTTGATGGAGGTTTACCTGTGGAAAGTGGGGTATAGCTGTCAAAAAGATGTGAAATGATGATAAGAGTAATAAGCAATTCATATCTTTGGAATGGGATGATAATTAATTCATTCTATTTGCAGTACGGACCAATAGCTCATATTGACCTGAAGATTCCACCAAGGCCTCCTGGTTATGCATTTGTTGAGGTCAGTTTGATAATGGTTGTTTTATCCTTTGTTTATTGCTACCATTCTTATTTAAACTTTATTTAATATCCTTGCAGTTTGAAGATGCTCGAGATGCTGAAGATGCAATTCGTGGTCGTGATGGCTATGATTTTGATGGACATCGACTGAGGGTCAGTTGTTTATGCAGTTGCGTTTCTCATATGTTGATCAAATGGTAACTGTGATTCTTTTTGATACTTACATATCCCAAGTATATAATTTAGGTTGAACTTGCACATGGTGGACGGGGACACTCATCGTCAGATCGTTATGGTAGCTTCACTGGTGGTCGCGGACGTGGTGGAGTGTCTAGGCGCTCTGAATATCGTGGTATGTATTGAATATGATGCATGTTTTGCCTTGCCGTATGACATTGACAATGACATATGAGATAGTATGAATATCATAGATCTTTAACTTGAATCATTTCTCACACAGTTTTGGTCACTGGGTTACCATCTTCTGCTTCTTGGCAAGATCTTAAGGTGGGCATTTTTCTCTTTTTGAAACCTATATCGGTTGTGCTTTTTGCCTCTTGCATTTGTACTGTAAATTGCGTCCACTATTCCTTAGCATTTTTGTTTTTTGGCACCAAATGTTTAATTTTAAGCACTCAGTACAGGATCACATGCGGAAAGGAGGGGATGTCTGTTTCTCCCAAGTTTTCCGTGATGGAAATGGTGAGTTGGCATTTGTGTCTGTTAACATTAGTAATGCCGTGTATGTTATGGCCATCTTGAGTTGGCTTTATGTTGGGGATTGGGATCTTTAGAACAACTAATGCTGCTTAACACTTAGTGGGCATGCATATATCTCTTCTGTGCCATACAGTAACATCAACAACTCTACACCCCCCCCCCC
>CM038602.1:5094669-5104892 GCA_021533255.1 Ceriops tagal
TAATTATTTTTATCCAAGGGATTATATAGTATATATTGAGTATCCACAATAAACTAGAAGGATGAGTTTGAAGTCTTTTAATAGATTTGAAATTGCACTTTATATTAAAAATCCTAATTTGTTTATATGAATGTAAAATATTTAAACTATTCCAATAAGTTAAGAGATCTGACTTTAAAACATTTATGAAAAAATAAATATAAATACAACGATTTTTAGTATGTTAATTATTTAAAAAGAGAACTAAAATATTGTATAATGACTTTTAATAATTTATTATTAATAAGAATATTTAGTTTAAAACATGTCTACCATATTATTAATACTTATTATAATGCATTTTTCAATATATAAAGATTTAATTTGTAAGAAACTTTTATTTATGTATTTGACTTTTAGAATTACAAAAAATTCATTATCTTTCCAATATTTTGAAAATGACAGAAGATTGTTAGAACATTTTCAAAATGAAAATTACATGTCTTTTAGTTTATTTGGTATTTATGGAAAAATATTCTTTGATGAAAAGAAAACTAAAATGGTTATGTCTATGGATACCGTGAAATATTTTTCTTAACTAAGTAACCATTAAATCACCATATATATGGTAGACCACCTTTGATCAAAAGGAAACACTATATAAAAAAACATTATTTTTTAGTAAAACAATTTTAGATAATATGTAATTTAAAGCAATTTCTTCACTTCTATTATAGCTCTATTTTTGGTTTAACATTACCAATATTCAATTAAGAATTGATTAGCTTAAAATATGTCCTTACATAGAAAATTATACTCCTATATTTTTCTTGAAGTTCCCGACTTCTCCTTAAGATCTACTAGTTTGTGATACGGAAAGGGGGGGTGAATCAGTATCACCACAATTTCTAATTCGCAAGTAAATGAACAACTTCAATCTCTTCTTAAAAGTGAACTCTTTCTCAGACTCGACTAAGGTAGATCTATTACTACCTACTAATCACAATAGTCCCCAAAGTCACCTTTCAGACACCTTGCCTAATCAATAATACGGATGTTCTTGTTTAAGTCTTCGTTAGGTTATGGGTTGGCTGATACTTTAGCTGCGTTCACAACTCAATTCAAAACACAGAACGTAAAGCAAATTAAGGACACACGAGATTTACGTGGTTCTATCAACGTGACGTACATCTACGGTGATAGGGACTCTCCTTCTACCGAGACTATCCACTATACTTGTGAATACAGGTTACAATAGATGTCTTTAATTCTCTGTTTCTTTCACTATTGCAATTATTAAGCAAGTACAATACAAAGAGTGTCACTTACTGTGTCTACCATTCTTCTAATTTGTCTTGCCTCTGTTGAATTGAAAGGCTGCTCCACTGCCGCTTAAAAGTTCACCGCAACGCTCTCTAACTTCTCTTGAAGAAGTCTGGAAATACGTTGAGTTCAATGCTTTGTTGAATTCCTTCTTTACGTTGTATCACACAATTCCTACTTTCACCGTCTTACGGTCTCACCCATCTCCTTGTCTCACGATCTCATTGTCTCACGGCTCACCTGTCCGTTTCTCTCTCTCTTGTTGTCCAGCCGAATTTCTCTCTCTTCTCGTCGAATTTCTCTCTCTTCACTGGATTTCACTTTTCCGTTCACCGTCGGGTTTCTCTCTCTTCTCACCAGTCTGCTTCGATTTGGTCGTCGGGTTTCTCTCTCTTCCCGATCTAGCCGTATAATGGTTTGGTTTTCACTCTCTCATCACCTTCCTCAGCCGCCTTTCGGCCGTCTTACATTCAACATTCAGCCCCCCCTTCGGCCGTCTCCTTCTCTCTCAACGTATTTGCCGTTTTTGCTCGATTTTTCGACCGTCGATGGCTGCATTTTCTTCTCCTTCCCATCGACGGCTGCTCAATTGTTTCGGCCGTCCACCTTTGTTCTTCGTTCAGCCCGATCGTCGACTGTCTCTCTCCTTCCCGTCGACGACTACCGTTTTCTCTCTCTCTTCCAAGTGTTTGATGGTTTCTCTCTCTAGGTTTTGCCCTACTGAATACACTGTTCAATTTCCGACAACACTGTTCAATTTTGACGAAACTGTTCACTACGACTACTCTTTTCTTTTGTAGGTGGTGTTCTTCTGTGTAAGGTTTGGTGTTCTCTTTGGTTGGTCAGTTGTCTAGGTTTCGCTGAATGCTCAATATTGTCGACTTCTCTTCTTTTTGCCTTGTATTCAATTGTGTTGGTCTTTCCCTATTTTTGTCTTCCAAGGTCTTTATATATCTCTTCCATGAAACCTTAATAGGGCTTACGTGGCAGATTTACGTTCTTGTCCTTACACGGCGAATTTACTTTCCTGCCCCTCCATGCGGATTTACGTTCTTGCCCTTCCATGTGGATTTACCTTCTTACTCTTCCATGTGGCTTTACTTTCTTGCACACTTAAACCTAGTTGACAACAATTACAACCCATACAAGGCTGTGGGAACAACAATCTCCCCTTTTGTAATTGTTGGCAACACTCATAACAAAAGCCACTATGCAGCAGTTTCAACTCCCCCTAAATATGCACTCCCCTTTTCTTAATAGCTCCCTCTACACTGTTGCTTCTCTCCCTCTTTGCCAACCAATTACAAATTTGAAAAACTTGCAAAGTAGAGATGGAGGATTCACCTGATTTTCAGGCTTGAGGAGGCATTCCCACAGACAAACTTATTCTGTGCTTTTCAAATAGCTCTGTGGACAGAGATTTAGTTAGATCTTGTGTAACCTCTTCAACAGATTTACGTTTAGCTTGTGAGAGTAAAGCAATAGCTCCTACAATTCTTCTTCTTGTTGTAACTCCTGATGATAGGTCACCTATGATCTGATTTTCTTGATGAACACTGGTCCACGTTTTCTTTGGCTTTCTTTCTTGCACAGTCTTAGTTGCAAGAGGATCTCTTTCTTCATCAATCACATACAAATTTCCAACTGTTCTCTTCCCAGCTGCAACAGTATTGTCTTCTTTACTCTTTACCTGGCAACCTGTTTTTGTGAATATTACCTTATGGTCTTCATTGCATAGTTTGTTGATAAATGCTAGATTATATCTGAGTCCTTCAACATGCAGAACATCTTTCAGCTTTCCTCTTCCAATGTTTACTGACCCCTGACCACTGATGTTGAGTGAATCATCATTGCCAAACTTGACTCTGCCTTCTCTTGACTTGTTTAGCTTTGACAATTTACTCTTGTCTCCCGTCATGTGTGAAGTGCATCCACTGTCAAGGATCCACTGCTTATCCTTGTAGTCAGCTTTGAGTGCAATTTCAGCTATATTAGCCACCTCCCTTTTAGCTTTATATTCCTTCTTTTGAACTGGTTGGAAGATAGCTTTCTCTTTTTTTCTCAGCTTTGACTACACCGCTTGTTTTCACTGTGCCATTGAGTGCCTTCTCTTGTTCAAGGAGTAGTGTCATACATCTCTTGGCATTATGGCCATCCTACTCGCACCTTTCACACTGTTTCAAGTCTGCCAATATAACAAACTTATTCTTTGAAACTACTAGTTTGGGCTTCCACTAACACTCTTTGTCAGTGTGTCCTTGCTTTTTACAGCATGTACAAGAACTCACGACAGGTGTTCTCCTCTGAATTTTGTATTGTCTCCCCCTGTATGCAGCATCGTATCTTCTCAAGTTGGAGACATATACTGGCCTTTTCCACCAGCAGTTAATTGCCTTATGACCCCAAACTCCACAATAAAGGCAATGACCTTGAAACTGCCTCTTCTTGGGTCTAATCACAACTTGTCTACTTCTGTTCATCACTTGCTATGTAGACAAGGAGATGGGGAGACAATGAGACGGTGAAAGCAGGAGTTATGTGAAACAACGTATAGAAGGAATTCGGTGAAGCATTGAAAGAACTCAACGTATTTCCAGACTTCTTTAAAAGAGGTTAGAGAGCGTTGCGGTGAACTTCTAAGCGGCAGTGGAGCAGCCTTTCAATTCAACAGAGGCAAGACAAGCTAGAAGAAGGGTAGACACAGTAAGTGACACTCTTTGTATTGTACTTGCTTAGTAATTGCAATATTGAAAGGAGCAGAGAATTAAAGACATCCATTGTAACTTGTATTCACAAGTATAGTGGATAGTCTCGGTACAGGGAGAGTACCTACCACCGTGGATGTACGTCACGTTAACGGAACCACGTAAATCTCGTGTGTCCTTAATTTGCTTTACGTTTTGTGTTTTGAATTGAGTTGTGAACGTAGCTAAAGTATCAGCCAACCCATAACTTAACGAAGACCTAAACAAGAACATCTGTATTGTCTATTAGGCAAGGTGTATGAAAGGTGACTTTGGGGACTATTGTGATTAGTAGGTAGCAATAGATCTACCTTAGTCAAGTCTGAGAAAGAGTTCACTTTTAAGAAGAGGTTGAAGTTGTTCACTTACCTGCGAATTGCGAATTGTGGTGGTACTGATTCAGCCCCCTCTCAATATCACAAACTAGTAAATCCTAGGGAGAAGTCGGGAACTTCAATTGGTATTATAGCACAGATTCACCAGTTTGAAGCTTAATAGCTTGGTGTACTAGTTTGAAGGGATCTAGAAGTTTGACTTGTTCAGCATACTGGGAAATGGAAGCCGGTACCAGCACTAGCACCACTTACAGCAAGAAGGTTCCAATCTTCAATGGAACCAACTACCATATGTGGAGAGCAAGAATGGAAGTGGTATTTGCAACCATGGGCATGAACGTTGTGAAATGTGTACAGGAGGGTTTTGTGGCTCCGGAAGAAGATAAAGACCCAACCTCATAGGAGTTAAGGCAGTTTGAGATAAATGGGAAGGCCTCAAATGTCATCATTTCAGCATTGACAGATGCTGAATATACTAAAGTTATGGACTGCAAATCTGCCAAGGAGATATGGGACAGATTGCAGATAGTCTATAAAGGTGATGGCAGAATGAAGGAGGCTAAGCTTTAAGTGTTCAAGGAGAGATATGAATCTCTCAGAATGCAGAAGAATGAGACAATTCAAGAGTTCTTCACCAGGGTTATTGACGCTGTAAACGACCTTAAAAGTCATGGGAAGAACAAGAAGGACTCATCTATTATGAAGAAAATTCTGAGAATTCTGCCTGAGAGGTTTGCCTCAAAGGTATCAAAAAGATCTCAATTCTATGTCTCTACATGATCTCCAGTGCAATCTCATTGCATATGAGATGAGGATAAAGTCAAATGAAAGCTCTGCAACAACAAAGGTATCAAAGGAGGCAGCTTTCAAAGCTATGAAACACTTGAAGATAAAAGAAGAGGAAAAATCATCCAGTGAGGATGATGATGATGAGGAAGAAAGTGAAGGTGAAGTATTGGATTACTTCACAAAGAAATTTAAAAAGGGGTCTAAGAAGGGAAAAGGACAGTTGTCCTTGAGATGCTATCGTTGTGGGAAGATTGGACACTTTGCTTCTAAGTGCAAAGTGAAGCTTGATGATGAATATGAGGATGATGATGATGAGTCAAATTCAAGATGGAGAAGATCATCATTCAAATCAAAGAAGTCCAGTAAAAGGACTGCCAACCCACAGAGGAAGAAGAGAGACTCATTCAAGAGTTATGTGAGTCAGACAAAAGAAGCTGATAAGGAGGAAGATGAAGACTCATTAGATGAGCATGTCTTTATGGCATCAGCACAAGATGGTAGCTCAACCTCTAAAGAGGAAGAGGAGGTTGATGAAGAAGAGCCAGATGTTGAAGCTGAGCTGGAAGCAGCTTTAAAGGAGATAGTCAGAAGGGGCAGAACCATAAAAAGGTTGGAGGCCCATATAAAACAAGTTGAAACTAAGTCTGAGGAAGCTGAAAGTCAAAAGGATGAAATAAGGGCTAAGCATATTGACTTGAAGAGAAGATTTGAAGAACAAATCAAGATATGTGAAGACCCTACAATGGAGCTTGGTTCAAGGGCTTCAAAAATTGAAGGAATGGAGAAAGAGTTGCTGAGACTTTAGCAACAACTCTAAAGTAGTGAAGAGAACTTGCAGAAGCTTGAAATAATAGGAGAAACAATTGCTGCAAAAGGGAAGAAGAATGAAGAGAAAGTGCAGCAATCTGAGGCTGCATTGGCTAAAGGTAATAAGAATGTGCCATAGAAGTTGAAAGAGAAGGTTGTGACTCAGGAGAAGATAGCGGAGAATAAAGAAGATCTAAAGAACCAACCTAGTGTGGCAAACAAAAATAGAGAAAAGAAAGTCAGCCAGCAGAGGGATACGGCTGAACAGAAGAAGGAGAAGAAGGTGACTGAAATGAAAGTCACACAAGCAAAGAAGCCAGCTACTTTGCCTACACAGCAAGTGATGAACAGAAGAAGACAAGCTGTGATCAGACCTAAGAAGAGGCAGTTTCAAGGTAATTGCATTTATTGTGGAGTTTGGGGTCATAAGGCGAGTAACTGTTGGTGGAGAAGGCCAGTATATGTCTCCAACTTGAGAAGATACGATGCTGCATACAGGGGGAGACAATACAAAATTCAAAGGAGAACACCTGTCATGAGTTCTTGCACATACTGTAAAAGGTAAAGGCACACTAACAAGGATTGTTGGTGGAGGCCCAAACTAATGATTTCAAAGAACAAGTTTGCTATATTGGCAAACTTGGAGTAGTGTGAAAGGTGCGGGCAGGATGGCCATAATGCCAAGAGATGCATGACACTTCTCCTTGAGCAAGAGAAGGCACTCAATGGAACAGTGAAAACAAGCGATGCAGTCAAAGCTGAGAAAAAGGAGAAAGCTATCTTCTAGCCAGTTCAAAAGAAGGAACATAGAGCAAAAAGGGAGGTGACTAATATAGTTGAAATTGCACTAAAGGATGATTGCAAGCAGTGGATCCTTAATAGTGAATGCACTTTGCACATGACAGGAGACAAGAGTAAATTATCAAAGCTAAACAAATCAAGAGAAGGCAAAGTTAAGTTTGGCAATGATGATTCACTCAACATCAATGGTCAAGGGTCAGTAAACATTGAAAGAGGAAAGCTGAAAGATGTTCTGCATGTTGAAGGACTCATATATAATTTAGCATCTGTCAGCAAACTATGCAATGAAGACCATAAGGTAATATTCACAAAAACAGGTTGCCAGGTAAAGAATAAAGAAGGCAATACTGTTACAACTGGGAAAAGAACAGCTGAAAATTTGTATGTGATTGATGAAGAAAGAGATCCTATTGCAACTAAAACTGTGCAAGAAAGAAAGCCAAAGAAAACGTGGACCAGTACTCATCAAGAAAATCAAATCATAGGTGACCCATCAGCAGGAGTTACAACAAGAAGAAGAATTGTGGGAGCTGCTGCTTTACTCTCACAAGTTGAACTTAAATCTATTAAAGAGGCTACACAAGATCTAACTAAATCTCTGTCCACTGAGCTGTTTAAAAAGCACAGATTGAGTCTATCAGTGCAAATGTCTCCTCAAGCCTGAAGTTTAGGTGATTCCTCCATCTCTACTTTGCGAGTTTTTCAAATTTGTAATTGGTTGGCAAAGGGGGAGAGAAACAATAGTGTAGGGGGAGCTGTTAAGAAAGGGGAAGTGCATATTTAGGAGGAGTTGAAATTGCTGCATAGTGGCTTTTGTTATGAGTGTTGCCAACAATTACAAAGGGGGAGATTGTTGTTCCCACAGCCTTGTATGGGTTGTAATTGTTGTCAACTAGGTTTAAGTGTGTAAGAAAGAAAAGCCATATGGAAGGGCAAAACAGTGAATTCACCGCGTAAGGGTAAGAACGTAAATCCACCGCGTAAGCCCTTTTAGGGTTTCACGGAAGAGAATATATAGAGACCTTGGAAGACAAAACTAGGGTGAGGCCAAAAAAATTGAATACACGGCAAAACACCAAACCCTACACAAAAGAACACCACCTGCAAAAGAAAAGAGTAACCATCGTAGCTGTCGAGAAACAGTGCAGTCGTTGGAAATTGAATAGTATCGTCGAAAAATTGAACAGTGTCGTTGGAAAAGAAGAAAAGAGAGAAAACGAATTCGTCGGACAAAGGAGAGAGACGGTCGACGGCCCGGCTGAATGACGAACAAAGGTGGACGGCCGAAAAAGGAGATAGAGTGGTTGGCAAAGAGAATAGGGTAGACGGCCGAAACAATTGAGGGAAAGACGACCGAAAAAGTGAAAAAAATTGAGCAAAACGAGTTGACGGTGGAAGGAGAAGAAACCCGACAAGGAGAAGGGAAACTCGACGGCCAAATCGGAGTAGACTGGCGAAAGGAGAGAAACCCGTTCGGAATGGCACACCACTGGCACACCAGCAATCTGCGAGGAGGCAACACGATAGAGAGAGAAATAGATGATCGGAAAAACAGAGAAACGGGCCGACAGGAGAGAAAACCGGTTATGGCTAGACGGGGCTGGACGGCAGAACGAAGAAAAGCAGACCAGTGGAAGAAGAAACCAGACGGCCATAGAAGAGAGAGATACCGACGACAACAAAGAACAACCGTCGAGAGAGAGAAAAAGGAGACGGTCGGAACAGAGGAGTTGATATGGCCAAAATTAGATCCAATTGGACGGTGAGATAGATCCGGCTGGATAGTGAGAGAAATCTAACGGCAAGAGAGAGAAACCACCGGCAGAATCGAAGACGAATAAAGAGAGAGAAATCCGTTGGGAAGAGAGAGAAATCCAGCGGTAAGAGAGAGAAATCCAGCGAGAAGAGAGAAAAATCTGGCTGGACAACAAGAGAGAGAGAAACGGACAGGCAAGCCGTAAAACAGTAAAGCCGTGAGAGAAGGAGACGGGGAGACAATGAGATGCTGAAAGCAAGAGTTGTCTGAAACAACGTAGAGAAGGAATTCGGCGAAGCATTGAAAGGACTCAACGTATTTTCAAACTTCTTCAAGAGAGGTTAGAGAGCGTTGCAGTGAACTTCTAAGGGGCAGTGGAGCAGCCTTTCAATTCAATAGAGGCAAGACAAGCTAGAAGAAGGGTAGACACAGTAAGTGACACTCTTTGTATTGTATTTGCTTAGTAATTGCAATAGTGAAAGGAGCAGAGAATTAAAGACATCCATTGTAACTTGTATTCACAAGTATAGTGGATAGTCTCGGTAAAGGGAAAGTACTTACCACCGTAGATGTACATCACGTTGACGGAACCACTTAAATTTCGTGTGTCCTTAATTTGCTTTACATTCTGTGTTTTGAATTAAGTTGTGAATGCAGCAAAAGTACCAGCCAACCCATAACCTAACGAAGACCTAAACAAGAATATCTGTATTGTTTATTAGGCAAGGTGTCTGAAAGGTGACTTTGGGGACTATTGTGATTAGTAGGTAGCAATAGATCTACCTTAGTCGAGTCTGAGAAAGAGTTTGCTTTTAAAAAGAGGTTGAAGTTGTTCACTTACCTGCGAATTCCAAATTGTGATGATACTAATTCACCCCCCCTCTCAGTATCACAAACTAGTAGATCCTATGGAGAAATCGGGAACTTTAGTAGCACTTTTAATAAATCTCATAATTTTTTTAAAAGAATTGAAATGTTCCAAATTCTTCCTCAGGGATTATTGTTACAATTTGGTTTTGTTTTACAAAAAGTTCACTTTTGATAGATAATCTCGAACTTTTAAGCATTAACTATTTATATTGATTGTTGAAATTATAAGGAATGGTCTGCAACAAATTAGTTTTGATATTAAAGATAAAAGGAAAATCCACTTTATTAATTAAGTTAATTTTTGAAACCAATATGTTGCTTAATAATATTAAATCCACTTGTTGCAAAGCACAAAATTGAGCTAATGTACTATAATTCCAATAATAGCTTAACTTGGAATCAATTAAGAGAAAACTATAGTTGACATTTATTTTTATTTTGAGCTAACACAATCAATTTTTTATATATAGATATGTTATATATGTAACCTTATGAAATTTGTTAGCATTTAATAATAGTATCTTAGATTTGTAACAAAAAATTTTATGACACTTGTTTTGTCACTTTTAAAGGGAGTGTAAGATTTGTGAAAATAGATAAAATTTCTAGTACATTTACTCTTTGTTCTTTTGTGATTAAAAGAATAATTTATGTAACATAATGTCACTTATAAAACTAGATACTAGTAAATGTTTTTTTTTTGCGTATAATAGGAATTTATTATTTATAGAGATAATTTCATAGCTATAACACTAATTTTATGGATTTGATGACTTTGGGACACAACTTTTAATTTGTTCAATTTAAGTGACTAACTTC
>CM038602.1:5104992-5182074 GCA_021533255.1 Ceriops tagal
TACCATTTTAAATTTGGCATTGTCTTTGACTTAAGGTCATTTGCAAAGGAAGCATTGCTAGGATTACATCTCTGGGTTTATCTAAGTAACACACTACCATTCCCCCCAGTTTCCAATAGAGCTTTTTTGCAATCCATCATTCTAGCTCCTGTTTCTTCTGATAGTTGTTTAACAAGTGCAGCAATGACTATTACCGTTAGTGGCTTCTGAACAATTTTTGTAGCTTTTGCCTTAATAGGCTCTTCATCAGCTAGTGTTGCTGTTGGTTTTGCAGTAGTTTGGGCTACTACCTCAATAGCTTCCTTAATCCTTGAATAAATCAGTTCCCAACACTTTGTAAATGCAGCAAACACATCTCAAAAGCACTAATAACATTAAATCAACAAGGAAAAATATATAAGATGTTGACAACAAATTTATTATTCCCACAGCCTTGTATGGGTTGTAATTGTTGTCAACTAGGTTTAAGTGTGCAAGAAAGTAAAGCCACATGTAAGGTTAAGAAGGTAAATCCACATGGAAGGGCAAGAACGTAAATCTGTATGGAGAGGCAAGAAAGTAAATCCGTCGCGTAAAGGGCAAGAACGTAAATCTACCACGTAAGCCCTATTAGGGTTTCATGGAAGAGATATATAAAGACATTTGAAGACAAAAATAGGGTAAAGGCCAATATAATTGAATACACGGCAAAATACAAGAGAAAAGGCCAACACAATTGAATACACGGCAAAACACAAGAGAAAAGGCCAACACAATTGAATACACGGCAAAACACAAGAGGAAAGGCCAACACAATTGAATACACGATAAAATACCAAACCCTACACAGAACAACACCATCTGCAAAAGAAAAGAGTAGTCGTAGTAAACAGTATTATCAGAAATTAAACAGTGTCGTTGGAAATTGAACAGCCATCGACGGCAAGGAGAGAGAAACTGCAGCCATCGACGACCGAAAAATTGAGCAAAACGGCGGCAAAGGTGGACGGCCGAAAAGGGAGACAGAGTGGTCAGCAAAGAGAATAGGGTAGACGGCCGAAACAATTGAGGGAAAGATGGCTGAAAAAGAGAAAAAAAATTGAACAAAACGAGTTGATGGCAGAAGGAGAAGAAACCCGACAAGGAGGAGGGAAACTCAACAGCTAAATTGGAGCAGACCGGCAAAAAGAGAGAAACCCGTGAGGAACGGCACACCAGCGATCTGCGAGGAGACAACACGGTAGAGAAAGAAACAGACAGTCAGAAAAACAGAGAAACGGGTCGACGGGAGAGAAAACCGGTTATGGCTAGACGGGGCTGAACGGTAGGACGAAGAAAAGCAGACCGGCGGAAGAAGAAACCAGACGGCCATAGAAGAGAGATACCGACAGCAACAAAGAACAACCGTCGAGAGAGAGAGAAAGAGGAGATGACCGGAACAGAGGAGTCGATACGGCCAAAATCAGATCCAACTGGACGGTGAGATAGATCTGGCTGGACAGTGAGAGAGATCCGGCTGAACGAAGAGAGAGAAACCACTGGCAGAATCGAAGACGAACGAAGGGAGAGAAATTCAGTGAAGAGAGAGAAATTCGGCGGAAGAGAGAGAAATTCGAAGAGAAGAGAGAGAAATTTGGCTAGACAGCAAGAGAGAGAGAAACGGACAGGCGAGCCGTAAAATAGTAAAGCTGTGAGACAAGGAGATGGGGAGACAGTGAGACGGTGAAAGTAGGAGTTGTGTGAAACAACGTAGAGAAGGAATTTGGCGAAACATTGAAAGAACTCAACGTATTTCCAGACTTCTTTAAGAGAGGTTAGAGAGTGTTGCGGTGAATTTCTAAGTCACAGTGAAGCAACCTTTCAATTCAACAGAGGAAAAACAAGCTAGAAGAAGGGTAGACACAGTAGGTGACACTCCTTGTATTGTACTTACTTAGTAATTGCAATAGTGAAAAGAGCAGAGAATTAAAGACATCCATTGTAACCTGAATTCTCAAGTATAGTGGATAGTCTTGGTAAAGGGAGAGTCCCTACCACCATGGATGTACGTTATATTGACAGAACCACATAAATCTCGTGTGTCCTTAATTTGCTTTGCATTCTGTGTTTTGAATTGAGTTGTGAACGCAGCTAAAGTATCAGCCAACCCATAACCTAACGAAGACCTAAACAAGAACATTTGTATTGTATTATGCAAGGTGTCTAAAAGGTGACTTTGGGGACTATTGTGATTAGTAGGTAGCAATAGATCTACCTTAGTCGAGTTTGAGAAAGAGTTCGCTTTTAAGAAGAGGTTGAAGTTGTTCACTTACTTGCGAATTGCGATTTGTGGTGATACTAATTCACCCTCCTTCTCAATATCCAAACTAATAGATCCTAGGGAGAAGTCAGGAACTTCAATTGGTATCAGAGCACAGGTTCACCAGTTTGAAGCTTAACAGCTTGGTGTACTAGTTTGAAGGGATCTAGAGGTTTGACTTGCTCAGCATATTGAGAAATGGAAGCCGGTACCAGCACTAGCACCACTTACAGCAAGAAGGTTCCAATCTTCAATGGAACCAACTACCATATGTAGAGAGCAAGAATGCAAGTGGTATTTGCAACCATGGGCATGAATGTGGTGAAATGCGTACAAGAGGGTTTTATGTCTCCAGAAGAAAGTAAAGACCCAACCCCAAAGGAGTTAAAGCAGTTTGAGATAAATGGGAAGACCTCAAATGTCATCATTTCAGCATTGACAGATGCTGAGTATGCTAAAGTTATGGATTGCAAATCTGCCAAGGAGATATGGGACAGATTGTAGAAAATCTATGAAGGTGATGGCAGAATGAAGGAGGCTAAGCTTCAAGTGTTCAAGGAGAGATATGAATCTTTCAGAATACAGAAGAATGAGATAGTCCAAGAGTTCTTCACCAGGGTTATTGACGCTGTAAACGACCTGAGAAGTCATGGGAAGAACAAGAAGGACTCATCGATTGTGAAGAAAATTTTGAGAATTCTACCTAAGAGGTTTGCCTCAAAGGTGGCAGCCATAGAGGAGAGTAGAGATCTCAACTCTATGTCTTTGCATGATCTCCAGTGCAATCTCATTGCATATGAGATAAGGATAAAGTCAACAGAGAGCTCCTCAACATTGAAGGTATTAAAGGAGGCAGCTTTCAAAGTTATGAAACACTTGAAGATAAAAGAAGAGGAAGAATCATCCACAGATGATGATGGTGATGAGGAAGAAAGTGAAGGTAAAGTGTTGGCTTACTTCACAAGGAAATTCAAGAAGGGGTCTAAGAAGGGAAAAGGATAATTGTCCTTAAAATGGTATCGTTGTGGGCAGACTGGACACTTTGCTTCTTAATTCAAGGTGAAACTTGATGATGAAGATGAGGATGGTGATGAGGAAGAGGAGGTTGATGAAAAAGAGCCAGATCTTGAAGCTGAGTTGGAAGCAGCTTCAAAGGAGATAATCAGAAGGGGTAGAACCATAAAACAGTTGGAGGCTCACATAAAACAAGTTGAAGCTAAGTCTGAAAAAGCTTAAAGTCAAAAGGATGAAATAAGGGCTAAGCGTATTGACTTAAAGAGAAGATTTGAAGAACAAATCAAGATATGTGAAGACCTCATAATGGAGCTTGGTTCAAGGGCTTCAAAAATTGAAGGAATGAAGAACGAGTTGCTGAGACTTCAGCAACAACTCAAAAGTAGTGAAGAGAACTTGCAGAAGCTTGAAATGATAGGAGAAACAAGTTCTGCAAAAGGAAAGAAGAATGAAGAGAAAATGCAGCAATCTGAGGCTGCATTGGCTAAAGGTAATAAGAATGTGCCACAGAAGTTGAAAGAGAAGGTTATGACTTAGGAGAAGATAACAGAGAATAAAGAAGATCTGAAGAAGCAACCTAGTGTGGCAAACAAAAATGGAGAAAAGAAAGTCAGCCAGCAGAGGGCTACAGCTGAACAAAAGAAGGAGAAAAAGATAACTGAAATGAAAGTCACACAAGCAAAGAAGCCAGCTACTTTGCCTACACAGCAAGTGATGAACAGAAGAAGACAAGCTATGATTAGACCCAAGAAGAGGCAGTTTCAAGGTCATTGCCTTTATTGTGGAGTTTGGGGTCATAAGGCAATTAACTGCTGGTGGAGAAGGTCAATATATGTCTCCAACTTGAGAAGATCCGATGTTGTATACAAGGGGAGACAGTACAAAATTCAGAAGAAAACACCTGTCGTGAGTTCTTGCACATACTGTAAAAGGCGAGGACACACTGACGAGGATTGTTGGTTGAAGCCCAAACCAGTAGTTTCAAAGAACAAGTTTGCTATATTGGCAGACTTGGAACAGTGTGAAAGGTGCGGGCAGAATGGTCATAATGCCAAGAGATGCATGATACTTCTCCCTGAGCAAGAGAAGGCACTCAATGGTACAGTAAAAACAAGCGGTGCAATCAAAACTGAGAAAAAGGAGAAAGCTATCTTCCAGCCAGTTCAAAAGAAGGAATATAAAGCTAAAAGAGAGGTGGCTAATATAGCTGAAATTGCACTCAAAACTGACTACAAGGATAAGCAGTGGATCCTTGACAGTGGATGCACTTCACACATAACAGGAGACAAGAGTAAATTGTCAAAGCTAAACAAGTTAAGAGAAGGCAGAGTCAAGTTTGGCAATAATGATTCACTCAACATCAATGGTCAGGGGTTAGTACACATTGGAAAAGGAAAGCTGAAAGATGTTCTGCATGTTGAAGGACTCAGATATAATCTAGCATCTGTCAGCAAACTATGCAATAAAGACTATAAGGTAATATTCACAAAAACAGGTTGCCAAGTAAAGAGTAAAGAAGGCAATACTATTGCAACTAGGAAGAGAACAGTTGGAAATTTGTATGTGATTGATAAAGAAAGAGATCCTCTTGCAACTAAAACTGTGCAAGAAAGAAAGCCAAAGAAAACATGGACCAGTGCTCATCAAGAAAATCAGATCACAGGTGACCCATCAGCAGGAGTTACAATAAGAAGAAGAATTGTGGGAGCTACTGCTTTACTCTCACAAGTTGAACCTAAATCTGTTGAAGAGGCTACACAAGATCTAACTAAATCTCTGTCCACAGAGCTGTTTGAAAAGCATAGAATGAGTCTGTCTATGCGAATGCCTCCTCAAGCCTGAAAATCAGGTAAGGGGGAGTGCATATTTAGGGGGAGTTGAAACTGCTGCATAGTGGCTTTTGTTATGAGTGTTGCCAACAATTACAAAGGGGGAGATTGTTGTTCCCATAGCCATGTATGGGTTGTAATTGTTGTCAACTAGGTTTAAGTGTGCAAGAAAGTAAAGTCACATGTAAGGGTAAGAAGGTAAATCCACATGGAAAGGCAAGAACGTAAATCCGCATGGAGGGGCAAGAAAGTAAATCTGCCGCATAAAGGCAAGAACGTAAATCTGCCGCGTAAGCCCTATTAGGGTTTCATGGAAGAGATATATAAAGACCTTGGAAGACTAAAATAGGGTAAAGGCCAATACAATTGAATACACGGCAAAACACCAAACCCTACATAGAACAACACCATCTACAAAAGAAAAGAGTAGTCGTAGTGAATGGTATTGTCGGAAATTGAACAATATTGTCGGAAATTGAATAGCCGTCAACGGCAAGGAGAGAGAAACCGCAGCCATCGACGACCGAAAAATTGAGCAAAACGGTGGCAAAGGTGGACAACTGAAAAGGGAGACAAAGTGGTCGACAAAGAGAATAAGGCAGACGGCCGAAACAATTGAGGGAAAACAGCCGAAAATGAGAAAACAAATTGAGCAAAATGAGTTGACGGCGGAAGGAGAAGAAACCCGAAAAGGAGAAGGGAAACTCAATGGCCAAATTAGAGCAGACCGGCGGAAGGAGAGAAACCTGTAAGGAACAGCACACCACCGACACACCAGCGATCTGCAAGGAGACAACACGGTAGAGAGAGAAATAAACGGTCAGAAAAACAGAGAAACAGGTCGACAGGAGAGAAAACCGGTTACGGCTAAACGGCGCTGGACGGCAAGACGAAGAAAAGCAGACCGGCGGAAGAAGAAACCAAACGGCCATAAAAGAGAGAGATACCGACGGCAACAAAGAACAACCGTCGAGAGAGAGAGAAAGAGGAGACAGCCGGAACAGAGGAGTCGATACGACCAAAATCAGATCCAACTGGACGGTAAGATAGATCCGGTTGGACAATGAGAGAGATCCAACTGAACGAAGAGAGAGAAACCACCGGTAGAATCAGCGGGAAGAGAGAAAAATCCGGCGAGAAGAGAGAAATTCAGCTGGACAACAAGAGAGAGAGAAATGGACAAGCAAGCCGTAAACAGTAAAGCCATGAGACAAGAAGACGGGGAAACAGTGAGACGGTGAAAGCAGGAGTTGTGTGAAACAACGTAGAGAAGGAATTTGATGAAGCATTGAAAGAACTCAACATATTTCCAGACTTCTTCAAGAGAGGTTAGAGAGCACTGCGGTGAATTTCTAAGCGGCAGTGGAGCAGCCTTTCAATTCAACAGAGGTAAGACAAGCTAGAAGAAGGGTAGACATAGTAAGTGACACTCTTTGTATTATACTTACTTAGTAATTGCAATAGTAAAAGGAGTAAAGAATTAAAGACATCCATTGTAACCTGAATTCTCAAGTATAGTGGATAGTCTCGGTAGAGGGAGAGTCCCTACCACCGTGGATGTACGTCACGTTGACGGAACCACGTAAATCTCGTGTGTCCTTAATTTGCTTTATATTCTATGTTTTGAATTAAGTTGTGAACACAGCTAAAGTATCAGCCAACCTATAACCTAACGAAGACCTAAACAAGAACATCCGTATTATCCATTAGGCAAGGTGTCTGAAAGGTGACTTTAGGGACTATTGTGATTAGTAGGTAGCAATAGATCTACCTTAGTCGAGTCTGAGAAAGAGTTCGCTTTTAAGAAGAGGTTGAAGTTGTTCACTTACCTGCGAATTGCGATTTGTGGTGATACTCAACGTATTCAAAATTCAACATTAGTCATTAAAAATAGACTCAACAATTACCCTTTTCATTTGTTGGTAATACATTAAATCTAAAAATCAGCAATTAAGCACACGCAGCAGTGTCAGCAAAAAGAACAGGTCCCTCTAAAACATACATCTCCCTTTTTATATATGGGCATGATACCAATTGAAAACAACTTAATTTTTTAACTCTCCCTTTTTTCTACTTCTTCCCCTTGATAATTTCTCCCCTTTGGATTTATCAAGCTACTCCCCCTTTTGATCAATATATATTCTCTTTGGATTTATGCAAAATATCTCTTCCTTTGACAACAAATCCAAAGAACAATAGAAGAGGAAAGGGGAGAGGGTGTTAAAGTCATACCTCAACTTCTAGGGGTTGGATGAATACATAAGGTCAGCCTTAACTTCTGTAACATCTCTTTTGACAGAGGTCTAGTGAATATATATGCAACTTGTTTCGTGGTAGGCACATACTCTAACTTTACTTCATTTTTCTCCACTTTTTCTTTAATGAAGTGGTACTTGATTTCCATATGTTTAGATCTGAAGTGTTGGACAAGATTCTTTGATAAATTGATAGCACTTTGGTTGTCACAACCAATCAGTAATGGTAATTGCACATCCACCTTCAAATCTTCAAGTTGTTGTTTCATCCATAGCATTTGAGTACAAGTTTAAGTAGCAACCACATATTCAACTTATGTGGTGCTTAGAGTCACTAAATTTTGCTTCTTGCTGTGCTATGAAACACACCTATTGCCCAAATAAAATGCACCACCTAATGTCAACCTTCTGTCATCGCAATTTCTAACCCAATCAATATCTGTATACCCATATAAATTAAGTTGTTTACTTCTATCATAAAAAAACCCATAACATGTTATGCTTTTAACATATCTTATGATTCTTTTAGCAATCACAAAGAGAGATTCCTTAGGCTCACTTTAAAATCTAACACAAAGTGTTACAACAAAAATAAGATTAGGCCTTGATGCTATCAAATACAGTGAATTTCTAATCAACTTTCTATATTCCTTCTGATCAACCATTTTGCCTTCTTATCTTTACTTAACTTTGTTCCAACAACAATATGAGTGCTTACTTCATTAGAGTTCTCCATTTCAAACCTTTTTAATAGCTCACAAGCATATTTTTTTTTAGGAGGAAAATTCCAACCTTACTTTGCAAAACTTGTAACCCTAAGAAGAATTTCATTTCATCTAGCATAGACATCTCAAACTTCTTCTTCATTTGATTAGCAAAAGCAGTGCAAAAGGTCTCTTTTTCAACAATAAAAATTATGTCATCAACATAAACCACAACAATTAATTGGCCTTCTTTATCTTCCTTTATGTACAAGTTGCTATCCACATTCCCTTTTATGAACTTCATATCTTTGAGGCATGTATCTAACTTGGAGTACCATGCTCTTGGAGCTTGCTTTAAGCTATATAAAGTCTTTTTTGATTTACACACACTTGAACTAGCATAATTAAGTATAAAACCATTAGGGTGTTTAATAAATACCCTTTTTTCAAACTTTCCATTTAGAAATGCTGATTTTACATCCATCTGATAAACTTTGTAATTTTTTTAAGTAACAATGGCCATGAATATTCTGATTGCTTTAAGTCTAAGTACAGGAGCAAAGGTCTCTTCAAAATCAACACCTTTTACTTGTAAGTCACCTTTGCAAACAAGTCTTGCCTTATTTCTTATAACCTTACCATTTTCATTGAGCTTATTTTTGAACACCTACTTGGTTTCAATGATGTTTTTCCCTTTAAGTCTTGGAACTAAACACTAAGTGTTGTTCTTTTTATTAAGCCCATTTTTTATGGCTAATGTTGGATTTGTTGTCAACACCATCTCACATAGTTATATGTGTTGATTTAATGTTATGAATGCTGTTAAGATGTAGTAAGGTCATTTGGAGAAACCGGTGATGACAAGTCAATCCTAGTGTTGAGGAGTCAATATTGACTGTGACCCTAAATTTTAAAGGTCAAGATTAACCATTGATTGTTGACCATTGACCCTAAATTTTAGGACTCAAATATAGCCGTTAATTGTAAGGCAACATGTGGGAATTAACGATGACTGTTGATGATCGTGTAGCCCTAATCTCAAGGCTCTATAAATACCTCTATACGTCTTGCAAGAAGGGTTAGCACTGCAAAATTTTGAAAGAGTCGGCCAAATGAGAGAGAACGGCAAACCTAAAGGCAAGGAGAGGCAGCAAGGCAACCGGCCAAGGAGAGTGCAATAGCCATCAAGGAGAGGTAACAAGGTAGCTGACTAAAGAGAGAAAGGAAAAAGGCAAGACAACCAGTCAAGGAGAAGCAACAAGGTGCAGCTAGCTAAAGAGGAAAGAAAGAGAGCAAGGTAACCAGCCACCTGCACCAGTAAACACCACCAAGGCAACCACTCGCATCAGCAAAAACCACCAAGACAGCCACTTGCACCAGCAAACCACCAAGGTAGCAGCTGGCAAGAGATGGAGCAGCAGCTAATAGGAGGTGAAGCAACAGCAGAAGAGTCCGGCATCAGCAAACCACCAAGGCAGCAGCTGGTAAGAGGTGGAGTAGTAGCAAAAGGGTCTTATACCAACAACCAACATGCAGATAGCAGTGACGTGTGAAGACAGCTGCAGCACATTGGGATAGCAGTAGTAGCACAAGAAGACAACAGCAGCGTACATGGATAGCAACAACGTAATAAGACAATAGCAGCAACAGTGCAAGAAAACAATTGTAACATATCGAAATAGTAGCAGTGGCACAAGAAAACAACTGCAGCACACGTGAATAGCAGCGGTGGCTCGAGAAGATAGCTACAACATGTGGGGATAGCAGCAACGGCAAAAGAAGACTACTACAACGCACGCAGATAGCAACAGCAACGCGAGCTAATAGTAGCAGTGGGGCAAGCAGACAGCAGCAGCGCGGGTAGATAGTAGCAACAACATGAGTAAACAACAGTAACGCTTTCAGATAGCAAGAATAGTGCATATGGACAACAGTCGCAGTTCGTGCAAACAGCAACAACACATATGGATAGCAGGAAAAACGCATGTAGTAAGCAACCGTAGTACATGCAGACAGCAAGAGCAACACATACGGAGTGTGTGCAAACAGTAGCAGCAGTGCAAATGGACAGTAGCAACTATGCATGCGAACAACAGAAGCAGTGCGTGTAGAGTGTGTGCGGATAATAACAGCAGTACATGCAAATAGCAGTAGCAGCGTGTACGAACAGCATTAGCAATGCACACGGATAGCAGCACATGCGGATAGCATTTGCAGCGCATAAAGACAGCAATGACACCATATGTGGACAACAGGAGCAGCGCACACGAACAACAGTGACAGTGCGTGGGAACAGCATTAGTAGCGTGCATGGACAATAGCAGCAATGCGTGTAGATAGCATTAGCAATGCGCACAAACAGCAACGGCACCATGCATGGACAACAGGAGCAACGTACACAAATAGCAGCGGCAGCACATGCGAACAGCATTAGCAGCAGACATCATTAACAGCACACATGAACAACAATGGCAACGCGTATAAATAGCATTAGCATCACATGCAGGCAACACCGATAACAGGTGAGACAACACCAGCAGTGAAGGAAGGAGAAAATTCATATTCTGCTCTAGCAGTCTATACACATTGAGTGATCGTTCTCCAAGAAAGGTTTTATTATAAACTCTTGATAAACTAACTGAATAAAGGTGGGATACCCTTGGAGTGATCGAGAGATCAACTCCTTAATCGAGAAATCGTTGTAAGTGGTTAAGGAGTAGTCCTTTCACAAGTGGTGAAAAAGTGATCCTTCCACAACATTATTGTATCCCTTGATAGCAAGAGTGGATTGTGTAATTTAGGAGGGATCCTATCACATATTGTGGGTGAACCGCATAAAAATTGTTTTGTGTTCTTAGGTGCTTGCGCATTGATTTTTTTTGTCGTACAGTCACACTCATATAAAGGAGAAAAATAAAAATTGGATTATTAGCTTTAACAAGCCATAGAGGTCATCCAGATCAATTTATAAAAAGCGCATATCTCACACTGATTCACCCCCCTTTCAATGTGAGACCTTGTGCTTCATCACTTTTTAATTTGATCAAGTTCTTCATTCATAGCACATACCCATTCCTTGTGCTTTAATGCTTCTTCCACTAACTTGGGTTTAATTTCGAATATCAATGAGATTTGTTCACCACTTTTTAACTTTCTTTTAGTCTAAACAGAATCCTTTTCGCTGTTAATAATGTTTTTAACCTCAACTTCAACTCTAACTCTTCTGTGAGCTTGGGAATGCCTTGATTCATTTTCTTCATCACTTATAATTTAAGAATCAACATCTTCCTCATGCTAAACAGCTTATAATTTATCACCTTAGATTCCTTTTCATTATCACACACGACATCTTCAACTTCCTTATGCTATAATTGTAATGTAAAACCATCTTCAATCACTTTAACATCAAAGTTGTCTACAATTTTCTACAGCCTTTTTTTTGTAATATCTAAAGCCTATTCCATTCAATACATAGTCTAAGAATATGCCTTCATTAGCCTTCTCATCAAATTTCCCAAGATTCTTGCCTATAATTTTAATATGGCACGGACTTTCAAATACTTTAAAATGTTTTACACTTAGCTTTTTTCCATTTCATAACTTATAAGGTGTCTTTTTATATGTTGTCTCATCAAGCATCTATTTTGAATCTGAGTGGCAATAGTGATAGCCTCTCTCGAGTAGCCATATAAGGTACCATGCTCAGCCAATATGGTCCTTACCATCTCTACTAGGCTTCTATTCTTTCTTTCAACCACTCTATTTTGTTAAGGTGTGTAAGGACTAACATATTCATGCTTCACTCCATACTTCTCTAAATAATTTTCAAATTCACTGCAAGTGTATTCTGTCCCATTATCTATCCTAAGTCTTTTAATTCTTCTTCCCAACTAATTTTTAGCTAGCCTCCTATAGCTCTTGAAATTATTAAGAGCATTTGATTTATGTTTCAAAAACATAATACAAGTTATTCTTGTAAAATCATCAATAAAAGAAATAAAATACCTATCACCCTTTGATAATTTTTGTCTCATATGCCCACAGACATTTAAATGAATGAGTTTCAATGGCTTCTTCATTTGAATCTCCATATTTTTGTGGGTAGCATTCACCATTTTTTCTTTTTGACAAATGCTGCAAATGGTATTTCTTTCTCTTCTCAACTTGGGTGCATCTTTCACAACTTCATTTTTGGACAATTTGTTCAACCTTTTTTGTCTAAGATGTCTCAATCTCCTATACCACAACAAATTCTCTTTTTTTGTACTTATGTAGTATTTGTTTTTGCTGTTGGAAACTTAGTATAAGTTTTTATTTATTCATTCTCTCTTTGTAAAAACAACACTATTACTTAATCTCTTTATCGTGCAACCACTCTTATTGAAAGTAACTTCATACCCATCATCACAAAGTTGGCTAACACTGATTAAATTCTATTTTAGTCCTTCAACATAAAGCACTTCCTTTAATTTCAGCTTTTCTACATCAATTTCAGTAACACCAACACCTATGATCTTTAAGGCACCATCATTGCCAAGTATGACTAACTCTTCATTATATTTTTTTACTTCCTTCAGCATCTTGGAGTCTCCTATCATGTATGAAGAGCAGCCACTATCAAAAATCCATGAATTTTCTTTCTTGGAAGCTTTTAAGGCTACTTTCACAACCAAAACCATTTCCCTTCCTCTTTTTCTTCTTCAACTAAACATAGGAGCATAAGTAGGTGTTCTCCTTTACATTCTTTGACCAAGCAACAATGTCAAGCATTCCTCAACAATATATCTAACCTATTCACATCTTCTACAAATTTCTTCCAACATATCAAATATATTTTTTAGTAGAATTTGACATTTTTTTTCACTTGAGGCTATCTCCTTTCTTGATAGAGTCTCCCCCTAGACTCTTGCCTTACATTCCTCTTTATTATAGGCCCATTACTCCAATACACACAAGCTTTGTGCCCATACTTACTACAGCACCAACAAAATCCTTTAAATCTGAATTTTCTTCTTTTAACAAGTTCATACTCCTATCTTTAACAACTATTGTGCCAACCTTCTTTCATTCTTTTGATAGGAGTTTTCTGTTCGCCTCTGTCACCGAGTTTCTCTCCTGCCTCTACCAAGTTTCTATCCTGCCTCTGTCAGGTTTCTCTCCTCTCTTTTCTGCTGCTATCTCTCTTTTCTTTATGTCATTACCTCTCTTTTCTTTCTCTTGTTGCCTCTCTTTTCTTTTCTGTCGCTGCCTCTTTTATGCTCTATTTTGTTGTAATCTCTCTTAGCAGCCGCATAAGTATTTATATGCCTTGAGTTTAGAATTGCCCTGCAATCAACGGTCAGCATTGATTCCTTGAATTTAGGGTCAATAGTTATCATTGACTCCTTGAATTTAAGGTTAATATTCTAGCAGTTTCTAGCAGTACCACTAATCTTAAAACTACTCTCTGCCATTTTAAATTTGGCATTATCTTTGACTTAAGGTTGTTTGTAAAGGCAATATTGCTAGGATTACATCTTTTGGCTTGTCTAAGCAACACGCTACCATTCCTACTAGTTTCTGACAAAGCTTTCTTGCAATCAATCATTCCAGCTTTGTTTCTTCCTGTAGTTCTTTGATAAGTGTAGCAGTGACTATTACCGTTAGTGGCTTCTAAGCAATTTCCTTGGCTTCTACCTTAACAAACTACTCATTAACTGGTGCTGCTACCGGTTTTGCAGTAGTTTGGGCTGCTACCTCAACAACTTCCTTAACCCTTCAATAAATCAGCTACCAACACTTTGTAAATGCAGCAAATACATCTCAAAGGCACTTATAACATTAAATCAACAAGGACAAATATATGAGATGCTGTTGACAACAAATACAATATTAGCTATTAAAGATGGGCTTGACAGTTACTCCTAATTACCCAAATGTTCCTTTTTTAGTTGCTAAAAAAGGGGAGCAATAAAAATCATGGCTTAAAACTTTCATAATAAAGTGACTTAGGAAATCTTTTAGTTATGGTTCTTTAATGTGTAGACTTGTTGTCTTGTGGAACTTGAAGGGTAGCTTTAACCTTATCAATCTAGGTAATGACTTCTACCTTATTAAGTTTGATAACCAAAAGGATTGCAATTTTGCTTTTGGCAAAAAGTCGTGGTTAATATTAAGGCATTATCTTATAGTATGACATTGGGTTTTAAATTTCTATCTAAAGAAGAAAGGGATTGAAATTGTCCTAGTATGGGCATAAATCTTGCAACTTTTGATTGAATATTCCAAGTTTATATGGAAGTTGATTTAAAAAAGCAATTATTCTGTCATTGTTGAGTGAGAGGGAGAATCTATCATATTAGGTACAAGGGAATACATTCGATATGTTTTAATTATGGAAAATATGGCCATGTTGTTAATAGTTAGCCTTTATTAAAGGATAAGGCTTATCAAGTTCAACTAAAGCTAACAATCATAATTAATGCCACTAACCATAATTTGATGTTGGAAAAAGATAGGTGAGTTTATGGCCCTTAAATGATTGCCTATTGAACAAGTGGGTAACCATCAATAAATAAGAAATATGCTTTAACTAGAGAGCCATTTAAGGGTAATATAAGGTAATAGGTAAGAATTTTAGGAAAAACAATATTGGTTTATAGTTCAAGATATTAAAAAAACAAAAAGCAAATCTTGGAAGCTTATTATGGTGAATTCTAATGGCAATTTGCAATCTTATATAGAGGAGGGACCAAATAAAATCTCCAAATCATTACCTCAAGTCTTAGGAATTAATTTAAGAGTTGCTTGAGAGAAAAGGGGATAAATGGAGTCAAATCTTTAGGTAATAATAATTGTCTAGTGAATATGTTAATTGATGATATTTCCATGCAATGAACAAAACAAATTTGTGGAAGAAAACATGTCTAACACATCTACGAATGAGAAATAGGCTTATTCCCCTTAGGCTAGTTGCCACAAGCATCCTAATTGATTTAAACTTAAGAATGAAGCTCATAAACCATTATGCCTTACACCAATCCTCCAAACTCTTCTATGCAATAGTTAAATCTTATATTATCCATGATCAATCCATATACACTAAAGGGTTCCCAAAACCATCCTTTCTCTACCTTGCCTAAAACCTCTGATTTTTCTATTTGTATGATTGTGACAGTAATGAGGAAGAAACATCATTAAGTGACCATAAGGTTCATGAGACACCTATGTTAGTTAATGAGCAATAGTTAAATGGAGAGGACTTTCTCCAACTAACCATTGACTAATACAAATAGTCCATTTAATGGTTTTATTTTATTTATTATTCTATAATTTTTTATAAAGCCAATGTTTTGAAATTTCTATAATATAGCTTATAAGCACTTTTCTTAAACTCTAATCTTTTTATTCAAATTCAAGATCCTTGTATAATTGTTCTAATGACCTTTAAAATTAGTGGAGTCAAAGCAAAAGAGGTGTATAAGGTGATTAGGTTTTTAAGTATTTTTAAAGAGAAAGCTTAAGGTTATAGTTATGGCATATAGGTTTTATGGAGAAAAGGATAAGTACAAGATCCTTAATTTGTTCGTATGAAGATTCCCAAGCAAAGGACCCCACCATAGTCAATGATTGTTATGTATTTTAGTTAGCACTTGCACATTTGTTATCAATTTTTTTTATATACTCTATATAGCCTTTATCTTGCTATTATTACCATATGGCTTATTCCATGTTATTTCAACTCCATTAGTGCTTAGGATAAAAAAGTGCAAGGTCCCAATCATCAAGTTACACAATAGTCTAAGTTTAATATCTAGATTAATACTCTTAAACTTATGGATTTGGGTATTATGCATCTTAAATTCACTTAAACTAGTGGACATATTAAATGAACAAGAGTTACATGTAGATTGGACTAAACTCTTTATAATGTTGAGTTGTAGCATCTTTGGCTTGAAGTTACTATTGGCCATTTGCATAAATTTTAATTTGACCATAATCCTTTGCTAGTTCAAATGAAAAAGTAGTTAAGTACAACTAGTTCCTCACATCTGTTTAGATTCTATTTGGCTTGGTTCCTCCATAAAGGCTTACATTAAATTGTTTTTGAGCTTTAAGATGGTGTTTCGTCCTTCTCATTGACCCTTTATCATCCTTTTATGTGTCTTAATGACTAAAATCAATTTGTCTTTGGCCATATTTTCTATCATAAAATAGGCTTATGGCTTAGATAGAAGAGTCTTAAGAAAAGTTAACTATGTAGTTTAGTAGTAGGTTAGCTAAGCTAAAAGTAAAGGTCACAAAGGAATTTGAAAAAGTTCTTAAATAGGAAAAGTTACTTTTGTTCCAAAAGTCTAAGAAACATTACATTGTTAGTGTTGACCACAACACAAAATTCTTTTGTACGTCTACCTTGTCTACCATAAAAAGACTAAAATTTTGGCTCTTAAAGATAACCACAACAACTAGGAACATGATTCTATTATTCTTTAACAGATGGCCTATGAGCATTTTTAAAAATTATATTATGAAGAATCTAAAGCCCATTAAGCCTTTTTTCCTAGAAATTGCTTTATTATGACTAATGCTAATCATATACAAAGATTGTTTATAAGGACTACAGTGAGAAAGTTCATATGATGGTCTTTAGAATTAAAGCATTCAAAGCCCTTAACAAAATGGTTATCAATGGATCTTCTTTCAAAGATTTTGGCCCATAGTTAGTGGTTCTCTAATTTCTTTTGTGCAAAATGCCTTTTAAAGGAATTTGATGCCAAAAGAGGTTAACACAATTCGATTGGTTTTAGTTCTAATAATTGGGATATACAAAAAATTGGTTTTAAACCTTTATAGCTTTTTTTAATTGGTTCTTAAAAATTTTTTATTTTCATTTAAGTCATATACCTTTTAAATTTACTCCAAATTGGTCCTTTTTGGACAAAAAGTGGTCAAAATGATTAGAAATTAAACATTGATTAAGAATCATTAATGATTTAACTTTTTTTCCAAAAAGAATTGACTTGAAATAAATTTCAGATATAAGACTCAAATGAAAATGCAAAAAAGTTGAAATTTTAATTGTAAAAAATTAAAAAGCTTTAGAACCAATTATATATTTATTTCTCCAAAATTCAAAGCACCTGAATGATTAATTAACTTTCATTTTATTAGCTATGTAACATCAATTACAAGGTAATTTCAAAAATTATTGTCATAAGGCTTAAGTCGTTGCTTCCTTAATGGATAAGCCTTACACAGTTTAGCTTTGTATCAAGAGACAAATATCTAATAACATTATTATTTTTCAAGACGTAGTTTATTTTATTTAGGGGTTTTACAAGTTAAACAGGAGGGATGATTCTTAAGTTGGACGTGGGAGCTGGGATTTTATTCACTTCACTCTATTAGAGCTCTGTTTTCCAAATGGATTTATTAAAATTATTATAAAATGTGTAACTTCAACAATTATGAGAATAATATCGAATAGTAAAAGTTGACTTAGGTTGATAGAAACTACTAAAGTTTACTAGACAAGGTCTTCTTTTTTCTTATCTCTTCTTCACAAATGATGTCTTGTTCTTAAAAGCAAGTGTTCATCAAAATTAAGTGATCATTAAGTGTTTAGTTTCCTTTTGTGATAATTCTAGCCAAGCATTAATGCTTGGCTTTTAAGCTTTACCACTAGGATTTAATTAACCAACAATTTAGGTAAATACCTAAATGTTCTAGTGTTACTTAGTCAATTTACATCAAATACCTACAAAGTGGTTCTTGAGAAAGTAGAAACAACTCTACCAGGTTTGTAAATTAAATAGCTATCATTTATAGGGTGATTGACTCTTATTAAGATTGTCACTTCCTTTATACCTTTATATATTATGCAAACTTCTGTATTGCTAACGAATATATCTAATAAGCTTGGTTAAATTCAACATGGTTTTCTTAAGGAGACATGAAAGTAAAAAGAAGACATACTTCACTTAATAGAAGAAAATATGTTAGATAAAGAAGATAGGTGACCTTTAAATTAGAACCATGTATAATTTCAATGTCAACATGGTAGCAAAGTTAGGATAAAGAATGTTGCATCAGCCTTCAATTTTATGGTCAAGTGTCCTTAAATCAAAGTATTGTCACTCTAGGAGTTTAAGCCTTCTTATAAGTATAAAGCATATTGCTTCCCAAACATGGCACATTCTTATAAAAGTCAAGGATTGTTTATTTTGTGGTCTAAAATGGAAAGTGGTAATGGTTTTCTTACTAATTTTTGAACTAATATTTGTCTCTTATATGAAGCACTTTAGACATATATTTCATATCATATTAACACAAAGGAACTAAATTGGAAGGTAATACATTATTATGATCATATCATAAGCTAGAAATAGGAGTATCATTGGTAAAGTTGCTACATTATATGCTTAATCACTTGACAACATATCAATTTAAATTAATGGAAGGAAATGGGGACCATTCTAGTTAGCTAATCACTTCAAATGGTCTTTTTTCTATTAAATTTGCCTACCTAAGATACATAAAAAGGGTGGTGGAGTTATTAATCTTACATTCTTATAAATCTAAAAAGGTGGATTTAAGGTATCAATCCTTCAAATTTGTTTTCCATTTGTATTGTTCATATAGAAAATGTTACCTAATTGCTTCATGATTTTAGAAAAGCTTTAAAGATTTGGAAGCAACTAGTTGCTATATAGAAAAAGGCAATCTTTTTTCATAATAATGCTAAAGTTTGGTTGTTTAATGTAACCTCTCAAATAATTATAGGGTAGGAGCTGATCCTGATTGCAATGCTATGATTGCGATAGCTTGTTGGTCTATTAGGAATAGAGGAATTGTTAAACCATTGGTGGTGATGTGCTACCTAACTATCTAATGCAAAGCATCCTATGTGATACTCATAATTATTTGGTTGCTTGATTAATGGTCTCTTTTAATTAAAGCTCAATGAATCAAGGATGTGTTATTATTGGTTGGTGTTAAAGAGTATAAAATTCATATTACTTAAATATAAAAAGATTGCATAGCTTACAATGTTTATAAGCTTCCCAATTTACAAGTCTAAACTTTTAAATGGATATAAGGTTTCGAGAAATTATTTAACATGATATGAAAGATTAATTTACCTCTCTTATCTTTACTAAATTCTCTTATAAGGTATTGTTAGAATTTTTTTGCCTAAATACATAATTACTTAGTTTAGGGTTCTCCCTCTATTCAAATTAAAAAAAAATCTCAAATAATTTAAACCCTTATTTATTGTTTTGCAATTGAAAGAATAATTTACCTAAATTGATGTCACTACTAGAAATGGTTAAACAAGGTCTATACAAATAGAAGTTGCAAACTGTGTGTAACCCATTGCCTTATTTCTTTTTAGAACTAATGACAAATTTCCATATCCCATCATTAATACCAAAATGTGGAATCTAAAATTTTATTTCATACCATAAAGTACATCTTTTTTAGCTTATCCATATGCACCAAACTTTATAACTTGCTACTTATTTTGTAACCTAAACATAATTAATAAAACTTAATTTCAATAGCTAAAATATAAAAGTCAAAATGTTATTTTCACAAGCTAATATTGATCTTTTTTTATATGGACTGAATCTTTTGAATTCCCACTAACTTTTCATGATTAAAAGGACAATTTACCCAATTTATCTTTAATGGTGATCATAATATGCAACTTGAAATGCTATGGTAACACATAAGAAATTAGTTTAAGAACAAGCCTTTAGATTAAAATAACTAATGAGGTGAATTTGCAATTATTAGTTCATATAAACTAGTAATTAAATATAATTAATGAAACAACAATTATTGTAATGAGAAGAATTGAGAAAATATGGAGGTAAGAGATAGAGAAAGAAAAGAAAAGGATAAGACTTTTTTTCTTGCAAAATGAAAACATTACCATTGGTTGCTTTATCCCTTATGCAAAAGATTATCTTCCTTAGACCAATAATAAAGATTGAAAGCATCACCATTTAGGTTATTGAAAAGATAAATGATGTACTTTGCTCTTTCTTTTTTTAAGCAAAGTGACTTCATTATTAAGTAAAATAACGGTAAGCATGAAAGCAACTAGATGGAATTGGATGAAACTTGCTTGTGTACTTATGATTTTATCTTGCTTTCCTTTGGTTACAAATGATGTTTTCACATTTAATTCTCTCTCCTTTTATAGCTACATATAAAATTATTCCTAATCACAACTTAGAAAACTTTTTGCTTGTTTGAAAAAATTTTCAAAATCAAAGTTATACATTTTCTTACTTCATTTAACAATTATAGAAAGATTGTCCTTTCATGAAAAGACACATTAAAAACTTCATATTTATTGAAATAAAAAGGCATCTTTCTTGACTAAATAACCCTTGAACACTATGTATATAATGGTTCTTCTTTAATTAAAAGGAAAGAATATATGAAAAATTTTTGTTTAATAGTTAAACAATTATAAATAATATACAAACTTTTAAAAGGTTTGATTTTAGTAATACAAATTATAGTGAAATATTCTTCATTTTATCTTGTAATGGAATTTATTGTAATTTATTTGCACCATCATAAAAGCAAATTTTGTCTTAAGTAAAGTAGCATTAAATATACAACTTGAAACAATTCTTTTATTTCCAATATAGCCTTCTTTCTTTCAATCTGACAATGTCAAGGTAAATTTATTCATGGTTAGAACATTAAGCAAATTTACTTTTGACTTTATGACACTTATGAAGAATTGTATAAGATTTAAAAAGAAAAGGGTATATATATACTTTTTGTAATTGTATGATAACATAAAGATCTAAAATCCATGATATCCTTCATGCATAAATGAATTTATATGATATCAAAACCTAGTTTAAAAATTCATATTTGTCTATTAAAAATTAATAGGTTTCTTAAGGCACAATTATGAACGATGTTTATTTGTATGAAACATGATGTGCATTCCATGTTTTTCTTTATTATTCATGATTTGAAATGTCATTGTATTATATTAATATCGTGGCATATGAGAATAAGAAAGAGGTTATCTTTGTGTAAGAGGCATCACAAAGGAATTATTATCCTTGTGTAAAGTAGAAATATATCCTTATGTAAGAAATTCCTAAGGAATTTTAAAGCCATGGAAGAGGAATCATTAATTCCTAAAAACATAAAGAAAATGGCATATGACTTTTAAAATTGTAAAGCCAAAATTATTGCTATTTGGTACAAAAGTGTTGTCATTTTATGTCAAACTCATGTCCTTTCTATAAAAAGATGCAAAGCTACCATTTATTGGAACCCAAATGTGACCTTTTCATATATTTTGCCATTACCACCAAGCCATATGCATTGTTTTTATATGAATCTTGTATATAAACATGTAATCAATGAAGGATTGCAACTAATGGATGTAGAACTTCATATCCATTAGTTGGTAACCCTTTAGATAGTGAAATAAAAGTTTATAGATTATTTGAGGATAATATTTGTCAAAAATTAAATTTACGATAGATGTCAAACAAATATTAGTCCAAAAATCAGTAGTAAGCCTTATTTTCCCATTTTTTTTACTTATCAATTATTATACATGTTAACATTGTACATATCATTAAGAACCAAGTATCACCCTTTATGTTAATAGAATTGATAATTCCTTTAGTTTGCTTGTTTAAATATGAAACTATATTGTATAAGGAGTTAAATATAATTTTTTTTATATAAATATCATAAAAACTGAATAATCATAAATAAAAAATCAATAATTCCTAATTTCTATGGTCACAAACTTAAACAAGGAATCCATAATTTCTTAAAGTTACAATCACATAAAGTTTTACTTTTGGTTATTAAACGATTGATAATCAAATATCTTTTATTCATTATATACAAAAAAATTCAAGTTTCAAAATCACAAATTATGATATTGCTTACTAGGTTTATTAATAAGAATACTATTCTTAAATATTAATCTTTCAAATTTTGAAATTAAATATATCACAAACAATATACTTAAATTTACAAAAATTCAAACCATTAATATGTTTAGAGAATTTGTATTAATCTAATAATGAATTTCTATCTCTTAACCTTTATTATAATGACACATTTATTGATGAATGTTTTATATATATTAAGAAGAGAAATAACTAGATTTATATATATATACTCACACATACAACTATACAATTTAAATTAAGTATGTACATTAATATCTAAATCAAACTAAAGAATGTAATTAATTCTTAGTAATAAAATAATTGAGTTTTTAATAAAAAATTTATTTAAAAATATTCTAACACTAATGTTAAAGCAAATGGTAAGGGTGCCTTAATCACCTATGTTTATAGTGAATGTAATTATGTTGCTCTATTATGGATAGTAACATATTTTCTGATATTAGTCATCTCCTCCTTATGGATTGTCACAATACCTTAAAAACAATAAGCACATTTATACAATTATTGTTTATACATAATAATTATACTATATTATTATTTTATTTTATAAATTAATTTTTATGATTTTATATTTAAGAATATTTAATATCTATTGTAAAAAATGATGAAAAGTTAAAAAAGACTTGCAATTTAAAGGGCAATGATTTTGTTTATTTTTGGTCTTAAAGTGAAAAAAGAGAACGATGTAAATTCCTCAAGTTTACCTTGATCTAAAAGAAAAAAAAAAGAAACGAAAATGAATAGAAAATTTATGGATAAATAAATATTTGTTGTCTTTTAACAATTTGATGTCATAGGTTTAACTTTTACTTTCTTTTTACACTTGTGAAGATAAAAAGTTAAACAAAGTCATACTTTATCGTTTATCAAATATCATTATAAGTACTCAAACATTATTTGGTGAGATTTATGGGCTTTAAAGGCTTTAATGTAACAATTTAATGGATCAAAAAAATGATAAATGGTTTGATGTTAATTTCTATTCAATACATTTTGACCTCATATTCATTATGTGGCTTACAATCTAGTTTTAATTTAAATTTATAATTTATAAGTAAAATCTTCTATATGCAATATGTGTCATCTTTCTTAATTCTAGAGACTATCTTTGTTGAGTTAATAGAATATTCAAATTTAAAAGATTTTTTTTTAAATAAAAAACTACTAAGAGGTTTAAAGAATTAAAATCAAATCTAAATTCTGGTGCCCATTCAAAAGGAAAGCTTCTTTCCCTTTTAACATTATATTAAGAGAAAACTTCAACTTACTCCCTCTTAATTTTAAAACTAAAAAAACTAGTGTAACAAACATCTTACCAATTTGATTTTTAAATATTTTCATATATTTAAATATTTTGTATAAATGATAAGAGAATCTTTAATAAGAATAAATCATTTTTTAAATTTAATAATTATTTTAATATTTATCCATAAATCCACTCCCACTTGTTAACCGAATATCTTCCCCTCTCGCTCCCCAAAAAATCTCTTAACCACTTCCCTTCTTAACATCCTAAGTCAAATATCTCCCACAACAAATGGGTGGTGCTTTTAAACAACCTATGTTAAATTTTGCAATGGAAAGAATGATAGCTAGAGCCAAAGCACTAGCCAAAAAGTTGCTTTAAAGCTTTTTACTCCCATGGTTTGATATTTGGCTTCACAAAAAGAAAAGGGCAAGCTTGTGAAATAAGAAATTAAGCAACAATTACCGTTTTTTTTTTTGTTTTTTCTTTTTGTTTTCCTTTTCGTATTAGAAAATTTTAGCCGAAAGCTCTTCCCATTGATTGGCAACTCCAAAACCACTGGCCCTAGAGTGGAGGTCAGAGGACTCTGCACAATGCATTAAAATATTTTTTTTGGTGAGATTGATTCATTATTCATATGTTCTAAGCTCGACAAAGGAAAAATGATTATGATTTATTCTTTACGTTCGTAGTAGATGCAGATTTAGTTTAGACAGTTGGCAATTTTCAATTTTTACCGTACTTGCAAAATTGTTTTTCATGTTATGATTGAATAAATTAAATTGCGTATTTTTGTTGGTTTAAGTAAATTCATTATTTAGGTTGATTCAAAAGAAGATATACAAGAATAATCTTGTTTACGTATCAATGTATTTAAATTATCATTGTGAAAGTCCAGATAAAAGAAGATAATCTTTTTTTTTATTTTTTTGGTGAAAAATAAGAACAATTTATGCAGAAAACTCCGTCTTTAGAAGCTAGCCATGATCAATGAACAGGGTTTGATGTAACTTGGTTGCATGCATGGGATAGGACTTAGACATTAACGGGGTAGATAGACTTACTTATCAGTGGGGATCCTGTTAATATTATTACCATAGCTGCTAATATCAGACCACGATTGCAGAAGAAGACTTGCAGTTAAAACCATTTCGTCAGACGCCTCATGGTAGCAATATAGGTATCAAATTGAAGAAGACTTCATCGATAAGTAAATAGTATTTATATATTTACAGACAAATTTTAGGTTCCACTTGCAATTATGCTATTGTTGTTTTTTTGTTAACGAGATTGTCAAATTTGCTCGCGGACTATGAAGTCTCCTGATATTGAATTGAATGACTCGCGACTTCAAAGAATCTTTAGTTAATGTTTTTATTTATTTGCAACTTTGAAAAATGATAATATTTTAATTGTTTGTAATTGCACTAATAACACTTAATAACTTTATATTTATTAAGCTTTAAACACCATTCTCTTGAAATTATAAATATTTGTTAAAATTAAAAGAATTTATTGATTATATAAATTTTTTGAATATTAAATTACATAAATATGAGAATGTGTACAACACGCAAGTTTACGAGTTACCATGACCTTTTAGTTGAACATAATCTATTGATTGTGCAAATTTAAAAATTAGTATAAGTTTATATTATCAAAATTGATAAAAATTTTAATTATTCATCTTTTGTCATGTCATTATTTTGTTTATGCAGCAATATTTACTTAATTTTAAAATTTTTTAATATATAAATAAAATTAAAATTTTGATATATATCTAGTTAATTTTTTACATCATAAAACTAAGTATATTTCACTTATATCATTATTAATATTAATTTTTTAGTGTCTTCCCTTTAATTCACAAATTAAATAAAATAAATGATGAAAAAGGATAAAAAAAATTTTCTCCCAAATATTTAAAATTTAATTTCATTAATTTTTAAGATAGAATAATAAAAATATTGTTACCAGATAAAATTATTTATATTTTTTTTTGAAAAATAAATCTTAAAATTATTTTTAAAGAAAAAACTTAATAATTGATTCATAATTTTTAAAAAATATTTTAAAAGATTTTAACATGCATTTAATTTATCAAATTTACTTATTTATGATATAACATATATTATAATTTATTAAATTCATATTTATAATTTTTTATATATTTCTAAAATTTTCACAACATGAATATTCATAATTTAAAAAACAAAAAATATATATAAAAAAGTAATTTATAAAAAAATAATATTAAATTTATCTTTTTATTTATTCATAAAAAAATAAATATTTTTAAATTGACTCTTTCTTAAAACATATTGCTAATTTATTTTCTATTTCTAATTTTTTAAAATATTCTCTAATTTTATATTATTTATATATATATTATTTATTTTTTTATTTAAATTAGAAAATAAATAAAAATAAACTTCTTAATATATATGTGTAATAAATTCATGTATAAAATAATATAACACTAATTTAATATATAATTAAGTATTTTTATTTTATTAAAAAAATATAAATTTAATTAATAAAAATAATTTTTAAATTAAAATATTATGCATAATTATTAATTTTTATTTTTAAAGTTATTTGTAAACAAATATATATTTATTATTACATATAAACTTATTTAAATCTCTTGCAAATCCATTAAGCCTTTTTTTTTTTTCCCTTTTTTAGGCGTATATTTATTATTCTATGGGGCTCTCCGTTCAAGGCCTCCGGCTGTTCCCCGCCCTATCTCTACCTCTCACACCCTCTCCGGAGGAGCCAGACAGGTGACCCTCACGGCTGTGTTTGATCATTCTTCGATTATTTTTTTATTTTTTTATTTTTATTTTTTGGTTTTCATGTGTGGGGTTTCCTCTGTAGAAGAAGATCGGGTCCGGATGTGCGTTATTTTATTGGTTTTCAAATTTCTCTAGGAAAAAGAAAAGAAAAGAAAAAAAAGAAAATGATCTTTATTTGATAAAAGTTTGGTGAATATTGGGTTTTAGCTAATGATAATGAGCTTTTATTTTGAACGCATTTTCCTTTTTTCCTTTTAAAGGTGAAATCACTCTAATTGTATTTATAGCTTCTGGTCGGTGTGGATAGTTTCTGTGCTTTTTGGGGCTTTTAAGGACACATTCATATAAACTCAGATGTGAATGAGACGGAGACCTTTGTTTCATTTCTTTTTTGGGTTTTATTTGTGAAAGAAGATGAAATGTCTGTTCTTTTTCTTTATTGTTGTTATTATTATTATTATTATTATTATTATTGGGTGGAGCGTGTTCTGCTAAGTGTTATTTTCATGTAGTGTTTAAGGAGCTCACAAAGAAACTGTATTTTTATCTTCTTTTTTTATTTTTTTGGCTTTGTGAATTTCTGGGGTTTCTCCTTTTTGGTATTTCATATTCTCATTTACCTATTTATGAACAAAGAGGGAATCTAACTAGGCACAATCTTATGAATTTGCTCCGTCCAGTTTACATCTTCACTGTTTCTGACTTCTTTGTAGATATAGGAGTCAAAAGTTTAGTGCTGCTTTGTCTGCACTGCTGCTTGTAGTTATAATGTTATAATAGTTTTTCCAAACCTTATATGAGGAGTTAATATCTGGGTGAAAATTTTCTTTTCTTAATTTTTTGAAGAAAGCCATGATCTGAGCATAACTGATAGCAATCTCAGAATAGGTTTAACCACTAAAGTTTTGCACTAACAGTGACAACAGCGCTGGTCTGATCTAGAGATCCAGTTGATTCCATTTCTTCCAACATTTTAGTGAAAAATATATGTTTGTCAACAGTGTTACATATATCAGTTATTTGCATGTTGCATATGATTTTCCTTTATGTTTTTTGTGTTAGGTCCCTATATGTTGTAAATTATTTGCATTGTCTGCAGATGGATCACAGTTTTGAAGAAGAGTCTGACATTAGCGAATCGGAGATCAGTGACTATGTGGACAAACCATATGAAGAGTTGAGAGCTGGTAAATACAAGGTAAAGCTCAATGGTACCTTGAGATGCCCATTTTGTGCTGGAAAAAAGAAGCAGGATTACAAATATAAGGATCTGCTTCAACATGCATCTGGGGTTGGTAAAGGTTCTGCCAATAGAAGTGCAAAGCAAAAGGCAAACCACCTTGCCTTTGCAAAATATTTGGAGGTTGACCTAGCTGATGAAGCGGAACCAACTCAACGACCAGTGGTGGTGTCTGTCAACCAAACTCCAGAACAAAGTGACCTATTTGTATGTCCATGGATGGGCATCATGGTAAAGAGGGTTACAGAGACAAAAAATAGGGATGTGTTTCTTGAGGCTCACTTTTGGTTGAAAAAGTTTGCAGAGTACAAGCCATTGGATGTGTATACCCACTGGAATGAACAAGATCAAACCATACAGTCCATAGTGAGATTTAACAGTGATTGGAATGGTTTTAGGAATGCAACAGCTTTCGAAAAATCATTTGAAGCTGGTCATCATGGCAAAAAGGACTGGAAAGAAAGGAATTCAAATCCTGGCTTGAATTCTTATGGGTGGTGTGCACGTGCTGATGATCATGCTGCTGAAGGGCCAATAGGGGAGTACCTGCGTAAGGAAGGAAAGTTGAGAACAATTTCTGACATTGTGCAGGAAGTAGCTGAAAGCAGAAACACTGTTGTGGCAAGTCTAGCCAATAAAATTGACAGGACAAATGAAAATCTGGATGAACTGCAGTATGTGTACAATGAGAGGACCATGTCTTTAAAGTGGATTCTTGAAGAGAAAGACAAATTACACTATGCTTTTGTTGAAGGTCTGTCTCCATCTGCTTGTAGGTGCTTATAATTTTTTTTTTACCTTTTTATGCCCAGATAAGATGCATATATGCTGGTTAGCATGAGATTATCTTATGTTTAGATTGATATATGTTGTCTTATAAATGATCAAGGTCAGGTGGATGATGAATCAAAAATGGATGAAGAAGCTGTTTGAGTCTGTAAACATATTCAATTATTTATGGGTTTCATAAGCCCTAAATAACAATATAAAGGTCCACTTGTGTGATTATATATTTCAAGAATCACTTTCTGTGACATGACTAATGACTGATTAATAAGGTCTATATCTCTTCCTCAGAAACAAGGAAGATGCAGCGCCATGCACGTGATAACATCCACAGAATCTTGGAAGAGCAGGAACATTTGAATGATGAAATAGAAGCCAAGAAAAAGAAACTTGATAAGTGGAGCAAAGATTTGAACAAACGAGAAGCATTAACTGAGCTGGAGAGACAAAAACTTGATGAAGAGAAGAAAAAGGTAACGAGTGTCAAATCAATTTAGCATCAGTAACTTTTGACCATTAACAAGCACTTTCTTTATCTACATTTGATGTTGTAGATGTGCTAGTATCAGCATATTTTTCCATATACTTATATTCAGTTTTTCATTTTTCACTTTTAAAAAAAGGCAATCTTTGCTCTGATCAAGGTGATCTCATTTTGCATACTGGTTTAAAGAACATCAACTGTCACAAGTCTTGGCCTATGGATCCTGGCTATTTTGAGTTCAGTAGAATAAAAATGTTGTTCTGGTAATGTTATATAGGCTCATGATCACATTGCTATCAGTGATTCAAATGCTGTAGGTGAGGTACAAATATGTATATCTTCTAGTTGATTATGGTTTCCATCTGATACTGAATTTTTTGCCTCCATGTAGAATGAAGCAAAGAACAATTCGCTCAATTTAGCATCAATGGAACAAAAAAGGGCAGATGAGAATGTCTTAAGACTGATTGAAGACCAAAAGGTTTGCATAGTTATAAGCAGACGGTAGTTTGTACTCCTTTGGATTGGTTTAACTTTCTGTTGCTTTTACTGATGAAGACACAAATTTTCAGAGGGAGAAGGAAGAAGGCCTGAACAAGATTCTCCAGTTGGAAAAGCAATTGGATGCCAAGCAGAAGTTGGAAATGGAAATTCAAGAGTTAAAAGGAAAACTACAGGTGATGAAACATCTTGAAGATCAGGATGATGCAGCTGTCCAAAAGAAGATGAAAGAGATGAATGATGAGTTGGAGCAGAAAGTTGAAGAAATGAGTGATATGGAGTCGCTGAACAAAGCACTCATTGTGAAAGAGCGTGAAAGCAATGATGAACTGCAAGATGCTCGTAAAGCATTAATTGAGGTGCTCCGTTTTTTCTTATCTTTGTCACATTTTGTTGTCTGAAATTTCATGCTTTTCTCAATGTTTATAAAGGTCTCTCCCCAGCCTTCCATGTGGTAAGCCTCTTGCAGTAGAGCTGCTCTTTTTATGATTGATTTGTTGGAGAAAAAACAATTAATACTCCTCATCAATTTTGCAATTTTCTTTGGTTATTGTCAGAATGTGGTTTGGTATGTGTACGTGTGCATGTGTGTGCATGTATACATGGTTGCGTGTGCATGTGTGTGTATACATGTGTGTGCATGCACGTCTCTGTGTCACTGCACACACATGCGTATGGGTGTGTGATTAGGTAGATTGCAAGGAAGATGGAGCAATGTTAGAAAGCTTATTCTCTTGCATGGTTTTGTGGTCATTTTTGTCGGTTTGTAGGCTTTGTCAGATACGCTGGGTGCTCGCAATGTTATTGGAATAAAAAGAATGGGAGAACTTGATCAAAAGGCATTCATAAATGCGTGCAGGCAAAAATTTTCAACCAGTGAAGCAGAAGTAGAGGCTTCAAAGTTATGCAGCTTATGGCAGGACAACTTGAAGGATTCGGGCTGGCATCCATTTAAAAGGATTAAGATTGAGGGGAGCTCACAGGTTGACCTTCTTGTTCCTACTCCTTTTGGTTTACCACTTGGGTGTCGAGAGCCTAATCACTTCAGATAATGCTTTACATAGGAAGTTGAAGTAGTGGATGGAGCTGATGAGAAATTACAAAATCTCAGGGAGGAGTGGGGGGATGACATATACAATGCAGTTTCTACAGCTTTGAAAGAACTCAATGAGTATAATCCAAGCGGGAGGTATGTGATTTCTGAGTTGTGGAATTTCAAAGAAAGAAGGAAGGCCACGTTGAAGGAGGTCATCAGTTACATCTTGAAGAATATCAACACACTCAAGCGCAAGAGAACATGAAGGTTAGAAGTAATTTTTTCAAGTTATACCAGACATATGTTACTACCATATTAATTTATTGGTCGTGAGTTGGGCAATAATTACTTAAAGAACCTAGATGTAGTAGTAATATTACTCTATTGTGACCTTGAAGTCACAAGTTTGAGTCAGGAAAATTGAAAAGTCTTTTTGTGAGAACAATGGTAAAGGCTGCATGCATGACACTATTTTTCTAAGACTCCACAATGTAAAAGCCTCGTACAACTTGGTGCTGGAACACCCTTTTTTAATAGATCTCTTCTTGTATTATAACCAATAGCTGGGGCCCTTCTCTGTTAAGTTTGGTGCTGCCTGGGGCATTCTCCTCAAGTGCTGTGTTAATTTGGCTCGGGCAATTTGGTTGCATGATTTTCTGACTGCAGTTTCTTGTCATTCCACTCATTTGAGCACAATAATGTGTTCAATGAGTATTGCAATTCATTATTTGCAGTGTTATTGATGCATGTGTAGGGGAATGGTGCTGTTGTTGTGTGAAATCAAGGCCAAACAAATCATGGGGTGCACACTGCATGTCTGCATTTATTGTATATACATAAATTCCTTCATAGACACCTATCCCTTTGTTTAACTTTGCTGGGCGTGATTAAATTCTGATATTCAAATGCTAGGTGGCTGTAGAGTATGGAAGAATTGAATGTGAAGATTCAAGGGCAGGAGAATATAGGAAGTGTAGCCACTGAGCCAACAGGTAGGACCATAAGCTTGTTCCTTTATAATGATGTTAAAAAGACTTATTAAAACAGATTCATGTTCTCCAATGAACTGACATCATTTTCAACTGTGTCTTTAGCTAAGGCAAAATCTGTGAAATTTGCTAATTCTAGTAGTTTTTCCTGGTTCATTAGGCCTTGTTCTCTACATCTAGTAGGCATGTTTGTGTTGATGGTGGTGTGAAGTCTATTCACAAGCTTCGGTGCTAAGAGTTATCTTGCACCCATATTTGATGATAGTGTGAGTTTGGAAATGACGGTTGAGGACACAGCTCTAGTCACGGAAACTCTTTGTGAAAACAGGAGTAATGTTGTCCTTTTTCTAAGCTGTCCCATATTATTTTCCATGCTCAGCAGGATGTGGCCACCCAAAAACCAAAATATGGAGGCAGCAAAGGCTGCCTTCTGTTCAAAAGTCTGGCTGGAAGGTTTAAAACAAGCCTGCACGGACTCGACCTTCACCTAATGTAAGCCCAACCAAAATCGTTTTATATCCAAAAGTGTTCAGTATCTATCTCCCCTCTTGGTCTCACGTCTTTACCTTGTTTTCCATTTTCTCTCCTCTCTCTTTCTCTCTCTCACACTACATGTCTCTCTTCTCTCTTGTTTTTTTTTTTTTTTTTGTCTCTCTCATCTTATGCTTGTACTTTGTTAGGCATTAAAGTGAGAGGGAAAATGGGATTGAGAGAAAAAGAAAGATACGAGGATAGAAAAAGAAAATGAATATAAATTAAAGAGAGAGGAGAGGAGAGAGATGGATGGAAGAGAATGAAGAGAAAAAAGGAAAAACACACACAAAGAGATGGAGAGGTAAATAAAGAGGGAAGGAGGGTGGGAGAGATGAAAGATAAATATAACGATGAGAGAGAGAGAGAGAGAGAGAGAGAGAGAGAGAGAAAAGATTCAAAGACAGAAAGAGAGATGAGAAATATGAAGAAAGATAAAAAGGAAAAAAAACTGAGAAATGGAAGAGAGAAGGAGATTGATGCGAGAGAAAAGGAAAGATGAAAGAGGGGAAGTGGAGAGATTTAATATGCCTTAGTTATCACGTAGGTTTTGGGTATGTAATGTTTGAATGAAAGAAGTTGACATAAGATGACTTGGTTGTCTATTCTTTCAAAAATAAGTAGAGTTTGAGTTCGTGTGCTTTCATGCCTGTGTTGAGAAATATCAACTTTATTTTAGTTTAGTTGTATGCGGAATAAGAGAAACCCTAATGAGTTGGTATTGATTTTTGAGAAGTATGTTTTGATGGTTTTAGAATAATAATAATAATAATAATAATAATATGAATACTTGCATATACGGCCCATAGTTTATGTCATTCTTTAACAAAATTTTATGTTTAATCTGAAGAAACATTTGAAAACCAAATGTCAAAAAATTGGAAATTTATGGATTCGGGGTGATACAGCCAACTTATTTAGCAATAATATACACAAGTGTAGAAATGGAGCAATCCGTAAAAGGGAAAAGCATAATAACATCAACACCCCAAAAAAAAAAAAAAAATCAAAAAAGGAGAATTAAGATGGAGAAGAACTTGATGCTTTAATCCAATGATACCCCAGTGGACCTCTCGAGAGCGATGAACAAAAACAAAAACAAAATTGATTTTTAAGTCATAAAGCAAATTGTCGACCGTCCCACTTGTAATGCATTAATTAACGATTACAGGTATAGCAGTAATTCGATTAGAAGCCTATAAAAGGAGTGTTGTTAAACTTCTTCAGCTCCATATGTGAGTCGGAAGATCAATCCGAAAATTATAGTGCAGAAGTCACTCGATAATTATGAGCACAAAAACGTGCAATTATGGTTTAGAAAATGAACGCATGTCGTTGGAAGGAGCCCTTGAACCGATCGAGCATTTGAGAAATGGGATGCCTGAAAAAATGTACTCCGTGTCTGGATGCAATTAGAAACCTGTCATCAATTGGCAGATACAACGGTATCAACCATGCCGTGGCGCCATGGCATTTCAACCCGTCAGAAGTCACATGGTTGGTATACATGCCCTCGGAGCAAGCAGGGTCAGGTTATTTGTTGATCGAAATTTTCCTTTGACAAGCTTCATTAGTAGATTAAAAGAACACACAGAATCAAATTCATTTGATTGATGCTATTCCAAAATTCATTTGACAAAAATGTGTAGATGGTAACTTTTCTAAGAATCAAATTTGGAAGTTTTGGTTTTTTTTTTTTTTTTTTTTTTTTTAATTTCCAAAATTTTTTTAAAAAAAAATTTTTTTTTAAAAATTTTATTAAAAAAAAATTTTATTTTTTTTTTTTTTTTTTTTTTTTTTTTTTTTTAACTTCCCAAATTTTCTTACAACATACATTTAGATTAGCAAATGAATTCCAACCACACCCAATTAAAAGTCAATAAAATTTCTAATACTTGATTAATACCTAATTAATGGGAATTTCCGAGTTGGTAACCCCATTTGAGTATTCTTCTTTTTCTATTAAAAAAACAAACGGACATATTAGAATAGAAGGGACCAAAAGCACATAAACACAATTAACGACAATAGCAAAAAAGATAAAACATCTAATTCTTGATTTACCAAAACATGAACATGCTTGCCTCCCTCCCTCAATGAGGGAAAAAATAGTGCTGTTCAATTTGCACAGTCCACGAGTACTTGAAGGTCCGTTTCTCCTGAGTCAGTAGGCTGAAGAATCTCATTAGTGAATACCATCAGCTCTCTAGCTCTCTTTTCGAATCTGTCCCTAGATTGTGGCATAGACGATCTCGGCTTAGATTTGGGGAGTTGAAACTTCCATTAAACTTTGAATTTGGAATAAGCTGACAGAGAAGGCTAATGATCGAGGAGTTTTGAGAACACGTTATTAATTTTTTCTTTAATTCTAATAAAATTAGGAAAATTTGTTGAATAAGTCAATCAAAATTGAAAAAATTAATTGACTGTAATTAAATGGTTGTTAAGATTAAGGAGGAGTTTTCACTTGTATAATTAATCGGCTAGATTTTAAAAGTGAGCAAAATTTTTCTCTTAATTTCTCTAATGTAATATCACTATGTTATTTATTCAACAACTCACATGGATGTATGTAAGATAAGCTCTGTGTAACACAATTAATTTGATTTGCCTTAAACATGAATGTACATTGTTCTATCATGAATATTATATGCACCTATTTGCTTCTCCTGTCATTAATTTAAATTATATATTAAATGATTAAAAATATATAATTAATAATCATAATTATAATTATATTTTTAAAATACATCAAATTAACTTGACACATATAATTATATTGACATAGAATTTATTAAAAAATTTAAATTTATTAGTGTGGATGCAAGTGGAGTCCCATGTATAAACATTCTTATACTTAAATTTTAGTTTTACAAATACTTACTTAGATTTTAATTTATTTAAATTCTGGTCCCTTGTTGGGTTCTACTGTTAATGGTCATTTAAGTTTCATAATTAATTAATAATTTAATATATTCTTATATTAATTTTTTTACCTTAATATTTATTTTAGTAAAAATAAATTAATAAATTTATACATACCACATTTGTATAATAAATATTAAAATAACATATGATGGTTATTTTTAATTAATAAATACAAAAAAATATATTTTAAATATGAAAAAATATAATTATATCAATAATAATATTATTAAATAAATATCAAATAAAAAATATATTTTCCTCAAATTCATGGATCCATGTCTTTTTTTTTATTCGAGTGCTTATTTTCCTACAAAATTTTGAACAAAAATTCTTTCCTTATCCCTCCCTCCATGTTTTTTGAGAACTAGGAGGTGGGCGAGAAGGGGAAAGGGTTAGATCAAAGTAAGTTGCATTTTCCCTTAAAATTTCACTTTCTGGGTTTTTCATTCTTCTTCCCTTGCAAACAAACAAAACACAAAAGGAAAAAAGTTTCAAAATCAAAATCAAAATAAGAAAAAAATTTAAAAAAAAAAAAACAGAAGATTTTTCCTTCCCCAGTTCATTTTTGGCCCTATTCCAAAAAAAAAAAAAAACAAAAGAATATATATATATATATAAACGTCGAACCATCCTGGATATTAAAGAAAAGAAACGAAAGAGGATTCTCTGTTTCTCGTCATCTTTCTCTCTCTACAGCTCTGTTTCTCTATCCAGACTCTTCGCTTTGCAGGGTCACAACTTTGTATCAGATGCGTCGAATATCTGGTAAGATTCCACTGCTCCGATCATCCAAATTTTTTTTCTGATGTTAATTCACGGCTTTATTAAGATCCATGTTCATTTTCTATGCATTTAGTTTCTGATTTGATCTGGGTGTCTCTGTTTATTGTTAATTTTTTAGATTTCTGTTGGATCTATATAGATATTCTGCCCTTTTCGTGTGTGGGTTAGAGGGGTGACTGAAATTTTGAGTTTCATGGATGGACTTATAGTTTAAAAATTTTTTGTTGCAGTGATGATATTAATTGGATTCTCATTGGTTTTGTTTTAGCTTTCGGTGGTTGAATGCATAATTTGATTGGAGACCTGCGGGTTGGGCAATTTCGAATTGGTGGTTACCATCTGGTTTTGCTGTACAAGGAATGTCGTTATTGCCAAAGGGCAATTCCATCCAGATTCGGGAGGTGTGGAATGACAATCTCGAAGAAGAATTTGCTCTCATTCGCGAAATTGTTGACAATTACCCTTACATTGCAATGGACACAGAGTTTCCAGGCGTTGCAACTCGCCCTGTTGGCAATTTTAAGAGCATCAATGAGTATCACTATCAGACCTTGAAGGATAATGTTGATATGTTGAAGTTGATTCAATTGGGTCTCACATTTTCAGATGAGCACGGAAATTTGCCCACTTGTGGAACAGACAAGTATTGCATTTGGCAATTCAATTTTCGTGAATTCAATGTGAATGAGGATGTTTTTGCAAATGATTCAATTGAGCTTTTGCGCCAAAGTGGAATTGACTTCAAGTTGAATAATGAGAAGGGTATTAATGCAATGCGTTTTGGTGAGCTTTTGATGTCATCTGGAATTGTCTTGAATGACAGTGTTCATTGGGTCACATTCCACAGTGGCTATGACTTTGGCTACTTGCTTAAGCTATTGACATGCCAGAACTTGCCAGACACACAAGTGGGATTCTTTAACTTGATCAACATGTACTTCCCAATGCTTTATGACATCAAGCATTTGATGAAGTTTTGCAACAGCCTACATGGAGGGCTGAATAAGCTGGCAGAGTTGTTGGAAGTGGAGAGAGTTGGGATATGCCATCAAGCAGGTTCAGATAGTTTACTCACAGCATGTACATTCAGGAAATTGAAGGAGAACTTCTTTAGCGGCTCCTTGGGAAAATATGCTGGTGTCTTGTATGGTTTAGGCGTGGAGAATGGACAGAATTCTCAATGATTGTGAAAATTATAAATAAAAAAGAAAAAAGAAAAGACTAGAGAGATTATTAACTGTATCTGTTGCTTGACCTCTACAATTTTATGGCACTTTTGTCAACAATTTCCTTAATCGATGAATATCTTTGGAATTTTATTGATGGCTTTCTCTTGTTTGCAACTTCTGTGCTACTGCATTTCTATGTGACATTCCTATAAATGTCCAGCAGAAACTTATTGGGAAAATGACAGTACAACATCAATGTCTTCATACTAGCTGCAAATATTGTGCTTCTACCTCTAATAATTGGAGCAGCCTTGTTGCTGTCAACTGTTTTTGTCTCATCTTGGTTGCAACCATGACCACAAACTGGGCAATTGTGATGAATACAAATTCCCTTAAATCTGCCTATCGCACTTAATTCGTTGAACACAGCAGTGGAAATGTGCAACTTTGTATACAAATTAAATTCTGTTGAAATGACTCCTAAACAGTAGCATACTATTCTTCAATGTTTTTTAGCTTTCCTACAGCAGTTGTTTCTCCCTTGTTCCAAGGTGTTGCCAGCTGCTACTAGATGCTGCACCTCAGTTTAGTTTATGTGAAGCATCACTCCATGCATGTACATTTGCATACACTGCAACTCAGAGTTGCAAATAATGTAACTGGTATTAGTGGTTTCCTGATGTGGTTGCTGTCTTAGATTAAGCAATCAACGAAAATGTCATTGGTTTCCTGTTGCTGTTGCTTTCTTAGTTTAAGCAATCAAGGAAAATGTCAGTGGCTTAATGTTCTCATAGTTTTAAAACAAACATTTCTGTCATATGACTTGATTTGGTATTCTTGTGTTACTTGTCTATCTGATTGTCAGTGGTCTTTCATCCATGACCAACTGTCATGGTGTTGTTGGTCCTCTGTTGTCCTAATTTCATTTATTATTGGCTTAATGTGTCTCCCATCTGCTGTTTCTTGGGCCGCCAGTGAAATTTGTGTTGTAGAATTACTCGTGCATACTAATTGCCAATTCATCTCATATTCTGTAGGATCCTTCACATTCAACAATGTTGTCTGCATTATTTTCAGATAATTTTGCATTTAGCTTCTCTAAACTGTCCGATGTCAACATTTATTGCTTTATAAACATTAATTGGTGTTTTCTAATTTCTTGTGGTTGTTTTGTAAGATAAATCTGTGTTTCATTTTAAACCAGATTTACAGGAAAAGAGAAATAGTTGATCTGATTAATTTATCTAACTTGACTGACTGTCTCAATGTAGATTTTGTGTTGGGTACTGCAACTTCAATATGTTATCTTTGACATGTAATTTACATTGTTAGATTTATGCAAGGGATCATCTATGATAGGCACTCTTTTCTTTTCCTTGATGACAAGGAACCCTGACTTTTTTTGAATAAACTGTAAACCCATGAGAACCCTGCTAATAATGGGCCACTTAAACTACAACCTAAGGCTAGGGTAGGTGGGTTGAACATAGAATTGTCCGCACTCACAGCTTTTAGGATTTGATCCCTAGAAATGCACTTCAAGCATGTGTCTTATACTCATCATTTTGCAAAGTGACCCAATTCCATCAGGATATTTTGATAGGTTCTCTGTTCTGGTTTCCCAAGTTTACAGTGCTGCAAGATGGTCTTATCTCTGTTGTGTTTTTTTTTTTCTTTTTTTTTTTTTTGGGCCACAAATATGAAATTTAGAGGCAGATCTACTTTCATGGCCATAATTCTTTGTACTTTTGAGGTAAGTCTACAAATTTTGTTATTTTGGCATAATGCATGCAAAAGTTGGTAGCTGGAGCATAAAATGAGGCTACCATGCTCCTGAATTCTAATGACCTGGACAAAATTTTATGAATTTGAATATAATGTGTTCATGTATTCTCTTTTCTTCATCCTATTCCTGTCTGCAACCATTCTTATATTACATTCTAACAGCAATTGAGAGTAGCAGGTTAATTGTATTAGTGTTACAACCTCATCACAGGACGTCTGATGCTGTGGTGAGTTTTCTGCAATGTGAACTGTCAGAACTGCTCTCCCCAGATATTTTCTGCCTTAATGGTAAAATGGCTTTAAATATTGGAGCTCTTCATTAAAACTTATCATTAATCACCAGCTTAGGATATACTCCCTTGAATGCCTTCTCAGCAGGTCTGATTTCCAATTTTTGTCAACTTTGTCATTAATTGCTACTCGCATCACTGCAAGCTTCTCTTTTTCTTAACCTAAGATAAATACATTTCTGCCTGCTTATGAATGACTAGAAAAACTGTTGGCTTTTCTCATGCACGAGAATTCCGCCACCACAAGGTAGTAGTTTGGTAGTGAGCTATGCTATCTGTTTCCTGGTTTACTGAAGATTGAAGGTGTCAATGCTTGAGAATCTAACAAGAAATAATTATTCTGAAAAAATGACTTGTTCCATCCCTTTTTAGCTCCCTGGATATTTAGAACTTACATGTCACCTTACTTGTAGGAGTTGCCAATGCTTCAAATCAATACTGTTCTGGCTAAGTTTGAACTGGTTCCATATATGGACTGACGGTACTAAAGCTGGCATTTCTTTGTCATAAACTGACTTGACAAACCTGTGTAATGAAAGGCATGACTTAGGAAAGCAATCAGCCCATTGCTTTGTAGAACTCCTGAGCCAGAAAGCATGCCATTTGACAATTAATAGTTGCGTAAATGAGGTCATGCTATCTGTAACTGACATTTGCCTTGATAGTATTTTGTATTTTTGATTGAGTTTGCTTAAAGTGTGCTGCCAAATGAACTTTGCTTTTCAATCTATGAAGTGAACCGTTGGTGTTTGGCTAACGAATGAGTCTTCCATGGGCAGTCCTGTAAACAAACGCACGCAAGCATTCATACATGAAAATATATTTACCTATATGTGTAGCACTGCATATTCTTTCCATGGCCTTGCTTTTAACTTCGGCTATTTCATTGGTTTAATGGCATCTATATTCTCAATTGCAACCTAAGCATTCTCCATATAGGATTAATAACATTCTATCTCGCTCAGACTCTGTTGCAAGCATTGTGCTCTGACTGAGGTATTAGTGTCAAAGAATTGTCAGACAGACATGGGAATGCCAAATTCTTAAAATATTCTCCTTAAGGTAGAGCAATTTGTAGCCATTTGGCAAAACTCACAAGACACGCAAGTGGGGCTTTTTAGGTTGATCAATATGTACTTCCCAACACTTTAAGACATCAAGCATTTGATGAAGTTTTGCGAAAGCCTTCATGGAGGGATGAATAAACTGGCAGCGTTGTTGGAAGTGGATGGAGTTGAGATATGCCATCAAGCAGGTTTGGATAGTTTACTCCCAGTGTGTTGTACATTCAGGAAATTGAGAGGGAATTTCTCTAGTGGCTTCTGGAAGAAATATGCTGTCATCTTGTATGGTTCAGACATTGAGAATAGACAGAATTCCCATTGATTGTGAAAAATAAAAATAAAAATAAAAAGGAAAAAACTGACTAGAGATATGCTTTTTTAACTGTATGCATTGCTTGATGTCCACAGTTTTATGTATAACTTTTTCAACAAATGCCTCGATCTATGACTATCTTTGGAATGTCATTAATGGCTTGTTATAGTGTGCAACTGCCAAATTTCTGTGTTATGTGCTTTTTTAACTGTGTGTATTGCTTGATATTCCACAGTTTTATTAAACTTCTTCAAAAAGTGCCTCAATCTACGAATATCTTTGGAATGTCATTAATGGCTCACTCTAGTGTGCAACTGCCAAATTTTTGTGTTATCATTTTTCTTTGACTCTGTTTCTTTGGCATGAAGCTCCATAAATATCTAACAAATTGGGCAAATGGTGCTACACATTAATGTCTTCATTCTAGTTACAAATAACTTTTTTTTGGAATTCTCATACTTAAATCATTCATGTTGCTGTCGACTGTCTGTTCTGGGTTGCACTCATAACCATGGATTGGCTAGTTGTTATGAGCTCAAGTTCCCGTAAACCTGCCTATTGATTCCTTTAACACTGCAGATCTTTGTTAATTCTGCCAAGAAAACCAAATTGTAGCTGTTAACTGTTGACCTGTGGAGATGAACTCCTTTTGAGCTCTCTTTTTGTCTTCGTATGCTTATGGAATGGCTGCTTGAATGTGTAATGGGATTTCAGGAGTTAAGAATTGTGAGGGAGTCGTGGAGATAGCTAAATCTTTCAATAAATTGGCGTTAGCTTATGGTACTGGGCAAACCAATCTTTCAATGCTTTAGAGCCAAACTCCATTTTTTTTATTTGATATGAATAAACAATTTATGTTATACTATTCAGTTTTCACGATGAATCGATTTAATAGCTCAAGTATTGTTATTCATGATGTTAATATGACTTGACATGATCAACATGGAATTCACCTGATTTATAGGCCAAAGATTTATCATCTCTATGGGATTACATCCCAAGTTATTGCAACTCAAAGAAAAAAGAAAAGATGAGACTATGGAAGTAATTATTCTCTCATTTTTAGCTCCTGCATTATTCCTTCTAGTTTTTACTGGCATTTTACTTATAATTTATATAAAAACTATTAGTCAAAGTGATTGATGTGGATGAAATTGCCTTCTTACTTCTTATCAATGATTGCAAAAAAAGTGGATTACAATTTTGCATCTTAGATAAAAAGAGTAAACTAGAATCAGTAGTACTTTATGAGATCCAATAATATGGTAGATCTTTCTTTTTACCATAATATTAGATCACTAAGTTATGTTTAGCAAGTTTACACATTGTATAATGTAAGGTTTTCAACATTTAAATTTTTAAATAAAAAAGGAAATAAAATTTTAATAACCTTGAAAGATATATGCTTAAATTAGTGGTGGTAAAGTCAAACTCTCTCTTTATTGGATAAAAGAAACTTTGAAATAAAAGAATGAGGTAATATAACTTTGTTAATATGTGAATGACTTGGGACTTTAAAGTAGTAGAAACCATATCATTCTTTAGCATATCCAATCATTTTTTCTAAATTCTTGTCTTAAAATACACAATAACTATGATTAAAAAACACATTACAATGTAAATTTTGAATGAATTTTTGTATAGAGACAAGGTTTATGAACAATTTAGAGATATGAAAGATGTTTTTTAAGATTAATGATGGACTTATTTTGACGTTCTTTACACTCGTTATAATGGTCATATAACCATCAACTGTGGTTATTTTCCTACTACTTGGACATAAGAAATATATAGAAAAAAATATTTAGTGAGTATTTCATATGGTCTATAGCTCTTAAGTCTATGACCTAGAAGTTATTGCTTGGACATAAGAAATACATAGAAAAAAATATTTGGTGAGTACATCACATGGTTTATGGCTCTTAAATCCATGACCTTAAAGTTGGTAAAGGTTGTAATTGAGACATTTAACCTAATGAAGAATAGAAACTCACTTTAATACACCAAAGAATAAGTACCTAAAGGTTTTTTAAGGTTCTTAACAAGTGATCTTACCTCAATCTCTTTTTGGATGGGACTGCTTATCTCTCTTGGTATTGATTCACTTTGATGTATTACAGTAACATAGGCCTTTTTGTCTTTATTCTTGACTTGGAGGCTTTTTATAAAGTTTCCAACATTTTTCATGAGTATAATGCACCTTATTATAATCAGTGCTTTATAAGTTGTCATAGTTTTAAGCTTTTGGTTGACTAGGTTAACTACTTTTAAAATATAGTGCTCTTTCCATATTTATAACTAATTTGTTACTAACTCCAGCTACCATGGTTGAGTTGTCTATGATTTATGATTCAAGCATTATACCTTTTTAACTTTTCTCATTTTGAATTAGTGTCGCTGCCTCATTAAAACATTGAACCTTTGATTTGTTAAGAATTTAAACCTTTACTTAATCAAACTTGGGATTAAGACTAATAAAAAACTCATAAACCCTATTTTGCTTAATGAATACCTTTAGAATAATCACATTATTAGGACATTTGATTTTTATCAACCTATAATGATTAAATTTTTGCCCCAATGATTTTGATTAATTGATATTTGCAATCATGGTTTTCATTTTGACATTATTGCTTAAGTTGTATTTCTAGTTTTATAATAGGTTTATTGAATTACATGCTAAATACCTTTGGCATTAGCCAAGAACATGTATGTATAACTAATGTTAAGAGTTATAGAACTCCACAATTATGTCATAATCATGGAGTTTTCTTTATCTCATACTTCAAAATAAGGATCTCCTAGCCTAGGTCTTATATTTGTGAGATGATTGATATTCCTTTTTCCTTTTAACATCGTACAAACTAGTTGAGATCACTTAAGGAAATTTTTTCCATGAGATTGAACAACCTCCTTTAATTAGGTTATAACAGTTGTCTTTGCAACCTTTGACATCTTTTAGCTAAAAAACTTTAGGCCATTAAGGCCTCTTACATAAAGTGGAAATCACTAGTAATGAAGGTTAGTTAAAATATTCTAGTTTAATATTAAAAAAAAAAGTAAAATAGATCATGGAAAAAAATCTGTAGTTTTAATACCATCTTAAAGATTGAAATAAGCATTTTCATTCATATATTGAATAATATATCAAATATTACCTTTATACATATTAACCATAATAAAAAAGGAAATTGACCAAAAAGGAAATTAATCCATTATATCTTATAATTTATGGGATACCTTAGAAAATCTAACTAAATTAGCCTATTTTTAATGATATTATTTGTTATAAAATTTTCCTAAAATAGTTAACTATACATATGCATAATATAGACCGTCAATTACATTTTCTTACAATGCTTATAAAATATTAGTAGACTTACTATTAGAGAAAAACATAAACCAAAAAGAAAAAAAGTAGTTCCATTAATTCCTTACATCTTTTTTTCTACAAAAAAAAAAAAGAATTGTAAAAATTTGATTTAATTTGTCAAAAAGATTTTAATCACTTGAAATTTCAAAGTCTGAAGCATCCACACACTTAAGTTCAAACAATTTGAAAGTTTAAAGAATGACTTGAAGTTAAGTCAAATGACTTGAAAATTTTAAATAAAATTAAAAAATTACGATACATTTTAATTAAAATTTTATCAACTGTCATATAAGTACTACAATTTTGTTACCATATGTAGACAAGATAATTACTTAAAGTAAGTGTTGGTGGTAATTTGGTGTATCTTTATGCCTATGACCTAAATTTCAATCCCTTCAATATATTTTATAAAATGTAGTTAAAGTATGTTGTTAAGTTCTATATATAATATAGAGTTTCCTTTTAAAATCATTATTATTAAGATTGTAAATTCTCCCTATAAGAGAGATCGAATGAAAATATTAACAAGTGATTTCTAACTTAAGGTCTATAAGAGTAATGATAAATATTCTTACAATTTTTAATTTTTTAAGTCAAAAATAAAATACACAAATAAAAAGACATGTCATTATTAAGAATATTGCAAAATGATTATCTTATTATAAGAAAGTGTTAGGTGAACATTATGTCATTAATTAAAACAACTCATTATAAAATATAAATTTCTTAAGAAAGTTTAATCCGTCATTTTTGGATTAATTTTCACTACTCTAACCTTAAAATGTAAATAAAAGAAAGAAAAATGTGTTTTAAAAAAATCATAATCTTATATGATATATATTTAAAGATCGTCCAAACAGCCTAACCACTTATTTGAGTTAAAACATAAAGAATAAAAAAAAGCTCAAAATATCAAAAAAGTCAAAACAACAAATATTTCCTTCCCAATTATTTTTGGCCTTATAAATATGAGAAAATCACTCTATTTGCTCCACATTACAACATTTAAAAGTAATAATGAAAGAAATTTCTTAATTTTTTCTTGGTCTATTAGTTGCACCTAAAAGTCAAATTTGAAACTTTCAATTCTCTAAGACAATTCTAATGCTAATGAATTATAGTTCATTAGTTAATATGCTTAACTTTACCAATTGTGAAGTGAAGCATATGCTTACAACTTGTTTTAGTTTCATTATTAATTTTTTTGTTGTTATTTTTTACATTTTTATTATTTTATTTACTTTTTATTTTGGTTACCTATTACTAAGAACTTTCTTAATATTATTTTTAATAAATACTATTTATAAAAGAAAATATAAACAAAAAAATGAGAAATGAATGGAAAGAGTTAAGAAAATATGGGAAAAAAAAGAGAGAAGGTAAAAGAGTAACATAAAGAGCAAGTGTGGAGAGAGAACATAAAGTAGAAATAAAAAGTCTATAGATAGAGAAAAGTGACAAAAAGTACAAAGAAAGAAAAGAAAATGTTAAGAGAGTATAAAAAAATGTGAAGAGAGATAAGGAAGTGTAAAGGCCAAAAAGAGAAATTACAATAAGTGAGAAAGTATAAATAAAAAAATGTAAAAAGAAAATGAGAAGAAATAAGATTAAGTATAGGCAAAAAAAAAAGTGTGATAAAAGAGAAAAGAAGTTGTAAAAAGTGAGTAAAAAGAAAAAAAAAAAAGAGAAAATTTGAAGAGAAAAAAAGAAAGAAAGTATAAAAAATGGGGTAAAGAGGATGTAGAGAAAGAAAATATGAGAGATTATAGCAAAAAAAAGAAGAAAGTAAGAAACCAAACTAAGTGAATGATGCGAATTTTTAAATTCTAAGGATTAGTTATATAAGAAATCAAAGAAATTGAATAATTGACTTTGAGTTTAATCCAAAAAAGAAAAAGGCAAGATTTATAAGGAGAGAGAATAGAGATAAAGGGTCAATTAATTACATTAAGAAAAAAATTAAAGGTGTATTGATTAGTCTAAATTCTTATCACAATTCTCATCTATTTGTACACACTACCCAACTCTCACATTGTTGAGGAAGAGGGGGATCTTAGACTATATAAACATGGACACTGCACACCCCAACAGGTTGCCTTTTTTGGAGAAGGTAATGGCTCCATGACAAGTGGTATCAGAGCCTACCCCCGTCCGCTGTGGGACCCTCGACTTAGCGCGAAATGCCGAGAACCCCCGGTTTCACCAGCTTGATGTGTGTTCAAGAACATCGACAATGACGTCGATGAATTTGGTGTAGGAGAATATAACGAGTGCATACTACCCAACTCTCACATTGCCAAGAAAGGGGAGGATCTTGGGCTATATAAACGTGGGCACTGCACACCCTAACAGGTTGCCTTTTGGGGAGAAGGTAATGGCCCCGTGACATATTGTTATGTTCTCATTTTCCTTATATACTATAAATTCTAGAAGCTGCTAAATGTTATAGTTCAAGATAAAATTAGAAATAAAATGAAAATGAAAAATCCATTGCTAAAATAGTTTGCAATAACCTATTGATAACTATTGAGTTCTTCTTAAGCTTTTATATGTCTTTCCTTTAAGCTTTCTCTCTGTTTTTTTTTTTTTTGCAATAAAACTCCTCTTTTCAATACCTTTGTCTTTAAAGGTGCATATAGTATATTATTGTCCAAATCAAAGAGGTATTCTGTGTAAGAGTTACACCAATAAAAGATTCCTAAAACTATAGAGGAGATTTATTCTTGGGAAGGATTTCCAAATCTCTAACTTGCAACAAAACACAACATACACCTTAATAAATGAATAAGTACCTATTGGCTTTTGTATGTTACTTAAATTATTTATGCAACCCTTATAAATATATGAAATTTTATTGGCATCATCTAAGACTTCCAAGTCAATTCAATCATTCTTATATCCAATAATCTATTACATGAGCACAATAGGACTAGAGGCTTTATTTAGATAATAACCAAACCAAACCTTACCCTTTGCTATCAAGACTATGACCATATTTACTTTCACAAATGACTTGAGGATTAAAATAGTTACAAACTTATAATCAACCTAACTCTTTTGTTCCAAATTTATAACCTATGGTACCAAGATACTAACACCTTTGAGGAGTAGCACTTTGGTCCTTAAGATATGTTACTAATAAACATTACACCAAAATAATTATATACAAGCAATTTTATGATGAAGGTTTTAAATTACTTCTTTTAGATTGTATTGCAATGTTTTAAACTACCACTAAAATAATTTGCATATTTCATTACAATAAGTATTTTATGCAATGGTGTTTATGTGACAACCTTTAAAACCATGTCATATATATCTTTTAAGAGACAATTTAAATTATGGTGGTTATGATCGTTGCCATAAAAGGTTTTAAGTAGTAATTAATTGCATCATTTATTAACTATTAAACATATAAAAAATGGTTATGAAAATGTCACATATATTGTATATATAAGCAACATATTATATTACAGCAATTTAAAACTATTACCTATATTATAACATAAGTAATAGTTTGATATACTTTTAATAGTAGTTTATGATTTAAAAAAATAATAACAAAAAATATTAAATTAAGAAAATTTAAAAAAGTTTCAATATAAATTATGACAAGATTTTGGACTTTAATTGTTTATAACCCTACTATTTTAGTTTCTATTATGATTGAAGAATAACTACCATTTTGTATTTCTCCTTTAGATTACTGTCTAACACAAATAAAATAAGTTGTTGATTAGTTCAGGTTTTTTTGATTGTTAGCTTCTTTAATGTCTCTTCAATCTCGGTTTTGGTTGTTTTTGCTACTTACATTAGCTTCCATATTGTTAACAACCTTTAATCAAAGTTTTAGTTCCTTAAGTTTAGCTAGGCAAACTTTGCTTTACTTCTCTATCTTTTTGTTCTTTTCATCATCTTTATTATTATTGGTTCATATATGGTCATTGAGATGTTACTAGTCAGATTTATTAGGATTTTATGGGATTTTAAGTTGTGTTAAATTAATCTGCTACTAGTTGATCTTGGATTTTTTAGAATTTTAGACATTAAAGATGCTACTTATTCTTGATTTTTATGAATTGATTGTAAATTGTGATTACTATATTTTTTGTTTTTTATTTGTTGTCTTGCATTTTACTACCTTAATTACAGTTATTCTTTTCTACTTCATTGATATCTAGTTTGATTTAATTTCATCTCTCAAAAACATTTCTTTTTTTCTTTGTTACTTCATTGTTATGATATAATTTAGCTACTTTTTTTTTATAGATATTTTTGTTTCTCTTTTTCTTGATTTCTTCTCATAAGCAATTGCATTTTTTGGTTCTTAAATTTGCTAAGCATAAGTTTTCATATTTATAATTCCATTTTACTTTTTTTTAAAATTACTTTAACACATGAGATTAGAAGTTTAACTTTTAGACTACTGTGTTGTTGATTTGTCATAACCTTTCTTATATGATTATGAGTTAATCTAGTTGATCGTATCATACTTTTGTTTTGATTTTTTTGTCTTTGTTTAGATTTGGCTTCTTTACTTTCATTTTCTATTTCCTTTGATTTTTTTGGACATTTTTCTTTTGTTTTTGTGTACAATATCTTGATGAATTTTCTTTTTGATGGAATATTCTTGCTTTACAAACTCTTAATAGAATATTTTCCTTCTTCTTAAGTCTTACTTTGTTAATTTTTTTTATGTCCTTTTTAAGTGCTCCACATATGTATTTACATTAATATTGATAAACAGCCATTTATTGATGACAATATCAAAAGGACATGTTAATGACATAAGCCTACATATTCCTTATTGCATATGATGCTTTAAAAGGAAACACTTCATTTGTTGTTATGTACTTTCTCATCATGTGAAATAGAGAACAATTATGCACATTGTACTACTTTTACTTGTTAGTCTAAAGTTAAAATATTTCATGTATATTTGTTATGTTTGATTGAAGATTGCTTGATCAACATAAAAGGTAAAAGATGGATGTATTTTGATAGATTGAGTAATGAGTACATAAATGGGGTCAATGATTTCTTAAATAAAACTTGTATTATATATACTAAGAAAGATAAAATCTTTTGCCTTTTTAAAAAATGTTGTTGTTATTGGTACTGTAAAGACATGGTTTATGAACATTTAAATGCATGCAACAATATTATAAACTGCTAGTGATTTTCCAACTTATGCAATGTTGTCCACGTTGAATACAAAGGAAAAGTTAGCATGCCCCATTTGCAATTGTAGTACTTCTTATTAATTGTATCATAGTGAGAAAACTTGTTATATAGATCATTATAGGTTCTTAAATGGTATTAACCATCCTTAAAGAAGAGATATAAAATTTTTCAATGGTCATATAAAGTTAAGAATTATTCTAACTCCTTTGGTAGCATTTGAAATTGTATCATATTTGTCTGACTTTGATAATTAGTTTGGAAAAAAGCAGAGGGTATTCTTTAATAGCCCATGGAATAAAAGTTTATAATTTTTTATTTTCCATATTGAAAGAGTATTTCATATGTATAGAAAAAAAACATCATGATAACATTCTTAAGACTCTCCTTAATGTTCGTTGTAAAACAAAGGATCATGCAAATACTCATTTTGATTTACATGATATAGGGATAAGAAAAAGTTTCAACTTATTCTTTCTAATTATGGTTGTTATATTTATTTATCTAACGCATAATTTTCAATGACACCAAAAAAGAAAATCATATTTTATTCATAAAAGGTATCAAACTTCCTTAGGATTGTGCATCTAATATATCTATGTGTGTTAATGAAGAAAAGAAGAAAATTGTTAAGTATAAGAGTTATTATGCACATTTATTGATATATTACCTTTTTTTATATTATAGTTAGAAAAATGATACCAAAGCTTGTTGCTATGGCTTTAATAAAATTAGAATTTTTTTTAATCTATATGTAGTAAAGTTGTAAAGTTACAAGATTTAGATTATTTACAAAAAAAAAATTAGTGAAACACTATGATAATTATAAATAATTTTTCCTCTAAGTTTATTTGATATAATGAGGCACTTGCTTATTCATTTAGTCTATAAAATTAAGCTTGAAGGGTAATGCATTGTCATTGGATGTTTAAGATTGAAAGATACTTTTGCAAATTAAAATTGTATGTTTGTAATATACGTCATCTTAAAGGTTCTATTAACAAAGGGTATTTGGCTAAAAAGTGTTTAGTGTTTTGTTCAAAATATATGCATAATAAGATGAAGACTCATTTTACAAGATATGATAAATAATCTAGCACTATAATAAAGGAACAAACACTTCTATTTTCTAATAAAAGTCATGTAGTAAGGGGTAAAAGGAAAATAAAGAGCAAGACCTATGCATTATTTAATTATAAAGATGAAAAAGAGATATATTGAGTAAGTTAAAATTAACTTTAAATTATAATTTAATTTTGTCTCCTTAAATTGATGTATTGTTTATTGTTATCTTTATTGTAACAATATAAGAAATTGATGAGCAGACAACAAAGAAAAAGATGAGTAAAAGCACAAAATCATAGTTAAAATTTTGCAAATAAAAATGTTTTCCTTTATATTTGGTAGTTACTAATGATATTAATATTGTGACAAAGTGTTATACTATTTATGTCATTAACGGTCAAAGACTCCACACGAGGTAACAATATGCAATGTGTAAGACATAAAATAATGATGTTATACTAACATTATTAATAAATAGTTTTGTTAGTTTTTCATTAATGCAATTTTTATACTTCTATGTAAAGAAATTATAATATTTTAATTTTATATGAGATGCTAAACATGAATTATTAATTATTTTTTTTATTTATATTTGTTGAATATTTAGTATTTTATTTAATAAAATTCATAAATTGTTACTTAAAATATATATTAGCCAACATATAAGTGGTGTTCATTCTATGATAAAATTGTTGCCTATTACATGAAAAAATTGATGCCCATGCCATGAAAAAAGTACTATATATTTAATTAGATAAAGTTACCTATTGTAAAAAGAACTATTACTTATTTCACAAGAAAACGCTACTAATTCAACAAAATACTATTACCAAATCCATTAGAAATTACTACGTAGTTAACCATAAAATTATTGCTTATTTTAAAAGAAATCATTTTTAAATCTACATGAAATGACCGCTTATTCTACAAGGTACTATTACCTATTTCACCAATAATTTAATATAAAAAATGGATTGCCTTAATAAATCTAAAGTTGTTTTTGTAAATAAAAATAATCTTCACTTATGCATTACATAATTGCCACATTTTAAATATTAAAAATGTTGCAATAATCATTTATAGTTGTTGTCTAAGATATTTTATGTATTGTAATAGTCTAAGCAAACCATTATATAAGATTTATTACAACACTTATAAATGCAGCAGATTAAAAACCAATGTATTAGGCTTTATACAATAATTTTAGATCCATTTTCTTGTAATAAAAGTTTGGAGAACCCAACCATTTACAACTACACATGCAGACTTATTGTCTTAAGAAGTCCAAACTAATGCCCCATAACATTATTAAAGAATGGAAGATCACACATAATGGCAAAAATTGCAATTCCTACATCACTAGTTACATCTGTAAGGCAAACATTAAATATATTGCTAGCAAAGGCATCTTTTGGACATTGATGTTAAATTAATTAACATGAGTGGCCTATGTTATTTAAAGTATGACCCAAAATAAAAGGCCTAATATGATGGTCGGTTAGACATAATGGTAATTTAGGTCATCGATTTTAAAATTCCTCCACTCTCCCTATTAAGGATAAACGTTACAGGAAGAGAAATATCTTCCTATTTAAGATAGCCGTTATAAAAGAGGAGAATTTTCCTGAAAGGATAACGGTTACAGAAAAGGAATAATGTGTATATATATATATACTATTACGGACCTTTCTTGTATTCTCAACCATCAGAGAGAAAACGTAAAAAAAAGAAAGGAAAGAGTAGGAGAAAAGAGAGAAGCGTTCAGGAACAAAAGAAGGGAGGATTCTCGTCTTCGCTATGGGACATCAGCATAATGGACAACGGTATGTTGATTTCATTACAGTTTTTATTGCTAATATTCGCATAAAGAAAGATCCTGCATTATAGAAATAAGAATTTCATAAAGAGAAATTTTGAAAAAGTCTAACAATTGGTATTAGAGCGGGTCTGCGAATACTGTAATTTGTTTTCCTTTATCTGTTTGTACCGTACAGTATTTTAATTTATTTTATTTATTTTTGCGTATAATGTAAAACGAAACGATGATGCACGCAAAAATAATTTTTTGGTCCTTTTTCTTGTTGTGGACAATGAACAATGACGACCGGCGTTGAAAGGGGAAATGCCGGCCATGGAAAGTCTGCACCGGCGAAACAGCACGAGGACTGTACGCCACCGGACCCGAATGGATCTGGGTATGGCGGATTGGCTCCGATGAAGGCTGTGTTTTCATTGTCGGTGGGAGACCCCAATCGATCGGGTATGAAGGGACAGCCTTCCGGTAAGGGCCATGGCTCCAAGTATGGTGGAACGAGGAGATCGCGATTTCGGTGACGCCGTGGACCTAGATCGATCTGGTCTGGTGGGTACGACAGAACGGAAAGATCACCTCGGGTATGGCCAGTGATTCGGGTCGGGCGTGGGTTTGGGACTGTGACGCCAGGCTTGCTGGTATAAGGTGTGCGCCGGTCACTGGATTGTGCGACGCGGGCTTGCCGATAAGGGGCGTGCGCCGGTCGCTGGACTCTGTGCCAGCGAGTCAAGCGTGGGTTTGGCTCGGCAGAACGGGGCTTCGTTGACCTGTCAGAGACAACTCGGAGGCAGCACACGAGCGACGCCCGCAGAATGGTGGTGCTGCCACCGAGGGTTGCTCGGACGGAGGCAGCAGTACGGTGGTGCTGCCACTGTGTGTCACTCGGCCGGAGCGTGCTGTGGGCCCATCGTGGGTCCCATGGTTGGAAGCAGCACGTGGGTGTGCCACCTGCAGTATAGTGGCATTGCGGGTCTTCGATCAGTGGTGGAGAAAAAATATTTTTTCGAATGGATACCACCACGAAAATGAGACCGGTTATTGAAAAAGTCCCACATAAAAGATAATTTAAGTCTTCGTAATTGAAGATTTTTTTAAAAAATTTATTAAATTCACGTTAACATGAGTCAAATATTAAAAGCTTGTTAGTCACCAAAGTGGTCTGGCTTTGAAAGGATTTGAACAGTTAATTGTGAATTTTAATTGTTCATTTTTTGGATGCTAATAAAATGTTTTGAAATGAACAATTGTGGTTATTAATTATGAAGCTAGGAGATCATCCAAAGATGGATCATTGTTTGTAATTAATGACATTAAAAGGGGTTAATTGATATACTGGGTAAACATGATTGTATATCCAAAGATAACATTTATGTTAACTCTAGTATGATTGATTGATCTATTAAAGTACATTTACATTAGCATCATTATTGATTAAAGTTATGTATTTGAGGATCACCCAAAAGTGAACTTAAATACATGATTAAAGTTTGTAGTGTATCTGAATCCATTAGAGTTTCTCAAAGCATTAACGTATAAATTTAGATTATGTTTGCAGCTTCCAGTAATGTATTCGCCTTAGGCAATTCGATGATCAAATTCAATGGGCTGAACTATATAGAATGGTCTGAGCATATTCAGTTTCATTTAGGTATATTGGGCTTGGACTTAGCAGTCATTTCGGATGAAAAGCCTACAGCCATTACAGGGACCAATACAAAATCTGATAAGTCTTTTTATGAGGCTTGGGTACGGTCTAATAAGCTAAGTTTGAATTTGATGCGGATGACGATAGCTGAAAATGTAAAGCCATCGATGCCTAAGACGGAAAATGCGAGGGAATTTCTAATGAGAATTAAGGAATACTCTCAATCAGATATAACTGATAAATCCATCGTAGGAACCCTAATGAGTGAGGTGACGACCAAGAAATTTGATTGGTCACAGCCCATTCATGATCATGTGACTAGTATGGCTAATCTAGCAGCAAGGTTGAAAACAATGGGCATGGATGTGAGTGAATCCTTTTTGGTTCAATTCATCATAAACTCACTACCTCCTAAATTTGGCCAGTTCCAAGTGAATTATAATACTATTAAAGAAAAATGGAACTTTCAGGAAATTAAGGCCATGTTAATTCAGGAGGAAGGGAGATAAAAGAAGATGAAGGATCACTCCATTCATCTCATTGTTCGTAATGATGCTAGTGGTAGCAAGTCTAAGCCACATAAGAAAAGTAAGAAGAAGGACAAAGCCTCCATGAAAGTTACTGGAGGTCAGATCCAAAAGGATCAGAAATGCTTCTTCTGCAAAAGGATGGGTCACTTCAAGAATGATTGCCCAAAAAGAAAGGCTTGGTTCGAAAAGAAAGGTATGTACTGTATATCAGTATGTTTTGAATCAAACATAATTGAAGTGCCCAATAATACTTGGTGGTTAGACTCTGGAGCTACTATTCATGTGTCACATATTATGCAGGGATTCCTTTCAATCCAGCCCATAACAGGAACTGAGAAGTTCCTCTATATGGGAAACAGAATGAAGGCATGAATAGAAGGAATTGGGACGTACAGATTGATCTTGGACACTAAGTGTCATCTGGATCTCGAAAAGTGTCTCTATGTTCCTTAATGTGCTAGAAATTTAGTTTCTGTTACAAAGTTGGATGAAGTGGGATTTAACCTCAAGATTGGAAACGATGCATTTTCATTGTATAGACATTCGTACTATTATGGATCTGGTACTTTGATTGATGATTTGTACCGTTTTAATCTTGATGCTATGTATGCTGATTCCATATTTCTTGTTGAGCATAGTATAGGTAACAAACGTAATGTACATGATGAAAGTTCTGCTTTCTTATGGCATCAAAGATTAGGTCATATATCCAAAGAAAGGATATTGAGGTTGGTGAAAGGTGATGTCCTGCCTCAATTGGATTTTACTGATTGGGATGTATGTGTTGATTGTATAAAAGGGAAACAAACAAGACATACATCAAAGAACCCAGCCATGAGAAGTAATGAGCCTTTAGAATTGATACACACCGATATTTGTGGCCCATTTGATATCCCAACATAGGGTGGTGAGAAATATTTCATCACTTTTATAGATGACTACTCGTGGTATTGTTACTTGTATCTACTGCATGAAAAGTCTCAGTCAGTAAACATCCTAGAGGTGTTTATTAACGAAGTGGAAAGGCAGTTAGATAGAAAAGTTAAAGTAAACAGGGGTGGTGAATATTATGGAAAATTCAATGAAAGTGGACAATGTCCTGGTCCATTTGCAAAACTTCTTGAAAGTCGAGGCATATGTGCACAGTATACAATGCCTAGTACACCACAACAGAATGGTGTAACGGAAAGGCGGAATCGTACACTTATGGATATGGTTGGAGCATGTTAAATTATAGTACTGTACCTTTATCCTTGTGGATGTATGCATTAAGGACTGCTGGATATCTGCTGAACAGGGTTCCTAGTAAGGCTGTCCCCAAAACTCCTTACGAGTTATGGACAGGAAGGAAACCCAGTTTGAGACACCTCCATGTTTGGGGTTGTTCAGCAGAAGTAAGGATATATAATCCACATGAAGGAAAACTTGATGCAAGAACCATAAGTGGTTATTTCATTGGCTATCCTGAAAAGTCGAAAGGGTACAGGTTTCATTGTCCTAACCATAGTACTAAAATAGTTGAGTCTGGTAATGCTCGATTTATTGAAAGTGGCCAGTTCAGTGGGAGTGGGGAATCACGAAAGGTAGATATTAAAGAATTACAAAATGAAAGATCCACAGTGAGTACTCCTACTCAGGTTGGTATCCCTACACCTAGTGTTTCTACTCAAATTGTTGTTCCTTATGTTGCATCACAGTCACGTGACTTGCAAGGACAACAAATTGATACACGAAACACGCAAAGTAAACACATAAGAGATGAACCAAGTGACGATGTTCAATTTACAAGTGAACAAGTGATACCACAAGAAATGGCATTACGGAGGTCTACAAGACAGAAAAGGCCAGCTGTTTCGAATGATTATGTGGTTTACTCACTTGAGCATGAATCGGAATTGAGCATTGATAAAGATCCAGTCTCATTTGAACAAGCCATGGAATGTAATGATTCTGAAAGGTGGTTTAATGCCATGAAGGAAGAGATAAAATCGATGGATGTAAACCAAGTCTGGGAACTAGTAAAGTTACCTGAAGGATCAAAACGAGTTGGCTGTAAGTGGGTCTTCAAGACCAAGCGAAACTCGAAAGGTAACATCGAAAGGTATAAGGCTAGACTTGTTGCCAAAGGTTTCACTCAAAGGGATGGTATTGACTATAAGGAGACTTTCTCTCCAGTCTCTAAGAAAGACTCCTTAAGAATTATTATGGCTTTGGTGGCTCATAATGATCTACAGTTTCACCAAATGGATGTAAAGACCGCCTTTCTGAATGGTGACTTAGAAGAGGAAGTGTATATGGACCAACCTGAAGGTTTCATCACCACCGGGCAAGAAAATTTGGTGTGTAAATTAAAGAAATCGATATATGGACTGAAACAAGCCTCCCGACAATGGTATATTAAGTTCAATAATACCATTACGTCATACGGTTTTGTAGAGAACACCGTTAATCGGTGTATCTATATGAAGGTCAGTGGGAGCAAGTTCATTATATTAGTCCTATATGTCGATGACATTCTTTTGGCTGCTAATGACATGGATTTATTACATGATGTAAAGAAATTTCTCTCTGATACTTTTGAAATGAAAGATATGAATGAGGCATCCTATGTGATAGGAATAGAGATATTCCGTGATAGATCACAAGGATTGTTAGGATTGTCTCAGAAAGGCTATATCGATAAAGTATTAGAGAGATTTAGAATGGAAAATTGCTCAACAGGAATAGTTCCAATTCAGAAAGGGGACAAGTTCAGTGAATTGCAATGTCCAAAGAATGATTTGGAACGGAAAGCGATGGAATCAATTCCCTACGCATCACTGGTTGGAAGTCTGATGTATGCGCAAACATGTACTCGGCCGGACATCAATTTCGCAGTTGGAATGCTAGGCCGATATCAAAGTAATCCTGGAATGGATCATTGGAAAGCCGGAAAGAAAGTACTTAGGTACTTACAAGGCACCAAGGATTGTATGCTTACTTATAAAAGATTAAGTCATCTTGAAGTAGTAGGCTATTCGGATTCAGATTATGCTGGATATGTAGATTCGAGGAAATCTACATTTGGTTACATGTTTCTCCTAGCTGGAGGAGCAGTTTCCTGGAAAAGTGGGAAGGAGTCTGTCATTGCTACTTCCACTATGGAGGCTAAATTTGTAGCATGCTTTGAGGCTACTGTTTATGCATTATGGTTGCGGAATTTTATCTTAAGGCTTGGTTTGGTCGACAGTATAGAAAAGCCGTTAAGAATTTACTGTGATAATTCCGCAGTAGTTTTCTTCTCTAAGAATGATAGGTATTTTAAAGGTGAGAAACATATGGATTTGAAATACCTATCTGTCAAAGAAGAAGTGCAAAACCATAGAGTGTCAATTGAGCATATTGGCACTGAGTTGATGATAGCGGACCCGTTAACTAAAAGTTTGCCACCGAAAATATTTACTGGACATGTTGATCGGATGGGCATTATAGACAGGTCCTCAATCTCTTGAAAGCCAATATTTTGTACTACTCATATCATTGTGACACTCATGAATTCAATTAAAGTTATGGTTTTTCTTGTGCTTTGTTATCTCTATTCAGTTGTATACAATTATAGTTTGTGAGATAACTAATAGCATATATGGGAATGACAATTTAAAGTTTCAATGTTCCTCAGTAAGGTTATTGTGAATTACGATGATTATGTGATACATGGAAGGAATTATGTCGCTAAAAGATGTGTGACCGCCATGATCCAGTCATTTTAATTCAATCAAGTATTGTGATTTGATAATCTTTAAGGATTGCGCGCACTTATTTGTTATTGATTCATCAAGTCATAACATAGGTCAAGTGGGAGATTGTTAAATTAATTAACATGAATGGCCTATGTTATTTAAAGTATGACCCAAAATAAAAGGCATAATATGATGGTCGGTTAGGCATAATGGCAATTTGGGTCATCGGGTTTAAAATCTCTCCACTCTCCCTATTAAGGATAAACGTTACAGGAAGAGAAATATAGGATTTTCCTAAAAGGGTAACAGTTACAGGAAAGGAATAATGTGTATATATATATATATATGCTATTACGGACCTTTCCTGTATTCTCAACCATCAGAGAGAAAACGTAAAGAAAAGAAAGGGAAGAGTATGAGAAAAGAGAGAAGCGTTCAGGAACAAAAGAAGGGAGGATTCTCGTCTTCGCTACGGGACATCAGCATAATGGAGAACGGTATGTTGATTTCATTACAGTTTTTATTGCTAGTATTCGCATAAAGAAAGATCCTGCATTATAGAAATAGGAATTTCATAAAGAAAAATTCTGAAAAAGTCTAACAATTGACTCATAGTCAAACATGTAGGATGCATAAATGTTGATTTCCTAACCATATTTAGTACATTTAATAACAAATTAGGAAGATGATAGCTATTTTTACCATGCCTAGAATTAAGTCATTTAGCACTGGTAGACCCTTTATTTTAAGCATGGATTCTTTAGTTTCTTGGTTGAAAGTCAAGGTTTGTGACATAATTAGTTTAATAGGTTTATACATAAAGCCATATAACATGCTTGTCTTAATCATAATTGATATCAATAAACTAATAATAATTAATAGTAATGATGAATTTAGATCATTGTGTAGCCTTCTCATAAAATGACTCTATTAGTATAAAAAAATGTTGTAACCATTAAATATGTTTGTTGTTCCCACAGCCTTATATGGGTTGTAATTGTTATCAACTAGATTTAAGTGTACAAGAAAGTAAAGCCACACGGAAGGGCAAGAAAGTAAATCCGTCACGTAAGGGCAAGAACGTAAATCTACCGCGTAAGAGCAAGAACGTAAGCCCTATTAGGGTTTCATGGAAGAAAGTATATAAAGACCTTGGAAGACAAAACTAGGATAAGACCAACACAATTGAATACACGGCAAAACACAAGAGGAAAGGCCAACATAAGAGAGAATACACGGCAAGAAGAGAGGGTAACCGTCCAAGCAAGAGACCGTCGGCAATTGAGCATTCGATAAACACAAAACAGCAAAACATAGGAACCGACCAAAGTGGTACACAACAAAAAGAAGAGAAGCATGGCCAAAAATCAAATTTGGGGGCTAAACGAAGAACGACCGAGTGAAAAAAAAAACACCACCTGCAAAAGAGAGAGAAAACCTAACCATGGGAGAGAGAGAAAGTGGTGAACGACCGAAGAGGGGTTGGACGGTAGGCCAAAAAAGAGCCACCACTAGTTGGAGGAGAAAACCAGCATGGCAAAACCAGCATGGCAGAACAGGGGAAGGAGAGAAAAATCCGACAGCCCAAAGAAGAGAGAGAGACCGTCGGTAAAATAGACCAACCGGCTGAAAGAGAGGAAGGAACCGTTCAAACACAAAAGAGAAACCGTTCAACCAAGGGAGTCGGCCAAAAGCTAGAGAGAAACCATCCAACACAAAAGAGGTAGGCCAAAACACAGCCGTTGAAAGAGAGAGAAAAATTGAGAAACGCCCAAAAGAGAAAAACGCCAGAACAAGGGGTCGAAAGGGAGAAAATACGATACGGCAAAAGAAGGGGTTGGACGGCAAGAAGACAACACGGCAAGAGAGACAACACGACAAGAGAGCAGAACGTTAAAAGGAGAGCACGACAAGAGAACGGCTTGACTGACCAGAAACAGGAGACTAGAAATGAGTGACCAGAAACTGGTGACCAGGTCATGAGATAGGAAAAGGGTGACCAGGCCGTAAGATATGAAACGAGAGAGACCAAACCTAGACACCGTGAGACGAACAGAAGCTAAGTGGAACCGTGAAACGGACAGGAGTGCAGCAGAAGCGTGAAACAAACAAAGGAGTGCAACTGAAATGAACAGGGAAGCTGTGCAACAAAACCGTGAGGGAGACCAGCGAAGCTGTGTAGCAAAACTGTGAAGTTGAGGAGACCAGCGAAGCTGAAACGGGAGACCAACAAACCAGAAATGTGTTTGTGACAGGGGTACAGCAGAAACAAGAGACGAGGAGAGTAGACCTGGTATCTGTGAGGTATGAGACCAGGTGAGGCGTGAGGCAGGCCGTGTGACTTGAACCAGCAAAACAAGAAGAGTGGTACAGGCCAATAGACGTGCAACGACAGTGAGGTAGGCCGTGTGACTTGAACTAGCAAAACCAGAAGCGTGGTGTAAGCCAACAGACGTGCAACAGCAGACCAGAAGCGTAAGGGCAGGCCATGAAACAATGAGATGGTGAAATCAGGAGATAGCGTAAGACCAAAACGTGCGTCGGCGTGAGACAAGAATGTGTATGAGGCGTGTGACCAGCAAGGTATGCAAACCAGAAACGTACGTGAGGTGTGTGACCAGTAAAGGGTACAAACCAGAAACGTGCGTAAAACGTATAACGACAAACCAAAAACGTAAGGCAAGCCGTAAGACGTGGAACAACAAACCAGAAACGTGAGGTGAGCCATGAGACAAGAAGATGGGTGAAGACGTGAGACGGTGAAATTAGGAGTTATGTGAGACAACGTAGAGAAGAAATTCGGCGAAGGATCGAAAAGAACTCAACATATTTTCAGATTTCTTCAAGAGAGGTTAAAAAGCGTTGCGGTGAACTTCTAAACGGCAATGAAGCAGCCTTTCAATTCAACAGAGGCAAGAGAAGCTAGAAGAAGGGTAGACACAGTAAGTGACACTCTTTGTATTGTACTTACTTAGTAATTGCAATAGTGAAAGGAGTAGAGGATTAAGACATCCATTGTAACTGGAATTCTTAAGTATAGTGGATAGTCTCGGTAAGGGAGAGTCCTTACCACCATGGATGTACATCACGTTGACGGAATCACGTAAATCTCATGTCCTTAATTTGCTTTACATTCTACGTTTTGAATTGAGTTGTGAACGCAGATAAAGAATCAGCTAACCCATAACCTAACGAAGACCTAAACAAAAACATTCGAATTGTCTATTAGGCAAGGTGTCTGAAAGGTGACTTTGGGGACTATTGTGATTAGTAGGTAGCAATAGATCTACCTTAGTCGAGTCTGAGAAAGAGTTCGCTTTTAAGAAGAGGTTGAAGTTGTTCACTTACCTATGAATTGCGAATTGTGGTAATACTGATTCACCCCTCCTCTCAGTATCACAAACTAGTAGATCTTAGGGAGAAGTTGGGAACTTCAATGTTAAATCACAGTTTTAAGAATTAAAGAGCTCACTATCTACACCTTTGTCAAATTGAAGAAGGAATTTGTTAAAGTTAATGCCATTATTTACCTCAGTAAGCTTAAAAACTTCTAAACATGATAATATTAGCCTTTTTTTTTCCCTTTCCTCAATAAATTGCTTGTCATGCACATTATGTAAAGGAGGTAGTTTATAAGTAAGGACAAGAATTTTAAGGAGGGAACTCAACAAAATTGAGTATTGTAGGATCACTATGACAAAGTGTGGTAGGCACAAAAGCCAAACTCTTTTAGCTGGGAAATTTTACAACTCTTACAAAAGCTAGTGCATTCTTAGGAACTTTCAAGATTACATCCTCTTCCATTATGCATATTACATGAGGCCTTTAATATTTTCTTGTGAACCTTTAAGCATTTGTTATGCTCTCTCATCATTTACCCAAGGTGGTAGAGTATTCCTAGGTAGTAGTTCAATGGGGTGTGTTAGACACAAACCATCACTGTATAGAAAAATAGTGCCTTTAAATGAGATCTCTAATCAAGAAACAATTATTTCTTTATTTAGGAGGCCTAAACAACTAACAATCACTTGCGTAATAAGAAAGTTTAAGGGAGAAAGCTTTAACACATCATGTGTTTACTTAAAAAAACTTTTTTGATTGTCTACCTTAAGTTATCAGGTTCCGTACAAATGAATTCAATATAAGGCTTTAGGGGTAAGAAAACCACATATATTTCCATTACTACTTCCTTATTATCAATTTTCTTCATGCTTTCATTAATTGTAGCAACACTAGTAATTAATAAAACTTCATTATCAACAGATCTAGTGACCAGATATTCATTAGGAACTTTCGCCCCTCTTTTACTGCCAATGCTTAACACCTTCCCACTAACTAGTATGTCTATTTACTTATAATAGTTGAGTGAATATTCATCGTAAATCTTCATCAACATATTATTATTATTGTCACAATGTCCATAAGGACTATTGCATTAAAGGCATAAATTAGAAATTCTTCTAACATTAAGATATTACACACTAACCCTTTAAGCTGCCTGGCTACATTAACATTTTGGGAGACAATAGTGACATTAGGTGATGAAACATATGTGGCTGGTGGAAGTGGTTGCAAATGTATGACTTTTAAAGTAGATTTATGTAGCTTTGCTAGGGCACATGCATTAAAAAAGGCTTTTGGGGGCAAATAAACTCAAATGCTTCTAGAATTCTAGATTCAATCCAAAAACTACATAATTTATAAGTAGGGAACTTAAATCATAAAAAGAATAAAACCGAGCAATGTAATCCTTAACTATACCCTGTTAGTTTATGTTATAGAGCTTAACTTGATAGATCTAAAAGGATTGATTTTGCTAAAGTTGCCCTGGTTCACACATGTCACAAAAAGTAGAAGAAGGTCCCTTCATAAACAAGTAGTAAGCATAAAACCAAAAAAAATTAGAAACAAAACACAAGCAACAAGAACCTTTTTCACAAGTAACAAGATCACAAGCAACAAGATCACAAGCTTCAATTCCACTAATACAAAGATTTAAGTTCCAAGGATTAGTCTAGAAATTGAAGGAATTAGAAAATCAACTTTGAGTTTGACTTGAAAAATGGAGCAAGCAAGAAGGCAAAATGAGAGAGAACATAGAGATAGAGGGTTGATTAATTGCACTGAGAAGAGAATTAAGGTGCGTTAATCGATTAAAATTCTTGTCATAATTCACATATATTGTTATGCTCTTCTTGCTCTTATATATTGATAAGATCAATTACAAATGTATTGAAGATGACAATTGTTACAATTTAAGATAAAAGTAAAAATAAAATAAAAGTAAAAAAAAATTCATTTCTCGCCCATTTTTGCAACGACTTACAAATAACTGCCAAGTCTTTCTCAAGCTTTCAAATGTCCTTCCTCTAAGTTCTTTTTTTTTTTTTTGCTTTTTTAGGTGAAGTGGAGGCTAATCATAATTCAACTCAAATAATTATTATGTTTTCTTTAATATATGCAAAAACTTTTTAAATAATACTTTTGTTAATTATTTAAAATTATTATTAATTGAACAATAAAATGATGTTAATTATAGTGAAAATTATTTCAAGAAAATAAATGAATTACATGAATTAAAAAATATATTCTTAAGTATCTACTAAAATGTATTTAATTTAACTTGATTTAAAAGAAGGTTATATAACATTTTATTTAGTTATATTACATAAAAATATTAAATAAAACATTTCCTTGTTGATTAATCAATCTAATTACTCTATAAATATATAACTCATGAATATTTAAATAATATATACAAACAATAAATATAAAATATATTTTAAATAAATAAGATATTTTAAAAAGATATAAAACTCATAAATATTCAAATAAATATAAAAAAACAAAACAATTTTAAAAATGGAAAATCCCCTGAAGTAGTGAGCGAGCGCTGGCCCAGATTGCTGACTGGGTCAAAAATGTTCGGGTACATATAGGATATGCTCGCTCTCAACAACAGCAACAGTAGAAAAGAAAACGGATACTTTTGTTTTTCTATCTCTCTTCGATGTTTCTGGCTCCGTTGTTTGTCTCTCTTCACCTTGCACGGCTCAGATCTGGTATCATATGCTTTTTTTTTTTTAATTAATAAGTTCAGAGCTTTCCATCTTAATTTTTTTCTGGGTATTTTTTTTTCTACAGATTTGTGTGTGTGGTGTTAATTTCCGATCTTGTCAAGATCTGTGTTCATTTTTGTACATCTTGCTTCCGATTGGATATGGGTCTCTTTTTTTGAGATTTCTGTTTAGATTATCTTAGATTTTATGCCTTTTTAGTGCATGGGATTAGAGTGGCGACTCTCAAGCCCTGATGTACATTGACGAACTTAAAGTTTATAACTTTTTGTTTCAGATTTGATGATTATCAATTGGGTTGGCACTGGTTTTTGTTAGCTTTCTGTGGTTGAATGAATAATTTGGTTGGAGACCTGCGCCTGGGAAATTTTCTTGTCTTTGTTTCCCCCTGGCTTTTGAGTCCAAGGAATGTCTTTGTTGCTTAAAGGTGATTCCATCCAGATTCGCGAGGTGTGGAATGACAACCTCGTAGAAGAATTTACTCTTATTCGTGAAATTGTTGACGAATACCCTTACATTGCAATGGACACAGAGTTTCCAGGCATTGTGTTGCGCCCGGTTGGCAATTTTAAGACCATAAACGAGTATCACTATCAGACCTTGAAGGATAATGTTGATATGTTGAAGTTGATTCAATTAGGGCTCACATTTTCAGATGAGCACGGAAATTTACCCACTTGCGGTACAGACAAGTATTGCATCTGGCAATTTAATTTTCGTGAATTCAATGTGAATGATGACATTTTTGCAAGTGATTCCATTGAGCTTTTGCGGCAGAGTGGGATCAATTTTAAGATAAATAATGACAAAGGAATTGATGTAATGCGTTTTGGTGAGCTTTTGATGTCATCAGGGATTGTCTTGAACGATGGTGTGCAATGGGTGACATTCCACAGCGGCTATGATTTTGGCTACTTGCTTAAGCTATTGACATGCCAAAACTTGCCAGACACACAAGTGGGGTTCTTTAATTTGATCCATATGTACTTTCCAACTCTTTATGACATCAAGCATTTGATGAAGTTTTGCAACAGTCTTCATGGAGGGTTGAATAAACTCGCAGAGTTGTTGGAAGTGGAGAGGGTTGGGATATGCCATCAAGCAGGTTCAGATAGTTTACTCACAGCATGTACATTCAGGAAACTGAAAGAGAATTTCTTTAGTGGCTCCTTGGAAAAGTATGCGGGGGTGTTGTATGGTTTAGGTGTTGAGACTGGACAGAATTAGTCACTGACTGTGAAATGTAGGAACAGAAGGTGGGAAAAAAGTTATGACTGTAAAACTGTATGTGATTCTTGGTATCTGCAATTTTATGTGCACATTTGTCATCAATTTCCTTACTTTACAGATATCTTGGGAATGCTGTCTTGCTTGTGTGCAGCTACAAAATTTTTGTGTTATTACATTTTGTGGCTTACCTGATATGAATTGACACTCCAAGGCATAGATTCTGTCTAGAAGAAGCATATGGAACAAATGAGGTACAAAATTGATGACATCATTCCAACCACAGGCAGAAACTATATTGATAATTAACTGCCAATTGAAACCTTTGAACACACACACACCCATAACTGGAACGTAAAAGAATCAAGCTTAATCATAATTCCAACGAGAAATGTGGACTGGTATAATTATCAAGTTTAAAATCTCAAAAATGATCTACGCCCAGATAAAGGAGGTAGAGACATGAGAGCTCATGGTTTATCATCTGAGAATCTGACAGACTCATGGATGTAGATCTCAGTTCAACGATGACATGGTTTCACAAAGAATGCCATAGCCTTTCAAGGTCTGACACAGAGAAAATCACAGCTACGCTAGCCGTTCGTGGACAGCTGCAATCTATCCTGGTGCTTCAAAGTTTGCACGTTGCAATCTTTAGCTGCAAAATCTACAAATGGGTCAAAACAAGGAAATCAAAGTTCTATTCATACGGCGGCATCTTTCATGGCCACACTAAACTCAACAAGATTATAGATCACCATGGTTGAACCATCAGAGCTCGACACCACAATGGTCAATGTTTATGGTAATCTATTGATACGGCCAAACTCCACACCTGCTAAGCTCCAGAGAGAATTTTTGCAATTCTGCCTCATGTGTCCAAAGGTAGATTTCAGCAATTCTGTCTTATTATGTCAGCAAATTATAGCAATCATCAGATTTCACCAATAATCTCTACAAGAACAATATCCACCTTTAAAGTGATGAAATCGAACCCGATCTCTGACAATTATGTCCCTATTGAAAGCATAGGAAACATATTTTGTAAATGAATGGCAATCTGTACAAACTCTCAAATTCTTCACTATTCGCAGATTTGTTCCTTCTGGGCTTTTTGCTAATCCAAAAGCGATTGCCAATTTTTCACTATGGCATGTTCCCAAGGACATTATATAGTTTTCGGAGAAAGATCCGGGCATGACGAAAGGAGGCTCCTCTCTCACATAACCAACCAAGTTGGCCCGATGCGTTATTTCCTCCAATTTTTCATAAATCATTTTAGTATCAGGATGCGACTTATCATCCACAATAAACCTGTGTACTTGGCCAAAAACTTCGATCCAACTCCAACTAGGAGTGGTGACTATTCCTTGGCTTTTGATTAATTTTCTCATTCTTGCAAATCCTTGTTTATCTTCTGCTGCAGCATATATGGTAGCAAGCAATAAGCAGTTCCCTGCATTCAATGCCCCAAGGTGGACCAAATTGCTCATCGCAATCTCTGCAATTACAGAATTTTTATGAATCTTGCAAGAACCAAGCAAAATACGCCACAAGACTGGATCTCCTCGGTATGGGCAAGCACCCATGATTTCAAGTGCCTTGTCAAGCATCCCAGCACGACCATACAGATCGACCATGCATCCATAGTGCTTCATTCCTGGCTCAATATTGAACTCAGAACTCATTTGACTGAAATACTTGGCACCCTCGGGAACCAAGCCTTGGTGACTACAACCACACAGCAAACCAAGAAACGTGATGGAACTCGGCCTGACACCTGCCATCAACATCTGCTCAAACAAAGAGATAGCTTTATCACCAAAACCATGTGCCCCAAAACCAAAAATTAGGGAGTTCCAAGTAAGCAAGTCCCGGTCCATTCCCATTCCATTAAAGACAGAGATAGCCGCATCCAAGTTCCCGCATTTGGCATACATATCAATAAGAGCATTCCCAACACACACATCTCCCCCAAAACCTTTCTCGCAAGCAATTTCATGCAGATGGATCCCCGAACTCAAAGCACCCAAGTGAGCACAAGACGAAAGCAGTCCAACAAGTGTATACCCATCAAGACCCACATTCTCATTTCTCATTTGATCATACACTTTCAACGCCTCCTCGTGATGACCTGCCTGCGAATAACACGAGATCATCGCATTCCACGAAACCAAATCCCTTATAGACATTCTATCAAAAAACTCGCGCGCAATGTTGACGGACCCGTTCGCCGAGTAGCACTTAATGAGACTGGTGCAAACAACAAAATCCCTCGCGTAACCAGTTCTTATTACAGACCCATGAACCTCTTTGCATTTGGATTCGGCCTTGCCTCTCTGGCAGGCCTTCAGAGCGAAGCTAAAAGTGAAAGTGTCGGGGCGGCAAAGGGAAAGGGAGAGCATTCTGTTATAGTAGAGAAGCGCTTGGAGAGGGGAAGGGCTACGGGAAAAGCCTCTGATCATTGAATTCCAAGCATTGGTTTGTGGGTTTTGAATGCGTTGGAAGAGGAGGGTGGCGTAGGTTAAGGAGCCGGAGACGGAGACGGCGCAGAAGTTGAGAAGCTTCTCAGCAATGGCGGAGTGATGCTGGAGGCCGTAAACGGTGACATGGGCATGGATCTTTTGAAGACGTTTGAAGCTGTTGCAGCCCTGCAGGATGGTCGTAATGGCTTTGGCCTTTTTGGATTCCCAACCCTCCTCCCTCGATTCAGTTTGAGTCACCATCGTCGTTTTCGCATCCGCCCCTCCATTCACCGCATATTATCTCTCTTTCTCTCTCTCTCTCTCTCTCTCTTTTTTCTCTCTCCCTCTTTTCGAACTTCTTAGGTGTAAACACCTGTTTTATGGATAATTTACATCCTTATTATTATTGTTAAATTTCATTTTTATTTTTATTTTTATCACTTAAACTTTAATTTATTATTATCATTAAATTATTTAATTATTATATCATTTCATTAAGTAAAATTTTATTAAAAAAATTTTAAAAAATATATGTATATATTTTTTTATATATATAATTAAATCTATTAATCAATATATTTTTAAAAAAATAGATTAAATTTTTAAAATTGAGATACCACACAACAAAACAAAATAAATAAAAGTTTTTTTATTATTATCTTTAAAGAAGTAAGTTTTTTTTTAATTAAATTTTAAACTATTTTAAGAAATTTACATAAATATTAATGAAAATTTAATGCTTAAAAAAAAAAAAAAACAAAAAAAGAACATGGAGAAAACGATTTCCCTTCGGTCGAGTTCTTCCGATGCTCTTATTCAGAGCCTTTCCAACGAACCCTCTTGACTCGGAGTATTTGACCCTCATTGGCCTAGCCATCCTCGTCCTTCGCTGCCCCCATCTTCTCTTTTGGCGAATTCTCATTTGATCTGGGGGCTCGAAGAAGGGAGCCAGCGTATTTTTGGCCTGTGTTCAAAGCACTGACCCACCGGAGTCTTTGGTGGCCTGAAACTCATTCCGCTCCTAAGGTAAGGAGTTTTCTTCTGTGTTTTATAATCTTTAAAGGGATGAATCGCATATGTTGGTTGTGAATTGCTCGGGAATTCATTGATAGTTACTTTGCCAGGTTCTAGGGGGGCGGCCTACTCTTCTTTTTTGTCGATCGAGCCGCTCTCCCTCATTCCACTCGTCCGGCCCCCTTCACGAACTCGTACAATCGATGCCACAAAGATAGCCAACTCTATTATTAAAGACATAAGGAAACGGGCGACCATTTGGCACCAGATATCCGGAGGTGTGAAAAGAGGAGCTGTGAGAAGCGGAAAAACCATCAAAAAAAAAAAAAAAAAACCGACGATTGTTCGTGAAGTTTTCCACAGAAACACCTCTCGTTTCTAGCAAACGGATCACAATTACAGGTATCAATGAATTCCACGAGAAGAAGTAAGTTTTTTTTTTATTATTTTTTTTCTTTTGTACGTTGCACTGGATATCACGTAACGGGATGCTCTTCCAAAGTCATTTCCAAAGTAAGCGGTAGAAAAGAAACCTCTTTTCAAGTATTCAATATCTTTAGACCTCATAACTTTATTAACTATATCTTTTTGATTCAAGAAATTAAATCTAATGTTTATCGATATATTGATTGATAGAATTAATTGTATCAAAATTTATTTCTTAAAGGGTGAATTTTATAAATTTCTATCCAATAAAGTGAAATAGTAATTAAATTAAAATTGAGTGATTTAAATGTAATAAATTAAAATTGAATGATAAAAATGAAAATAAGTGATAGGTTTAGTAACAAAAATATAAATTATCCCTTTGTTATCATCATTTGATTTGATACATTATAGTTTGGAATAACAAGAGATTTTTTTTTTTTTTTTGGAAAAAATGTCTTAAAAACAATATACTTAAAGAATGTGTTTGTTTTAAACAATTTATCAAATTAATATGTTTTTTTTATATATTAGTTAGACAAATAATACTTTTTAAATTCTAAGTGCATTATGGTATGCTCTCTTTTTGATTTTGTGTAAAACATCAATTTTAAAATCTATGATATGAAGATATTATGCCTAAATGTTCTTATTTGTGTCTTAACGCTCTTTGTTGAGCCTCTTTGGAGCTTGTCACTATTTTTGGCAATAAAGAGGCAATGAAATTCCATTGGTGATAATGATACAAGATATATTGAGATTGGATGCCTTAAACTACTAACATAAACAAAAAGATATTTAAGTTGTAAGAGCTTGTTAGCCTTAGTTAATAATGTTTGTTAATGTTATTCTGGGAGATGGAAGGTTTGGGGAAGTGTAAACTATAGGTGCTGGGTAGAGTCTATGCCTAAGAAACCTACAATGGACACAAGAATTAGAATGTAAAACTTGAAGAAAATCAATGACACTTCCTTTAGTGCCACCTTTTATGTTGGTGGAAGTAGGATGCATATTTGCTTAAGCAAAAGTTACTTTGAACTTATTAGGCCTTAAAATAATCTTTTGTTAAAATCTACATCCTCCTTGTTTTAGATGTTACTTAATGACCATCTTAACGTAGTCTAATGTAGAAAATGAAAGGGAACATGTTTTTACATGGAACACAGTTTTCATCTTTTGAAAGCTGAGTGTCTGTCTGCAAATTGGGCAAGATACCAACTGTTTTCTTTGTTCGGTCACCAGAAGGGAGGTTTATTGAATCAAAGTCTTGTTTGTTTATGTATCTATATATGTGTCATGCATGATGAAAATAATATTTTATGCCTGAGAAGTAGATGGTTACATGTACAATGGATTGGTTCTCTATTGCATTGCAGCTTGTGATGACTAACAGATGTAGTAATCCAAATACCTTCCTTGAGTTTTGCTCTCAATCCTCTGCATGAACCAAATGCCAAATTTACATGCATATAAAGTTCATGGCAAGACTGATTTTGATCATGTTTCTTTTTTATTACATTTGAAATGTTCTAAATGGCTGAATTTGATACATGTTTATAAAACTAGCCCTTGCTTGACATGCTTATCAGCACATTTACTTTCTTGATTAACTCATTGGCTACAAATTAGCATTTAGTGCAAGCTAATGATAGTTGTATCACATAACTCATTTCTCTTTTGAAGCTAATTATCTTCATTGCATTCCTCTTGTGCCTGATTCAGGCTTCTAGCAAGCAACTAATTGGCCACAAAATAAAGGTTTGGTGGCTGCTGGACAGGACGTAAGATTCTTTAAAATTTCTAGTTAATATGTTCACTTTGTTTGCATTTGTAAATATATAGAGTTCCTGTCCATTACTTAGTCTGAAGGAGATATCTTGTGGTTGCTTATGCTTTTGAATCATAGTGCCAGTAGACCTGCAACTTTTTGTATTATGGTGATATAGATAGCTTTTTCCTTCTGTGCTTACGTTACATTGACAGTCTGCAGAATACCTGTTTGTATATGTGCTGTGGGAATTTTTTAATCTCGAGAACAAGAATTTCTCTCTTCCTTAACAATTTTGTAGTATCAAGATTGGGTATACTTGATTTGTATTTTTGAGTCATTAAACCATAGAATATATAAGATAAATGTCGATGACTTAACTTGCAAATTGTGGAACAGGCAAAAAGTGGTGGTCGTTGCAAATGATTTACACTAACTGATGTGGAAAGAAAAAGGAAAAAACAATGGACTATGGAGGCTTGCATGGTGGCCAAGGGTCTGATGTGAAACCAATAAATGAAAGCATGATGGTTTTATCTAGTGACAGATTAAGATAATGGTTTGAGTTGGAGACTAACTGCTTACTTTTTGTTGTGAAATTGCAATACATAATAAAGGAGTTGACTGTATACAGCTCACTTAAATGTGTCGTAATTGAGAATGCTTTTTCTTTTTTTATGTTACTATTTTTTTTTCTTTTGACTTGATTTATGGAAGCTGAATCAAGCCTAATGTTTGTTCTATGAAAAAAAAATCAACATTATATAAATTTTAATAATTTTAAGCTATTTTTACATTTGGGAGACTCAGATTAACACATTTCTGCTGATTCTTCTTGGTTTCTAGCTCCCAAGCAGACCAGAAAGTTTTAAATGCACAAATGCATATGGTGCAACTGTTGTGTTGTTTAGATTTCAGAAAGGACGGCTTTAAAAGTGAATATTTTACTATGCAGGTTTTACGAAGGAGTTCCTGATTCTTATGACCCTATTAAAAACAAGTACTGGGTAAGATGATTCCCATAGTCCTACTTATGCCTAATTGTTTTTTGGGTGCCTTTTGTGTTTTTTACTCCTCCTTCCTTTGAGTGCGGGTGGCATGGGAACGAATGGAAGGGGTGTGCATATCAAAGTTCAGTTGTGGAACTGTCTTCGTGTATTTGGCGTAGGTATTTTTTTTCTTTCCTGTTGCCATTTGGTGGCTCTATCCAGTGCTGCATATGTTAGACCACAAGAAATCTTTTGTTTCCTCACAGCCATGATATCTGGCCATTTATTACTATCCCGTGGTTCATGTAATGCGATGAGCTGATCATAATTTCTCTTCCCTGATGGGAGTTTTTAGTTATTTTGGAATGTGTCAGAACCATGTCACCCAACTTAACTCTTGTTGGTGGATGTAGCTTCTCCGGTCCCTTTTCTTAGCTATCTCTGTTTCTAACAATTTTTACAGGTGTTTGTACGCTGATGGAGATGAAGAGGAACTGAATCTTGAAAGGGAACGGTGGGAACTGATTGGACATGATTTCTTACTGGATGATGTTTGTCCATCCCACAAGTGTGAACTTTAATTTAATCTTGTGGTTGACTTCATAGTTATTTTATTCTTTACGGGGACTTGCCTTCCAAAATAACACCTTTAGCAGGATCAAGAAATCGATCGTCCAAAACTGGATGCAATCGTCTGTGTGTGTTCCTCTTTACACGATGCTACCCCTTGCAGTTTTGATTAATTTAATGTGTGTGTTTCCCACTTATTTGCTTTGACTTTTCAAGAAATCACTTTTTTCAGCGAAAAATGAGATCTTTTTACAAGGAGTAGAAGTAGCTTGCCAGGTCTTGGTATGTTCTACCCTATCGGACAACAAGAGGCCTAATTCTCATAATTAAAATAGTTATTATTAATTATGTTATTTTATATTTATTTTTTGTTATTTTTAAATTAATAAATATAATTGTTTCCATATACCTAAGTTATCAAATTAGATTTTTTGTTTTTATGATATATGTGTGCGTGTGTGTAATGATGTTTTATAACTTTTTCATTTGAATAATAAAATAATATATTAAAATTTTTACTTTATCAGAAGTTGACGTTTTAAAAGCAATTATTAGGAAGTGTTTTTTTTAAAATTTAATCATTTATCTCTCTAATTTTACTTATTGAGATTAATTTTTTATTTTTTTATTTTTATAATTATTTTATTTTAAATTCTTAATTTCTCATTGTCTAGTTATCAAAGAGTTGTTTTAAAAAATTTTATTTTTATTTTAAATTTTTACTATTATTATTAAATAAAAAATTATATATAAAAAAGAAAATTTTACTTTAATTTTACAATTTTTTTTAAAGAGTCTCTTCAATAAGTTGTTTTTGTGTGTTATTATTAATCAAAAAATAATGGATGAAACAAATAAAACTTGCAAATAAGTTGTAGGATACTAAAAATTTTGTTAAGCTTATTATACTTCTGATTGAATATTTTAACATACTATTAATAAAAATTAATAAATTTTTTAAAGAATAGTATGTATAATTTTTTTTAAGAGTCTCTTCAATAAATTATTTTTGCTTGTTATTATAAATCAAAAGACAATAGAAGAAACAAATAAAACTTGTAAATAAGTGGTAGGATATTAAAAGTTTTGGTGAGTTTATTATACTTCCAATTGAATATTTTAACATACCATTAATAAAAATTAATGAATTTTTTAAAGAATAATAAGTAATATTAGTTAAGTTGGACAAAATTAATGAGTTCATGAAGGAGAAATTCTTTAACAATTTATTTTATTAAGGATGTGTAACAAGTTTAATTTTTCAAAGAAGAGTAAGTAATATTAATTGGGTTGGATAAAATTAATGAGTTTATAGATGAAAATTATTAAGAATATTGATTTTTTATCTAATTTTAAAATATTTTAAAATTAAAGTGTGATATTAAAATTAATATAATTTTCAATTATTATATGAATAATGTTACCAATAAAAAAATAAAATTAAAGAAATAATGTATGAATATAAAATATTTTTAAAATTATTTTCAATTGATTTTGAAGATAAGATTAATTTAAAATTTCTTTTCCTTTGATTTTTTTTTTTCCATTCAACAGCTTGAAATTACTTTCTTGACTTATTATGTTAAAATTTCAATGGATGTAATAATGGTGTAAGCCATGCTCGTAACAAATCCGTTGCTTTTCTAATCATTATGTAAGTTTATAGCTTAAGAAAGCAGAGTATAGTGCAGAGTGAAGGGCCAGAAATTAGTAGTTTTTTTCTTTCTGATAATTGAAATTAATTGTGATAACACACGGTTGCTCATTAATATAATTGAAATTAATTTGAGAACAAAGATCGAATGAATGGAAATTGAAAATTTATTTGATTGCTCATTAATACACAAATGATAACACACGGTGCAAAAACAACACACAGAAACAACAGTGGAATCCACCACCAATACTGAATCAGAGAGTGGGGTTTATAGGCTACCAGATAAAACAAAAATGAAAATACTGAAAATCTTACCAACCATTGCCGATAAACACAAATAAGGAAAGTCACACAATAGATAGGATTACAATATTGATTCAAGAATTTTTTAACCCCAACTTTGATTGCCCTGACTGCTGGTGTATTGCTGCCACACACAAGTAGATGTATTCACGTGAGATGGCTATATTAGTTGCCACGAGAAACAAGAGTTTTGATATCAAATTTAACACCCGGAACTTCAGTTTGCTCTGAAAAGACCGCAACTGATCGGTACGATATTGTTCCGTAGTTTAAACCTGCTATCATGCATCTTTTTGCGTGATCTCTTGACTTCTGGTCCTCCAGTGTGTTTACCAGACTGCACAGTGGCAAAAGAAAAGTGAAGCAAATGTCACCCATGGAACCAAAGGCATGATAAGACATCAGAACGGTTGGTTCGTGGAATCGCCTCAATTGTAGCTGACTTAGTTGTTTAAAGTTTTCTTGGTTTGTAAACTGAAAATGTATGATGGCCTTCTAGGAGTGGAGCTGGCAGTGCGATGGGACCGCACGAGGGGACCATAGTGCAAGGAGACAATGAAAGCACCTAAAACAGTTACTTTCACGGGATCAGGTTCAAATAGGGGAAAGCCAACCTGATATGGTTGTGGAAATCCAAAGGTGAGGATGAGGGTTGCGTTGGCACGCCCAAAAGTCATGAAACACGAGATGGAACAAGTAGTCAGATACCTCTATCTCCTGAAACTAATGAAGTTTATACAGAAGATGGATGGATAGAGAGAGCTGTAAGTTTTAACGAGTTGAAACACTGTTAAAAGGGGAGTGCCATTTTAGCCTCTCTCTCTGCTTCTAGTAGATATTTGCCTCCCTATGTTGTCGAACAACACTCGTCGTATTAGGCTTAATTTGCAGTCGGGTCAATTTTTCATGCATCGTCGTCAATTTCTTATGTCGAGTAAGAGTAGGGAAAGGGTATTTAATTATCAGGTTTGAGATTTTGGATCTCAACCTAAGTTTTATGCTGAACGATCATTAAGTTATGTCCGGTGGTTTCTTTCATTGAATTATTGCACGAAGCCTTACCCTAATTAATACCATGCAAATTATGTTGTTTTTAGTTCGGTATATAAAATGCCAGCCAAAGCAAGCTTCAAACGTTTCCTTCGTTTCAGCAAGCCAATTTTGGTCCAAAATCATAACCACGAGGAACCCAACAAAAAAAAAAAAAAAAAAAAAAAACAGAAGCATTGTTCTAAGTTTGTGAAGAGTCTGCTCGGGGTGGGTCATCGAGATTCAAATTCCTTTCAAGACAAAGGGGAAGGGTCGTCCCCCATTGTTCCAATTTTATTGTTTTTGTTTTTTTTTGTCTATTTGACTATATCCTTAATTTTTTTATTTTCAATTAAATTTTATTTAGTATGTCATGTGTATGACATATTACATCACTAGGATTTTATGTCAACATGCTACATTACTCTTAAGCTTATCTCTTTGCCAATCAATCAGTTTCAGCGGAGAACTTGTGGGTTGTGACTCCGATGAACCATCCACTGTGATCCGACTCTATCATCTCGGAAAGTTATGCTCACGTCTCATAAATCTTGAAATCATTTATAAAAAGGAATAAACATAAATGATCACTTGAGTTGGTAGTTTATTAAATAAATAATTTGATACATTTTTTTTTTCTTATAGTTTGAATCCAAATTTTCTTACAATTGTGTGTATTAAAAAATATAAAATTTATGTTAAATTATAATATTAAATTTTAAATATATTAATATTGATGTCAAGTGTAAAAAATATCTACTTAAATTTAATAGTATTTAATAATAGTAAATTACTTTTTTAAAATAAAAAAATTGAAAAAAAACGTTAATGTATTTCGATTTATAAGTATAATGATTATTATATTTATAATATATAATTTTTTATTAAAAAGAAGAAGAAGAAGAAGAAGAAGAAGGAGGAGGTTGCAATCATTAGCTTTGATGAAAAAGCTACGGTAATAAGGTCATCAATGGATCTAACGGCCGAATGGCCAATGGTTCAGCTTGCCTGCGGTTGGTAACCATCGAATTCGAGAGGTGTATTATTAACAAAAAATAGAAAAAGGAAAATTGCGAAAGTCAAATTCAAAAAGAAAGGAAAAAAAAAATTCATGGTGGTGAAAGAATGTTGTCACAATTAAGACCCACATTGATGTAAATGGTTAGAAGCGTACTTCAAGTGAGTGTGTGTGGGGGGGTGTTATTGTCATTTGCCTCTTTGGATGATGATGGTATGGAAGCTTTTAAAAAGGTCATTGTCATTTTTTTTTATTATTTTTTTGTTAATAATAAAAAGGAAAATTAGTTTTACATTTTTTTCAAATGAATTTTCACTTATTTTATGTTTTTATTCAAATTGTATATTTTTAAAATTTATTTTCATATGTAAAAAATCAAAATTTTAATAGATTTTATTTGATTAATTTATAATTTTTAATAATTTTGACTGTTTTTATCTTAAGACGACTATTTTTTTTAAAAAAAAATATATAAAAGATCTAATTATAAAAATCTATATAAAAAAATTACAATCAATATTTTGTACATCCCCTTTTTATTTTTTTTATTTTTTTAAAAGTATTGAAAATTCCTCCCCACCCCCTCTCCCCCAACTTTTTAATTTCTTTGCCCCGTTTGTCGAACTACCTGTCTTAAAATTTTGTGATTGTGATTGTCATTTTCGCTCGATATACAACGTCTCATAAAAAAATAATAATAATAAAAGAAAAAATATTTTTTGCTAACTAAAACGAATGTCATGCATCAAATTGACATCCATTTTTATAAATTTCGGGCTTGCAACTTGTTGAAAGTAATTGAAACTCTCTCAAGTATAAGAAGTCTCGTTTAGCTTGTCTAATTTCACCGCCAGCCTCTCTCAACATATTAATATCATGAAATGATTGCATGTAATAAATAAATAAATAAATAACAATTTAACATTATTATATGATATTTATGGGTAGGTACGGATCCATTGGGGGTGGAACTGATTGGAAGACTGCAAGTAATTTTCAAACTAAATACCGACCATTATTTGATGTAATGAACCCTTCTTCTAGAAAGTCAATGAATTCTTTTTCTTTTCTTTCTATTTTCTTAGTTACATTCAATTTTTTAAATAAATAAATAAAGAAATTTGTCAAACATTTCTTTTTTCAATTAATTTACCTCATCTTTTGCCCCCCCCCACGATCGGAAGGGGAGAGGGGAAGAGCCGGGGGGGGGGAGGGGGGGTTCATTACATCAAATAATG
>CM038602.1:5188554-5297169 GCA_021533255.1 Ceriops tagal
ATATATATATATATATATATATATATACAGATAGATAGATATATTATAAGTATCTAATATATGTATTAGAAGTGTTTGGTAAATAGATTAAAAGGGTCAGAAACACGTGTTCAAAATTTTTATTTGTATTATTTTATCAAACATATATATTGAAACCTCTAACACATATTAAATGAGTGTAAGTAAGGAACACTTTTATTTTTAAAAGTGTCTTCGCTTTATAGCCATTAAATTATGAATAGGGTAAGACCTTCTGACTTAATTCTTTTTCAAAGGGTCATTAAGGGATGGTCCAGCTGCCTGCACATTTTGGGTGGTTGGTTACCCAACTTTCGGATTTAAGAGGAATTGGTTCCAACTTCCAATTGGTAGGAATATTTTTTTTTTTTTGACCCTTAACACCGGGGGGGGGGGGGGGGGGGAGGGGGGGAAAAAGGGTAATTTTCACCATCAATTGCAGTGATTGCAGCTAATGCAATCTAAATTGAGGAAGGGTATTTGTTATATTTATTTATTTATTTATAAATATAAAAGACACTTAATTTATATCTCACAAAATTGAATTCTATTTAACTAGATTCTACAAATTTTTTTTTTGTTTTCCATTTTTAGTATTGAATTGACTCTGCTAAAAAAAACGTCAAATTGAAAAATGCTTGTCACAATTAAGATCACCGTGATGTAATGGTTATGAGGGTTCTGCAATGTTGGAATACCAATAGGGTCGAGGTTGCCGGTTGTCGGTTGTCGGTTTTACTTTTTTTTTAAAAAAAAAAAAAAAAAGTCTTCCAAGCAGTTTGAACTGATTGTCGTGCTCACAAATTCTGACCATAAAATCGGTGACAGGAACAACGATGAGTTGAAATCAAAGAATAGAAGATTTTGCCAAGTGTCAAACCCTGCCAACATCTGCGAGAGATGCGACAAAAGTGCGCGGTTAGGACGAAGCATTCCAACAAGTCAATCAGATTGACACCATGGGCGTGAAGGGGCGGGCCGCTAGCCGTAGATTTACGCGTACAATTTCTCTGGGTTTTGTCTTCTTTTGGTACCAAACCCCTGCGGCTCCTTCTTCTTTGTCCAATTTGTAGATGCTGCGCGGGGGGGATTTTTCTCACTTAGAGTCGACGTTTGGGACGCCTTGCGCCAAAGTATTCAACTATTCCTTGATTAAAATAAATAAAATCTTACTTGCCTACTGAATACCGACATTGGCAATTGTCAACCGTCTTTTGTTATTATTTTAACATAAGATAAATCGCTAAAAAAAAATAATAATTTAACTTTAACGATGCTCCATCTTCTTTTCTCCTTTTTTTTTCCCCCCTTCTTGTTGCGCTTTCAATGTGTTTCTGTTGGCAACTTTTCAGAATCAATAACGAAAGGATAAAATTATGTCTAATTTTTATTGGGTAAATTACATTTTATGTTCTAAATTTAGGGAGTAATTATTATTTGCATTCCATATTTTTGGAAATTACAAAAAAAAAAATATCAAATTCTTTCTACGCTTGATCTTCATACTTTCCCCCCATACACTCCTTATCCTCCTGTTCCTTCTGCTTTACAAGTCTACTCACTACATTATCCTCTTCTCCCATATTCATGGATTAGGCTCAGAGGCAACAGCCAAGCATCATATCAAATTCTTGAGTATGAATTATTCAACATCTAAAATACATTAATTAGAATCTAATTTGTATTACATTTTACTTGATTTATGTTATTAATTATCTACATATATTTAAAACTTGCACAACATAAAGACTTTAACTCACGCTTACTTACTTATGTGACAACATTTTTTAATTCATAAGTTAAAAGAAATAAAATAAGGAAAAAAAAATGAAAAACAAAAGGACTAATTTAAAATGTTTCTTTTTATTTTCTTAAAAAGAAAAAAAAAGATTTCTCCTAAATTCACATATTTTTTTCTTAGATAGAAACAAATACTCTCTAATTCTCATTTTGATTTAAAAGAAAAAGAAAAAGAAAAATATTTCTCTTTTTTATTTTCTTGAAAAAGAAAAAAAAAGAAAAAACACTACCTTAAAAAAAAATGCGGTGGCATTTTTGGCAACAATTGTAAACCACCATTTAAAAGGTATATTATAAGCACTTTACACCATTAAAGTAAACAATTTGGCTATATTGTTATAGTAAGTAATTTTATATATCAATTTCGATTTGAAAATTTTTAAGCATTGCTATATAAGCCTTTATGTAATAGTTTTTCGACAGAGGAAGCAATTCTTCAAGGTTTGCATACATCTATGTGTATAAGTAATACTTATATGTAGCAATTAAGAGCTACCACTACAACAAACTGATTTATTGTAACAATTTTTAAAAGTTTTAATACTTTAGGTAGTGATTTGTTGCAACTATCACTTTTATATTCTTTATAAGTAAAGGTTTTTATTTTTATTTTTTAAATTAATAATTAAAAAAATATTAATAAATGACTAAAAATCTTGTCATTCTTTTTTTGTATCATTTGATAACTAATACTCTCATTCTATAACCTGATCTCTCTTGTCGAAAGTTCCTTATATCACTTGCTCTCTTAAAAATTTCCTACTTGAAACTTTTACAATCTCATTAAGTCTTCACCTTCTTATGATTGTATGCATTTTCACTAATTTATAACTTTCATTTTGATTGTTTAAAAAAGCTTGTAGATTTTAAAGTTTTTCCATTTGCTCCATATTTGATTTCATTAATGCTTGATTTGATTTTTTTAAATTTTTCTTTGATTATTTAATGAATAGTTAATTTCTTTTGTTACATGTCAAAGTTTGAAGAATTTGATTCCTTGTATACAAATTTTGTAAGAGATCCTTGTAAATGTAAGGTTAGGTGTAGCTAGTGATATATTTAATCATTTTCAAATCATGAGTATTACATATAGCACATGACTAATAGTCTTAATTAATTACAACTCAACATTATGATTTTGTGTAAAACCAAAATACACAATGCTCTTTATGATTAGTCTTGATCCTAATTCACTAAAAAAAGATATGTGCTTTTGTAGCCATTAATTCAAGAACTAAAAAGATATAGGAGTTTGGTTTGATACATATAATGTATCTAATAAACAATTTTTCATACATATATAGTCTTGTTATGGAATATTAATGACTTTTAGCTTATATAATGTTATCAAGGTAGATTATGAAAAAGAAATTAGCTTGATTTAGCTGTAATTATAATACTTGTTCTTATTATTTGCATCACAACAAAGAAAACTTGTTATATAAACCATTAGATGTTCTTAAGTGCAAACCACCCTTGGACACTAGATAAAAAGTCATCCAATAGTGATATGGAATTGATAACTACTTCTACTCCTTGGTAGGATATGGAATTGCATCAAATTTGTCTAAGTTAAATAATCAATTTTTAAAGAAACAAATGAAGAATGATGACAACCCTTGGAAAAAAATGGAAACTATTTTCTTATATTTGCCTTACTAATAAAGTAATAAATATTATCAAAATTTAGATGTGATGTATAGAGTTTCATTTGTGATAGTATTCTTAAGATACTATAAGACCTTTTTGGCAAAATAAAGGACCATTTATAAGCTTGTTTTGATTTACAAGATATGGACATAAGAAAAAAACTGCACTCTATTCTTTCTAATGATGGTCAACATATTGTGCTATCTAAAGTATACTTTTCAATGACATAATAAGAGAAGATTATAGTTTGTACTACTATAAAAAGTGCTAAATTGATTTAGGATTATGTATCTCATATATCTAGATATATAAATGAAAAAGAGTAGAAAATTATTAGGCATAAGAGTCATGGTGCTTATTTTTTAATGCATTATCTTCTTCAAGTTACAATAAGGAAAATAATACCAAAGCATGCTATTATAGTCTTGATAAGATTGAGATCTTTTTCTAAAGTTGTAAAAGTACAAGATTTATATCACTTATAAAATGAAATTAGTGAAACACTTTGCTAATTAGAAATGATCTTTCTTTTATATATATATATAATGTTACACTTACTTAATAAAATTAGGCTTAATAGACTTATATATTGTCATTAGATGTTCAGAATTAAAAGGTATTAATACATATTAAAATCATATGTGTGAAATAGAATTCATCCTTAAGGTTTTATCGTATATGGGTATTTAATTGAAAAATGTTTAATATTTTTACTTAAGATATATGTATGATAAAACTTAATTTACTAGGTGTAAGAAATAGTTTAATAGTGTAATAAAGGAATAAACACTTTTATTATTGATTAAGGGCTATGCAAGAAATGGTATAAGGAAAAGAAAGGGCAATACTTTTACTTTTGATATTATTTCTTTAGAACAAGTGCACAAATATATGTCATTTAATTATAGAGATAAAGAAGTTAAGACATATATTAAGTATAATAAGCCTAACTTTGATTTTTTTTTCATTATCTTCTTTAAAATGCCTAACTTATTACTCATATTAATATCCTTATTACGTAGAGCATAATGAATTGATAAATGGCCAATAAATTATGCTACCTAAATGATCCTTTTGTGTTAGAATTTCAAGTTTACAAAGTCTTTTATGTAGAGGAACTAATGGAGAAAGGCTTATATTATGTAATATAAAAGATTTCTTGGAATTTATTTGATCTTATTAAAAAAGATAATCTAAATGTTTAAGATATATATTAAGGTGAGCCATGAATTTGGTTAGAATGTATGAACCTTTAGCATTATTGAATAATTTAGTTAGGTAAAAAAGGATGTGTCTCTTATCATTGTTGACCTCTTAACAAATATTGTATAATTTGGGAAAGATAGAGATCAATTAAATGATGATTTATATTAAGATGACATATATTGGGATTATATGGATGTTATTAATCAAAGGTAATAGATTTATATTTGTGTTTTGTCAACCTTTGTATATTTATTATATTATTATAAAACTTTTATTTATATTTATGATTTGTTTAATTTCAGAAAAAACCTAATAAGTATAAACACACAATAATAGTTAATGAATTAAAACTTTTTCAAAACTTAGTGGTAATGATGTAGTTTGTCTTTTTTTAGTCATATACAATAAATTTATGATCCCTAAATTGTAATTCTTTTGGTTAATAATGATGTTAATTTACATGCTTTTACTATTTCAATGGTAGCTCTTTTTTTTTTTCATTTAATATTCCATTAACTAAAAAGAACCTTATTATTACTCTTAATGACCAAATTACAATATGGTTTATATCATAAAAAACTCCTTTATTTTTTTTACATTATACATTTATATAACTAATAAGGAAGAATTTCATCATACTTTTAATTCTTTTTTCTTATAATTGTTTTTAATAACCTTTGTTCCATTCATTTATTGTGTAGGTAACAAAACGTAACGGGAAATAAAAACACTAAAAGATAGATTGAGAAATCTAATCTAAGAGGTTTTGATAACTTCCTTCATAAGTACCTTAAGAAGCAATTAATAGAAGAATAAAAATTCAAAGATAGAGATGTAAAATGGCTAAACACAAGTAAAAGAGACAAATGCTATTCAAAGTGAACAAGGTAAACAACCCCAAAAAAGAGGGATAAATACCATTAAAAGTGGACAAATTAGACAACCATAAGTGAAAGAGACAAAATTCATTCAAGGTATACAAGGCGACTAATCATAAGTAAAAAGGATAAATACTATTCAAAGTAGATAACATAGACTACCACAAATGAGAGAGATAAGTAACATTTAAAGTGGACAAAGTTGGCAACAATTTAACAGGAGAATGAATTTGATTCCAAGTGAACAAGGATTAAGAGAAACACAAAATTTGGAGGACAAAATACTAAAGGGGCAACAACAAGTGGAATAAGGAAATTCTCAAGGTAATTGAAAGGCATTTTTATACAATTTTTAATATATGTCTTTTTTATTAAATAATTACATGTATTGACATTATTTCAAGAAAAAAAAAAGATGATGAGAACCCATAATAATAAGTGCAATACATGCAAAAAGTGAATAAAAGAAAAGCTCATATTTATCAATATGAATAATTAGCCTATAGGCACTAACAATGAAACTTTAAATGAATTTAATAATTTTTTAGCCATGTTGACTAAAAATCCAAAATCAACATCAATGAATGTGTTGAACTAACATAAAATTGTAGATGACAAAAATTGACTTGTGAAAGGTTGTGAGGTTAATATAAAATGATTTTTTAAAATCTTATCTTTAAATAGAAATTGTGATTATAGCTTATAAATCAATTATTATAGGACAAGTATTCAACTTATGAAAAATGTAAAAGATGGTGATGAGTACAATAGGAATTAACTAGAAAACTTATAAATACAAATTAAAGAAAGAAAACTATAGAAAGTATGAGATAAATATGGAAAGATTGATAAATTATACTATAAATATACCTTTTGATTAATCTAAAGGCCTTTTCAAATATTTGAAATTTGAAAAAACATAGATTAAATCTCTCAAACCACTTACAATATTTTTTGTTTAAATTAAAGATGTCTTGCTCTTTAATGTATATGTAATGAAATTTTATATGGTTATGTTTTTTTCTCCTTATTTTCTTATTTAGGTCTAAATTGTTTCTATTTCTATTTTTAAGGGTTTTTTGTATGTGTTAAATGTCACATTTATAATTAAAATTGCACTTGTGTTATGTTATTACTCGATGGCTTTATGTTGGGCTGTATTGATTTTAGAAATCTACCTGAAATTTGAAGAATCTTGAAAAAGAGCTTGGTCAACATCCTCCTCTTATCATTTTCTTAAAATTTAAAAATTAATGTATTTTCAAAGTTTGGAAAATTTTTGAATTTCTTTGCAGTTGTTTGCATTTATCATAAAGAGTGCAAGAACAATAAATTAATCAATATGATTATCAAAAGAGGAAATAAGCAAAGTATAAATACTGAAAATCTTTTAATCTCATTTTTGTTGTGTTTAACAAAGTCATTTATTTCATAGTGATGCTACATTTAGATCTCACTTGTATTTTTTTATCAGTTTCTAAATTAACCCATCCTTATAATTGCTTTAAGAAAAAGGATGAAGAGAAATAAATTATAAAAATGATAAATGAAAGAAGAGGCGTTCCATAATATATACATATAAAATATCTTAGTTATATGAATAGTGTGTGACGATAACTTTTTTTAAAATTTATAATTTTACATTTTATTTTCCTCTATATGTTTTAATTTTACCTTATTAAGTGATGTTTTTATGGTAATATACATATACAATTTGGCAAAATCAATGTAATAAATTAATATAAGCAAAAAGGAATGTACACTATTAGTAAAAAAAGTTTTATTACAATTAAGAAACAAATGGTAAGAATTTTTTTAATCTTTTTTCTCTTTATTTTGTCATATACAAGTTTTTCTTTACTTTGTTCTGTATTATGGTTACATTTTGTTCCAAAGAAATCAAGATCTTAATAAAAACTCGCTTTTTAAACTAGAAATTTTTAAGACTACACATAAAAGAAGATTTGATTAAGAATGCAAGCTATTAAATAAATTTACAAGTCAACAAATTGTAAATTATTAAGTTGTTTTTCAATTTTGCTTTAATTTTTTTTTTTCATTGTCCTCCTTTTGATTTAATATTTCTTTAGCATATCATGATCTTTTAAGTTTTTAATTTTTTTCCATTTTACTACATAACAAAAAGTTAATCGGTAATCATATTTCTTTACAATTTGATAATTATGAACCACTAATAGCTAATTTATGATCATTAGTTTTATCTCTATAAAAGCATAAAGGTTGTGATGTAATATGTGAATGGTTATGATATATTTACATCATTCTCTTTATCATGCCAAGCTTTAATCGATATTAATACAATTGGTTATTCCTTTTCACCACTCTAATGAATTACTTAATTTAAATTTTAGAAGTTTTAAGTGCTAAAGTGTGTCATTATGAGATTTGTCGTATTAATATTTTATTTGCTTTTATGAAAAGGCATCTACATCAATTTTGTTATATATTTTATTTTTTACTCCTTTTGCTTCATACTTTGATCATTGGCTATAAGCTTAAATAAAGGAAATTGAATCCCAAGGAAAATGATTGAGTAGCCAAATTATTGTAAATGTTTTTGTTGTAGCTATGGTGAAAAAGCATTCTAAAAGGGCAAAATTTTATGGAAAACGCATGAATTGCACAACAATTAAAGGAAAATTAGTTGTTGAAGATACTATAAAAGTTTCAATAGATTTTATGCATTTATTAGAAAAAATATTGAGACAAAGAAAAAAAAAGAGTTTAAAGGTTAGAGAGCCAAAATGCAAAAAGCAGATGGAAGTACAAATGACTACATTAACCTAATAATGTTATTCAATATTCTTAAATTTGTAGCAACAAAATCCTAATTTGAATATAAATTTTAACATAATTGCTTTGTGTTTTCCATAAGCTCCTTTGCCTAACAATGCTCTTATCAAAACCAAGAAAATCAATAAAGGAATCATCCATGCCTTAAGATATTTATCCGATTTGTAAATAGTTTATGAAAATATGCACTAGAAGTTTATATGCTATTTATTTTCTTATTTCTTTTTGTTGCCTTTCTCAATCTGTGCTTTCTTTTGTATTGCCATTGCCTAGGAGAAATGTTAAACTTGATTTAAATATAAGAACAAATATTTTATTAAATAGGTACACTACTTTTCTTAATGTTAGAACCTTAGGAAATAAAAGTGGAAAACCTAGTAAGGCAACAGCAAAAGTATTAATACATGTTGTAAAAAATGTTTAACATATTTTATTTTATGATGCCAATTGTTTTAAGTTCGAAGTCATGTAAAGTTTGATAAATAGGAAAAACACCTGCAACACCTAATGCTTCCAAAAAGAAAGATATTACTAATTAATTTTTTTCCTTGGTTTTTGCTTCAATTAGAAACCAATTTTTTGCTAGATTTGATGAATTTTCTCTCCCACTGCTTGCATTAAAATTTGTTGATTTTTAACATGTCACAAACATTTTTGGTTTAATAACAAAAACTTATGGTTATAAGATTTAAACATACATGAAATTGATGACATTTGACTCAAAATTACTATATAATATCTTCTTAACCAACCATTCTATTTATAAAATGTGTAGATCTAAACTTTTAATAAGTAGCATAGGTTTGTGAATAAAGGTAAATATATTCTATAGTAATTATCAACATCTATGATTTTATAGCTAATAAACCTTAAGAATATTAGTCCTTTGTTTATTTCCAAGGTTGGATTATAATAATTTGGACAAATTCCTAATAGTGTGGTATCCTTAATAATGATTCAATTACTCTTTCTTGATTTATCCTTTTGTAGCACAATAAAGGAGAAGGCTAAGGAGTGCATTTGTAGTCAAAGCAAGTTTTTTAGTAATTTATCTAACTAAATATTTTGTTGTACTTTGTATTTATTTTAGATGTCACATATAAATTGAAAACTAGTTTTACTTTAAGCTACTTTTTACACTTATGTTTGTTAAGATTTAATTATATATGGATATTTAGAGATTTGATATATGTATAAGTTGATATATTTTGTTTTAATACTTAAATATTAGAAATTATAAATCAATGCTTTGAAAACAAATTCAAAAAATATCAAACTGTTGCATGTTTTAGTTAAAATTATTACAAAAAGATGTATTTATATTAAAAAAGTGTTTTGTATTTTAAAACTGTTACATAAAATATTAACCATTGCTTATTTTTAGTAATCATTATATAAATATAAAACAAATCATCTCATATTATTCAAAAAATATTACATAAAATTATTATCTAAATTAAAAAATTATTGTATATTTTATAAGGACTATTATATGAATATAAAATAAAATATTAAATAATATGTTAAATTGTTGCATAATATTTTCAAACCATTGTAATAACAAATTTTGAACCATTGTCATAAATCAAAAATCGCCACGTAAAGAGTTTATAATCGTTGCATATGATTTATAAGATGTGCCAAGAATGTGATCATAACCACTACATAAGACTTTAAGTAGAAGAAGTTTTGTTGTAATGGACAAAACATAAAAAAGAAGAAAAAATCGATGCATAAGATCTACTACTTACCATGCAAGAAAATACTATAGATTAAAATTTGTTGTTGCCTTAAACATTATGCATAATAGAATATTTATAATTTAAATTTATTTTTTATTATTATTTATTAAAAAACAAACTACTTTAAAATTTTTCTCTAAAAAAATTAAATAATAAAAATAGTACCTTTTCCTATTACTCCTTTCAATATCATTTCAGATATTAATCCTCTTTTTAACGGAGCATGAAATTTGGAGAAGAGCGTTTGTCCGCTCAACCGTCCCCGGTCAATGATACTTGTATCCTCAATACCTTCACATTAGAGAATGAAAAATGAAAAAAAAAAAAAAAAAAAAACATATATGACATTTCGACGAGGGATTCTGACATCATCTCCGGTTTTTGAGGCAGTTTAAATGTTGTTTGCTGCCCCTTCTAGAATAGTGACGTCATCTTCAGAATTTTACTTTTTTTTTCTTTTTTTCTTTTATTAAAAAATAAACTACTTACTTTTTAAAAAAAAAAATATAAATAATTAAAAGAGTAATTTTACATTTTACTCCTCTCAATATCATCAAAATGAAATTAAATTTTAATTTTAAATTCTAATTTGTAAATTAATTAAATTTATTTGTTTTATCTTAATTATATATTAAAATCGTGTGTGTGGTGTAAGTATAAATTTAGTATGTGTATATATAGAGTTGAAATTATGAGAAAATTCGAGTATTTTATGTAATTTTTGAGAAAAAATGTCGTTATGATGATACTTAACATAATCTTGAGAACATTCTCTATAATCCTTAATTTTTTATTTTAAAAAATAAAAATATATTCATAATTTAAATTTCTTATAACTTCTGTTTATTATCTTAAACATTTCTTTAGTTTTATTGATATATTATTTATATTATATGATGTCTATATTTGTGGATAATTACTATTAATTAAAATAATAATTAAAAAATAAAATATAATCGAAAAAAGTTTGCAAATAAATGAATGCTTTAAAAGGAAGTGACCCATAAAACGAAAGAAGTAAGTTTGCATTTATTTTAATGTAGAATTGCATGATTGTTATATTATTTGTAATGAATAACTATTTATAATAGTATAATAGCTAGAGTCTATTTTAACACCAAGAGATAATTTCATTTTTTAAGACAAAATTTTAACAACATTTTAACTTCTTGTCCATACGCGTATCTGTTGAAAATGAAAAAATTGAAAATGAAAAGGAAAGTTTTATTATATATATATTAAAATTGTTTTTACCTCTTAGTATGTTCCACTCTCCCTTATAAATACGGCAGATGGCATCCACTGATTTTTCAAAGTGCCTCCCACTATCTATTTTCATCTTCCCTACAAACGAGACCCCTCATTGTCTCTCTCATTATATTTCTAATACAGGACGCACGACAAGCATATTACAGCAAAACAGAAGACATACGTATAAGCAGCATGCCTGTCGACGGCTCATCATCACTCTCCGGCCAAGGCCAAACCGTCTGTGTCACTGGCGCTGGCGGCTTTATTGCTTCCTGGATCGTCAAGCTTCTCTTAGAAAAAGGTTACACCGTCAAGGGAACCGTGAGAAATCCGGGTTAGTTAACATCTTTCTACATATTAACTCAGAGAACTTGACTCTACGCATACAATTCTACTACCCACTAGTATAAGCCCTCTTTTTCTTTTTTTTTTGCCTTTTTTTCTTCAACGTTTGGTGCACGTGTTGACTGGTTCTACGTATGTTATGTAGCTGACCCAAAGAATGATCATTTGAGAGAGCTTGAAGGAGCTAAGGAGAGATTGACTCTATGCAAAGTTGATCTTCTTGATTATGGGAGCCTCAAGGGTGCGATTAGTGGGTGCACTGGTGTTTTTCATACTGCATCCCCAATCACCGATGATCCAGTATGTTCTTTTTTTTTTTTCTGTTTTTAATTCGTTTGTTGTTCTTGGTAAATAAAAATGAATAATTTTGAATTCATGTTTAGTCATGTAATTTGGACTTTGCGCCCCAATCACCACCAAGTCCACTTTCCTTGGTGGTCCGTACAAGATGGTTGCTTTTGCAGATTGTGGTAGGCTCTTCTTTATTTAAAAATTCCTTCTTAAATTTTATTTTTCCCAAACAAAATTCTAAATCAAGTGTCTAACTCGTGGACTTGTGTGTCTAATCATACAACCCAAGTCGTTAGGGGACCTATGTATTACTGTGGTCAAATCTAATTTAGAGGTTTTAGACTTAATTGTTTATAATCTAAGTTTCAATTATTTAAGGATAAAGTGTTTTTTTTTTCCCTTGGGGTTAAATAATTAAGGATAGGTTGAGGTGTGGTTTTGATGATTTGATTTATTGTAATTTTAAAAGGAACAAATGTTGGAGCCGGCTGTGGAAGGAACGAAGAATGTGATCTTTGCGGCTGCCGAAGCCAAATGCCGGCGCGTGTTGTTCACTTCATCAATCGGTGCAGTGTATATGAATCCCAACAGAAGCTCAGATGACATGGTCGATGAGTCTTGCTGGAGTGACCTTGAGTTTTGCAAGAACACTAAGGTTCTCAAATTGCCTACTAATAATGATCATAATTAGGTTGGCTTGCCAATTAATGGATAAACAGGAAGGATTTAACTAACTTTCACACTTCATCAATAATTTATTATATAATAATAATAATAATCTTTACTATATATATAATAAGGTCAAACATTGAAGAATATATCAAGGGAGAGGAAAAGTTTGCACGTCTCATCTTGGTTGTCAAAGCTCCATCTTATTTTACTTAAAATTGCATTACATAAATAAGAGAATTAGATGACGCGACCCATATTTATTGTAGTTGGCTTGTTATTTATCAGTATATATATATATATATATACCAATAAATAACAATTGAAATTAAATAATGTGGTCAGGGTTCAATGCTGGCATCTTTTTAATTAGTTATCGGTGATAGGGAAAAAAATTGATTGTATAACAAAGACAAAAATGGGAATTGCAGAACTGGTACTGCTATGGAAAGGCGGTGGCAGAGCAGTCAGCATGGGAGGTGGCGGAGGAGAAAGGAGTGAACCTATTAGTGGTGAACCCGGCCTTGGTGATTGGACCGTTGTTGCAATCCACCGTTAACGCTAGCACCGTTCACATCCTCAAGTACCTCAACGGAGCAACTAAGAAATATGTCAACTCCTCTCAAGCTTATGTGCATGTTAGGGATGTGGCATCGGCTCACCTCCTCGTCTACGAGACACCCTCTGCTTCTGGCCGGTACATTTGCGCCGAGAGCTCTCTCCACCGTGGAGAGGTAGTGGAGATTCTGGCCAAGTTCTTTCCCGAGTATCCCATTCCCACCAAGTAAGTCCATTTCTTTGTCCTGGTGGCCCCTAATTTAATTAAGAACGTCCTGAATTTTATGTTATTTTATCTCATTAGCTTGGTCACATTAAAATGGTATATGAATCACTTGGCATTCTGCAGGCCGAGATATCGTTCTCAATGAAATGGCATGAGAACCTCCATAAATATAAAAATTGAATATAATTATTATTTTTCTTTTGGACCTTTCTTTGTGGAGTCTTCGGCCTATGATACCGATGGAAATGTTTGGAAAATGTTAGGTGCTCATCTACCCCATTGACTTTTCTTTCTAAATTCTTTGACGATAACACCTGCTCTTTTTTTTGGTCAATTTTTTTGGGAGAAGATATTGCCTAAGGATTAAAGCAAAAATGCATAGAGATTTTAGTGGGGCCATAATCTTTCTGTTCACTCTCTGAGATTCTTTTTTTCTTCTTTTGGAATGGCGTGTTGCTTAGTTTTAACCTAGTTAGCAAATGACGAAAGTATCCAAATTGCAGCACTGGAGTTGCAGATAGATTCTAACAACAATCATGAATATTATAGCACTCCCATTTCTTGGACTATTGCGCTATATTGGGACAAAGTTAAGAAAACAAAAGGAATTCTCATCCTGACTAATACGGTGGATTTTTAACTACTGTTTATGGTTATTTAATGATACTTGTATCCTCAAGGCTTTCACATTAGGCACCAAAAAAAAAAAAAAAACCATGACATTTCGACTTGGGGTTCTGACATCATTTTTGGTTTTTGAAGCAGTTTAAATGTTGTTGTGGCCGGCCCATTGTAGAATAAACAAGCCTAGTGCAAGTGGGGATGTTCCCTTTTCGCTTTTATGGTGTGGGTGAGCGGTTGTTGTTGTTCTGACTTTGACATTTTATATCTCCTTACCAAAAAGATTAGAGAACGATTGATAACAACCAAAACCAACTGAGGGATTGATAATTCATTTTATTATCATAGGTGTTTTTAGAAAGTTTGTTGAGAAAAAAACAAAAAGAAAAAAAACTACTTGGAGTAGGACAGTATGGGATCCCATTTCTCATCCAACTAGTGTTCCATGCCAATACGACGGAGGTTTCAGGTATCTTTCAAGTCATCATCAGCCGTTTGTTCTAACCTACAAGACCCCCCCCCCCCCCAAAAAAAAAGTAGATGCTAAATAGAAAGTAAATATGTGGGATTCCAGGTCAGCTGGTAGTAGCCTCTGAGTTTAAGCATAAAAGAAACTTAGGAGGATTTTCCCAAAAAAAAAAAAAAAAAGTTTTTTTTTTAAGAAGTAAGACAATAGTTTTGTTGTGGTCTTACAAATTTGATTACGGCAATAACGCCGCGCCCATGGATGTTATATTACAGATTTGGAGGTGCGTGTTAATGTTCAAAAACTTCGTTTAGATTTGGAAAGCTGATTAAAAAAAAAAGAAAAATGCATGTCTTAGTTTATTTTGTTCAACAATTTGTAGTGCGCGTGAAAAAACCAAATTGCTGCCATTTGGGAAATTGAAATTGTGCGTGGTTATATAATTGCAGGTGTTCAGACGAGAAGAACCCGAGAGCAAAACCCTACAAGTTCACCAATCAAAAGCTGAAGGATCTTGGTATGGATTTTACACCAGCCAAACAATGCCTATATGAAACTGTTAAGTGCCTGCAGGAAAAGGGCCATCTTCCAATCCCAAAGGAGCAAGAAGAACCCATTGAGATCCAACATTAAAGACTGTTCAGTATGGGTTTAACTAGCTTACCATTTGGTTAGCCCAAAGGTCCACAACCCACAAATAGTATTATGCAAGTGTCTTCCTCTCCTCTTATTTTACTTCACTAAAACCATGACTTATATGTGCCTGTTAGACATCAACACATTACGAACCAATGGACAGCAAAAGAAAGGATGCTTGGGAATGAAGACATATAGACTTTAAAGGTCCCCAACCACGATGTTGTCTATACTTTCCAATTGAGTTATCTACTTTTGTTGTCCACTTATGTTAGAAGAAGTGTTCCCAAACACCTTATCCCCCAAGGCTGATGTTGCTCCAAAGCGTTTGTCTTGACCCGGAAGCGGTTATTCAAGTGATAATTCTACAAATAAATTGCCACAAATATTTTTAATAAGAACAGACCGGACATGGGGTACTAATAAACAAATTCACCAGTTGGCCCGACGCTTAAGAAAAAAAGAAAATCAATAAGAAAAAAAATTGCAAAGTATTTCCCATGGATGCTGGGTTTATCCTATTTGATAATATAAACTACTGCAGCCTGGCCTGTCATCAGATTAAACCTCTCCAAGAACATATCTCTGCTACTTAATGCTCAATCTCGTATGTAATTCTAAAAAGCTATGTCTCAAGCTAATTATAGCGAAGCAGATTGATTTTTAGACGTTTCTAAAACTTTCTATCCGTTACCAAACCGTTAAGAGCTGTTTTCTAAAAATAAAAACTATTGATCACTTTTTTTTTGTTTTTTTATTTTTTATTTTAATTGATGTTAATTAAGACCGAAACTTACAATTTTTAGTCCTAAAAATAGCTCTAGTATCATTAAGCTAAAATTCATTGGTTCTTTTTTTTTTTGTTTTTTCTTCTTTCAATTGTGGCAGTTGCAAATTCTCACGGTATGGATTGAACAGTTTTTAGAAAATTGGACCGATTGTAAACAACCCTAATTTCTACATAAGTTTTTCTCTATTTGTTGTTTTAGTTTTCTTTCTCCAAAACTAAATATATTTTAGTATATACTTCAATCCCACAAGGCTCTTACTATTTCAGCCACTTTCCCATTTTTCCCCATTCTTTTGCAGCTTCTAAATTACATTAATTGTAAGAAGCATAAAGCTTAAGTCTTCTTGAAAGGTTTTGCTTGAATATAGACTGGAACTCAAATAAGAGAGTTAACAACAATAAATTTGGCAAGTGTTTCTTTCTAGAGGAAGCAAGGACAAGGGCCAAAAGAAAGACCTGTTTGCCTATATATATATATATATATATATTTGTGTGTGTGTGTGTAAAAAACATAAATAGGAGGTCTTTTTCCTCACAATGGAGGTCCTCTTCTTCTTATTAGCGATGAGAATGAGCTTTGCTCCCGCGGGAGTCTGCCCAGCTTCGTCCCACCAGAGGCTTATGAAGCGATATTTGTTTAACTTAAAAAAAAAAAAAAGTAAATCAAGTTTTAAGTTTTTTAATAGATTTGTATGATTTGCAATAATTGATATTAAAACAATAGTTAGTTTGTAATTCTTTTAGTATTTTAATACAATAGAAGATTTAATATGTATCGATTTACTAAATTTATGCATTTATGTGATCATGATAACATGTATTATAATTTATTTAACTGAAGTTAATAATTTTATATATGCATCGAAGTTCTTATAACATAAATGCTCATAACTAAAAGAATAAATAAAAAAATGTATATTTTAAAATAATCCTAAATTCATCATTTTATTGTTTTTGGGGAGAAGAATACTTTCAAATTTATCTTTTTTTTTTCAAAAAATATTTGTAATATAATTTTTGTTTGTTTTTCTTTTTTAAAAAAATACTCTCAAATCAAATTTTTATTTTTTAAACAGAATAAACACTCATAATATAATTTTTTTTATTAACTTTTATGTTAAATAAGGATAATGAAAATATATTTTTTATTAAATATAATAAATTTATGTATTATGGAGGTTTAATATTAATTTTTAAGCAAAAATAAGCACGAGTATGGTAATTAATGCCGCTGTCTCATTTCCATTCTTGAAACCATTCGACGGACTCCGTCCCAACTAATAATTTGCTATTTCATAATGTGTGTAACGGGGCGAGAGAGGGAGAGAGAGAGAGAGTGAGTGGATATCAATCCAGAGTAAGGGTTAACCCAAAAGATGTTTCTTCTCAAGCACTGCAGAGCATCTTGGGGGGTGTATATTCATTGCAAATATCGACATGGTATCGACTGATACGCGTCTCCCTCGTATCTTTTATTTTACTTCCAACTTTATCTAGCGTTAGAAGTTATGAATATGTCCGGAATAGAAGGCTGACGCTTTATTTATTTATTTATTTATTTATTTAATCGTTAGAACCTTTTTTTTTTTTCTTCTTCTTTTGTTGAAGCATTTCTTGGGTGGTGCATTTGTCAAGCACATGATGCATGTTGGTTACGTACCCTTCCTCTTCTTCTCAGCTGCTTCTGTAATGCAATGTGGTGTATATTCGTGCCAATTGATTAGATGTTTTAACACATTTTACAAAAACAGGAAAATGAGTTCCTTCATAACGTATTTGGGTTCACACCAAAGAGAGCGTCAGATTATGCAAAAACAAAAGCAACACAAAAAAGGAAATAGAAGCTTTTTGGTGTTAATTTGCAAGATGTAGGCAAAAAGTGAGTTTTTTTTTTTTTTTTTTTCTTCCCCTCATTTTTCAATTTTTTATTTGGGATGGGGGTAGAACGAGGGGGAATGGTACTCAAAATCCCATCCTTTATCGAGGATCGGAAGCAAGGAAAGGGATTGATTTTAATTTGGGGGTCCGTTCCCGCCCTGCCCTATCTCGCTGCTGCGATTCTTATTTTTTATGTTGAAACATATTAAAATTGACGTGTCCAATGGAAGTTCACTTACAAAAGAATTTTACATCTGTTTTTATTATCATAAGTTGTCTGCCCCCAATTTTGGCATCAAAGCAAAAATCTCATTCAAAAAGCCACACAAAAACTGCTTTTAAATCTATGTTTTTGGCCAGCATCGCTCCTTCATTGGACAGCCCCGCCCCCCCGGTCGCCGTCCCACACGCTGCCATCATTGGTCTGGTCACTGGCGGCATCATTGCACATCACCCACTTCTTCTGATTCGCTGCGTGCCAGTCTCTCTCCCTTGCTGCTATCCGCACGCACGCTAGAATAAATTGGCAAGATGCTCAAAAAGCTGTCAAAATCCATTGGCTTTATTCGAGACATCGATTAAGATTGGTAACCAAAACCGACCCAGGAAGATTTGCTGCCCTCCAATGTACTTTTTTCCCCCACTGATGCATGCCTCGATGTCGCCGCTTTGTGTTTCCGCTTTCAAGATCCACCGGATACCTTCTTCTACGTCGCAACTTTGCCTCACGCAACACACCCCTCGAAAGATGACTGACCTTGCTCTACCCTTTGCCACCACTGGTGCGGCCTACCGTTCTACCTCAGATCTCATCGGAGTTACCACAAACAATGTCCCCTAATTTTGGATGTGGCGCTTCCTGGCAGAGGGTAGCTCCCTCTTGTTGTGAACACAGTGCCTTTTTGGCAGAAGCTATATTAAGGTAAAATTCCTTTTCTTTAAAAATTTTACAAATATTTTTGTCTTAGGAATTTAATAAATTTGTTTTTGTCAAAAAATATATATATTCCAAAAAAATTCATAACTCCAAATTGTCATTAATTTATTTTCCCAGAATTTCAATTGTTGTAACATTATCACACTGTCCATTATTATTTGTATTTTTTTCTAATGTTTCAATATTGTCATATTATTTGTTTTTTTGCTTACTTTTTGTCACCTTAATCTTTAACTTTTATTGTGAAATAATTATTTTCATCATATTTTCATCCTAATATTTTGCATTATAATATTTTATAATTTTTATTATTTTTTGCAATTAGTGTTTATTTCAATATAATTTCTTTGTTATAAAAAAAAAAATCACCACTAACATTAAAGAAATCATTGCATGTTTATCAAAATTCATTGATATAAAAAGTTGAGTAAATAACCTTAAGTTTTTTATAAATATTTTGCAAATTCAAGTTGTAGAGATATTTATAACTAAGAAAGATATTTTGAAACATTTAGACAAATAATATGGGCCACCTTAGAATGTTAATGTCTAATTTTTTACACCTCATCCTGATACTATTGACCTTTGAAATTTAATTACCTTAAAACCATTTGGTAACTTTTCTCTTAAGGAAAATTTACATGACACATTTGCATTGCCTAATCCTAAGAGTGATTTTAATCATGAGGATTATCCTTTTTAGGATGTTTTTAGAGGTCCACATAGGTATCCTTAATATCCAATTATTGATTTTCAAATAGATAATGCTATGTATAAGTATGGTCATATTTATGATGGGGTCTAAATGCTACATTTTTTATAGGCATGTCAAAATCACAAATGACATCACTAGAAAAATCAAATTAAATGCATATGAATATAATAATATATTAAATCTAAATATTTTTATAAATTGACTTGATAATTGAGAAGATTATTTTAATTAGTATTGCGTGAATAATCTTAATCATGTTAAATTTACTAAAATGAAATTAATTGGTCCTACAAAGAAACAATAACAAAATAAAATTTGCAAGTTAGAACATCTAGGTAAATCATGCATCACTCAATAGCAAGTTATAAAAATAAAATTAAAGGTTGAATACATTCCCACCTACTATAGAAATCAACTTTTTCATTAGCTTTTAAGCCATAAACATAAGACTTATAATATTATTAAGTATGTGTTAAAGTTTGATGACCTTTTACTTAAGTATAAGTTGCATGAGTATCTTTTAATAACAATTTCTAGATTTGTTAATAATCTTAGATTTAACATTTAGAGAGAGTAAGAGTTGGTCTTGTATCATTAAAACATGCTTGTCATAAGGTTCTAGAGATAAAAAAGTATAAAACCTTTTATTTTAAGTGTACATCAACCTTTGTTGTAGATTAAAGTCAATTTAAGCTTACATTTTTGAATGGTTCTACATCTTAGACAAGATTTATCAATCAGTCATCACTTGTGAAAGATAAGACCTCAAATATTGCTAATCCCCACCTTACTGCATCTTCCTTTGAGGCTTATTGTAGTAATTCTTCTATTTAGTGTTATCATTGCCATAAGATTGATCACAACATTAGTGAAAAACTTATCTTACACTTGCGTGGAAACAAAAGAAGGAGGATAATTGGCAAGAGATTATTGAGTGCCTTGTATAGTGCCAATGAAGCATTTCTTAAAAATTGGTTGGTGTTTTTTTAGCTAAGCATGATGGTAAAGAAAGGCAAATGTAAGAGTAAGAAGCATATTGTTCCCACAGCCTTGTATGGGTTGTAATTGTTGTCAACTAGGTTTAAGTGTACAAGAAAGTAAAGCCACATGGAAGGGCAAGAAGGTAAAGCCAGAAAGTAAATCCGTTGCATAAGGGCAAGAACGTAAATCTGCCTTGTAAGCCCTATTAGGATTTCATGGAAGAGAGTATATAAAGACCTTGGAAAACAAAACTAGGGTAAGGCTAACACAATTGAATATACGGCAAAACACAAGAAACTGTTTAACCAAGGGAGTCGGCCAAAACCTAGAGAGAAACCATCTAACACAACCAGTACGGCAACTAACACGGCAAAATAGAGGAACCAGCCAAAGTGATACACGGTAAAAAGAAGTAGGGGTGGACAGTGAAAATATCCAACCAAAGAGAGAGAAAATGGACGGCAAAGAGGGGCGACGACAGAATGATACGAAAGAGCAAAATAAACCCGAACAGCCAAAAAGAAAAACAGAACGAAGAACGGCCGAGTGAAAAGAGAGAGAAAACCCGATACGGAGAAAGAGGGGGCTAGACTGCAGAACAAAGTGTGTACGACAAAGGAGAGAAAATATACCAACGGTCGGTAAGGAGATAACACGACAACACACGCCAGCAGGGTTGCAAAAGAGAGAACACGAGACGGTTGAAGGGGATTGGACGACTGGATGGCTGATCGGAAGAGCAAAATGGCAAAATCCTATTTGGCCAACCAAGTGAGCCGACGGTAGAACAGGGGAAGGAGAGAAAATCCGACACGTCCAAAGAGAAGAGACGTCCAAGCAAGGAGACAACCAGCCAAACATAAGCTACACGTCAAGCTAGGGTGACCGGCCAAAGAGAGAAAACAAGGGAGGAATGGCTGGATAGCAAAAGCTAGACGACAAAACACAAAGGGACAGCTAAAGGAAGACAATCGGCCAACCAAAGGTGAACGTCCAAAACAACCCTATACGGCCAAAGGTGAACTCTCGGCAAGACAAGTGCAAACGGCAAACAAGAGTGAATGGCTGAAGGAGGGTACACGGCTAAATAAGTGAACGTCCAAACAACCCTACACGGCACAACACAACCAACGGCAAAGGGGTGGACGACAAAGCAAAGGTGGACAGTAATAAGGAGAGCACAGTCACAACACACCAACGACAAGTAAGACCTTGGTGAGTCAAAACCCTATTACAAGGAAGAGTAAACTGACTGGACAGCAAAAGTGAACACACGGCAAACCAAGGGAGACCTTGGACAGCAAGGGAAATCGGGCAACGACTAGAAGGAAACCGTGTGACTTACAGTAAGAGGAGAGGCAAATGCACCATTGGTAAAAGAGGAGACAACACACCGTTCGTAAGGGAAGAGAGTAGAAATCGTGAAAGAGGAGACCACCGGGAGAGCAAACCAAGCTGTCTAAAGGTGTAAAACAGATAAGTGCAAACCAGAAACGGTGGTAAGGCGTGCAAACCAGAAACGTACGTGAGACGTGAAACGCCAAATCAGAAGCGTGTGTGAGGTATGTGACCAGCAAAGGGTGGAAACCAAAAACGTGTGTGAGACGTGTAACGCCAAACCAGAAATGTGAGGCGAGCCATGAGACAAGGAGACGGGCGAGATCATGAGATGGTGAAAGCAGGAGCTGTATGAGACAACCTAGAGAAGGAATTCGGCGAAGCATCGGAAAGAACTCAACGTATTTACAGATTTCTTCAAGAGAGGTTAGAGAGCGTTGCGGTGAACTTTTAAGCGACAATGGAGCAGCCTTTCAATTCAATAGAGGCAAGACAAGCTAGAAGAAGGGTAGACACAGTAAGTGACACTCTTTGTATTGTACTTGCTTAGTAATTGCAATAGTGCAAGGAGCAGAGGATTAAGACATCCATTGTAATTGGAATTCTTAAGTATAGTGGATAGTCTTGGTAAGGGAGAGTCCTTACCACCGTGGATGTACGTCACATTGATGGAACCACGTAAATCTCGTGTGTCCTTAATTTGCTTTACGTTATGTGTTTTGAATTGAGTTATGAACGCAGCTAAAGTATCAGCTAACTCATAACCTAACGAAGACTTAAACAAGAACATACAAATTGTCTATTGGGCAAGGTGTCTAAAAGGTAACTTTGGAGACTATTGTGATTAGTAGGTAGTAATAGATCTACCTTAGTCAAGTCTGAGAAAGAGTTCGCTTTTAAGAAGAGGTTGAAGTTGTTCACTTACTTGCGAATTGCGAATTGTGGTGATACTGATTCACCCCCCTCTTAGTATCACAAACTAGAAGATCCTAAGGAGAAGTTGGGAACTTTAATTGGTATCAGAGCACAGGTTCACCAGTTTGAAGCTTAACAGCTTGGTGTACTAGTTTGAAGGGATCTAGAAGTTTGACTTGTTCAATATACTAAGAAATGGAAGCCTGTACCAGCACCAGCACTACTTACAGCAAGAAGGTTCCAATCTTTAACGAAACTAATTACCATATGTGGAGAGCAAGAATGCAAGTGGTATTTGCAACCATGGGCATGAACGTGGTGAAATGCGTGCAGGAGGGTTTTGTGGCTCCGGAAGAAGGTAAAGACCCAACCCCAGAGGAGTTAAGGCAGTTTGAGATAAATAGGAAGGCCTCAAACGTCATCATTTCAGCATTGACAGATGTTGAATATGCTAAAGTTATGGACTGCAAATCTGCCAAGGAGATATGGGATAGGTTGTAGAAAGTCTATGAAGGTGATGGCAGAATAAAGGAGGCTAAGGTTCAAGTTTTCAATGAGAGATATGAATCTCTTAGAATGTAGAAAAATGAGACAGTCCAAGAGTTCTTCACCAGGGTTATTGATGCTGTAAACGACCTTAGAAGTCATTGAAAAAATAAGAAAGACTCATATATTGTGAAGAAAATTCTAAGAATTCTGTCTGGGAGGTTTGCCTCAAAGGTAACAGTTATAGAGGAGAGTAAAGATCTCAATTCTATGTCTCTGCATGATCTCCAGTGCAATCTCATTGCATATGAGATGAGGATAAAGTTAGCTGAAAGCTCTGCAACAATGAAGGTATCAAAGGAGGCAGCTTTCAAAGCTATGAAGCACTTGAAGATAAAAGAAGAGGAAGAATCATCTAGTGAGGATGATGATGATGATGATAAGGAAGAAAGTGAAGGTGAAGTATTGGTTTACTTCATAAGGAAATTCAAAAGGGGGTTTAAGAAGGGAAAAGGACAGTTGTCCTTGAGATGTTATCGCTGTGGGCAGATTGGACACTTTGCTTCTTAGTGTAAAGTGAAACTTGATGATGAAGATAAGGATGGTGATGATGAGCAGAATTTAAGATGGAGAAGATCATCATTCAAATAAAAGAAGTCCAGTAGGAAGATTGTCAACCCACAGAGGAAGAAGAGAGGCTTATTTAAGAGTTATGTGACTCAGATAAAAGAAGCTGATGAGGAGGAAGATGAAGAATCATTAGATGAGCAGGCGTTTATGGCATCAGCTCAAGGTGGTAGTTCAACCTCTGAAGAGGAATAGGAGGTTGATGAAGAAGAACCAGTTCTTGAAGTTGAGTTGGAAGCAGCTTCAAAGGAGATAATCAGAAGGGGTAGAACCATAAAAAGGTTGGAGGCTCACATAAAACAAGTTGAAGCAAAGTCTGAGGAAGCTGAAAGTCAAAAGGATGAAATAAGGGCTGAACATATTGACTTGAAGAGAAGATTTGAAGAATAGATCAAAATATGTGAAGACCTTACAATAGAGCTTGGTTTAAGGGCTTCAAAAATTGAAGAAATGGAGAAATAGTTGTTGAGACTTCAACAACAACTCAAAAGTAGCAAAGAGAACTTTCAGAAGCTTGAAATGATAGGAAAAACAATTTTTGCAAAAGGAGAGAAGAATGTAGAGAAAGTGCAACAATCTGAGGCTGCATTGGCTAAACAAAATAAGAATGTGCCACAGAAGTTGAAAGAGAAGGTTGTGACTTAGAAGAAGATAGTTGAGAATAAAGAAGATCTGAAGAAGCAACCTAGGGTGGCAAACAAGAAGGAAGAAAAGAAAGTCAGCTAGCAGAGGGCTACGGCTGAACAGAAGAAGGAGAAGAAGGTGACTGAAATGAAAGTCACACAAGCAAAGAAGCCAGCTACTTTGCCTATACAGCAAGTGATGAAAAAAAGAAGACAAGCTGTGATTAGACCCAAGAAGAGGCAGTTTTAAGGTCATTGCCTTTATTGTGGAGTTTGGGGTCATAAGGCGAGTAACTGTTGGTGGAGAAGGCCAGTATATGTGTCCAACTTGAGAAGATACGACGCTGCATACAGGGGGAGACAATACAAAACTCAAAGGAGAACACTTGTCGTGGGTTCTTGCACATACTGTAAAAGGCAAGGACACACTGACGAGGATTGTTGGTGGAAGCCCAAACTAGTAGCTTCAAAGAACCAGTTTGCTATATTGGCAGACTTGGAACAGTGTGAAAGGTACAAGCAGGATGACCATAATACCAAGAGATGCATGACACTTCTCCCTGAGCAAGAGAAGGCACTTAATGGCAGAGTGAAAACAAGCGGTGCAGTCAAAGCTGAGAAAAAGGAGAAAGCTATCTTCAAGCCAGTTCAAAAGAAGGAATATAGAGTAAAACGAGAGGTGGCTAATATAGTTGAAATTACACTTAACGCTGATTATAAGGATAAGCAGTGGATCCTTGACAGTGGATGCACTTCACACATGACGGGAGACAAGAGTAAATTGTCAAAGCTAAACAAGTCAAGAGAAGGCAGAGTTAAGTTTGACAATGATGATTCACTCAACATCAGTGGTTAGGGGTCAATGAATATTGGAAAAGGAAAGCTGAAAGATGTTCTGCACGTTGAAGGACTCAGATATAATCTAACATCTGTCAGCCAACTATGCAACGATGACCATAAAGTGATATTCACAAAAACAGGTTGCCAAGTAAAGAGTAAAGAAGGCAATATTGTTGTAGCTGGAAAGAGAACGACTGGAAATTTACATGTGATTGATGATGACAAGACAAGCAGCTATTTACTCACCAAAGAAGAAAATCAACTTTGGCATAGGAGGCTGGGACACTGAAGTTCCCAACTTCTCCCTAGGATTTACTAGTTTGTGATATTAAGAGAGGGGGTGAATTAGTATCACCATAATTTGCAATTCGCAGGTAAGTTAACAACTTTAACCTCTTCTTAAAGGAAACTGGGCAATGGTTGGAAGGAAACCGTGTGACTCATGGTAAGAGGAGAGGCAAACACACTATTGGTAAGAGAGGAGATAGCACACTGTCCGTAAAGGAAAAGAGGAGAAACCGTGAAAGAGGAGACCACCGGGAGAGCAAACCAAGCTGTCCAGAGGTATAAAACGGACAAGTGCAAACTAGAAACAGTGGTAAGGCATGTGACCAGCAAGGCGTGCAAACCAGAAATGTACGTAAGATGTGAAACGCCAAATCAGAAGCGTGCGTGAGGTGTGTGACCAGCAAAGAGTGCAAACCAGAAACGTGCGTGAGACGTGTAACGCCAAACCAGAAACGTGAAGCGAGCCATGAGACAAGGAGATGGGCGAGATCGTGAGACGATGAAAGTAGGAGCTGTATGAGACAACCTAAAGAAAGAATTCGACGAAGCATCGAAAAGAACGCTATGTATTTCCAGATTTTTTCAAGAGAGGTTAGAGAGCGTTGCGGTGAACTTCTAAGCAGCAGTGGAGCAGCCTTTCAATTCAACAGAAGCAAGACAAGTTAGAAGAAGGGTAGACACAATAAGTGACACTCTTTGTATTATACTTGCTTAGTAATTGCAATAGTGAAAGGAGCAGAGGATTAAGACATTTATTGTAACTGGATTTCTCAAGTATAGTGGATAGTCTCGGTAAGGGAGAGTCCCTATCACCGTGGATGTACGTCACGTTGACAGAACTACATAAATCTTGTGTGTCCTTAATTTGCTTTACATTTTGTATTTTGAATTAAGTTGTGAACGCAGCTAAAGTATCAGCCAACCTATAACCTAACGAAGACCTAAACAAGAACATCCGAATTGTCTATTAGGTAAGGTGTTTGAAAGATGACTTTGGGGACTATTGTGATTAGTAGGTAGCAATAGATCTATCTTAGTCGAGTCTGAGAAAGACTTCGCTTTTAAGAAGAGGTTGAAGTTGTTCACTTACCTACGAATTGCGAATTGTGGTGATACTGATTCACCCCCTTCTTAGTATCACAAACTAGTAGATCTTAAGAAGAAGTCGAGAACTTCAAAGCATATTAATTTGTTGTCATTTGGATAGGGGCTATGAGTTTGTATTTGATCAAAATTTCTAGTGCTCATTTTTGTTAATAGGAACTTTAGTAATTAGTAGATGTAATATTGTCTACCAACGGGTGTTTCAGTCTATTAACGTGGAAGGAAATGCAAAAATGATCCAATTTTGAAATGTAAATTAATTAGTTTTAGAGTCGAATGAAGAAATCTTGTATTTTGCTATTGTATAAAGTTTACTTTTCTAATCAAGTTGTTCTCATAAGGAATGTTGCTTATCACCATCTATAACAATTATGCTTGGTTTGGGATATACTTAAAAGTCACCATTATTATTCCTTGGAAATTGTAGAGAAAGGAACCAAGAAATGGATAGCTATAAAATAAGTGAATGACTAGTTGAAATTATCTTCTTATATGTTGGCTTCAGTACCATTCATTTCTCCTTTTCATAATTATCCTTTTTAGGCCTTCATTGCAAGGAATTTACCAATAGTTGAATGATAATAGAGAAGTAATAGTTACATAATAGGTTTTGATGCCATTTACAATTAGAAAATCAAACAAGGATGAGGTGACATGTGATGTACTTCTACAATAAGTGCCATTTAGAATTAGAAAGTCAAATAAGGATGAAGTGACATGTGATGTACTTTTGCAATAATTTTCATTTATGAGGATGGAAAAAAAATAGTCTTAACACTTCTTAGTCCATAATAAATGTAAAGAGACTAGCTTTTGGTTAAGAAAGGAAAAAAAAAAAGAGCTTGTTTATGAGCAAGGGAGAAGTAGAGTAAGCCTTATCCATTTTCAGCCTTGTTTTAATTGTAATAATAAAGGAAGAGATGTCAAATGAGAAAACTTTCTTTCCATCACAAATTAAGAAAATTTAAGAAGAGTTTGTTGATGTGTTTTTGGAAGAGTTACTAAAGGGGCTGTAATCAATTAGAGGGATCATACATCAAATTGATCTCATGTCTAAAGTTGTCTTATCTAATAGGTTAGCCTATAGAAGTAATCAAGAGAGATTATAGAGTTGCAATGACAAGTAATTAAGTGGTTAAAGAAAGGTTATATAAAGGAAGCAATGAGCCCTTCTTACGTACCAACCTTGTTACTGACAAAAAAGAATGAGACTATGAGAATGTGTATGGATAGCAGGACAATAAATAAAATAATAGTGAAGTATTGCTATCATAGTCCTAAGTTACATGATATACTTAATTGATTGCATGGTTTTCAAGTATTTTCAAAAGTGGATAAGTTTTTAGCTGATATAAGTATAGACTTTATACTTTGGTTGCCTATATAAAGAGGAAAGGATTCAGTTATTGTGCTTATTGATAAGTTCTCTAAGATGTTTTATTATGTACTTTGTAACAAAGCCATTGATACTTCTCATGTGGCAAATTTGTTCTTTTGACAAATTGTGAGATTGCATAAAATACTAAAGAATATAATGTTTAATTAGAATGCCAAGTTCTTGAGTTAGTTTTAGAAGACATTATGGAAAAAGCCTAGCATGAGGCTACTTATTAACACAACTTGTCATTTATAAATAGGTGAGCAAGTTAAAGTAGTAAATCGTATGCTTTCTTATTTAATTAGAACTATTGTTAATAAAACTTTGAAGAATTAAAATGATTGCTTGGTTTTTATTAAATTTACATATAATAGAAGTATGCATAGTGCAACTAAACATTCGCTTTTAAAGGTGGCCTATGAATTTAATTCCATTACCTTACTTAAGTTAGCACTACTTTTAACTAGTAATCAAGTATGTTTGCATGGGAAAAAGAAAGTTAAATTAGTTAAAAAAATGAAATGCAACTTGTGAGAAAGTAACTAATAAAGGAAAAAAAATTAGTGTTCCAAGTAATCTTGTGTGGATTCATCTTTGAAAAAAGAGAACATATGCTAGTTCATTTAGTTAAAATGATTATAATTATTAATAATTGATATTGAATTTAAGTTGTAGTGATTACTGATTCTTATTTGCTTTTAGGTGTCAATTCTCACATATATATATTTTTTTGTTTATATTCGAATATTGGTTATGGTGTTTTTTTTTGTTTTTTGTAATTTTCATCTATTCTTGTTACATAAGTAATCTTACATCATGAGGCCTTCTTTTTATTCCCAAAAAGTGGGATTTAAAATATTTATTGGTAAAAAGCATAATTCAACTATTTGTGTATACATAATTTTTGACTTATATTTATTTTGTATTTATTTATTAAAATATATCTTCTATACTTATGTCATCAATAGTTTTGATCCTTTTATGTTAGTTTAACATTAAAGATAACATGTGACTTTTCATGTTAACTATATGGTGTTGAATCAAATATGACTTAGAATACATCACGAAGATTATTTTCTATTATCTTGAAAATTATATTTTAATTTTTATTTTATAATTTATTTACTTATTTTAGAATATTTTAGTTTAATTAAGAATTTTAACTAAATCATTTTAAAATATTTAGTTATCAAGTATTCCTTATTAAGCAATTATTTAAAACTTTACTTTAATTTCTTTTCATGGGCATTAAGTATTTTTCCATTTAGTTAGAGAATTTTATGATAAATATGTCTATAAGGTTAAGGGCTAAGATATTTTAGTAAATTGCAGTGCAGTTTATTTAGATAAATTATTAGTGAAAATTTTTTTATGAGAGTTGTTATCTTTTTTAATGGATTTTAGAATTCCTATAAATGCTTAAATGTTGGCTTTTAGTTATCTTCTTTAAGCACTTGTTCTTGTGTCAAAGAGCATCAGAATAAGTTTAACCAATGTTGATGTCATCTTACAAAGTTTGAGTAACTTCTTTAACAACAATGATCATATAGGAAGGTCTATATTTAGAGTATATCTTGGTATCATGAAGATAAGAAATTTCATGCTAGATATTTCACTTGTAAACAATTTATTTATAAACGAGTTCCTAATTTCAAAAATATTTTATTTTTGATGGGGATTTCTTTGTGAAAGATTTTTTTTTTGGTTAGAGATCTCAAGTTTGTTTTTGTCAAAAAAATATATATACCAAAAAAATCATAACTCCAAAATTGTTATTAATTTGTTTTCCCATAATTTCAATTGTTATCACTTTATCACACTATCCATTATTTTCTTTCTAATATTTCAATATTGTCATATTATTTGTTTTTTCTCTTACTTTTGTCACCTTAATCTTTAACTTTTATTATGACATAATTATTCTTATCATATTTTCATCCTAATATTATGCATTATAATATTTTATAATTTTTATTATTTTTTGTAATTAGTGTTTATTACTAACATTAAAGAAAACATTGCATGTTCATCAAAATTTACTGATATGAAAAGTTAAGTAAATAACCTAAGTCTTTTATAAATATTTTGTAAATTCAAGTTGTAAAGATATTTGTAATTAAAAGAGATATTTGAAACATTTAAACAAAAAATATGGGCCACCTTAGATGTTAAAGAGTTTGTTAATACCTAATTTTTTTACAACTTATCCTTATACTATTAACTTTTGAAATTTAATTACCTTAAAACCATTTGGTAACTTTCCTCTTCAAGAAAATCTACATGACACATTTGCATTGCCTAATTCGTTTAATAACAGTGATTTAAATCATGATGACTATCTCTTTTAGGATACTCTTAGAGGTTTATCTAATTATTGATCTTCAAAGGGATAATGCTATGTATGAAAATGGTCATATTCATAATAGGAGCCAAATGCCACATTTCTTATAGGCATGCCTAAATCACAAATGAGATAACTAGAAAAATCAAGTTAAATACATATAAATATAATGATATATTAAATGTAAATGTTTTTATAAATTGACTTGATAATTTAGAAGATTATTTTAATTAGTATTGCATGAATAATCTTAATTATGCTTAATTTACTAAAATGAAATTAATTGGTCCTATATAGAAACAATGACAAAATGAAATTCATATGTCAGAGCATCTAGGTAAATTACACATCACTTAATAGCAAGTTATGAAAATGAAATTAAAAGCTAAATACATTCCCACCTATTATAAAAGTCAACTTTTTCATTAGCTTTTAAACCATAAACATAAGACTTTTAGTGTTACTAAGTATGTGTTAAAGTTTAATGACCTTTTACTTAAGTGCAAGTTATATGAGGATCTTTTAATAACAGTTTTTAGATTTGTTAATGGTTTTAGATTTAACATTTAGAGAGAGTAGGAGTTAATCATGTATTATTAAAGGATGCTTGTTATAAGGCTTTAGAGATAAAAAAGTATAAAACCCCTTATTTTAAGTTTACATCACATTTTGTTATAAATTAAAGGCAATTTAAGATTGCATTTTTGTAAGGTTTTACATCTTAGTCAAGATTTATCAATTAGTCATCACTTGTGAAAGATAAGACCTTAAATATTGCTAATCCCATTTCATTGCATCTTCGTTTGAGTCTAATTATAGTAATTCTTCTATTTAGTGTCATAAGGCTACTTATTTTCATGATCATACCCTAGTTTTAAGGAAAAAGTCAAATGACCCATTAGAGAGTAATGATAATATAGTTGATCTTGTAGAACATTTTGAAAAGAAGGATGAATATGGAGAGGGTTTTGAGGAAGATGATTAGTATTGTGTTGTTTTTAGGTATGTTTTGTCTATTATTATGGACAATGATATATAAAAATGTAGTATTTTTCATATATATATATATTAAGTTAGGAGATTGTTGTTACATGTTAGTTATTAATAAGGGTAGCACCATTAATATTGTTGCCAAGTTTACCCTTTTAGGTTATTAGGTAGAATCAAACCCTACACCTTTTTAGAATATCTTAGTTTAATAAAATTATTTCATTGATTATAAAGGTCTAGTTCCTATTTAATTAGGTGACTACAAAGATAAATCTATTGTGATGTCTTTTCTATAGGCATAGCTCATGTTTTCTTAGATCATCTTTCATTTTATGATCTAAATATTATTAATCATGGCAAAGAGAATACATATATCTTCAAGTAAAAAAGTAAAATATTTGTTGTTCCCACAGCCTTGTATGAGTTATAATTATTGTTAACTAGGTTTAAGTGTGCAAGAAAGAAAAGTCACATGGAAGGGCAAAACAGTAAATTCACTGCATAAGGGCAAGAACATAAATCCGCCGCGTGAGCCCTATTAGGGTTTCACGGAAGAGAATATATAAAGACCTTAGAAGATAAACCTAAGGTAAGACTAACACAATTGAATACACGGCAAAACACCAAACCCTACACAGAAGAACACCACCTGCAAAAAAAAAGAATAGTCGTAGTGAACAGTTTCGTCGGAATTGAACAGTATTGTCGGAAATTGAATAGTGTCATTGGAAATTAAACAGTGTTGTTGGAAATTAAACAGTGTATCTGGTAGGGCAAAACCTAGAAAGAGAAACCATCAAACACTTGGAAAAAAGAGAGAAAATGGTAGCCATCGACGGGAAAGAGAGAGATGGTCAACGGTCAGGCTGAACAAAGAACAAAGGTGGATAGCCAAAACAATTGAGCAGCCGTCAACGAGAAGGAGAAGAAAATGCAGCCATCGACGGTCGAAAAATCGAGCAAAAACAACAAATACGTTGAGAGAGAAGGAGGCGGTCGAAGGGGGGGCTGAACATTGAATGTAAGACAGCCGAAAGGCGGTTGAGGAAGGTGACGAGAGAGTGAAAAACCAGACCATTGGAGTGAGAAACTCAACACGGCTGGACGGTCGAAGGTGGGTGGATGGCAAAGACCTATACGGCCAGATTGGAAAGAGAGAGAAACTCGACGGCTAAATCGAAGCAGATCGGCAAGAAGAGAGAGAAACCCGACAGTGAATGGAAAAGTGAAATATGGCGAAAAGAGAGAAATCCAGTGGTAAGAGAGAGAAATCTGGCTGGATAACAAGAGAAAGAGAAATGGACAGGCGAGCCGTGAGATAGTGAGATCGTGAGATAAGGAGACGGGGGAGACCGTAAGATGGTGAAAGTAGGAATTGTGTGATACAACATAGAGAAGGAATTCAGTGAAGCATGGAACTCAACATATTTCCAGACTTCTTCAAGAGAGGTTAGAGAGCGTTACGGTGAACTTTTAAGAGGCAGTGGAGCAGCCTTTCAATTCAACAAAGGCAAGACAAGCTAGAAGAAGGGTAGACACAGTAAATGACACTCTTTGTATTCTACTTGCTTAATAATTGCAATAATGAAAGGAGTAGAGAATTAAAGACATCTATTGTAACCTAAATTTTCAAGTATAGTGGATAGTCTCGGTAGAGGAAGAGTCCCTACCACCGTGGATGTACGTCACGTTGACGGAACCACATAAATCTCGTGTGTCCTTAATTTGCTTTACATTCTGTGTTTTGAATTAAGTTGTGAACGCAGCTAAAGTATCAGCTATCCCATAACCTAATGAAGACCTAAACAAGAACATCCGTATTGTCGATTAAGCAAGGTGTCTGAAAGGTGACTTTGGGGACTATTGTGATTAGTAAGTAGCAATAGATCTACCTTAGTCGAGTCTGAGAAAGAGTTCGCTTTTAAGAAGAGGTTGAAGTTGTTCACTTACCTGCGAATTGCTAATTGTGGTGATACTGATTCGCCCCCCCTCTCAGTATCATAAACTAGTAGATCCTAGGGAGAAGTCGGGAACTTCAATATCATTTTAAACCCATTAAACCCTTTTGCCAAGACACCAAACCAAATGCTAATATTCTTATCTTGTCCTAATCAAGAAAGATCTTTACATTCTAGATCATAAGGCATTTGAGAAAGAGTTAAAAATAGTTGTTATTGCCAAAGAATAGCTTCATGATCTAACATACTAAAAGTTGATCTTCCATCTAAGTTTAATAGGTTGTTAGATAGTTTTATTAATGCTATACTTGATGATTTTCCAAGTAAATTATCACAAATGAAAGACATATAACATGTCATTAACTTAGTTTTTGGTTCATTATTAGTTAATTTGGTACACTATAAGATGAATCCTAAGAAATAAATTGAGTTGAATAAGTAAATAAAAGAACTACTTTCAAATGATTTTACATGTTATAGTCTTAATCTTTGTGCTATTTTTACCTTATTGATCCTTAAGGAAGATGATTCTTAGAGGATGTGTATTTATATATTATAGCCATCAACAAAATCATTATTAAGCATATATTTTTCATTCCTAGGTTAAAGGACATATTAGACATATATGTGCTAATTTTAATTGGTATTCCAAGATAGATCTCTATAATAGCTACCATCAAATTTGCATTTGGCTTAAGAATAAGTGGGAAACTAAATTTAAAACTTAAGATGATTAGTTTGAATTACTAGTCATGTCATTTGAATTGTCTAGTACTCTTAGTACCTTTATAAAGGTTATGACTCATGTCTTAAAGCCTTTTGTAAGTAAGTTTTTAGTAATTTATTTTAATGATATATTTGTTCATAAAATTCCAAAACAAACATTTAGGTTATTTGTAATTAGTTTTCCTTACTCTTAGAAAAACCAAACTATATGTTAACCTTAAGGATTATTTATTTTTGCAATATAAGGTGCTATTTTTAGAATTCATGGTTTCTACTTAAAGTATACATACTAATCCCAAGAAGTTTAACGTTATTAAAAAGTGGCCGAAGTTTAAGTCTCTTATCAATACTTATAATTCTTTTAAGAATTCAATACCATTATGACTTATATTATAAATTAATAGAATAAAAGAGAATTCTAATAGTCTAATAAAGTTAATATAGCTTTCAATGACACCAAGAAGCATATTAATAAAACCTCAGTTTTAAGGCATCATGACCTTAATAAAGTATTTGAGGTTACTTATGATGCTCCAATAGTTAGTATAAGAAGAGTTTTGAGTTAAGGGTCATACTATTACATTCTTTAGTGAGAAAATTGATGAGGTAAAACAAAAATACATAATTTATGATAAAGAGTTCTATGATGTTGTTCAATCACTTTGTTATTGGAGGTATTATCTACTATCTTGAGAATTTGTTTGTATTCTAATCATTAAACAATATGTTATCTAAAATCTTAAAAGAAACTAAATGCTAAAAATTCTACATGTGTTACGTTTTTTTATAAGTATTCTTTTATCCTTAAACATTGTTCTAATATAGAAAATAAAGCTATTGTTGCCTATAATTGAGTTACTAGTTTCCTTCAGATGATGAGCACTCATGTCATAGGCTTTGATAGGTTGCATAAAGAGTACCTTACATATTTTGTTTTTGGTGTCATATTGCAATTTTTAATGATGGTAATCAAAGGGATTTTGTTAATTTTGTGATTTATAGTAATTATTGTGTTTAAGGTTAATAAGTTGTTCATTTCACATATTTCACATCCTAACTTTTTAATTTGAGAAAATCATGCTAATAAGTTAACTAGTTATTTAAGAAGGGATAAAATCATTGCATTTATTAAAAATTGCTTATAGTCATAATTATATTCTTGTTGTTATCAATAAATTTTCTAAAATGATTTATTTATTTTGTGTAATAACTTTATTGATGTATCTTATATTACTAGGTATTTTTCAAAAAAGTTAAGTTTTATAATTTACCTACTTCTATTGTATTTAATAGAAATGTCAAAATCTTCAATTACTTAAAGAAAAACACTTTAAAAATTATTCAAAATTAGTCTGAAATTTTCATCTATCATTCACCCTTAAACAAATGGTTAAAATATAGTAATTAACTGGCATTTGGATAATATATACAAGTGTCTTATAGGTGAAAAATAAGGTAGTTAACTTGATTTTATGGACTATTTAGTTTGCCTATAATAATTCTGTTGTCAAGTTTACTAGTAAGAGTCCTATTGAAATTGTTTATGGCTTTACCTCTTGCATGCTTATTGATCTTATTCATTTTTCTTTGACTTTCATTCTTTTAATATTACTTAGAATTTTACAAAATACAGTCCTAACTTACATGTTGAGATTATGTATAAAATTATTTTGAAAAATATTGATTATAAACTTGTTACTAATGTACATTACCAAGCCAAGTCTTTCAACATCAGTGATTTTATTATAGTTTATATTTGTTTTAAATGCTTTCTTCAATATTCATCAAATAATTACACGTTCGAGTCATTGATCCTTTTTTCCATACTTGAAAAACTTAGGTACATATTTGCTTAATTTACTTTTTGACACAAGGATTAGTCCTATTTTTAATGTGGAATACTTATCTTTTGGATGCACTTTCAAGTTTTCTTTCTTGCCTTTTAGTATTCTTGTATGAACCGTTATGCCTAAAGCACTATCTTTTTCCCAAAATCATGAGAAGATTGATGTTATTTTTTATGATGACTATGTTGCTTCTTTGTAAGGAAGATTTTATCATTCTCTTGTTTAATGAAAACCACACTCTTTTTTTGATGCTATTTGGCTTCTTAAATTTTATTGGATCTCATTTTGCTTAATGCTCGTTTGTAACCTATCTCAATGCAATTAAGTTCTTTTTAATCAGAGGAGAATGATGCAAACAAATACTAAGAAGTCTAAGAGGCTAAATAACAAGTCTAAATTTAAGTCTAAAAAACTAAATAGGAAGTTCAAATCCTAATAATGTCCTATTTATACCATAATTTTGATTTAGTTATTTTTCTTAGACCACAAATAGATCAAATTTAGAGTTTTACCCATGACTTGTACACTCATTTACTTAAACCTATCCAACCTTTTCTTGATTTATTTATAAACTTTGTACTAAAGATGTCACAATTAAAAAAGGGGAGGGATTCTATATTTGTTATTATTGATAAGTTTTCAAAGATAACTCCTTTTATTTTATGCCATAAAACTAACGATGCAAATAATGTGATTGAATTTTTCTTTAGAGAGGTAATACACTTACATGACATGTCTTAAATCATTGTTTTAGATTAAGATACAAAGTTCTTAAACTATTTTAAGAAAACTTTGTAGGGTAAGTTAGTTACTAAATTATTATTTTCAACTATTTATAATCCATAGATAAATGGTTAAATTAAAGTAGTTAATCGAATTCTTTCTATTTTATTATGTGCTATTATTTAAATGAACTTAAAAATGTAGGATGATTGTTTGTTGCATTTAGAGTTTGCACATAATAGAAGTGATCATTTTATTATTAGTTAATCTTCATTTGAAATTGTGCATGGTTAAATCTTATTTATCCTAATAAAAAAATTTTAATCTTCTTTTCAAGTATGTAGTCAAGCTTCAAGAAAAAGTATACCTAATTGAAATTCCATTTTCAAACTTAAATGAAACTATTAATGAATTTGTTAAAAAGTAAAAATTTTGGATTTATAAAGCATATCTTCTATAAAAAATTTTACTAATTTTTTCTTTTTATCCTATGTAAAGGTAAAATGTCAAATCAAATATCATAGTATTTTTTATAAACATATTAAATACAAGATTTTTCTCATCAACTTGCTTGTCACAACTTCTTAAGGTGAATATATCATGTATGGAGAGTTTAAAGGTCAAAACAAAGGAATTAGAGTTTACATTGAATACATTGCTTATTTGCTTAAATGATTAGGCATGAAGTAACGTATTTAGATTAAAGAAATTACATGACTTAATTTCTAACTTATTTGTTCTTATTTTAATTAGTTTATATTAATTTAGACTCTTAATTAATAAGTGTAAAATTCAATCATATATATTTATTTTATATGTTTTGATTTTTATTTTATAACTTATTTTATAGGTAATTAGTAACAACCTTAATTTTCTTATTTGTTAGTTGTATTAGCTTCTTCTCAGCATGTTCCCTAATTAAAGGATTTAGAAATGTTTTCATAGTAGAGTTTTTGAAAATATTATTACGAGTGCAATTTGTATTTTACCTTAATTCTTATTTAAGAAATTTATTTGTTTAGTGATGAATTACTAACTAATTTTTATCACTTTTCCTTCTTCTATCTAATGATGTGGTGAATCAAACTAGTTTCTTCTTGTTTATAGTAAATTTCTTATCAAACATAGGGCTATTAATTTTTCTTTTTATTTTCCTTCTTTTTATCAAATCATTAACTTAAACAAAAAATATTGTTACTTTAAATTTTCCTAAACATAAATGCATGCAAGTCTTTGATTTCTGGGCATATCATATTAGTGTTAAGGCATAAGGTTTTGTATGCTTGTGATTTTGAGTGAAACATGTAAGGATGTGTTAGAGAGAATAATGTGAACCCCAAAAAACATGGCTTAAGGACTCATTACGCATAAGAACCAAGAAATCTAAATGAAATTTTGATCACACAAGATTTTGACCTAATGTTCAAAGAAATACAAACTTAATGTATAAAGAAGAATATGGACATTATACTCCAGAAAAGAAGGGATTTTGAAATGATAAGTTGAGTTGAATACTACAAAAAAAAAGTTAATTCTTGATAAATTCTTTAGTTTTTAAAAGAACTAAAGTAGAAAATTTTCACATTTTATTTTACCAATGATTTACCCATTTTAATAATGAAATTAAGCCTATTTATAGACTAAATTAACAAACCTAACCCTAGCAATAAGGATAAACTTCTTAAAGAAGCAGACAAATAATTTATTTTTATTTTTTAGTAGTTATTGTATAAACTCTTACGATCACTCAATATAGTCCCATTTAATATACTTATACAATTAATAAAACCTTAACTTATATTAAGATATGCTTTTTACTACCTTTTGACCTTAAATTAGTTTCATTGGCCTAAATTTCTTTAATTAACTTGCTATATGCTTCTTTAATTCTTTTAGCTCTTACATGTATCATTGGATTTTATTGATTACTTAATAGATCTTTAGAAGCCCTTTATGCATTAACTTCTTTATGGATTTCATTAAAGAAACATACGAGTTTAGTGATTTATATCCTAAAACAACCAAATTTGGCTTGTGGTTGGGGAAAATGTATAAAAAGGGCTTTTTTTGGGAGAAGCTCAAATCATGGAACTCTAATAAAGATAAGAGGAAATGATGGAATAACTTAATTCATTAAATCAAGCTATTGAAAGAATGGCTATGCAACAACCCCCATGGCTAGTGTGAGTCTTAAGCCCTAAGAGGGGTTATTTGTGATGATGTGGGAGCTAGAAATAAGCTTGGAATAGACAATGGTGTGAAAGAATAATTTTGGCGTAAAATATGGCAATAGGATTTAGAAAGCAACATAAAAATGAAGATTTTCACCATTTAAATGAATTAGCTTACTTGAGGAGTATTTAAAATAGGAGCAATAAGTGGAAAAAAGTATTTGGGTGCCAAGATTATACTTAGGTAAAAAAAAATACAAACTTACTGCTCTTAAATTTACAGATTGTGTTAATTTATGGAGGGAGAATTTGAAAGCATAATGAAGGAAAGATGTTGAATAGGAAATTATAGGTTAGAGAGTTATGAAATGATTAATGCAAAAATGTTTTGTTCTTGAATATTATAAGCAGGAATTATACATTAGGTTACAAAGTCTAAGGCAAGGGGCATGCGCATTAAACATGATGTTAAGGAATTAGAAATATTGATAATAAGATGTGAAATACAATAACTTTAAGATAAAACCATTCTAAGGTTTGTTGGGGGGTTGAATAGAGTGATTGCAAATATAGGAGAGTTACAATCTTTTGTATTTTTAGATGATGTCATTAAGCTTGTTGTTAAGTTAGAGAGTTAGCTTAAACATGGTATGAATAAGTAAAATGTGTCATGGCAGATTGGCAACAAGGCAACCCACTTAACTTTCACCCTTTCGTGGTCTAATACTAATTAAAGTGCAAAATAGATAAAAAAAAAAAACAGAGAGAGAGCTTCTAGTACACAACTAGTAAATATGGTTAAGGAAAAAGACAAAATAAGTGATCTAAAGCCTTTAAAAAGGGCTTGAGACATTAAATATTTTAAATATCTTGGCTATAGGCATATTGCTTTTAAGTGTCCAAAAAAAGGTTGATAACTATTTAAGAATCACAAGGGAAAGTAAAGAGTATAGATGAGGCAAGTTAAAAGAATAAGAAAATAAGTATTTAGAGAAAAACAACGTAGAGTATGTTGATGAGAAAGAATTACTTATAATTTGATATGCCTTGAACTTACAAGCAAAGATAGCTAATGAATAGTGTGAAAACACCTTCCATACTAGGTGCATGATTAATAAAAAAATGTATGGAGTGATTTTAGATTAAAAAAGCGACACCAATGTTGCTTCCATCATCTTAATTGAAATGTTGAACTTAGCAACAATAAAACACCCCCACCTACATAAGTTATAATAGTTAAATGACAATGGAGGAGTAAGGGTTACATAACAAGTTTTGGTGCCATTTACAATTAGAAAATCATACAAGGATAAGGTGACATGTGATGTACTTATGCAATAAGTGTCATTTACAAGGATGGGAAAAACATAGTCTTAGCACCTCTTAGTCCACAATAAGTGCAAAGAGCTAGCTTTTGGTTAAGAGAAGAAAGAAAAAAAGCTTGTTTATAAGCAAAAGAGAAGTAGAGTAAGCTTTGTCCATTTTCAGCCTCGTTCTAATTGTAATAATGAAGGAAGAGATGTCAAATGAGAAAACTTTCTTTCCATCACAAATTAAGAAGATTTAAGAAGAGTTTGTTAATGTGTTTTTGGAAGAGTTACCAAAGGGGCTGTAATTAATTAAAGAGATCAAACATCAAATTGATCTCATGTTAAAAATTGTCTTATCTAATAACCTAGCCTATAGAAGTAATAAAAAGAGACAATGGAGTTGCAATGGCATGTAATTGAGTGGTTAGAGAAAGGTTATATAAAGGAAGCAATAAGCCCTTTTTACGTACCAACCTTGTTACTGCCAAAAAAGAATGAGACTATGAGAATGTGTATGAATAGTAGGGCAATAAATAAAATAATATAGAAGTATCACTATCATATTCCTAAGTTAGATGATATACTTAATGGATTGCATGGTTTTAAAGTATTTTCAAAAGTGGATAAGTCTTTGGTTGATATGAGTATGGACTTTATACTTTAGTTGCCCATATAAAGAGGGAAGGATTCAGTTATTGATAGGTTCTTTAAGATGTCTCACTATGTACTTTATAATAAAGCTATTGATGCTTCTTATGTGGCAGATTTGTTCTTTTGAGAAATTGTGAGATTACATAAAATACTAAAAAGTATAATGTTTAATTGGGATACTAAGTTTTTGAGTTACTTTAAGAACACATTATGGAAGAAACCTAACATGAGGCTACTTGTTAGCACAACTTGTCATTTACAAACAAGTGAGCAAATTGAAGTGGTATATCGTACACTTTTTTTATCTAATTAGAACTATTTTTAATAAAACTTTGAAGAATTAAGATGATTGCTTGACTTTTATTGAATTTACATATAATAGAAGTGTGCATAATGCAACTAAACATTCTCCTTTTGAGATGGTTTATGAATTTAATTCCAATACCCTACTCAAGTTAGCACTACTTTTAATTAGCAATCAAGTTGTTTACATGGGAAAAAGAAAGTCAAATTAGTTAAAAAATTTTGCATAAGAGTGTTAAATAGCAAATAAAAAATGAAATGCAACCTATGAGAAAATAACTAATAAAGGGAAAAAATTTAGTTAAAAAGATTATAGTTATTGATAATTAACATTGATAGTAAGTTGTAGTGATTAGTGATTCTTGTTTACTTTTAGGTGTCAATTCTCACACACACACACACACATATATATTTTTTATTATATTCGAATGTTGGTTTTAGTGCTTGTTTTTTTTTAATTTTCATCTATTCTTGTTACATAAGTCATCTTACATCAGTAGGCCTTCTTTTTACTTCCAAAAAGTAGGGTTTAAAATATTTTATTGGTAAAAAGCACAATTTAACTATTTATGTTTACACATTTTTTTAACTTATATTCATTATTTATTTATTTATTAAAATATACCTTTTACATTTATCTCATCAATGGTTTTGATCCTTTTATGTTAGTTTAATATTAAGGATGACATGTGACTTGTCATGTTAACTATATGGTGTTGAATTAAATAAAACTTAGAATACATCACGAAGATTATTTTTATCGTCTTAAAAATTATATTTTAATTTTTATTTTGTAATTTATTTACTTATTTTAAAGTATTATAATATAATTAACAGTTTCAGCTAAATCATTTTAAAATATTTAGTTATCAAGTATTCCTTATTAAGCAAGTATTTAAAACTTTAATTTAATTTCTTTACATGGGCATTAAGTATTTTTCCATTTAGTTAGAGAATTTTATGATAAATATGTCTATAAGGCTAAGGGCTAAGATATTTAAGTAAATTGCTATGTAGTTTATTTAGATATTATTAATGAAAATTCTCTTATAAGAGTTATTATCTTCTTTAGTGGGTTTTATAATTTCTATAAATGCTTAAAACAAGTTATAATTTCGGTTGGCTGGGAGGTTTTCTCTGCATTGCCATTCCCATGCTACAATGCTTTAACAGCGGCCTCTGGCTACTGGGTCTATGTAATCCTTGGTCAACGTGAGGAAATCTTTCAAATATCTGATCCATGGGGTTACGCTTTTCATACTGACAATGATTTTAAAGCCTTTCCCCTCGATGCACCACCCAGTGTTTCAAGTAAATATGCTAGCGCTGTTGTTGGCATCAAGGGTGGCATTTTGGTATATATGCCAGCTGACAACTGCTTGGTTTTCTATAATTCATTAACCCACAAGTGGTCCACTTATCATATGGGAGATGTTAATGATCACGAATATCCTGATGCCTATGTAGTCTCAAATGATGTTTTGTACTTCTATAAGGTGGCTAAGGTTCCACACCTATCTGCCTTTGATATTTGCCAATGCAAACGCCTCCATCCAATTCATGTTCTGCATACTCTTCGTTACACTGAACATCTAGTGGTCCAACTGTTAGACTTTTCTAAAATTTCTCTTTATGAAATTCTTATTTCTATGATGCAGGATCTTTTCTTTATGCGAATACTAGCATACAAAACGTAATGAAATCAACATACCGTTGTCTATTATGCTGATGTCCCGTAGTAAAGATGGGAATCCCCCTTTCTGTTTTCTTCTGATGAATCTTCTCCTTTTCTCCTACCTTTCCCTTTTCTTTTCTTTTCGATTTCTCTCTAATGGTTGAGAGGAAAAGTCCGTTATAATATAGTATATAACCATTACCTTAATAGGAAAATCCTCTTATTTTGTAATCGTGATTTTTAAATAGGAAGATACTCCTCCTTCTATAACGGTTATTCTTAAATAGGGAGAGTGGAGGGATTTTAAACCCGATTACCCAAATTACCATTATGCCTAACCGACCATCATATTAAGCCTTTTATTTTGGGTCATACTTTAAATAACAAGGGTCACTCATGTTAATTAATTTAACAATCTTTCACTTGGCTCATGTTATGACTTGATGAATCAATAACAAATAAGTGCGCACAATCCTTAAAGATCATCAAATCACAATACTTGATTGAATTAAAATGATTGGATCATGGCGGTCACACATCTTTTAGCGGCATGATTCATTCTATGTATCACATAATCATCATAATTCATAATAACCTTACTGAGGAACATTGAAACTTTAAATTGTCATTTCCATATATGCTATTAGTTATCTCACAAACTATAATTGTATACAACTAAACGGAGATAACAAAGCACAAGAAAAACTATAACCTTAATTGAATTCATGAGTGTCACAATGATATGAGCATCCTAAAATATTGGCTTTTAAAAGAATGAGGACCTGTCCAAAATGCCCATCCGTTCAACATGTCCAGTAAATGTTTTTGGCGGCAAACCTTCAGTTAATAGGTCCGCTATCATCAAATCAGTGCTAATATGCTCAATGGACACTCCATGGTTTTGCACTTCTTCTTTAACAGATAGGTATTTTAAATCCATATGTTTCACACCTTTAAAATACCTATCATTCTTAGAGAAGAAAATAGCTGCGGAATTATCACAATAAATTCTTAACGGCTTTTCTATACTGTCGATCAAACCAAGCCTTAAGATAAAATTCCGCAACCATAATGTATGAATAGTAGCCTCAAAGCATGCTACAAATTCAACCTCCATAATGGAAGCAACAATGATAGACTGCTTCCCACTTTTCCATGAAACTGCTCCTCCATCCAACAGAAACATGTAACCAAATGTAGATTTCCTCAAATCTACACATCCAGTATAATCTAAATCTAAATAACCTACTACTTCAAGATGACTTGATCTTTTATAAGTAAGCATATAATCTTTGGTACCTTGTAAGTACCTAAGTACTTTCTTTCTGACTTTCCAATAATCTATTCCAGGATTACTTTGATATCGGCCTAACATTCCAATAGCGAAACTAATGTCTGGCCGAATACATGTTTGCGCATACATCAAGCTTCTAACCAGTGATGTATAGGGAATTGATTCCATTGTTTTCCATTCCAAATCATTCTTTGTACATTGCAATTCACTAAACTTGTTCCCTTTCTGAATTGGAACTATTACTGTAGAGCAATTTTTCATTCTAAATCTCTATAATACTTTATCGATATAGCCTTTCTGAGACAATCCTAACAATCCTTGTAATCTATCACGGAATATCTCTATTCCTATCACATAGGATGCCTCATTCATATCTTTCATTTCAAAAGATTCAGAGAGAAATTTCTTGACATCATGTAACAAACCCATGTCATTAGCAGCCAAAAGAATGTCATCGACATATAGGACTAATATAATGAATTTGCTCCCACTGACCTTCATATAGATACATCGATCAACGGTGTTCTCTACAAAACTGTATGATGTAATGGTATTATTGAACTTAATATACCATTGTCGGGAGGCTTGTTTCAGTCCATATATCGATTTCTTTGATTTACACACCAAATTTTCTTGCCCGGTGGTGATGAAACCTTCAGGTTGGTCCATATACACTTCCTCTTCTAAGTCACCATTCAGAAAGGCGGTCTTTACATCCATTTAGTGGAGCTCTAGGTCATTTTAAGCCACCAAAGCCATGATAATTCTTAAGGAGTCTTTCTTAAAGACTAGAGAGAAAGTCTTCTTATAGTTAACACCATCCCTTTGAGTGAAACCTTTGGCAACAAGTCTGGCCTTATACCTTTCAATGTTACCTTTCGAGTTTCGCTTGGTCTTGAAGACCCACTTACAGCCAACTCATTTTAATCCTTCAAGCAACTCCACTAGTTCCCAGACTTGATTTACATCCATCAATTTCATCTCTTCCTTTATGGCATTGAACCACTTTCCAGAATCATTACATTCCATGACTTGTTTAAATGAGATTGGATCTTTATCAATGCTCAATTCTAATTCATGCTCAAGTGAGTAAACCACATAATCATTCAATACATCTGGCCTTTTCTGTCTCGTAGACCTCCGTAATGCCATTTCTTGTGGTATCATTTGTTTATTTGTAAATTGCACATTGTCACTTGGTTCATCTCTTATGTGTTCACTTTGTGTGTTTTAAATGTCAATTTGTTGTCCTTGCATATCACATGACTATGATGTAACAAAAGGAACAACAACTTGAGTAGAAACACTGGGTGTGGGGATACCAACTTGAGTAGGAGTACTCACTGTGGATCTTTCATTTTGTAATTCTCTAATATCCACCTTTCGTGATTCCCCACTCCCACTAAACTAGCCATTTTCAATGAACCGAGCATTACCAGACTCAACTATTCTAGTACTATGGTTAAGACAATATAACCTATACCTTTTCGACTTTTTAGGATAGCCAATAAAGTAACCACTAATGGTTCTTACATCAAGCTTTCCTTCATGTGGATTATATATCCTTACTTATGCTGAACAACTCTAAACATAAAGGTGTCTCAAACTAGGTTTCCTTCCTGTCCATAACTCGTAAGGAGTCTTAAGGATAGTCTTACTAAGAAACCTGTTCAACAGATATGCAGTAGTTCTTAATGCATGCATCCACAAGGATAAAGGTACAGTACTGTAACTCAACATGCTCCTAACCATATCTATAAGTGTGCGATTCCGCCTTTCCGCTACACCATTCTGTTGTGGCGTACTCGGCATTGTATACTGTGCACATATGCCTCGACTTTCAAGAAGTTTTGCAAATGGACCAGGACATTGTCCACTTTCATTGAATTTTCCATAATATTCACTACCCTTGTCTGACTTAATCACTTTTACTTTTCTATTTAACTGCCTTTCCACTTCATTAATAAACACCTCTAGGGTGTTTACTGACTGGGACTTTTCATGCAGTAAATATAAGTAACAATTCCGTGAATAGTCATCTATAAATGTGATGAAATATTTCTCACCACCCCATGTTGGGACATCAAAGAGGCCACAAATATCAGTGTGTATCAATTCTAAAGGCTCATTACTTCTCATGGTTGGGTTCTTTGATGTATGCCTTGTTTGTTTCCCTTTTATACAGTCAACACATACATCCCAATCAGTAAAATCCAATTGAGGCAGGGCATCACCTTTCACCGACCTCAATATCCTTTCTTTGGATATATGACCCAATCTTTGATGCCATAAGAAAGCAAAACTATCATTATGCATATTACGTTTGTTACCTATACTATGCTCAACAAGAAACAGGGAATCAACATACATAGCATCAAGATTAAAACGATATAAATCATCAATCAAAGTACCAGATCTATAATAGTACGAATGTCTATACAATAAAAATGCACCGTTTCCAATCTTAAGGTTAAATCGTTCTTCATCCAACTTTCAACAGAAATTAAATTCCTAGCACATTCAAGAACATAGAAACACTTTTCTAGATCCAGGTGACACTTAGTGTCCAAGATCAATTTGTACATCCCAATTCCTTCTATTCGTGCCTTCATTCTGTTTCCCATATAGAGGAACTTCTCAGTTCCTATTATGGGCTGGATTGAAAAGAACTTCTCATTCTGTCTCAGTTGCCAAGGATAAGCTCTGCCTCCTCCGTCAACACCCCTCTAAATACTTTCGTGACCTTGCAGTTTGCTACAGCAAGTTGTCTGTTTCTCGTGATTCTTCTTCTTTGCATGTGGTTGTTGAGGAGCAAAATGATTTTGAGATAGATGCTTAGGCTATGATCAATTGTGTAGCACTGTAAGTCTCTTATTCAATTTTTCTCTTCTTGGGTTTTTGTCATAAATAGTGACTAATAGACCTTTCCATTCAAACTATGGACTAATTTATATGGGTCACAGTCAGCCATATCCATATGGAGTTAAAGAAAACGGTTGGCAGTTTGACTAGTTGAATTGATAACTAGGTGAGTTATTTTTGGCCACCCCAAATGTAATGATTTTGGCTTAGTTCATTCACCTCAATGAAAGTTTCTACTCTCTGTTGACAATGAATATTACCATGAGCTTATCACATGGAGAACCTCCTGATTATCTCTACCAAAGTCTAGCAACTTGGGATTTGATTACAGGGAAGAGTTTACTTAAATTCCTTCATATTGGTGTTATCTAAGATAAGTTTTGCAAGGTTATCTAAGAAATTGTGAATTGCCCATATCTAAACTAAAACCTTAAATGCAATCGTTTCCGAGGCTCCCTGTCATCTTCGAGACTCGTTTAACATTTATTTGAAAATATTAAAAAAAGAAAAAAAAAAAGTGAAAATGGGAGGAAGAAGGGAGTGGCGGGGTGATGAGCGAGTCTGTACATATTTTGTTTTCTCGTCTTTAAAGTTCGAGTATCTTCAACAGTTTCGGAGCACCCATCGGCACCATTATTCCCAATCCCAGACCAATTATTCATGGCTTTACCTTTGACCATTGAGATCTAGTATTGAAATTTTAATCATTTTTTACACCTGTAAATTTGTAGTTTTGTATTAAAAAGTTAAATCATATTTCATTGCTTAAAGTAAATCTTTTTTATCAAATGATTTAAAGATCATTATGGTTATAATTTTACTTTTAACTATATTAAAATATATGAATGATGAACTCTTATTATGATTATAATTTTATGTCAATTATAATGTAAAATATAATTTTATGTTGATATTATGTAAATTAGACCATTTTTATATTTGTTGCTCTTTTTTTATGTTGTAATATGGCATTTTAATCGTAACCTTGTGTTTTTTCTTCGTCTTCATAATTTGAAATTTAAATTTAAATATACAAGAAAAAAGACAAGTTTTTATACGCATTTTTAGATTAAAAAAATTAGTATAGTCAAAACTTTGATACTAATTATTTTAAAATTGACTCATTAGTATTATGAGAAATATGATGAAATAAAATAAAAACATTATAAAAAATATACATCAATATCCAATATATGAGTTTTATCTTTTAATTTAGGTCGTAATATAATAATTCAATTCATAAATCTTACTAAATTTACATAATTTTATCTCTACTTTCACGTAAATGTCGTTTTTGCAATTAAAGGCATACAACTTGTATCATGAGACAATTAAGTTATACAAAACTGCAGTACAAAAAATTAGCATAAATATAAACACTTAAATCTCATGAACTCATGAAACTTTCTATTACGTGGTTCTCAATTATTACAAATCTCACTATTGATTTCCTTCCAAAATGGTTACGTATGACATACCTATTGTCCCATAAATTATTATTTTATAATTTATTTACTAATTACTATATTATAGGATAAAGCCTATGAAATAATTTGAATTAAATATGCAAATAAAAGAACTATTGTCAAATTATTTTATATGCTATAGTCTTAATTTTTATGCTATTTTTGCCTTGTTAATCCTCAAGAAAGATAATTCTTAAAAGATGCGTATTTATAATATACTCATCAATAAAATCATTATTGAGTATATATTTTTCATTCTTAGGTTAAAGGATATATTAGACACATATGTGCTAATTCTAATTGGTATTTCAAGATAGATCTCCGTAGGAGCCACCATTAAATTGCATTTGGCTTTAGAATTAGTGGGAAACTATATGAATTAAGATCATTAGTTTGAATGACTAGTCATGCCATTTGAATTGTTTAATGCTTTTAGTTCCTTTATGTCCTTATGTCTTAAAGCTTTTTATAAGTAAGTTTTTAATAATTTATTTTGATGATATTTTTGCTTACAAAAATTCAAAAAGGAATACTTAAGTTATTTGTAATTAGTTTTCCTTACTCTTACAAAAGTCAAACTATATGTCAACCTTAAGGATTATTTATTTTTCCAATATTAGGTGTCATTTTTATAATTCATGGTTTTTACTTAAAGTATACTTGTTAATCCCAAAAGGGTTAGCATTATTAAAAAGTGGATTAAGTTCAAGTTTCTCATTAATACTTATAATTCATTAAAGAATTCAATACCATTATAATTTCTATTATAAATTATTGAAATAAAAAAGAATTTTAGTGGTCTAATAAAGTTAATATAGTTTTCAATCACACCAAGAAGGATATTTAGAAAGCCTTAGTTTTAAGGCATCATGATTTTAATAAAGTATTTGAGCTTACTCGTAATACTTCATTATGAGTCAAGGGTCATACCATTACATTCTTTAGTGAGGAAATTAATGAGGCAAAATAAAAACACATAATTTATGATAAAGAGTTCTATGATGTTGTTTAATCACTTTGTTATTAGAGGTATTATCTACTATTTCAAGAATTTGTTTGTATTATAATCATCAAATATTACATTATTTAAACTCTTAAAAGAAACTAAATGCTAAACATGCTACATAAGTTAAGTTTTTTAATGAGTATTCTTTTATCCATAAACATTATTTTAATATATAAAATAAAGCTGCAAATGCCTATAATTGAGTTGTTGGTGTCCTTCAAACGATGAGCACTCATGTCATAAGCTTTGATAGGTTACATGAAGGGTACCTTACATATCTTGTTTTTGGTGTCATATTACAATCTTTTAGTGATGGTAATTAAAGGGATTTTGTTAATTTTGTGATTTATAGTAATTATTGTGTTTAGGATTAATAAATTGTTCAATTCACATACATCACTTCTTAACTTTTTAATTTGAAAAATGTATACTAGTGAGTTAATTGGTTATTTAAGAAGGGAAAAAATCATTGTATTTATTGAGGATTGCTCATAATCATAATTATATTTTTGTTGTTATCAATATATTTTCTAAAATAACTTATTTATTTTGTACAATGAGTTCATTAATGTATCTTATATTCTAGTTATTTTTCAAAGAAGTTAAGTTTTATAGTTTGTCTACTTTTATTGTGTCTAATAGAAATGTTAAAATCTTTAGTTACTTTTAGAAAATACTTTAAAAATTATTTGAAATTAGTTTAAAATTTTCATCTATCTTTTGTCCTTAAACAAATGGTTAAAATGAGGTAATTAACTAGTGTTTGGATAATACATGCAAGTGTCTTATAGGTGAAAAATAAGGTAGTTAACTTGATTGTATGGATCATGGAAATTGTCCATAATAATTTTCTTGTCAAGTTCACTAGTAAAAGCCCTTTTGAAATTGTTTATAGCTTTACCTCTCGCATGTCTATTGATCTTATTTCCTTTTCTTTATCTTTCATTCTTTTTAACCTACTTAGAATTTTACAAAATACATTCATAACTTGCATGTTGAGATTAAGTATAAAATTATTTTGAAAAATATTGATTATAAATTTATTACTAATGTGTATTGCCAAGCCAAGTCTTTTTACATCAATAATTTTTTGTAATTTATATTCGTTTTAATTGCTTTCTTCAATATTCATCAAATAATTACATGTTCAAGTCATTGATCCTTTTTCCATACTTGAAAAACTTAAGTCTAATACATATTTGCTTAATTTACTTTTTGACATGAGTATTAGTCCTATTTTTAACATGGAATTTTTATCTCTTCCAAGCAATTTCAAGTGTCTTTTTTTTCCTTTTAGCATTCTTGTAGGAACCATTGTGGTTAAAGCACTGTCTTTTCTCCAAAATCATATGAAGATTGATGTTATTTTTTATTATGACTATATTACTTCTTTATAAAAAAGATTCAATCATTCTCTTGTTTAATGAAAACCACACTTTTTTTCTTATGTTACTTGGCTTCTTAAGTTTTATTGGATCTCACTTTACTTAATGTTCTTTGGTTGTCTATCTTAACGTAGTTAAGTATTTTTAATCAAAAAAGAATGATGCAAACAAATACTAAGAAGTCTAAGAGGCTAAATAGCAAGTCTAAATTTAAATCTAAGAATTTGACAATTGTTGTTCCTACAGCCTTGTATAGGTTGTAATTGTTGTCAATTAGATTTAAGTGTGCAAGAAAGTAAAGTCACGTGGAAAGGCAAGAAAGTAAAGTCACATGGAAGGGCAAGAAAGTAAATCCGTCGTGTAAGAGCAAGAACGTAAATTCGCAACATAAGCCTTATTAGGGTTTCATGGAAGACAGTATATAAAGACCTTGGAAAACAAAACTAAGGTAAAGCCAACATAAAAGAGCATATACAGCAGAAACACAAGAATGGCTGGAAAAAAAGGTGGACAAAAATATATACCATCGGCAAAAATAGAGAAAAGAGGAGACAGTTGAAGGGGGCTGGACAACTGGACGACAGACCGAAAAAGCGAAACGGCAAAATCCTATTCGGCCAACCATATGAGCCAACGGAAAAATAGGGGAAGGAGGGAAAATCCGACACGGCCAAAGAAAAGAGTGGACGGCAAAGGAACGACACACCACCGACACACCAGCGGTCGGTAAGGAGACAACACGACCAAAGAATAATGACCGGCAAAAAGGAGAGAAAAATCCAACAGCCCAAAGAAGAGAGAGACCGCCAGCAAAACAAAGGAAATCCGACTGGACGGCAGAACAGAGAGATCCAGCTGGACGATGAGAGAGATCCGGCTGGACGGGAAAGGAGAGAAAACTTAGGAACGGCCGAAGAAGGGTGGACGGGAAAAACAGACAACCGGCTGAAAGAGAGAAAACCTAGAATGGCCAAATAGATTATATGGTGAAGGAGAGAAAACTCGGAATGGCCAAATAGAGTGACCGGCTGAAAGAGTGAAAATGACATATGGCCGAAGAAGAGTGATGGCAGAACAAGGGCTGGACAGCAAGATGAAGAAAAGTAGACCACTGGTAGAAAAGGGAGGAAATCTGTGACAGCCAAGTGGGTAAACAAAAAAGAGACGATACGGCCAAAATCAGATCGGGGCTGGACGGTAGAACAGGGGTTGCAAAAGAGAAAAATCAAAGATGGCCAAAACGGAGGTGTGAAACGGATAAAGGCAAACTAAAAATATACGTGAGTCGTGAAACCAGCAAAGCGTGCAAACTAGAAACGTGCATGAGACGTGAAATGCCAAACCAAAAACGTGAGGCAGGCCATGAGATGAGGAACGGCAAACCAGAAACGTGAGGCGAGCCGTGAGATAGTGAGATCGTGAAATAAGAGACAGGTGAGACTGTGAGATGGTGAAAGCAGGAGCTGTGTGAGACAACCTAAAGAAGAAATTCGACGAAGCATTGAAAGAACTCATCATATTTCCAAATTTCTTCAAGAGAGGTTAAAGAACGTTGTGGTGAACTTCAAAATGGCAGTGAAGCAGCTTTTTCAATTCAACAGAGGCAAGACAAGCTAGAAGAAGGGTAAACACAGTAAGTGACACTCTTTATATTGTACTTGCTTAGTATTTGCAACAGTGAAAGGAATAGAGGATTAAGACATCCATTGTAACTGGAATTCTCAAGTATAGTGGATAGTCTCGGTAAGGGAGAGTCCCTACCACCGTGGATGTACATCACGTTGACGGAACCACGTAAATCTCGTGTGTCCTTAATTTGCTTTACGTTCTGTATTTTGAATTGAGTTGTGAACGCAACTAAAGTATCAGCCAACCCATAACCTAATGAAGACTTAAACAAGAACATCCGAATTGTCTATTAGGCAAGGTGTCTAAAATGTGACTTTGGGGACTATTGTGATTAGTAAGTAGCAATAGATCTACCTTAGTCGAATCAGAGAAAGAGTTCGCTTTTAAGAAGGGGTTGAAGTTGTTCACTTACCTGCGAATTACGAATTGTGGTGATACTGAGTCACCCCCCCTCTCAGTATCACAAACTAGTAGATCCTAGGGAGAAGTCGGGAACTTCAATTGGTATCAGAGCACAAGTTCACCAGTTTGAAACTTAAAAGCTTAGTGTACTAGTTTGAAGGGATCTAGAAGTTTGACTTGTTCAACATACTAAGAAATGGAAGCCGGTACCAACACCCACACTACTTATAGTAAGAAGGTTTCAATCTTCAACAGAACCAACTACCATATGTGAAGAGCAAGAATGCAATTGGTATTTGCAACCATGGGCATGAACGTGGTGAAATGCGTACAGGAGGGTTTTGTGGCTCCGGAAAAAGGTAAAGACCCAACCCCAGAGGAGTTAAGGCAGTTTGAGATAAATGAGAAGGCCTTAAATGTCATCATTTCAGCATTGACAGATGCTGAGTATGCTAAAGTTATGGACTGCAAATCTGCCAAGGAGATATGAGACAGATTGCAAAATGTCTATGAAGGTCATGGCAAAAAGAAGAAGGCTAAGCTTCAAGTGTTCAAGGAGAGATATGAATCTCTCAGAATACAGAAGAATGAGACAGTTCAAGAGTTCTTCACCAGGGTTATTGACGCTGTAAATGACCTGAGAAGTCATGGGAAGAACAAGAAGGACTCATCTATTGTGAAGAAAATTCTGAGAATTCTGCTTGAAAGGTTTGCCTCAAAAGTGGCGACCATAGAGGAGAGTAGAGATCTTAATTCTATGTCTTTGCATGATCTCTAGTGCAATCTCATTGCATATGAGATGAGAATAAAGTCAACTGAGAGCTCCTCAATGTCAAAGGTATCAAAGGAGGCAGCTTTCAAAGTTATAAAACACTTGAAGATAAAAGAAAAGGAAGAATCATCCAGTGAGGATGATGAGGAAGAAAGTGAAGATGAAGTATTGGCTTACTTCACAAGGAAATACAAAAAGGGGTCTATGAAGGGAAAAGGACAGTTGTCCTTGAGATGTTATCGTTGTGGGCAAACTGGACACTTTGCTTCTTAGTGCAAAGTGAAACTTGATGATGAAGATGAGGATGGTGATGATGAGCAGAATTCAACATGGAGAAGATCATCATTCAAATCAAAGAAGTCCAATAAGAAGATTGCCAACCCACAGAGGAAGAAGAAAGGCTTATTTAAGAGTTATGTGAGTCAAACAAAAGAAGCTGATGAGGAGGAAGATGAAGACTCATCAGATGAGCATGTCTTTATGGCATCAACATAAGGTGGTAGCTCAACCTCTGAAGAGGAAGAGGAAGTTGATGAAGAAGAGTCAGATCTTGAAGCTGAGCTGGAAGCAGCTTCAAAGGAGATAATCAGAAGAGGCAGAACCATAAGAAGGTTGGAGGCCCATATAAAACAAGTTGAAGCAAAGTCTGAGGAAGCTGAAAGTCAAAAGGATGAAATAAGGGCTAAACATATTGACTTGAAGAGAAGATTGAAGAACATATCAAAATATGTGAAGACCTTACAATAGAGCTTGGCTCAAGGACTTCAACAATTGAAGAAATGGAGATAGAGTTGCTGAGACTTCAACAACAACTCAAAAAGAGTGAGGAGAACTTGCAGAAGTTTGAAGTGGTAGGAGAAACAAGTTCTGCAAGAGAAAAGAAGAATAAGACTTTGCCACAGAAGTTGAAAGAGAAGGTTGTGACTCAAGAGAAGATAGATGAGAATAAAGAAGATCTGAATAAGCAACCTAGGGTGGCAAACAATAAGGAAGAAAAGGAAGTCAGCCAGCAGAGGGCTACGGCTGAACAAAAGAAGGAAAAGAAGGTGACTGAAATGAAAGTCACACAAGCAAAGAAGCCAGCAACTTTACCTGCACAACAAATAATGAACAGAAGAAAATAAGCTATAAATAAACCCAAGAAGAGGCAATTTCAGGTCATTGCCTTTATTGTGGAGTTTAGAGTCATAAGGCGAGTAACTATTGGTGGAAAAGGCCAATATACATCTCCAACTTGAGAAGATACGATGCTGCATACAGGGGGAGACAATACAAAATTCAGAGGAGAAAACCTGTCGTGAGTTCTTGCACACACTGTAAAAAGCAAGGATGCACTGACAAAGATTGTTGGTGGAAGCCCAAACTAGTGGTTTCAAAGAACAAGTTTGCTATATTGGCAGACTTAGAACAGTGTGAAAGGTGCAGACAGGATGGCCATAATGCCAAGAGATGCATGACACTTCTCCTTAAGCAAGAGAAGGCACTCAATGGCATAGTGAAAACAAAAGGTGCAGTCAAAGCTGAGAAAAAGGAGAAAGCTATCTTCCAGCCAGTTCAAAAGAAGGAATATAGAGCAAAAAGGGAGGTGGCTAATATAGCTGAAATTACACTAAAGCTGATTGTAAGGATAAGTAGTGGATCCTTGATAGTGGATGCACTTCGCACATGACGGGAGACAAGAGTAAATTATCAAAGCTAAACAAATCAAGAGAAGGCAGAGTCAAGTTTGGCAATGATGATTCACTCAACATCAGTGGTCAAAGGTCAGTGAATATTGGAAAAGGAAAGTTAAAAGATGTTTTACACATTGAAGGACTTAGATATAATCTAGCATATGTCAGCCAACTATGCAATGACAACCACAAAGTGATATTCACAAAAACAGGTTGCCAAGTAAAGAGTAAAGAAGGCAATACTGTTGTAGCCAGGAAGAGAACAACTGGAAATTTGTATGTGATTGATGAGGATAAGACAAACAGCTGTTTACTTACAAAAGAAGAAGAAAATCAACAATGGCATAGGAGGTTGGGACACTTAACACAAAAGAAAATGAGGAAGCTGACCACTACTCATACAATTAGAGACATTCCCGACCTCAAGAAAGAGAGAGAGTATGTTTGCTCTGCATGCTCTAAAGGAAAACATGCTAGAAAGCAGTATAAGACCAAAGAGTTCAGTTCTGAAGCAATGCTTGACATTGTACATACTGATTTGTGTGGGCCAATGAGAACAAAAGGGTTAAATGGTGAAAGGTACTTCATCTTGTTTATTGATGATTATTCCAGAAGGACCTGCATCATGCACCTCAAACACAAGTCAAAAGTTCTAAATTGCTTTAAGAGATACAGAAGATTGGCTGAAAATGAGAGTGGAAGGAAGATCAAAGTATTGAGGTCAGATCAAAGCACTGAATTTACAAATAAAGCTTTTAAAGATTACCTTGAGAAGCATGGAATTCGTCACCAAATGGCAGCAACAAGAACACCTCAACAGAACGGGGTAATAGAGAGGAAAAATAGAGCTATGGTTGAAATGGCAAGAACTCTACTGCTGGAATCCAAGCTTCACACAAGATTTTGGACAGAAGCAAAATTTACAGCAATGAACTTACTGAATAAAGTCTTACTAAGGCCCAATATTGATAAGACTCCATATGAGCTATAGAGTGGGAAAAAGACAACAGCCAAGTATCTCAGAATCTTTGGCAGCCCATGTTTTGTGAAGAACAAGGAGCAAAACTTGGGAAAATTCAATGCTAGGTCTGATGAAGGCATCTTTGTGGGATACTAATATGGAAAACCCTAAAAAGACGTGGCTTAGGGACTCAACGCACACAAGAAATCAAAGAACAACTAGGAAAGCTAAACCAGAGTTTAATATCACAAACCCTAGACCCACCCTTCAAAGGAACACGAACCTAGAGCATTTAAGAAGGAGATGGACTTCACACTCCAGAAAAGAAAGGAATTGGGAGTGATAAGTCGATTGGAATGCCACAAGAAGAAATACCTCTTGATAAGTTCCTTAGTCCTTAAAAGAACCGAGAGGAAAAAACCCTTGCTTTCTATTTCACTCAAAGTTATCTGCCTTTTTCCAAAGCATACAAGGGGTGCCTATTTATAGGTTAAGATAGCAATCTTAAAGAGGCATAAATTCCTACTTAGGAGAAATCCTTATTTTGGAGAAATTCCTAAATATGGACAAATTCCAACATAGACAATAAACTCCTATTTAGGATAGACAATAAACTCTTATTTAGGATAGACAATAGACTCCTATTTAGGAGGGAATGTTATTACTTATTCTGACTTATTTAAGTATCTTAATTATATTAATTAGGTCTGGACTCTTTGTCAAACTTGAATTTGCACCATTTGAAGCTTGGTTGGCCTAAATGTCCTGAATTAGCCCATTTAGTGCTTCTTTAATCTTCTTGGCTCTAGCTCGTGTTATTGGGCCTTCTAGAATGTGCAATGGACTTCTTGCATCCCTTAAAGCCTTCCACCCATCATCTCTATGGTTCTCATCATTCCCCCGCTCCTTAAAAGGATTCGTCCCCGAATCATCACCTACATTAAAAGGGAAAAGGTCAGAAACATTAAATGTTGCACTCACATTATACTCACTAGGAAAGTCTAACTTATAAGCATTGTCATTAATTCGGTCTACAACTTGAAAAGGACCATCTCCTCTAGGTTGTAACTTCGAACGCCTCTGAGCTGGGAACTGTTCCTTATGCATATGCACCCACACCCAATCACTAAGTTCAAACACCACCTTCTTTCGTCCCTTGTTGACATAGGATACGTGTTGCTCAGTTCATTTTTCAATATGTTGTCGCACCTTTTCATGCAATTTTTTTATCATGTCAGCCTTACATTCACCATCTAAGCTGGCATACTCATTAACCGGTATAGGTACCAAATCCAAAAGAGTCAATGGATTAAAACCATATACGATTTCAAATGGAGAGTAACTAATAGTAGAATGAACACTCCTATTATACGCAAACTCGACATGTGGTAAACACTCTTCCTATGTTTTCAAATTTGTTCGAATAATAGCACGCAAAAGAGTAGAAAGAGTTCGATTAACTACCTCAGTTTGCCCATCAGTTTGTGGATGACAAGTAGTTGAAAACAATAGCTTAGTACCTAACTTACCCCATAAAGTCTTCCAGAAGTAGCTTAAGAACTTTTTATCCCGATTTGAAACAATGCTTCGTGGCATGCCATGCAAACATACTACTTCTCTAAAGAATAAGTCAGCCACGTTGTTTGCATCATCAGTTTTATGACATGGGATGAAGTATGCCCCTTCCTTTAGCACCAAATGATGTGTCCCACATCGGTTCTGAGGGGGTCTTTGGGCTGTTTATAAGGGTTGGGTCAACCCTCCATTCTTGAGTTAGCTTTTGTGATGGAGTTAGGGTTCAATTCCTTATCAGTTGGTATCAGAGCAGAATTCTAAATCAGGTTGAATCCACTCACTCTTCAATTTTCTATCTTTTGATTTATTTATTGTTGTTTAGTTTGTCTATTATGTGCATTATCATTCAAATGCACAAATCTATTTATTTGCAATCCTTCTCTCTTTGCTTGTTTGTTTAAGCTCATAAATGTGCTAATTTCAATTCCTTATTAGGAATGATGAGAACCATAAAGATTATGGGTGGAAGGCTTCAAGGGATACAAGAAGTCCATTGCACATTCCAGAAGGCCCAATAACACAGGCTAGAGCCAAAAAGATTAAAGAAGCACTAAATGGGCTAATTCAGGACATTCAGGCCAACCACGCTTCAAATGGTGCAAATTCAAGTATGACAAAGAGTCCAGGCCTACTTAATATAATTAAGATACTTAAATAGGTTAGAATAAGTAATAACATTCCCTCCTAAATAGGAGTCTATTGTCTATCCTAAATAAGAGTTTATTGTCTATTCTAAATAGGAGTTTATTGTCTATCTTGGAATTTGTCCATATTTAGGAATTTCTCTAAAATTAGGGTTTCTCCTAAGTAGGAATTTATGCCTCTTTAGGATTACTATCTTAGCCTATAAATAGGCACCCCTTATATGCTTTGGAAAAAGGCAAACAACTTTGAGTGAAATAGAAAGCAAGGGTTTTTTCCTCTTGGTTCTTTTAAGGACTAAGGAACTTATCAAGAGGTATTTCTTCTTGTGACGTTCCAATCGACTTATCACTCCCAATTCCTTTCTTTTCTGTAGTGTGGCATCTATATCCTTCTTAAATGCTTTAGGTTCGTGTTCCTTTGAAGGGTGGGTCTAGGGTTTATGATATTGAACTCTAGTTTAGCTTTCTTGGTTGTTCTTTGATTCCTTGTGTGCGTTGAGTCCCTAAGCCACGTCTTTTTGGGGTTTTCTGCATCAATTGGTATCAGAGCCAAACCTCAAAGGGTCGGTGGGTGCATGTACAAAGGTTCCCTGCCACTGTACCAATCGTCGACTGAGGCAGCACGGGAACGTGCAATTTAAAAGGGTCGGGAATGATGTGTCCCACATCGGTTCTAAGGGGGTCTTTGGGCTATTTATAAGGGTTGGGTCAACCCTCTATTCTTGAGCTAGCTTTTGTGGTGAAGTTAAGGTTCGATTCCTTATCAGATACTCAGCAAAGATAAAAGGTTACAGAGTTTTCCTGCATAAGTTGAGAAAAGTGATCACGTCTAGTGATGTGAGAAAAGATGAAAACTAGAAAATAATGCAGAATGGAGAAGCTGAGGACAATGAAGGAGATGACTTCAATGTAGATAAAGAAGCAGACCAACCTAAAGAAAAGGAACAAAAAGTAAGTTCAGACTCGGAGAAGAGTGAGTCTGAAGATGAATAAAGAGATCCTCTTGCAACTAAGACTGTGCAAGAAAGAAAGCCAAAGAAAACGTGGACCAATGATCATCAAGAAATTAGATCATAAGTGACTCATCAGCAGGAGTTACAACAAAAAGAAGAATTGTGAGAGTTACTGCTTTACTCTCACAAGTTGAACTTAAATCTGTTGAAAAGGCTACACAAGATCTAACTAAATCTTTATTCACAGAGCTGTTTGAGAAGCACAAAATGAGTCTGTCTGTGCAAATGCCTCCTCAAGCCTTAAGTTCAGGTGAATCCTCCATCTCTACTTTATGAGTTTTTCAGATTTGTAATTGGTTGGCAAAAGGGGAGAGAAGTAACAGTGCAGAGGGAGCTATTAAGAAAAGGGGAGTGCATATTTAGAGGGAGTTGAAATTGCTGCATAATGGCTTTTGTTGTGAGTGTTACCAACAATTACAAATGGGGAGATTGTTCTTCCCACAAGCTTGTATGAGTTGTAATTGTTGTCAACTAGGTTTAAGTGTGCAAGAATGTAAAGTCACATGGAAGAGCAAGAAAGTAAAGCCACATGGAAGGATAAGAAAGTAAATCCACCGTGTAAGGGCAAGAACATAAATCCGCCACGTAAGTCCTATTAGAGTTTCATGGAAGACAGTATATAAAGACCTTGGAAAACAAAACTAGGGTAAGGCCAACATAAAAGAGCATATACGGTAGAAACACAAGAACAACCGAAAAAAGAGGTGGACAAAAATATATACCATCGGCAAAAATAAAGAAAAGAAGAGACGGCTGAAAGGGGCTGGACAACTGGACGGCAGACCAGAAGAGCAAAATGGCAAAATCCTATTCGGCCAACCAAGTAAGCCGACAACAGAACAGGGGAAGGAGAGAAAATCCAACACGACCAAAGAAGACAATGGACGACAAAGGAACGACACACCACCGGCATGCCAACGGTCAGCAAGGAGACAACACAGCCAAATAATAGTGACCGACAAAAAGGAGAGAAAAATCCGACAGCCCAAAGAAGAGAGAGAGACCGTCAGTAGAACAGAGGAAATCTGGCTAGATGGCAGAATAGAGAGATCCGGCTGGACGATGAGAGAGATCTGACTAGATAGGAAAGGAGAGAAAACCTAGGAACGACCGAAGAAGGGTGGACAGGAAAAACAGATAACCAGCTAAAAGAGAGAAAACCCCGAACAGCCAAATAGATTAGACGACGAAGGAGAGAAAACCCAGAACGGCCAAATAGAGTGATCGGCTAAAAGAGAGAAAATGACATACGGCCGAAGAAGAATGACAGCAGAACAAGGGCTGGACGGCAGGACGAAGAAAAGCAGACCACTAGTAAAAAAGGGAGGAAATCTATGACGGCCAAGTGGGTGAATGGAAAAGAGACAATACAGCCAAAATCAGATTGGGGCTGGACGATAGAACAGGGGTTACAAAAGAGAAAAATCAAAGACGGCAAGAACTAAGGTGTGAAACGAATAAAGGCAAACCAGAAACGTAAGTGAGTCGTGAAATCAGCAAAGTGTCCAAGCCAGAAACATGCGTGAGACGTGAAACACCAAACCAGAAGCATGAGGCAGGCTGTGAGATGAGGAACGGCAAACCAAAAACATAAGGCAAGCCGTGAGACAGTGAGATTGTGAAATAGGAGACGGGTGAGACTGTGAGACAATGAAAGCAGGAGCTGTGTGAGACAACCTAAAGAAGGAATTCGGTGAAGCATTGAAAGAACTCAACGTATTTCCAGATTTCTTCAAGAGAGGCTAGAGAATGTTATGGTGAACTTTAAAGAGGCAGTGAAGTAGCCTTTTCAATTCAACAAAGGCAAGACAAGCTATAATAAGGGTAGACACAGTAAGTGACACTCTTTGTATTGTACTTGCTTAGTATTTGCAATAGTGAAAGGAATAGAGGATTAAGACATCCATTGTAACTGGAATTCTCAAGTATAATGGATAGTCTCGGTAAGGGAGAGTCCCTACCACCATGGATGTATGTTACGTTGACAGAACCACGTAAATCTCGTATGTCCTTAATTTACTTTACGTTCTGTGTTTTGAATTGAGTTATGAACGTAGCTAAAGTATCAGCCAACCCATAACCTAACGAAGACCTAAATAAGAACATTTGAATTGTCTATTAGGCAAGGTGTCTAAAAGGTGACTTTGGAGACTATTGTGATTAGTAGGTAGCAATAGATCTACCTTAGTCAAGTCTAAGAAAGAGTTTGCTTTTAAGAAGGGGTTAAAGTTATTCACTTACCTGTGATTGTGAATTGTGGTGATACTAATTCACCCCCCTTTCAATACCATAAACTAGTAGATCATAGGGAGAAATCGGGAAAGAGGGTTAATTGTTTGAGCTTGCTTCCCTTCATCTCCCATCAAGTCAATTTATTTGTGGTTCTATTATTACATTTGAAACATGGTAATCTCATCTTAGTCATGTTTCCCTTCAACAGTTAAATCATTTAATTACTATAGGCTTGTTGGGACCTATTAAATAAGAACAAATTGATTGCTTATCTTGTCAATTGGCTAAACACCATGCTTTGCCATTTAATGATAATATTCAGAATCATATGCTCCTTTTGATTTGATTCACTATGATGTTTGGAGTCCTTTTCTTATTCCCATTATAAGTGATTTCAAATATTTTATTATTTTTGTTAATGACTTTTCTCAATATACTTGGATTTATTTTATGCTTAAAAAATTTAACTTATAAGATATATATTCACAATTTGCTCAAATGGCAAAAGGCCAATTTTTTAAAACAATCAAGATTCTTAAAACAAACAATGCTAAGAAATATAAGAAGGATCATCATTTCTTTCTCTTTTATCTCAATATGGTATAATTTTTCATTGTTTATGTCCTAGTACATCCTAACAAAATACGAGAACTAAAAGGAAAAACATATACATCCTTGACATAATCAAAGCCTTACTTAAGTCTTCCTCCTTTCCTGAGCATTTTTGGGGAGAAACTACTTTTACTGCTGTTTATACAATCAGTTACATTCCCTCAATAATTATAGGTAACCAAAATTCTTATAAACGTCTCTTCAAATATACTCCTGAATATAGTCTTTTCAACATAATTCTGTTAGCTCCACCATTTTTTGTCTTTATGAACCCCAAAGCTATAAAGAAGCTAGTGGTAATGCTCTGTGGCAGCAAGTTATGAAAAAAGAATTATAGGCCTTGAAGACAACCCAAACTTTGGATCTAGTTCCATTACCTCTAAGCAAGACCTTAGTTAGATGCAAATAGATTTATAAGATCAAGACAAAGGCAGATGACACAATACAACGTTATAAAGTTTGACTCATTGTTAAAAGATTTACTTAGAAGTATTGTATTAACTATAAGGAAACTCTTGCTCATGTGGCTTAACTCATTTCAGTTCATAGTCTCATAGCTATTGCTGCCATTAAGAAATGGCAACTATTTTAAATGAATGTCAAGAATGCATTTTTAAATGGAGACCTTTGTGAAGAAGTGTATATGTGGCCACCTCAAGGTTATGATCATCCTCTAGATATTATTTATCGTCTTAAAAGGACTCTTTATGGCCTCAAACAAGTTCCTTAAGCTTGGTTTGCCAAGGTTAGCTTTATTATTCAACAGTTTAGCTTTGTTTCTAGTCCTTATGATAATGCCTTATTTGTTTGCCATACAGATAGAGATTCAATGCTCTTATTACTCTATGTGTATGATATGATCATTTATGGCAATGATTTTGAAGGTATTACAAAATTAAAATAGTACCTCAGCCAAAATTTTGAGATGAAAAGACCTAGGACATTTGGCCTATTTTCTAGGCTTAAAAGTCCTTTTTGATGACTTTGGCTATTATCTCTCACAAATGAAATACTACACTATTGATCTTTTATCTTGTGTAGGTCTAAATGATAGCAAAATTACTTGTACCCCTATGAAAAGTGATGTTTGGCTTACACCAACAGATGGCAAACCTCTAGATGATCCCACTTTATATCTGCAACTTATAAGGAGTTTGGTATATCTTACAATCACTTGTCCAAACATATCCTATACTGTTCATATTATGAGTTAGTTTATGATAACTCCCAACACCACTCATTATGCCATAGTACTTCATATTTTATTTTATATTAAAGGCACTTTGTCTCATGACATCCATCTTTCCTCAACAATTGGTAATAGAGGAACAGAGTGAGAAAAAGGGGGCACCAATTAGCTAACCTTAGCAAAAGCGACGATGGAGGATCGGGAAACACTAGCTCAACCACTGGTGAGTTTTTCAAATATCAAGGCGTAAACAAAAGTGAAAAAAAACAAATAGAAACAGAAGTTGTCAAACAAAAAATCATCTATTAAGGTGCCAACAGTCATCAACATGAAGGCGTTAGCGCAACAAAACAAAAAAAATCATATGCTAGATTCATCTAAATTAGAATAGAACAAAAGAAAAATATAAAAGAGAGAAAAGTAACAGAAATAAAAACCCAACAGAATCATAAAATAAGCAAAAGAGAAGCACAATGTCAGCAAATTTGAGTGAAAAAAAAAACTACAGTAGAGACGTGAAAGGATAAACAAGAGGCACTCAAACCTTTAGCACGAGTAGCAGTAGACAAAAAGATCAGATACAGGTGCTAGGATTTCTCCGTTAAAATAATATTTAGGTGCTAGGATAAACCTTTGATTATTTTTTTTATATACTAAATTGAAGAAAAATTGAGTTAATTACATTGAACTTTTACAAAATTGGATTTAAACCCAACATTTAAAACATTGTAACTCAAAACATAATCTTTTCAAATCTCTCGTTAATTTTTCATAATTCCCTATATGATTAACTATAACTAGCTAGTATTTTTCGCCTTTGATTTGAAAATTTTGTTTAGTGAACAATTATGTGTAAGAAAGGTTAATAAGTTATATAGTAGCATATCTAAATTGGATTAGTGTGACAAAGTAATACAAATTAGTCCAAATATCCCTCTAAACAAGTTAAAATTCATAATATGGGAAGCAAACACTTACATTGCTAAACACTTTACTACTTTCCAAACATTGATGGAAAGACCTACCCTTCCAAAATAATCACACGCGCATAAATGAAACAATGAGGTGCTTAGACAAGATGAGGTAGAGCTTGAGTTTACCAACAGGATCACCAAGAAAACCCCAAGCCTCAGGAATTTCAATGGGAGGAAAGGTGTTGGCGAAGAACAAGCAACTAGACAGGAATCATCAGGATGACGATAATATAGAATCTCATCTAAATACTTGATAAATGTTGCCATGACCAAAAGCACCATCCAAAGATGGGTTTCATCCTTATTGTTAACATTAAAAAAGGTAATCTTATGGATCAAATTACATTTAAAGACCTTAAAGTTTAATCAAGCAATTGGAAGCCTTTGTGATCAATGCATACAAAAACACTCCTCTCCCTTTGACCCTATTACATGAAATATACTTAAAAGTTCTTCCGTATATAAGTGTAACCACTAACCAGAGGTCAATTTTAGCTTAAACAAGTTAAAATTCTGATTGAGAACAAGGTGCTATTCAAGTGCAATATAACAAGTATTTTTTAGATCTTTTGGAAGCAATTGGTGGTCCAATGACTAAGGTAAAGACAAAGAGAATGAAAGAGGTTTTACAAAGTTTAATCATGGAGCTGCATGACAAAGAGAGTGCTCTATATAATTCCAAAGTTGTTCTAGAAGTTTTTAATGCTACACCAAAGATAATCACTTATCTTTATATGCAAGATGATAGACAAGTCTTAGAACTTGAAGAATAAAACTTGGAGCCCATGATATAAGTTTAAGTTGTATGACCAAGCTATGGAAAAGCTTAATTGCATGCTAAGTTGTATTAATAGGCCTAATTTTGTTTTGGATTGCTGGATTTGAAGTTAAGTCCAAATTATATGTAAAAAAAGACTTAACTTCTTTGATTTACTTGAGCTTGAAGTTTAACTGAGACTTGATACATTAGTTAAAGTTTTACTTTGACTTATATCATTAGTGGTAATCATTTTTAAGAATTCTTAATCAAGGTAGAATTAGGATTCTTAATCAACGCAGATTTAGGATTCCTAATCAAGACAGATTTAAGATTCCTAATCAAGACAGATTTAGAATTCCTAATCAAGGTAGAATTTTATTTCTTAATTACAGGAATCACCTATAATTAAGGTTTTCCTATATAGGTATGTTAAGAAACACCTTTTCCTTATAGGATTGCAATATTTACATATCTATATAAAGACTACCACTATGTAAAATGGAATTAATGAAGATTGAGGTATTTTTCAGCAAGTTTTGCTTTACTTTCTTATGTTTTTAAAAAAATACATTATTTTAACTTATCAAGGGAATGATCAATCTTTGTGGGATCTTATGATTAGGGCTTTTTTTTCGGACTTAGTTCCCTTAGGATTCTAATTTGATCAACCTAACTTGTTTCCTAACTTTTTAAGATTTGCATAACAAATTGATTCAAGGGTTCTTAAGGAAGGCCGCCTAATGGGTTCTTTATCAAATTCATAATGTGGGAAGCAAATTCTTACATTGCTAAACATTTTATTACTCTTTAGGCATTGATGGGGAAAACCCACCCTTCTAGAATAATCACACGAGCATCAAAAGAACAATGAGGTGCCTAAATGAGATAAGGTAAAGCTTCGTATCAATGGATCACCAAGGAAACCCCAAGTCTCAGGAATTTCAATTGGGGGAAAAGTGTTGGCAAAGAATAATACTGTAAGCAAGCAAGCAAGAATCATCAGGATAATAGTAATACATAATTCCATCTAAATGCTTGATAAATGTTTCCATGACCAAAAGTACCATCCAAAGATAGGCTTCATCCTCATTCTTAATATTAAAAAAAGGTAATCTTGTGGATCAAATTACGTCCAAAGACCTTAAAGTTGAATCCAACAATCGAAACCTCTTTGACCCCATTGCATGAAACATACTCAAAAGTTCTTTCGCATGCAAGTGTAACCACTAACCAGAGGCCAGTTTTAGCTTAAACAAGTTAAAATTCATAATGTAGGAAGCAAATTCTTACATTACTAAACACTTCATTACTCTTTAGGCATTGATGAGGAAAACCCACCCTTCAAGAATAATCACACGAGCATCAAAAGAACAATGAGGTGCCTAGTCGAGATGAGGCAAAGCTTGATTTTACCAATAGAGATTAATCACACCAATGGATCACCAAAGAAACCTAAGCGTTAGGAATTTTAATTGGAGAAAAGGTGTTGGTGAAGAGCAACACTATAGGCAAGTAGGCAAGAATCACTAGGATTACGGTAATACAAAATTTTATCTGAATGATTGATAAATGTTGCCATGACCAAAAGCACCATCTAAAGATGGGCTTCATCCTCATTATTAACATTAAAGAAGGTAATCCTGTGGATCCAATTACATCTAAAGACCTTAAAGTTGAACTCGTCAATCGAAAGCCTCTGTGATTCATGCATATAAAAAGACTCCTTTCCCTTTGACCCCACTGCATAAAATATACTCCAAAGATCTTCCACATGCAAGTGTAACCACTAACCACAGGCCAATTTCGACTTAAACAATTTAAAATTCATAATGTGGGAAGCAAATACTTATATTGTTAAACACTTTATAACTCTTCATGTATTGATGGGGAAAACCCATTCTTCCAGAATATTCACACGAGCATCAAAAGAATAATAAGATGCCTAGACGAGCTGAGACAAAGCTTGAGTTTACCAACGGAAACTAATCGCACCGATGGATTACCAAGGAAAACCCAAGCCTTAGGAATTTCAATTGAAGGAAAGGTGTTAGCAAAGAACAATATCGTACACAAGCAAGATAGAATCATCAAGATCACAATGATACAAAATTTTGTCTGAATCCTTGATAAATGTTCCCATGACCAAAAACACCATCCAAAGATAAGTTTCATCATTATTGTCAACATTAAAAAAAGTAATCCTATGGATTTAATTACGTCCAGAAACTGTAAAGTGATTGAATTTTTCTTCAAAGAGGTAGTACACTTGCATGATATATCCCAAATCATTGTTTTAGATTGAGATATAGAGTTTTTGAACTACTTTGGAAAACTTTGTAAGGTAAATTAGTTACCAAACTATTGTTTTGAATTATTTATAATTCATAGAGAGATGGCCAAATTAAGGTAGTTAATTAAATTTTTTCTACTTTATTGTGTGTTATTATTCAAATGAATTTAAAAATATAGGAAGATTGTTTGTTACATTTAAAGTTTGCATAAAATAAAAGTGTTCATTTTATTTTTAGTTCATCTTCATTTGAAATTGTGCATGGTTAAATCCTATTTATGATAATAAAAAATTTTTAATCTTCTTTTTAAGTAAATAGTCAAGTTTCAAGAAAAAGTATACTTAATTAAAATTTTATTTTCAAATTTAAATGAAATTATTAATAAATTTGTTAAAAGATAAAAATATAAGATTTATAAAAGATATCCTATATAAAAAAATTTTACTAATTTTTTCTTTTTATCCTATGTAAAGGTAAAATGTCAAATCGAATATTATAGTATTTTTTTATAAAAATAATGAATACAAAATTTTTTCTATCAACTTACTTGTCATAGCTTCTTAAGGTGAATATATTATGTATGGAGAGTCTAAACACCAAAGCAAAGGAGTTAAAGCCTACATTGAATATATTGCTCACTTGCTTGGAGTATTAGGCACGAATTAACCTACTTAGATTAAAGAAATTACATGAGTTAATTGAAGAAGTTAATTTCTAGTTTATTTATTATTATTTTAATTAATTTATAGTAGTTTAGACTCTTAATTTATAAGAGCATAAAATTAATCACATGTATTTATTTTATATGTTTTGATTTCTATTTCATAACTATTTTTGTAGGTAATTAGCAACAACATTAATTTTCTTATTTTTTAATTGACTTAGCTACTTCTCAACATTGTTCCTTAATTAAGGGATTTAGAAACATTTTCATAGCAGAGTTTTTGAAATATTATTAAAAGTGCAGCATGTATTTTACCTTAATTCTTTTAAAAGAAATTTATTTGTTTAGTGATGAGTTGTCAACTAATTTTTATCACTCTTTCTTTTTCTATCTAATGATGAGGTGAATCAAACTAATTTCTTCTTGTTTATGGTGAATTTCTTATCAAACAAGGGGTTGCTAATTTCTCTTTTTATTTTCTTTTCTTTTATCAAATCATTAACTTAAACAAAATAATTGTTACTTTAAATTTTCCTAAACATAAATACACATATGTCTTTGATTTTGGGGTATATCATATTATTGTTAGGGCATAAGGTTATATGTGTTTGTGATTTTGAGTGAAACATGTGAAGGTGTGCTAGAGAGAATAATGTGAACCCTAAAAAATATGGTTTAGGGACTCATTGCACACAAGAACCAAGAAATCTAAATAAAAGTTTAGGATTGATAACAATTTAAAATATTATTCTAATAAATTTAAAGAATTTTATAAGAACGAATGTATCATATATTATTAGACCGTGAGATATACATCATTATTAAATGGTCATTTGTACATCATAATAGAGTGAATTGAAATGAATAAATAAAATACCTTAAAAAGAAAGCTTATTGGCTCCCTTGGGCAAATATATCACAAGATTTTTGAACTGAAACTATTAAGATGGCTTGCTACTTAGTCAATCAACCATTGTCAATAACTTTTGAAACGAAACTTCCAACATGAAATGGTACGATTCTCGTGTTGATTACTTTAATTTAAGATTATTTAGTTGTTCTACTTGTACCCATGAAAATGAAGACAAGATTGGGCCAAAAGCAAAGAATATAAATTGCAGTGGATTGACCCAAAGATACCTAAATTTGTTATTAGCAGGGATATAACCTTTAATGAGTCTGCTATACTCCTAAAAGTAAAGGATTCAATCATGGTTGAAGATAATCATGAAATCAACGAGTGGCCAAAGCCAGAGGCGAAAGCTTTAGATTCAATACGAGAAGACAACAAAATTCAATCGGCAGATGATTACAAAGAGAACAAGGACCAATTAAAAATTACAAAACCTGAGCAAGAGGTCAAATCAAAGTTGCAGAGTCTAAGAAGGATTCCCACACTATTATCGTAGCAGGGAAAGGGAGAAAGGAAATGAGACCATTTAGGCGACACAGAAATTAAGCTGCATTTCCCCTGCTTGTAGCTGAAGATATTGACTCTTTAAAACTTGATTCTTATTAAGAGGCTTTCCCCAATCAGGAATCGTCTAAATGTTTGATTACTATAAAAAAGAAAATCAAGTCTGTTTATAAGAATCAAACTTAAGAGCTAATGAAATTACTAAAAGGCCGTAAAATCATCAGGTGCAAATGCGTTTACAATCAGAATGAAAGAATGCCAAGAGCTGAGAATGCACTATACAAGGCACCCCCAATTACAAAGGTCTTTTACGCGATAAAGGTATTGACTTTCATGAATCTATAGTCAACCATAGTCTAATGTAGATGTAACTTAGAATGGGGGCCCTATTTTTCCTAGAATTGAAGCATCATGATGTCAAGACAACATTTTAGCATTGAAATCTTGATGAAAAGATTTATAGTCATTAGCCAAAATTTTTGTGTATCCATCGAAGCAAGACCACGTGTGTCTATTAAATAAGTCTCTTAAGTAATTAGCCAAACAATGATACAAACAATTTGACAGCTTTATGATCAATATTGGTTACTCTAGGAGTGACTATGATATCTATGGCTCTACGTTGATGACATATTTATAACTATAAAGAATATGTCAGAAATCAATCAATTGAAGGCTCAACCGAGTGATGAGTTTGAAGAACTTGGGACTAACCAAGGAGATATTGGGTATAAAGATTCACAAAAATCAATCGAAGCATTTAAACTCTGTATTTGTCACAAAAGTACATTGAAATGTCCTAAAACGAAATAATTGCAAGCACTTTAACACTTTATTGGCTCAGCTCATTTCAACTATTTACAAAGGAGTCATCTCAAACTAAAGAGGCAATGGAGCAAAGGGTTGGAGTTTTATACAATAATGTAGTCGGTAGCAATAATATCTTGTACGCTATTGTTTGTACTTCTCTTGACATTCACATACAATCAACGTTATATCCAAAATCATGAGAAATCTAGGTAAAACCCATTGGAGGGCACTAAAATCAATCCTATGATATCTCTAAGAAACCATAGATGCTTGTTTGGAATATGGCAAAAATAGCGACACTAGTGGTAATATGGTCACTCACATAAACTGAGTCCTACCATACTCGTGACCTAGACAAGAGCAAGTCCCTCACTAGTTAACTTTTTACTCTTTAACATAGCGCCATTTGCTAGACGACAATTTTGCAATTGAATAATCGTCTTGTCTGCAACAAAACTTTAAATACATTGCAGTTACAAAAAGAAGGGAAAGAATTGTTATGCTTGTGAGGTCTCATTGGTGATCTGAGAGAACCAAACACGTTAATGTTAGGTATCATTTCATTTGTAATACCATATAACAAGGAGTCATATTCGCAGAAAAGATTGGTGTAACCGACAATACTATGGATGTCATAACAATGCCTATCCAAATAATCAAATTTAAATATCATTTAGATTTGATTGATGTCCATAGTTTAAAGCATGAGGAAAATCGATTAAACATTAACTATGATAGTCTCCGCGCAACCTAAATTAAGGTAGCAATTTGTTGAAAGATGCCTTAGATTGTAAAAATGACAAAAAAGAAAAAACAATAAATAAAACGTGTTTGAATGGTCTGGGGATAATAATGGAATCAATGTTGTGGCCTCATGTACATAAAAGTAAATTGTTTGAAACTCGAATTGGTTTTTTACGGGACACAGAAAGTTGAAGTTTGGAGGCGTATACGATTGTTGTAGATGCTGACATTTCCAATTGTACAAAAATATCAAAGACATTTGGTTGAAGTTTATTTTGCCATTTGTCCTTCCCTCATGTCAATCGTGTATATTTATCCCCAGCATCCAGAGGGCAGAGGATCGAAAGCCTTTGAAAATTTCTGAAGAAATTAAGGCTTGATAGTAAGAGCTAATAGAGATGTCGAGATGTATGCGGAATTATGGATAATGAGGTATATTGAGTCAACTTATAAATCACTTGCTATTTCTCAATAGATCGTTGTTATTGTGGACATAGGATAAATATCAAATCCCGCAAATTCTTATGCCTTTGAATTTTGAATGTATTATTATTATTATTATTATTCTGCCTAAATAATCAAAAAAGTTTAGGAGGTCTATCACAGTAGTACGACTACAAGCAATTTTACCTCTAACCAGTAATATCAAATTTCGTAATCCACGAGTTTAATCAACAATATCATTAGATCATAATTTTTATGATAAGCTACTTTTATATGTAAAAGCACAACCCTGATCACCGCATCCCTGCACAAGGTACCCAGCGTCATTCAATTATTCATTCAACAATTGGGGTGTTTAGTAAAAAGCACTCATTTTGAAGTAATAGCAGAGGCATGGTGATACGGAATCCCACGTCGAATAAAAAAGAGGGGATTCTCGCCGGAGAATGACAGGCCCCATTTTGGGGAGAGCCTAATGGCCCGTGACAACAGGGCTTCCCGTTGAGATCCCCATTCACAATTCAAAATCCCAGCCCAAGTAGAAACGATAACAAGCCAATCACACAATTCCAAGGTAGACTAAAAAAACTACTGACACCTACGCTTATCTCATCTACTAGTATGAGAGAAAAATCAAATCAATAATAAGACTAGAACATGAATTCATTCCACAATATATATATATATATATATATATATATAGACACACACATACAGACAATAAGAATCATTTTCATGCAAACTGAAAGTTTTACTCTCATAACTCCTACTTATTACATAGGGTGTCAGATTTGACGCTAAAATTGTACACCCAATTCACATAATTTTAAATTGACCCTTAACATTAATCTTGCAAAAAAAAAGGAATTAAACCATCTATACATTGCATTCTTCATTCTGTTAATATACTCTTGATTAGATTATGTTATATTGTTGCTAAATCTGCCAGGTAGGAAAGGGGCGTATCAAACCTGCCGTTGGTACACAATAGGCCGCACGCATTCTAAATCATTGAAGCCGCATGGAATGCTAGTGGAAGTGGACCATTCTGGTGTCGTAGAAAGAAAAAAAGTTTCAAAGATTGATAAGCACGAGACTATCGTTTTTCTTGTTGTATATTAATTGTTAGGTGTATGCCAACTATGGCCAAAAGTGTATGCCATGACTCCTCGTGTTTGGCAACATTCGGGTGACTTTAATGGGAAAAGGTACTCTTTCCTGCTGTTGGGGTCTTCGTTGCCCTTTAGCTTTTTTCGCAAGTAACAATTAGAGCATCGAATGCCTGGAGAAGAAGCCGGGTAGGTTTGGACACTATACTTGCTTGACTTTTTCCTTTTTCTTTTTGACGGAAACGAGGTAAAAGACACGAGCACAAAACCAAAAGAAAAACATTAATCGCCCTTTGTGACAGCTATCCTAAGTACAATTACTCTTCATACGACGAGTGTATTTTATTTTCTAGCAGTTATATTGAATAATTGGATTAACAATTTAGCGAATCATGGTACTTTTATACCTAACACTTAATTTTAATGAAACTTGCTAATAAAATATCATTTTGAAATTAAAAAGATGAAAAATAAAAGAAAAATAACTTGGGGAGGGGGGGGGGATGTTCATCGGGCCGCCATTTACCTTTCGATTTGGATTTAGACTGTTGCCATATTTGTTTTCGTGTACGTTACTTGTCATTTTGTTCACCATTTAGTCACGTTAAGGGGCCCACCGTCCGCGTCTACGTCGGCCAGAATTGAAATTGTTGAATTATTATCAGCCACTTATCCACAAACATGTGCTCCAGGACTATGACCACAGAATTGGAATTCTCGTTTTGCTTCTTCCTCTGGTTCTTGGACTAGTCATATAATATTTGCTAATAATGACTTTGTGTGTGTAATCCAGGACAATTTTTGTGACTGAAACAATAATTCACAGATTTATTTCATAAATTGGGGTCAATTTCTTTTTCTTTTTTTTTTTTTTTTGAGAAATTGAGATGGTCATAATTTAAATATTTCCAAATGTTTCAATCTCATGGCCAACTATTCTACGTGTGGGACAATTTTATTATTAATTGAGGTCAATTCATTTCAAGTGAAAGTTAATTAGAGACCTCCACCCCTTGAGACCATTTATGGCAATGTTGAGTCAAAAAATTCATTAATACAATGCATTGTAAATTTTTTGGTCTTTACAGAGCCAAACTTTTCCGTCGACTGAGATGATTTTAAGGGTTCATTCCTTTGATTGACAAAAAGTGTATAAAAAAACAAAAAAACAAAAAATCCACTTCTCCTGCTTAATTGGGCGTGCACATCAGGATTAGGAGCGACCGAACATTTAGTTTCAATTTAACAAATATTCAAAAATCGCTTTTAATTCCTGGGGTTAGGATTGTCCAGATGCAAGCCATGATCACAGTTTTTTTTTTTTTTTTTCGTTTTATACATCGATGATTTTACACATATGATTGCTTATAAAATGTATTTAAAACTTTCTAATAGACAGATGAACATCTTTTGTGAGTGGTTAACACACCATCCCTGGAATTTACTAAGCTTACCTATAGTATTTATAATAATAGATGTAATCTCATAATGTTAAATGCAATTGATGAAATGTTAAAAAATAAAATAAAATTGCACCTCAACTAACAAGTGAAATTTTTAATGTAATAATAAACGTTTGATCATAATAATTTTGATTATATATATATATATATATCGATTAAAAAAGAAAAAGGGGATTTTGTTGAATAACAACAATGAAAAATCCAACAAGCTAATAGAGAATAATAAGTACGTCGAATCTGAGTACTTTTTATGTTTTTTTTTTCTTTTTTTTATCAACTTCATAAAATCAAGGAGTAATTAACTCAATATATATATATATATATATATATATATATATATATATCAATCATGTTAATAATCGTAACTTTTTGGAATATCGTTTCCTTAATTAGTACATGTTTATTACACGACATAAATTTATCCGAAAAGACAAAGAAGAAAGGGAAGAGGAAAAAAAAAAAAAAGCGCGCGAGAAAGTCAAATTACATGAAAAGTCCCAGGGGAGGGCGTACGGTGTAGGGGAGGGTGGGTTGCGTTAGTCAGTCAAATTACACGTTCTAGCGCGGAAGAAGTTGCACTGGACGACACGGCGGTGGGATGGCCCATCCGTGACGGCAGGTAATTTAATTTGGCTTTATCCTCCGACCAGTCAACTCCAACGCCAAAACATGCAATTTGACTTTCTCCTGAGTTCCATTTTCTTATGAGAAGAAGGATTCGGTGGTAACGTTCTGATAATTATATTGCTGGTAGTATTAGCGTGATATAATTTTATAAAAAATATTGTTAAATTATTTTTCAAAAAAATAATAGATAAATTACTCACTTTTTTTGTTAAAATTTTTAAATTTTTGTCCTCTTTTTTTTTTTGAAAGAAAATAAATAACAATACTTAAAAAAATAATTTTCCTTTTAAAGCATGTATACATTAATGTGCGATAGATCCTAAACACAGAACGCAGTCTCATGCACGCGAGACAAAAAATAAAAAAAAAAGAAAAATTACCCCTAGTCTTTCAAAAGACTTCAAATTCAAGGAGACTCTCTTCCTGAGATAAAAATCAAAAAGTCACCTAACTCAACCCCATTAACAACATTTAAACTAAACATTTACATTCAGATAAGAAAATTAATATTTGTAATTATTTCATATTCAAAAAAAAAATAAATGATCCTTAATTTTAATACTAGTGTCTCTAAATAACGCTATGAATACATTACACCAAAGTGTCTTATAGAAGAACAAAAGTTTCCTTCTTTTCTGTGTACATCATCGCTTATATTATCATATAATGATAATAATGAATGCATAACGCGGAAAATTTGGCTTCAAAACGTTCCCGCACTTGGAAAATCCTTCTGTTGAAAATAATAATAATAATAATAATAATAATAATAATAAATAAAATTAAAGATGCACAGTGGGAGTACATATGTATGTGGGGACCGCCGACATGTTGGGCATTTGGTCAACATTCAACTTCTAGACATACGCATGTGTGTACATATATTTATATAGACACATATGCGTACGCCTTTGTCAATTATTAATTTTTTTATTTTTTGTATTTTTCGGTGGGCTTGACTTTGATGATTCCAAAAGACTTTCAGACCTACTTTTCTTCTTCTTTTTACATAGAAGAACGGTTCAAGTGCGAGTAAGAGGTCAATGCAGCCTGCTACTCACGTGAGAAAAATTACATCTTACGATATCTGCTTTTTATTACTCACTTTCTACCTACCGTGCTTCTCCAAAACAAAGTTGAGCTTTGCGTTGATCATCTATATATATATATATATATATATATGTGCGTTCTTCATTCACTTGTTTCAACCGATGAAAATTGTATCTCGGGTTATTGGTTTAGGTTTAGGTTTCTATATCGAAAGTGAGGACAAGTTTTGTGTGTTTGAGAGTGTGGGTGTGTATAGAACTGGTTTCTTGGTCAATTCCAAGCGAGTTTTGAAGGGTTAATAGTTAGGACTAGCATATTATTTTAGCAGCTACTGCCACAATGGATTATTCTTCATGGGTAGACAGCTCTTTGGATCTAAATTCTAAGCCTTTCCGAGCCGTGCGAGAAGATGATCCGTTGCTTGGAAGGTTTCCTATTGCTGAGCAAATGGAGATCAATTTTATGGAGATGGGAAGGAAGGATTCTGTTAAGGAAGAGGTCAGTTTAATTATTGTGATGGTCTTTTTCTCTTTTGAATTTTCTGTTCCTCTTTCTTTTTTTTTTTTTCTTTTTTTTTCTATTTTAATGCCTGCCCATCAATTCTGTTGGTAGACAAAGGTTTAATGTCATACCCAAGACAATGAATTTCAGTACAGAAAACTTAAACATGAATGTTGCTACTCTTTTGTACCTTAAAGGTTAAAAGCCAATTTATTTGCTTTGCTTTTATGATCAGACTGGTGCTTTAGTGGAGGAATTGAACAGGGTGAGAACTGAGAACAAGAAGCTCACAGAGATGTTCACCTTGATGTGTGAGAAGTACAATGCTTTAAGAAGGCAACTGATGGAACATACCAGCAAGAGCCACGAAAATGAAATCGAGGTTTGTCAATCAAAGAAAAGGAAGTCCGAGAACTGCAGCAACAACAACAACGATAACAACAATATTGCAATGAATGGGATTTCCGAAGGCAGCTCTGTTGTTTTACAATCGTGCAAGAAAACAAGAGGAGAAATAATTGAAGAAAAGATTTCAAGAGCCTACGTGAGGACTGAAGCATCTGATTTAAGCCTGGTAATTCTATGGGACTTTTTGACATTTACCAGGTTGTGCTGACAGATGCATTTCCTTTTTCATTGAGCAATTGCATAATGCTAATCCGATATTCTGCCAAATTGCAGCTTGTAGAAGATGGCTACCAATGGAGGAAATATGGCCAAAAGGTGACAAGAGATAACCCTTGTCCCAGAGCTTACTTCAAGTGCTCTTTTGCTCCAAATTGCCCTGTCAAAAAGAAGGTGAGCCTGAAGATGACATTATTTCTTCCTGATAGATTTCTTAAACAAAAGCTTCATCGTTAAAAATTAATTTTAAATATTAAAATTAATTATTCTTATATAAAATAATTTACTTAAATCTACACAAATAAAAATTATTTGATGCAACTTAAGACCTCACCTTAACTTATAATTAATTTTTCTTTCTTGACTTGTTTTATAGTTAAAAAAAAAAAATTACCTAATCACAAAATTTAAATAGATTTCTTTTTCTATATACTAGAAAGAAAGAGAATTATTAATTTATGTATATAATTGTATAATCTAAATTAAATATAATTATAATATTTAAATTAAATTTGAGATTATAATTTTTAACAATACATTAATATACAAAATTATTTTTTATTAATTATATTACATTATGATTAAATTTGTAATGAAAATATTGTTGAAAAATATTTTAACACGTCTTTGTACTGGATTTTTCTAATTTTGTTGTAGCGGAGCAAGGGAGTTTTGAAACGCAAGTTATTATTTTTAGTCATGCGACTCGCAAACGAAGGCAATTCATCTATTTTTGCTACGTAGGTCCAAAGAACTGCGGAAGATCAATCGGTATTGGTTGCCACCTATGAAGGGGAGCACAACCATCCATATCCCTCACAAGTTGGGACGAAAAAAGGCTCAAGCCGTAGTCCGACACTTGGCTCTGCTTCTGCACCAACGATCCCTAAAGACGTGGCGATATCCAAGTGCAAAAATGATGCCAGCAGCCCATTACCAAGAACGGATGGGACGGAAGCTAGGCGATTCTTGATGGAACAGATGGCTTCTTCCCTGGCAAGGGATCCCAATTTCACAGCAGCGTTAGCATCAGCCATATCGGGAAAAGCGCCTCAGCATAATGAAGCTAGAAAATAGTGACTGGATTGAATACTTGGGTTTCCGTGTAATTAGTTTGCGCGGTTCATTAGAGCATGTTGTAATTTGAAATGTACTTGTAAATACAGCAACATTTAGAAAGAAAGGAAAAACAAAGTATCAGGAGAACTGCCATGATCTGATCTGTTGTGGGAAAAGCAAAATAGTACATTATCATAAATAAGGCTAGGATAAACCTGGGCCTCAAATTTGGAGTATATGATTGAGTTTTTAAGTTTATGACATGCTCTAGCACCTTGAGCATTGTTTCTCTTATCCATCGTGAAATCAGGATTAATTTCCCATGATTGATCTTAATAAATTTTCCTTCAGCAACGTTTTGCAGGATTAATATAGCCTTGTGCTGTCATACATTTTGTACTACTGTAAAATGTGTTGTGTAGTCTTTTGTCCCACATCTTTTTTTTTTTTTCAACAAAGAAACCAAAAAAAAAAAAATTAAAGGGCATATGCGGGGCATGCAGGAAAGGTCAGCTAGATCGGTGCATTATTTGGTCAAATAGCCATCTTAAATTGACTTTTGTAAGTTTCGCAGTTGGCAGAATGACTTTTTGGGTACGTTGGTTGGACCACTGGATGTATATATAATTCATGCTGTTGGATTGGACTTACGTTGACTTTGTCAATGTTTTCTACCGGCCGAAGTCATTGGCCTACGCATGCGTGGGGGGACCCCACAGGATAATAAACCGAGATGCAGCCATTTACATTCCCAGAATGGGGGACTCTGCTGGGATTGCAAAGACCAGACACTTGGAATATCGCGTCCCTGGTCCTTTACAACCGACTACTTTGACTCGTCAAAAGAATTGTCTTTTTCGGGGTTCATTGGATTGTAACCCAGAAAGTAAAATATGGTTTGATGCTTGTAAACAATGCAACTTTGTTTTACGTTGCAGTACTGCGTGCCCTATATAGATGGCAATTGGCGTCTAATTGGGGTCTTTTTAACCTTTCATCTTGTGACTGCACTTTTATGAACAGAACCCGAAAAGTCGGCTGCGGTCTCTCCGGATGGATGTTAATAGACATGAAGTTGCCTGTAGATGATGCCCCAAATTTCAAACGGAATCCCAATGTATAAGCACAAAAAAAAAAAAAATCCAAATAAATATAAATAATTTTTATATTATACATAAAAATCAATCATACCATTTAAATATATCACTCTCATCTTCATGCAAAGTTTTTTCCTCCAACGCGTTGGCTGGCACTTGCAATCCAAGGATTTGGGATGCAGCAACGAAGTCTGCTGGTTGCTACAGTCGCTCTTGCCTTCTCCTATTTTGTCTCCTCCGTGTGCATTCAACGCGTGGCACCTTACTAGAAAGCCAAAACCTACAACTGGAGATTTGCAAGGTTCTATACGAAATGTTAAGTGGCAAAGTTAAGAATATAGTTGAATTTTAAGATAACAACCACAGTACGTGCCAGCAAGAACAATATTTGTCTTACCCTGTTGTCAGCCACCTATTTTTTCTCATGTTCCTTGAACTTAATTCAATTTGAAATCAAAACCCAAATACCCAAATGAGGCCTCCATCGTCGTCTGATATTGAGATATTCAAAACATCAAACAACCCATAATAATAAACTCAAAAATGGTTCGTCAGCACCATCCTTCCATCTTTCGTTTCTTCAGTATCATTGTGCGAATGCAAGTTCCAATTCTCGTCAAATGGTAATTCCATCATGCCTGTCATTTAAAATGATTAAGACATGAATCAAACTTAAGATAATACGACATTTTTTGCAAATCAATAAACGACAAAACTATTATACCATTTTGTGAATTTTTGACAACTTTTGGATACATAAACTGGAGGTCCGTAAATTAGCAACTTCCTAAGATACAGGAAAGAACAAAAAAAAAAAAAGGGTAAGCAATTAATAAAGAAATTAAATCGGAATAATGGATTGAAACATTAAATAAATTTATGAACGAAAAGAAAAATAATGTTCTACGACGTTGTCTTTAGACAATTGAATGTCATCAAGAGTATCAAGAATACTTGAATTTATTTGTAAGTTCCAAACTAATTATCCATAATATTATGTAGATTGACTGTTTGTAAGACATCCTGCTGCGCCATAAGGATCTGTTGCGGCTCATCAACAGGAAGATTATTAAAATTCCGCAAGAGCCTGTCATGGGCGGCAAAGAAGTAAGTAAATCTCCAAAATGACCTTTTCATTTTGTCTTTTAGATCTAATCTGGACTCGCCTTTGATACCGTTTAGTAATTCTCCTAGGAGCACTTTTTACCTTCGGTCTTTGTAACGGGGGGATCAAGTACTATAAGATTGCCCACAATATTATTGTTGCAATATTTTGTTTCTCACCACCATCGTGTCCATTTACAATAAATTTTCTTTTCTTGGCTGTCTGGAAAATTCATTGATGCTAGTACATTTTTTCAGAATTTCTTCAGGTGCAAGATATACAAAGTCAACTGTTTTTTTGAACATGATGCAACCCCATTTATTTTCACCTTTAATAAACGCAAATTCTTACATTTTTTGGCCCTTGACACATTACATGTTCCAATGATCCGCTATTCCTTTTCATCACTTTCTCTTCTTTTGGCATCCTTAGTCAACCTTCTTAATATATATATATATATATATATATATATATATTGAGAGATAGAATCTCAAATATTCCCCAATTATATATGAAGAACAGACAAGCTCTGACTGCAAAGAAATCCTTTATACTCAAAAGAGCGATACAAGCAACAAATTTTTTTTGGTTCAACTCCATTTCAAACAACAAAGAATTCTTCTTTCTGGTCAAAATCCTCAACCTTGAATGTAACAGTTGTTTCATCTTCCTTTTCCATTTTAGCATAACATCCATAAACTCCTGAAATTTCAACTTGGAATTTTTTTAAAATATTACATTGGTGTCTACTGTTGACAATTGTTTTTCAAATGGAGATGGAGATTTCCAAGTTGCAGACATCTCCATGCTTTAGTCTTGACAATTGTGTTCCTGTTCACAAATTCCGTAAGATTTCCAACCTTGTCAATGCCGCAAAAATGGAAAAGAAGGAAACCATTCAGGAGAGAGCTTTTGATTCCCACCACGTTGTTTGCCCATTGCCGCAAAAATCTGACCTGGTCGTAACCCCCCCCCCCCCCGCATTCAAGGTGTCGATGTTGTTTTAATCTTCCAAATAAATTCTCCAATGACAAGAAAAATGATATGCTTCACCAGGAAATAGCGCATGATTGTGCTCAAAATTTTGTGTAAACCGTATTCCATCCACTCTCCTTTTAACATGTAAAAATGCCTTGCAATCAATTTTAACTCCAAGTCAAAGTAATGACAATTTTACAAATTGCCAAAGCAAAATTCCGGGAAAAATTGGAGTACATGGGAAGAGGTTGAAAATTAAAATGCCCTTTAACTAAAGCTAAAGGTTGATGAAGCATCTTCAATCTGCCCCAGAGCTTCTTTGACATCATTGGTTAGTGACTTGCAGACTTTGAGATCAAAATAATGGCTTTGCACGAGTAGATGGGTCCTCCTTTGATTCAACATGCATCATGAAAGCATAGCCCAGAACCCACAAGAAAATGTACTGGAAGGGCACCCATGATAGACATGCAAGAAGACTCATAATGCTTCCAATATACTGAGGATCTTTAATAATCCCAAAGGGGAACCCTGTCACCCATGGGATATTCATTCCAAAGCGTACCCCATAGTAAGTTCCTGATTCACCAAGCAATTGAAATACCCTGTAGCATGAAAGTCTCGGCATAACTACCACAAACAGATAGACGGAGGCAACACATTTCTTCTGTGCTACGAAAAACATTTTCAGAAGTAGGCAGCAAAAGCATTTTTGCAAAGTGCCACGATGAAGCCAAAACAAAAATTCCTCATGTCAGTTTCAACACTGAAAGCAATTTATGCAGCTCCACCAAAGTGTAAATGGAACAAAGAGAACAATAATCGGGGAAACAGACTTAGTGAATTTGCCTTAATGTATAAAAACAATGCTTTCACCTTGCAAGTCATACCGTTGCCCATCAGAACAAAAAACATGCTCGAAGAAACAGCCGTAAATTTTCACCAACATCTCTTCTCTATGTAGAATATCAAGGGATCTCTTTATCACACCAATCATTTATATTCATCTTATTGGTGATTTAAAAGAGCACAATTAAGAAAAAAAGAGGGCAGTAACGTCTCTGAAACTCAATTTAAAATGACAATAAAACAAGGAAGTCACCAGTCTAATACTGGATCGAATAATACATCTCTGTAGTCACTATCCCTATTTTTATGACTGACTCCATCAAGATTTTATGCTACCCAAACTTACCCCCCCCCCAAAAAGAAAGAAGTATAAAACCATAGGCCTGTACATATTAGAAACATATCAGGACCATGCCATTTTCATGTTCAGATATTAATACTTCAAATGTTTTCATATTCACATATACGTACTTACCCTGAGATTACTATTTAGGCAATTAATAAACAGAAATCATGGACAACTTTTGGAGTGCTTAAGAAAGAAGACAATATGACTCTCAACAGACAATTGGACTCTATTAATGCCCACCATTTATTTTCTCACAATTACATGATAGTCCCCCATAATTTGTCTTCGCTTCACTTTTCAGTTTAACCTGCCTAGCTAGAACATTGACTTAGGTGCCTAGGTTGAGCTTGTTACTGACCAAACATTTTAGACATCAGGAAACTGCAAACAATTGAGTTTTCTTATTACTTGTAGATAAGTGATATAAAGTACATTCTGATTCACCCAACTCCAAAAATCATACAAATACTCCATGGAAATGCCATAATATTGACTAGGAAAATACCATTAAAGCCTTGGTGTAATGTTTACTCCTTTATGACCTAGAGGCCATAAGTTTCGGCTGCAGAGACATTCACTTAGTTAAAACACAGGTAGTGTTGCCTATATTTGAACATTCTACAAACCCCTCAATGTAGGAACCTCATGCATGTCCTAAGCTCCCAAGCAACCACTAATTCCCTTCACATTGACAATAATGAGAAATTGAAACTCCCACACCATATATTGAACCAAACCATGGCAAAGTCATCTTCAGTCCATCAAAACTCAGACACACATCGAAGCATGTGCACTTGTGCACAAATGGAGCTTTGGAGCACAAATTTGACCCCTAATGCCCTTGTTACAAAGTTAATCTGAACTTCCATTTTACCCTAAAATAGTCTATTGGATCAAAGTTCCTTGCCATTGCTGTACTGCAATGGGCCACTCTGGACTGCAGATTGGCAGAAAACTCTGTTAAATTTCTGGAGGAACCAGAGCCAAAATCCATAAGTAGCTGTTTTTGATATTCAAAACCTGAGGTATATGCTATTACTAAGGCAGCATCTATATCATACAAACACCTGATCTAAGGCAGGATATTTCAGTTTTAGCACCAACAGATCCAACTCTGAAACTTGTGGTTGGTGTTCATTTAGATTAGAAAACTAAGATCAGAGTTCTCACAAAATCTAGGCATTTAGACCAGCCAAATGTTAAAATAGGCAAATAGAGTAAGCATAAAGGACAATTTTAACAAATCCAACTCTTTCAAGAACATATTCATTGTTTGCTTGATTTGTCTCATACATATTTTGGAAGGCTTGAAGAGGAGAATATAAATGTGGTTGAAGTGCTGAGATTTCAATAAGCAAGCTAACATCAAATGCACAGATAGTTCATTCCAACTGTCAGAGCAGCCTACAAACAAAAACCTGTAGAAAAACAAGCTCACCATTGATCAGATTATGGCAGTCAATAAAGCACACATCCTAATATCAAATCTTCCAAGTGGCCAGTCGGTGGATAGTGTATAAAAAGGTCTTTTGCTTGGTAAAGGGCTAATTCCACTACGGATTCCCAGAATTTGGGCAAAAGGATTTTAAACAAAAACAGCTTTTGTCAAGATAAAATTCATCCCATAAAACTCAAAATGCATCATTTTCAGGAAGTTAAGAGATTCTGCAATACAAATCAAAATGTAATAGTGTTAAGAAATGCAATTAGAATAATTTAAAGTCAGACATTGCAAACTGAAATTTCCTACTTTTGGAACAACGTGGGCTATTTTATATATTTGAGAATTGTGATCAATGGTGAAAGGAAGCAGCATAAATTATGATTAACACAATTACTGATTATTTTTCCTTGGTTAGGTATTCCGGCAAAAGATAGGCCCAACTGAAAAAAAAAAAAAATCACAAATACAATAAAAGAAACTTTCCCATTGCACCAGCATTTCCACACATTCGGAAAAGGGTAAGATTTAGGCAGCCTTACTCCTGTTCCTAAGAGATCACAAACACTATACTAGCCCAAAAAAGACCCCCTAAAACTAAACAGTGCCCATGAAAGCCACCTCACTTGTGCATGCGCATGGCCATCTATATATGTGTGTGGGTGTGTGTGCGTGTGCAAGTTAAGGTGGACGCTGGTGAGTGACTGACCTGATATTGAGGAACTGGCCAAAGGCAAAGAGAGGCCAGAAATAGAGACGGGGAGGCCACGAGAGTGAGGAGACAGAGTGAAGAGAAACGAACTGAAGCAGCTTCAGGAAAAGGGAGACGTGGGCCATCACTGTACAAGGGTCTCTCCCTCTGCCACACAGGTCCACCCATGTCTGCGGCCATGTCCACAGCCAGTAGTAGAATGGGAATGGCAATACCACTCCTATTGCTGCTATCACACCCATTTCTCAGAAACTGAATTCCTCTTCAAAAATTGGGACCCTGAGTTTCTGACCCCTGACTTTTGACCCCCCGGAGCAATTGCGAGGCAAGCAAGGATCAAACTGACGAGTTGCGTTGGACTTATGGGCTCGGGCCTCCTCTGGACTTGACCTGGTCCGGTCTAAATCCGATTCCAATTCGGAGTTGGTGGTTATGCTCCAACAAGAAAATCGTACCAACCAATAAATTTCAACTTATTAATACTAAAATCATTTCTTCACCGTTAAAAAGTCTTAAATTTAAATTCTGATGAAAACAAATTAATTGAAAAGAAAATTGTAGGATCATAGCACTTTTGTTTATTTCTAATTTCAGTTCTTGGCCGGTTACATTTTCATCCAATAATATTCTGATTTTTTTAAAATAAAAAAACATTGATAAAACATTTAACATTTTCATAGAAAAAAATTAATCTAAATATTATTATTGTTGAGATTGTTATTAAGAAAGATATTTAATGTAAAAAAATTTAAGTAAATAAAAATTTTGAATTAAGACATAACTACAAAAAGAGAATAATAAAAGTTAATATTCAATTGAATTAAAAAGAGTTTTTAGAATTAATAAAAAAACATAGCAACTTAAAAAAATAATTTATATTAATAATTTATCTGAGTAAATTTTAATGATAATTTATTAAAATAAATTATTAATATAAAATTATATTTATAAAAATTTCAATTTTAAAAGACATTGACTAATAAGAAAACAACTAAATATTAATATTAAAATTTTTGAACTTGAATGTTAAGTATTAAGTTAAAATATCTTAAACAAATAAATTAATTATATAATTAAAATTAGAATTGACATCGTTTGTGGCAAAAATACAAATACTTTTAGTACACCAAGCTTTTTAATTTTTTTAGAATATTGTCATCTTGTCATAAAAAATTAATGATGACAAATCTCAATTTATCTAATTAATTTTTTATTTTAATAAAATCAATAATTATAAAGTTAATAAGATTAATAATAATTTTAGAAGACATTGATTAATAAAGAAACAACTAAATATCAATATTAAAATTTTTAAACTTAAATATAAAATATCAAGTTAAAATATTTTAAATAAATAAATTATAAAATTAAAATAATTAAAATTATAATATTATCTCGACCTAAAAAAACACAAATCCTTTTAATACACCAAGTTTTTTTTATAAAATATTATTATCTTATCATTAAAAATTAATGATAATAAATCTCAACTTATCTAATTAATTCTCCATTTCAACAAAATCAATAATTATAATGTTAATAAGATTAATGATCTTAAAAGACATTGATTAATAAAAAATAACTAAATATCAATATTAATATTTTTAAACTTAAACATAATGTATCAAGTTAAAATATCTTAAATAAGTAAATAAATTATAAAACTAAAATAACTAATATTACAACATTACCTCACCTTAAATTGATAATATCAAATTGACATCTTTTATGGTAAAAACACAAATACTTTTAGTACACCAAACGTTTTAATTTTCTTATGAGGTGTTATAATCTTGTCATAAAAAATTACTGATGAAAAATTTTAATTTATCTAATTAATTTTTTATTTTAACAAAATTAATAATTATAAAATTAATAAGATTTTAGAACTCTGGGATTATAAATTGAGATTCAAAAATATACTTTTTCATAAAATCAATAACAATATTTATTTCTAGTTTTTCATTAGAATCCTATTTAATTTTATAAATAATTGTTATTTTTATTTTAAAAATTTATTAAATTTAAAAGGTTCAACTTTTTTTTAATTATTAATTTTTGAACTAATAAAATATAAAAATTAAAAAAATTAATTTTTTATACAAATTAAACCTTTCAAATACATAAATTCATATCTATGTTATAATTGCAAAATTACAACGAGTATTATTATAACTTTCACAACAATTTTCAAAATATCAAATTAATGTTTGATTCAATTTATACAAAATCTCATCATAATAATTAGTATAAAATTTTAAAATTAATAATTTACACATCCTTAATTATAATTGAATTTTACATTTATCTTTTTAGAATCGATATAAAAATATTGTAACTATAATTTAAAAAGCAAGAAGTATTGCCGGAGTCAGGCAAATATGCTGTACGGCCAGAATTCGACTCACCGACTGTAAAATGGTATGGTGTATAATGAGGAATATATATATATATCTGGCCTATTCAAATCACTCGAGCTCTTCAGCCTTGGATGGATCTCTGCGTAAGGCATGATTGCCTTGCCTATGACTTGAAGAAGAAGAAGAAGAAGAAGAAGAAGGAGAAGAAGAAGTAGTTAAAAGAAAGAATGGCAAAGAGCAGCGGCGACGAGTCAGCAACACCGCCGCCACTCTCCAATCGGAAAGCGGAGAGGGCACCAGTTTCCAAGAAAACAAAGACCACATCTTCCATCTCAGATGAAACCCACTTTCCCGGCCCGCTCTTCCCCGCTGTCCGCCGCCCTCCCTCTCCTCATCATCTCACCTCCCCGCCGTCGGATCTCCGCCCCTCCCTCCGTGGAACCGATGCGTCCTACATCTATAATAATCGTAATAACACTACTAGTAGTAGTCGTAGCAGCGGCAGTAGCAGTACCTTTGTCATTCACGATGACAATAGCTTCTCGCATCGGGACTGGATGTACCCCTCGTTTCTTGGGCCCCACGTGACTAGAAATGGGGCTACGGTGATAGGTAGCCGTGGCGGAGGAGGGATGCAAGGTAGGAAAGCTGTAGAGGAGAAGCAGAGGATTGGGTCCCTCTACAGTACTAATTCTCCAGAACCAGAACCAGAACCACGAGTGCACAAGGAGAGGAAATTGAAGGTAGGGAAGGAAGTCAAAGCATCGGCGAGTCAAGTTTTGGTGATTCAGTCGAGCTCTGCGACTCAGTCTACTGCAAGGAGATTTCAGGGTTTGAAATCTCGCTTCATGTTATATGTGGTACTTTCCTTTTTTTTTTTTTTTTTGTTTTTTTAATGTTCTTTTCTCTTTCGTCTCTGTTTGGTTCGGTGGCTGCAAGGTGTTTTGACATGATACTAGTCTTGATTTCTTTCTAATCTTCTCTTGCAGATCATTTCCATCTATATATTATCTGTATCTTATTCAGTCTATCTGCAGAATAAAGTCAGGAAGTTAGAGGTAACTGTATTAGAAAATTTTGAGCTTGCATTTTTTCTCCTGTTGAATTCTGTTGTCTTGTGGTTGAACCAATCTTTTTGTGTATGGCTTTTCCTGCAGGAAGAAAATATTAAACTTCGTACAGTGTGTAGTCATGAAAACGTTTTAGGTGATGGCAGCATTGAAGTTATGCCATTTGAGGACAGTTCAGTCTATTTTGGAAATGCTGACAGTAGAACTGTTGCCTTGTGCACTGTAATATGTACTCTTGTTATGCCATTTATATTCTACAAATTTCTTGATTATCTTCCCCAAATGAAAACTCTCAGAAAAGGAATGAAACAAAACAAGGAGGAGGTTCCACTGAAGAAGAGAATTGCATATATGGTGGATGTGTGTTTCTCAGTTTATCCATATGCAAAGTTACTTGCACTCCTCTTTGCTACTGTATTTCTGATAGGACTTGGGGGGTTGGCATTATATGCAGTCAGTGATAGCAGCTTGGCTGAAGCTCTTTGGCTTTCATGGACATTTGTTGCTGATTCAGGAAATCATGCAGATAGAGTTGGCACTTGGCCAAGGATTGTTTCTGTTTCTCTAAGTTCGGGGGGCATGTTGATATTTGCTATGATGCTTGGACTTGTCTCAGATGCTATTACGGAGAAGGTAGATTCACTGAGAAAAGGGAAGAGTGAAGTCATTGAGAGGAACCATGTCCTGATTCTTGGATGGAGTGACAAATTGGTAATTACATGAGTTCCTATGAAATATACGAATCTCATGGCTCCTATGAAATTGGCCTCCTTCTTTGTTCCTATATTTTATTGATGAATGAAATGTTGCAGATCAAATATTAGGCTTATCACGTCCAATCATATTAAGAAATTTTAAAAGAAATGATGTCTCAATTGTAGGGTTCACTTTTGAAGCAGTTAGCAATAGCAAACAAGAGTGTTGGTGGTGGGGTGGTGGTTGTGCTAGCAGAAAGGGACAAGGAAGAAATGGAGTTGGATATAGCAAACCTAGAATTTGACTTTATGGGTACTTCTGTTATATGTAGAAGTGGGAGTCCTCTTATTCTTGCTGACTTAAAAAAGGTATCTCATTTTTTCCTTTTATCTAAATTTCCTTTAAGCTCTTGCATTGGTTTGATTCCCTTATCCACTATTCACAGGTTTCAGTCTCAAAAGCACGTGCTGTCATTGTACTAGCATCTGATGAGAATGCAGATCAGGTTCTCTCTCAGTGTTGTTCGGCAACTTCACAACTTGAATATTTTGATCTTAATTGGCACTGACACATTCATAGTTATTGTTACCAGAGTGATGCACGTGCTTTGAGAATTGTTCTCAGCCTGACAGGAGTTAAAGAGGGTTTGAGAAGTCATGTTGTTGTGGAGATGAGTGATCTTGATAATGAACCTCTAGTAAAGCTTGTTGGAGGCGAACTGATTGAAACTGTTGTTGCACATGATGTGATTGGGCGTTTGATGATACAATGTGCTTTGCAACCTGGCCTTGCACAGGTTAATTGCATGAGTTTTGGTTACAATTCTGAAAATGTGCTGGTTTTGGTGTTTGAATTTTATGGGATCTGAAATTTTATCATTTTTCTGTTACAAGCTACCTTTTTGTGATGCTTCTTGCATTTCCTTATCCCAGCAGCATCTGTGATCTAAATATGCCTATTGTCCTTTTTCCAGTGATCAATTTCTCATGGTTATTGGAGTGATACATTTTACCCTGGTTGTTTTAAGCTGCCTCTCAATTTTCAAGCACTAAACTAATTCACCCTGGTCTAGTTCTGTGTGCAATCTCCCCCTTTTATTGACTAAACCTGGATTTTTTTTTTTTTACGTGTGTGGAATTCCTCAACTGTAAATATTATATTATGTCTGTATCCATTTATCTCTCCATTCAAAAAGGTAGAAACCTTTGTGTTCATTTGCATCTAAGCTGCTCTAGTTTCCAGATGGTGCTTATTTCATTTCCAGCAGATATAGAATACTTTCTTTTTCCCTCCTCCTTTTCAACAGATTTGGGAAGACATATTGGGGTTTGAGAACGCTGAATTCTACATTAAAAGATGGCCCCAGCTGGATGGTCTCCGCTTTGAAGATGTGCTTGTCTCATTTCCTGATGCCATTCCCTGTGGAGTTAAGGTTGCTGCAGAAGGTGGGAAGATAAACTTAAATCCAGATGATAACTATTTACTTAAAGAAGGAGATGAAGTTCTTGTGATAGCTGAGGATGATGACACTTATGCTCCAGGTCCTCTTCCAGAGGTTATATTTCTTGTCACTTGCTAGGGCAAAAGAGTGAACCAACATTTTAGGAACTGTTCTAGTGATTCATCTGTTAGTTGTGAGACTTTATTTTAGTTCAAGATTTTTGGCTCTGGAAATTACAATATAACTTCTGTACTGATAACTCCATTTATGAGTTGATTCTGTTCAAAATGCAAAGAACATATGTCACAAGAAATTGTACATAACACACATGCCTGCTTGTTTCTTTTGCATCACATAAAGTTGGTATTACTGTCATCTTTCTCACAATATTGTCTAAATTTTCTTTTTTTAATGTGAAATTATGTGGTTTTATTAAAAAAAAAAATGAAAACGAAAATATATTATGAGAGTCTTCATATGCTTTCATTAAGAATCTCTTTTTTCTTCCTTTTGTTTTTTGATTCATGCTTTAATTATGCTTCTACTCCGAGATACAGAGTGAAGGATTGAAGGCACAACCAGTGTCTGTTTACTTTAATTATCATTTCTTCCTTGATTTATCTTTGAGGTAATTTTATTTCAGCTTCATTTCTTATCTCATGTATGCCACTTTAGTTCTCCAGGTACATAGGGGATTTTTTCGAAAAATCCCTGATCCTCCAAAATATCCAGAGAAGATACTGTTCTGTGGCTGGCGCCGTGACATTGATGACATGATAATGGCAAGTTGTTTGTTCAATCAACTGTCAATGGCATACTTTGAAAGTACCTTTTTCCTTTTATCTGTCAAAATATGGTTTGTATATCTGGTCTATGTAACTGGCAGAAGGAAGATGAGACCAGTAAACATTCAGTAGCTCTAAATTGATCTTTGTATTGTGGTGCTTAGGTTCTAGAGGCATTTCTGGCTCCTGGTTCAGAACTCTGGATGTTCAATGAGGTCCCAGAAAAAGAAAGAGAAAAGAAGCTTACTGATGGTGGGCTTGATAATTTCAGACTAGAGAACATAAAACTTGTTCATCGTGAAGGAAATGCTGTCATCAAACGGCACTTGGAGAATCTTCCTCTTGAGACTTTTGATTCTGTAAGTTGTGTGACATTTTACACTTTCCCTGTGTCTGAGCAAAAATTTGGAGATAATAAAGTTTTGATCTCAAATAAAGGCCTACACATTTTTTCAGGACTTGCGATATAATCACCAAAGACTCAATAAATTGTTAGTCAATCCTGATATACAATGGTAGTATGAGGTTAATTGATAGCACTGATCATGGCAAACACCTTATGAAATAAAGTTACTCAAAAGTATGAAAAATTTTTGCAGTAGAATCATATGCCTTAGAATTAACATTAAGAGCTTTCCATTGGTGTTGGTGTGGGACCAAAGAAGAGTTTAGAGGCAGATTGATACTGCTATTTAATACATCATTATTACCCCCTGCAGAACTTGAAAGATGTTTCCAATTATAACAACTTTCTGCATAAGAAACACCTAGAATGAGGGAAAAAAATAAACTAATAAAGCAAAATGGGAAAGCAGTGTACTCTAATGGATGTTGGAACTGGCAAACCAACAGTTAAAGTGATCTATATTTCAATATACAAGGATGTACAGACCATAGACCTATACGTGACCAATTTCTTGTTATTCAACACCTGTCATGTAGGCCTAACAGAATAAATTAAGCACAGGATACCTAAAAATGAGAACTACAATGGTGATAAATGAAGCTAGGGAAAGAACACTAGCAACAAAATACATCATGGTATCAGTTAAATTTTAGTACTACATTAGAGATTTCTGTCCAAATACTTTAATCGTCCAATTGAACATCCTTGCACCATGCACTTTATTAACAACACCTTGTGGAAATAGTGGAGAACTATTTTGAGCAACCTACCCTTCAAGTAGACAGAGTTAAACTTCCTGTTGTCTTACTTAATTAATCAGCATGTCAATCTAATGGCCTATCCTTGGGCTGATACTAACTCTAAAAGAACAGATATTAATTCTTGCAGATGAGTCATTGGAAGACTCAGTTGTGCATTCTGACTCACGATCTCTTGCTACGCTTCTCCTAATTCGAGATATACAGGTAACTACTGATGCTGCTTCCTTGCTTCAAGATCTGACAGACCATGACAATGGATGCATTTGCTTCTTCCTTTTCCCTTATATTCAGAGGACATTTCATTGGTCTTCATATGATTTATTATGTTTCTTGTGCAGTAAAACATAATGTAGGCTTTTATTTGAATCTGGTGATTTTGGAAGAGCATATGGAAATTTTTGTGATCAGGTCATCACTATGTTGATACCATGACTCCACTGGGATTCATTTTCTCGCTACTGTTCTTGTAATGGTCATCTGTTGTAGCTGCAACTTATTTTGTTCAATAAGCTGTGTTTAAGAGAAGTAGAAGCTACAGTATTGCATTTTCCTTTTCTTTCTTGCTCTCTCTTCTACTAGCTCAAGAAATTCTTGAAATCTTTTTCCCTTTTTTTTTAATTATTTTCTTTTATATTATCTGAATGACAATTAGTTCAAATTATCAAGGGATGTGAGACATGTAAGGAACATGAAATGTACTTCATCATAATTGTGGTTGTGACTTTTGCTACTAATCAACAATCAGAAATCAACATTACATTCTTCTTCCTCCATTTTAAGTTAATTTTGCAGCTGAGACAAATTTTTATTCTTTTCTTTTATTTTATCTGAATGACAATTAGTTTAAATTATCAAGGGACATGGGACATGTAAGGAACATGAAATGTTCTTCATTGTAATTGTTGTCATGACTCTCACTACTGATTAATGATCGGAAACCAACATTACATTCTTCTTCCTCCTTTTTAAGTTAATTTTGCAGTATAGAAGCTTTTTTTTTAAGCATGTACCAGCTCTTTGAAATTAGGATCTACAAATGTTAAAAATGTGAATTCTTCTTTTACTTTAATATTGTAGAACATTTTATTGCTTTTCAGGTGGTTGAGCAGAACATTTTTCTGTTGGGTATTGAAACTTAGTGGTTGGCCTGCAGATAGGATTTTATGTATAATTTCAGTTGCTTGAATTGTTTGTCTTGTGTTATAACAAATGCTTTCAAAATTTAAGACTTTGATTGACCAATTTCCCATTTTTAACGTGTTTGTTATATAACAAGCATTTGAAAGTTACTACAAGAATACAGGACATGGATTTCTTATATAAACTTTATGTGAAGTACTCCATTTGATTCAAAATAGTATTAATTTGATTCTTAGTGGCACTTAATAATAATAGTGCATATTGATGTGTGGATTAAGAGTACCTATTGGAATAGAAGTGTGCAACTGCAATAGCATGATATCTTACAGCTATCCACATGAATTTCTCGAGAATGTCACATGGACAGAGTTCTAAAGCTGCAAGTTTATTTATTTTTCTACCTTATTTGTGTCGTTCTATCCACAGGATTGTTCTCTAGACAGACATATGAGTAAACAAGAGAAACGCCATATAGATGATAAGATGCTCTTTTCGCAAAATTAAGCAGTTTTCGGGTGTTTAAACAATTATTACATTGATGATGATTGCTGCTTGATATTCCTTACCACTTAATTATTCACTTCTAAGTCAGTCTCACTTTACTTGTGTGGGGAACTGATTACTGATGGAAGTTTTGTCTCTCTGGCCTCATGGACTGCAGTCAAAGCGTCTCCCTCACAAAGACACAAAGTCAGCAACTTTACGTCCTGGGTTCTCTCATAGCTCTTGGATCCGTGAAATGCAGCAAGCTTCTGACAGGTCTATAATTATAAGTGAAATCCTGGATTCTAGGACTAGAAATTTGGTCTCTGTTTCCAGAATTAGTGATTATGTGTTGTCAAATGAGTTGGTCAGCATGGCACTGGCAATGGTGGCTGAAGACAAGCAAATAAATCGGGTTCTCGAGGAACTATTTGCAGAGGAGGTATCTTCCATGCCTTTACCAAGCAATGATATCGTTATCGATTGTTTAGCCTAATTTCTGCTTTTTTCATGAGCACTCATATATGTGAACTTTGTAAATGTGGAAATCAATGTATAGGATTTCTAATGGGGCATACATATATGTTTTTTTGAAAAATTTACTGTTTACCTATATAACAATTGGGATGATGGGAAAAGCGGGGTAATTCATTAAGATTTCTCCTTAATTATGCGAAAGAATTACAAAGTCTAGAAGAGAGCCAATTTAATAAGGTACAAGCATTGAATTTATTCTTTGACACTCTTCCTCAGGCCAAAGCTCATCTAGTTACAGTGCTCCACTTACAATGTATTTAATTTTTACGAGTGAGGTAGTTTTGACTGTTCTAGTGCAGCTTGTCACTCAGGTTTGGTAGATTACAATTCAGAACTTTGCCATGTAGAATAAGAGATTGTTTGCTTGTACTGCTCAAGGATAGAAAATATTTTAAATTCTACGTGCATATGACTTGTTTCTCTTTGTAGGGGAACGAACTGTATATCAAACCTGCAGAGTTTTACCTATTTGACCAGGAAGAGCTTTGCTTTTATGATATAATGATCAGGGGCCGGCAAAGACATGAAATTGTGATTGGTTATCGCCCGGCAAGCACAGATCATGCGATAATTAATCCTCCAGATAAATCAGAATTAAGAAAATGGTCTATTGAAGATGTTTTTGTCGTTATATCCTTGGGTGAATGAATGGAAGATGCTGCTTTGACCTCTGCAACTCTCTCCATTGCTTTCTGACCAGTCCATAATCATTTTGACTTCAAATTTTACACCCTAGAAGAGAGTAGCTGACAAGGGTATATGGTAATCTTGTAGTCAAGAAGGGTGAGCCCTGGTGTGATGCTAAGATTACTCCATTATGACTTAAAGCGTCTGCATGTTCCAGTTGAGGAAATAGTCCGTCTTATCCTTTTCGAAACCGTACAATGTGGGAGCCTAGTATACTAAGATCCCCTTTAGTCGTTTTGTAATTGCATTTAGTCATGTTATAACTCTGGCAGATGTGTCGCACAACAGCTGACACATTTTAGAGAAGGAGCTGAGTTTGACAAAGGGAGGTTTTCCTCGAGGCAAAGTTCTTGTTGCTCTTGTTAGTATATTAGGTTAGGGGTTTCGTCTATTGTGCAATTGTATCATCTTTGTAACCGTAGTGTTGCGTATTTCTGTATCAATGAAAACATTGAGATTGTTTTCGAATAATCAAGGGAATTTTCTAGGAGTGATGCTTAAATGAATTATATATCTTACTATTTGCTGATTTTGTGCTTTTTGCAGTAAGGGGCATCATCTTCTTGTGCAATTGAAATCATCTTCGTAACATTAAATGTTACTGTGCATTCCGTAGCATTGAGCACCTTGACATTAGTTTCGAAGATTAAGGACATCTTTGAGCAGTATGAATTCCAATAACTTTTCCTTGTTTTGTTCAGAACGACAGAAGCTTATCAATGAAAAAAGGACATTCTGGCGCAAAAGATTCTTACACCATAGACCTTGGGGAAGGGTCAAGTGCTTATTACTAATTCTTTAAGACAAAATTTGACATGCTAAGAAGCCCACACATACATATGCCAAATTATAGTTTTCAATCCAGGCAACATATTCTCAAGAATTAATAAATTAAAAGTCAAAGTCTTTTTATTTTTCTACATTATTATCAAAAGTTAAATATCAAATTTCACAAATTTTGTGTAAACTTTAAAAAGCAACAAATTTTTTATAATTTGATTATTTTGTAATAAATTTAGTGTTTGTAAAATTTTATTAATGGAATTTATTTAATCCATTAATATAATGTGCTGACGAAAAAAAAAACACATCGATGCATGCATAAAATGAGAAATTGATATAACTTTACTCAAGAATGGGCTGATTAGAATAATAAGTTTAAAATTCAAATATTTTTAAACTACTTAATTATGTATTTCTATCAAAATAATTAATCTTTTTTTTTTTTTCTAAAATACATCCCAGCAAATCTCATGTTTATTACATCATGTTCTCCAACTTGATTAAGAGCCATAAAAAACCATTTTACTCAAATTTCTAGTTAATCTAGATATTACTTACGAAGTCTTAAGAAATTTCTTTTAGTACGAGGATTACTGATTAGGATTACACTATATTTCTTTTGGAATGATCAACGATTTTTTGACTGACTAACGCTACTAAATAAACTTCCAATAATTAAACTAAACTATATCTTAATTAATCGAAGCTAAAAGTCAATTAAACTCTAGTACTCATTGCCGGACGACCAATTTGTAGAGGCTTATATGGTATATTAATTATGAAATACTACTTCAAATTTTGCCTTCAGGCTCTCCTTGTCTTTATTTCAACCAATTAATATTTTATTTAACCAATCGTAGATATAACTTATGTCTAACGCTTTTAGATAAAGAGATTCTATGTTTATAAATTTTTAGTTTGCCCGTGTTTAATTTTTTTTGTCTTTTTCTTTATGCATGACAATAGTCTCTCTAACTCTCTTTTTATGGAAAAATATCTTCGTATCCTTGAGCAATCATTTAGTAGTTATCTTGTTTAGTTATGTTGTTATAAAGAATATATACATGCACCTAACTTCCTCTTTATCGCTTAGGTTCTGACACCAAAAATGATGGATCACCAGGTTGTTAATGATATAATATATATATATATATATATATATATATATATATAATTAAGAATGAGCCAAATATTTAGTATCTTCCATTTGTAATCCTTGATGTAAAGAAGATAGAAGATGTAATCATGTAAGATGAAGAAGAAGAAGAAGAAGAAGAGGAAGCCATGACCGAGAGAGAGAGAGACAAGACATAGAAATAAAGGAAAATTTGAAGCAAATATGGCATAAGTCATGCGCAGAAGCCAGTGATGTTGTTACATCCTTGTATAATGCATGGTACTTGGATGATCCCTTCGTGTGGGAGAATGATCACACCCTGATTCAGCCCACAGCAGACCAACCAGGGACTAATCCCTTTTAATCTATGTACCAGGTTAAGCTCTTGAAACATATTAGAAAATGCCCAGCCCATTAAATCCCTGGATATAAGCATTAAGTCCAATGTGTAGTACTAGGCTGCGGCCATGGGCATCCCCACTATCTCAACGCTGGGAAGTAACAACGAGTTAGCTGACGTTGGTTCCAGACTAGACTTAATAAATGGTCAAATGGATTTTTAGACTAGCTCATTTGTGCAGACCCTCATAAATACTGAAAGACGTATAATCACTGGTGACTCAGCTTATGGAAATGTTTGTTGATTTGGTAGTCCCCCATGAATCATCAGTTTGAACTTTCCAAACCCACTTGTCCCTCTGGCAAACATAGAATAATGCCTTGTAGCATTCTCTCTCTCGGGCCTTTGATTTGCCCTGACCTCAAGCATACTTTAACATTAGCTCGAATCGTTTAGAAACCTTGGTGAATTTAGAAAATAAAATCGTCTGCAGTCTCAAAACCAATTGTTTTCTTCTTTTCCAGGACCTACAAACAAAAGAAAATAAGCATATATTAGATATGCAAGGTATTGGTCCAACATGCCTTTGCCATATGCATATGGTATGGAACAAATGAAACAGTTGAAGTAGGATGCAAGATGCCTCTCCCCTTGATCAAAGGAACATAGGTCAACAGAATGAAATGTGAAAGGGTTGTGAGGTAATAAATTATGATTACACAAGTGGAAAAAAAAAAAAAAAAGGTTTCGATACTTCTGCTCGGTGTATATGTTTCTGAGAATGTCTTCCTTTTTTCGCTTTAATCTTTCTTAGCTTCTACTAATGATAATCATTTTCTTCAAATTGGATGACATGCGTGCCAATAAAACCCAAAAAAAAAAAAGGCCATTAGACTCTGCCTAGTGTAACAAACAATCCATATCAAAAGTTGGATAAAAGAAGCACCTTTAAAAGAAAGAAACATAAAAAAAAAAAAACAACTTCCTGAATAGCAATTGAGAGTTCAAGTTATAGGCTTTTATCCCACAAAGAATGCCCAGTGTCATGTTTGGCAAACCTTAAGTTAGTGACATGCTTGATGAGCAAATGAAAAAACATTTTATAACAGGATGACATATTGTTCACACTTGTAAATAGAAGATGACAGTAGATTGATTGTCAAATGACCTGCCATTCACAATTCTTCCATAACAGCGACCAAAAATCTAAAAGAAACGGTGAGGAAGCAGCAACACTCCTAGAAAGCATTTGTGGACAGTCCTTTGATGCCAAAGAGGTTGAAAGGCAGAACCAACAAAACAAAGAAATTGACCAAAGCTCTACATGAAACTAGTCTCAATGTTCATCACATATAATTCTGGATATGTGTTGTGTGCTAAACTAGAGGCTGACAAATTAATATATTTTGAAAGGCAAATAGCTAAGCTGCCTAACAAACACATTGTAAAAACCAAGTTATGGATCATTTAGGTAACTATATACACATGATTAGTGACTCAAATAGAGATATAAGCCTTATGCTCTCACAGATAAATTAATAAAAACGTTACTAGAAAAACTGATGACTCAAAGAAAAGAATTTCCTAAGATGCAACAGGTAAAAACCAAATAGAAAAAGGAACCAACCATTCAGGAATCTGTAATAATGAAACTAGATTGCTCATTCAGAGATATCAATCAACATCATGGCCATCAGTCCTTTGGTCCATTGATTATAATTTCTAAGGCAACGACTTCATTATGACAATATTGAATTCCTTATTTCCATACAACTTTTTCCAACTAATGCAACTTTCACTTAGGGTTTTCAAGCGAAAGTTCATTCCTTGGAGTAACTAATTTCACTTCTTTGATTGTAGCACAAAGATAAGGTCTTCACTAGGTTATATCTCCATTTTTAACACCATATCTTTATCACCCCATCTGTATCTTTATCCTCATATTTGGACTCTACATACCTCTTCTCCTCAATATCAGAAGTTGAGGCACTATTGAATTTATCCTCATCCCTTTATATAGATCCATTCTTCACCTTTTGTCCTTACTCTTTACTTGAAGGCAATAAACCCTGCCTTTTCACCTAAGAAAGTGAGAAACAACCAACTGATTTTTCTTTGCCTTTCTTTGCCTTTCCTTACCTTTATGTATAAGATGGATGATGAGAATTATAGAGATGATGGGTGAAAGGCTTCAATGGATGCAAAAGGTCTATCACACATTCCAGAAGGCCCAATAACACAAGCTAGAACCAAAAAGATTGAAGAAGTACTAAATGGGTTGATTGAGGACATTTAGACTAATCAAGTTTCAAATGGTGCGATTCAAGTTTGACAAAGAGTTCAGGCCTAATTAATATAATTAGAATACTTAATGGGTCAAACTAAGTAATAGCATTTACTCCTAAATAGGAGTTTATTGTTTGTGTTGGAATTTGTCCATAGTTAGGAATTCCTCCAAAATAAGGATTTATTCTGAATAGGAATTTGTGCTTATTTAGAATTGCTATCTTAGCCTATAAATAGGCACCCCTTGTAAGCTATGGGAAATCGACAACTTTGAGTAAAATAGAAAGCAAGGGTTTTCTCCCTCAGTTCTTTTGAGGATTAAAGAACTTATTGAAAAGTACTTCTTTTTGTGGCGTTTCAATCGACTTATCACTCCTAATTCCTTTCTTTTTTGGAGTGTAGCATCCATATCCTTCTTAAATACGTTAGGTTCATATTCATTTGAATGGTGGGTTTAGGGTTTGTGTTATTAAACTCTGGTTTAGCTTTCTTAGTTGTTCTTTGATTCCTTGTATGCGTTGGGTCCTTAAGCTATGTCTTTTTAGGGTTTTTCGCATTAGTTGGTATCAGAACTTGGTTATAAATTAGGTTGATTCCACTCACTCTTCAATTTTCTAACTTGTGATTTATTTATTTATGTTTAACTTGTCTATTATGTGCAATACCATTCAAATGCACAAGTCTATTTATTTGCAATCCTTTTCTTTTTGCTTGTTTGTTTAAGCTCATAAACGTGCTAATTTCAATTCCAATTACTATACCTAAGTATTCTATTATTTTTTTGTGTTGAAAAAAAATAGAAAAGAAATAAAGAAGTAAGAAGAACAAAAGAAAGAGAACATCAAATTTAAGTTATTAATAAGGTTAACAGTTTGGTCATATTGGTCATAATAATATTAATAAAGTTTTTCTTGCTTAACTACAATTCTACCATCTATTTTCCTATTTTGTTACCCAAGTTTGTCCTCTAGGTTGTATTACCCTTGTCCTACTTTTTGTGAGTTTAGTTTATTAAATTCATTTGCCTTGATATCCTTTTTCATTTTTGATTCCTTGTTCTCCAATTTGTTCAATTTTACGTCATTTATCTTATTCTGTTCAAAATCAATACCCTTGATTTACATTGTTTAGTTCTTTATAGAGTTGAAAGGGCAAATCCGAGTGGTAAAAGGTAAAAGTGAAAGTTTATATAAAGAAAAAGCCATAAAGAGTGTAAACACGAGGAAGTGTGACACCATCTTTTAAGTGACATATGCGAGGGAGTGTTCTGTGAGGTATCCTAATTATTTTATGTAGAAGTAATATTATGACATCCAAAGACAAAGGTACAGCTCAGGAGAGAGCTGGTGATGTGTCCTTTATGATCAAAGCTATGTAATAACAATTTGAGCGCATGAATACCAGATTTGATGATATGAGGGAGAGGATAAAGGAGCAAGTTAATACAATAGTAGAGTTGCAAAGGAGGCATGGGGAATATGAGGCTCCTAAAGCAAGAAGGCAATTAAGATGTGCCTATGACCATGAAGATGGTGTAGAAGATGATGAATTTGACAATCAAACTACTGTGGTTAGAACTGTTAACAATAGAAGGGATAAAAGAGAATTTGGGAGGCAAGGCACTTATGACCATAATTTAAGTAGTATTTAAATGACAATTCCTCCATTTTAAGGTAAGAATGATCCTGATGCATACTTAGAATGAAAGAAGAAGGTTGAATTGGTCTTTGACTACTACAACTATTCCAAGGAGAAAAAGGTAAAGCTTGTTGCAGTTGAATTTACTGATTATGCTATTATTTGTTAGGATCAACTTGTTTTAACTAGGAGAAGGAATCATGAGCGGCCTATTGATGCATGGGAAGAGATGAAGGCTATCATGAGGAGGAGGTTTATCCCTAATCACTATTGCAGGGAGTTGTACCAAAGGCTGTAAGGTCTCACTGAGGGTACCAAAAGTGTGGATAACTACCACGAAGAGATGGAGATTACCATGATTAGGGCGAATGTAGAAGAAGATAGAGAGACAACCATGGCTTAATTTCTACAATGGCTAAATAGGGACATAGTAAACGTGGTTGAATTGTAACATTATGTGGAATTAAAAGACATGGTACACATGACAATGAAAGTTGAAAGGCAACTTAAACGAAAGGACTTCATACAATTTGGGCAGAATTCGAGTTCTACCTTATCTTGGAAGTCAAATTGGAGTAAAAGGGACGAGATGACCAATTACAAGTCCAAAGCCGAGCTACTCAAGTATAAGAATGTGGGTTCTAACAAGGAGACAAGTAATTTGGACCCCAATCAAGTAGAAATAGAGATGTTAAATGTTTTAAGTGTTTAGGCAGGGGTCACATTACACCTCAATGTCCAAATAAACGTGCAATGATCTTGAGAAGTAATGGTGATGTTGAAACTAAAAGTGAATAAGATGATGATTCTGTGCCATCATCAGAGGGTGAAAGTTATAGAAAGGAGTATCCGGTTAACGGAGTAGCTCTTGTTACAAGGCGAGCATTGAATGTGTAAGTAAAGGAAGAAAATGAGGTGCAACGAAATAATATCTTTCAGATAAGGTGTCTCATTAAATATAAGGTATGTAGTATGATTATTGATGGTAGGAGTTGCATTAATGTTGCTAGCACAACTATGGTTGACAAGCTGGATTTACCTATTATGAAGCATCTTAGGCCATATAAGCTTCAGTGGTTAAATGAGAGTGGTGAAGTTAAGGTAAATAAGCAAGTGCTCATATCATTTTCTATTAGAAGGTACCATGATGAAGTTTTATGTGATGTACCTATGCATACAGGCCATATTTTATTAGGAAGACTATGGCAATTTGATAGGCCAATTATGCATGATGGCTTCAAGAATCGATATTCCTTTGTAATGAATGGAAAACCTGTCACTCTTATACCATCATTACCTCAGCAAGCTTATGAGGATCAATTGAGGATTAAAAATGAGAGTGAATAGAAAAGAGAGATTGATAAAAGAGAAAAGAGAGGAGAAAATGTGAGGACATAAGAGAAAAAGAAGAAAAGAAAAAGTCTTTATACAAAAGAAAGTGATGTTAAAAGAGCATTTTGTGCCAAACAACTTATGATTGTACTTTTGTACAAGGAGACTTATTTTAACACTAACAAGTTTAACCCATCTTTGCCTAGTGTTGTTGTTACTCTATTGCAAGAATGTGAAGACGTATTCCCTGACGATGTCCCAAATGGATTGTCACCTAATAGAGGAATTAAGCATTAAATTAATTTTATCCCAAGTGCATCCATCCCTAACCGACCAATATATAAGAGTAATCTTGAGGAGACAAAGATCCTTCAAAGGCAGGTTAAAAAGTTTATTTCTAAAGGATATATGAGAGAAAGTATCAGTCCATGTGCTATTCCTGTCCTACTTGTACCCAAAAAAGATGGGACTTAGAGGATGTGTGTTGATTGTCAAGCAATCAACAAAATCACTGTAAAGTATTGTTACCCTATACCTAGATTAGATGACATGTTGGATGAATTGCATGGTTCATGTGTCTTTTCTAAGATTGATTTGAAAAGTGGATATCATCATATTAGGATAAGAGAGGGAAACGAGTGGAAAACAACTTTCAAAACTAAGTACGGTTTGTATAAATGACTTGTTATGCCATTTGGTCTCACTAATGCACCAAGCACTTTTATGTGACTAATGAATCATGTTTTGCATCCATTCATTGGTAAATTTGTAGTTGTGTATTTTAATGATATTTTGGTTTATAGTAAAACTCTAGAAGAACATTTTGATCATTTACGTTCTATTGTAAGTGTTTTACGTTCTGAGAAATTGTATGCTAACTTACAGAAATGTTCCTTTTGTACTAATCAGATCACATTTCTTGGCTTTGTTGTCAGTGCTAAAGGTGTTAAAGTTGACGAGAAAAAAGTTAAGGCAATTTGAGACTGACCTATACCTAAGTCAATTAGTGATGTGCATAACTTTTATGCTCTAACTAGTTTCTATATACGCTTTGTTAAGGACTTTAGCACCATTGCTGCACCACTCACTAAGCTTATCAAAAAGAACTTGAGTTTTAGCTGGGGTAGTGACTAAGACAAGGCTTTTAATTACATCAAGGAAAAATTAAGTTCTATACCCTTGTTTTACTTAACTTTGCAAAAGCTTTCAAAATTGAGTGTGATGTTTCAAGTATTGGCATTAAGTTGTTTTGATGTAGGAAAGGTGTCCAATTACTTACTTTAGTGAAAAGCTAAATGGAGCAAGCCTTTATTATCTTACTTATGATATAAAGATGCATGCATTGGTACAAGTTTTGGAGACATGGCAACATTACCTTTGACCTAAAGAGTTTGTCATCTATATTGACTATGAATCTTTAAAGCACTTGAAGGGATGAGGAAAGTTGAACAAAAGACATGCCAAGTGGATTGAATTCATTGAGACCTTTCCCTACATCATCAAATATAAACAAGGTAAGGAAAATGTGGTAATTTATGCATCATCTCGTAGGTATGCCCTTATCTCTACACTTACTGCAAACTTATTAGGATTTGAACATATTAAGGATTTATATGTGAATGATCTTGACTTTGCTAATGTATATAGAGCATGTGAGATGTCAACCTTTGAGAAGTTTTATAGGCATAAGGGTTTCATATTTAGGGAAAATTGTTTATGCATGCCTATAAGTTCTTTAAGGGAGTTGGTTATAAAAGAAGCTCATGAAGGTTGTTTAATGGGTCATTTTGGAATTAAGAAAACCCTAGATGTCTTAAATGAACATTTCTTTTGGTCACGCATAAAACAAGATGTTGAGAGGATATATGTGAAATGCATAACATGCAAACAAGCTAAATTTAGAGTTTTAACCTATGACTTATATACCCTTTTACCTATACCTTGCCATTCTTGAGTTGATTTATTTATAGACTTTGTACTAGGATTGCCATGAACAAAAAGGGGTAGAGATTTTGTATTTATTGTTATTGATAGATTTTCAAAGATGATACACTTCATCACATGCTATAAAATTGAGATGTAAACAATGTGATTGACTTATTCTTTAGAGAAGTAGTATGTTTGCATGGCATGTGATGTAGGCCAAATTGATAATGCCCCCCACATCGAAGATGAGCTTACTCAACTAAGGAGATCAACCTGCATCCGAGCTCGACAAGTCGCTCGACCAATCGAGCTGATATCGAAGGGACACAATCCGAAGACCAAGAGTCTCACTCGCAAGTCCATGCCACAATAAAGTCCTTGTCTTTCCCTATACATTGGAAGCCTAAAAGATACTTTGGGATGATCAAGAAGACGTTGAGCATTTACCTAGTTTCTAGTTTCTAAGTCCTTTAATGTTTTATGCCTTCTAGGATCTTTGATGCTCTTTAGCCTCTTCATTTGCTCGAGTCTTTTCATTTGTTTTTCTTTGGCTACAAAAGACCGTCTACTTTATGTATTCGACAGACAAATTTGATTAATGAAAATTTTGCATTAAGCAATTATCTTGAACCTTGAAGAGTTCGTACCTCTGAAAACCTTAAAGAGTTTTCACTCCGTCCTTGAAGAGTCGGAGGTTTTCAAATCTGCATCCTTGAAGAGTTATAGTCATCGATCTGGAAGAATCGGTGCCCTATCCACTTCCTTGGAGGCCTGGAAGAGCATCCAACAAAGTTCTATCTTTTCCTCTGTTCTGTCTATTTACATTTGTCCATTTCCACCCCGATGTCGTCCTACCTACAGTGCTTATTTGAGAAAACTCAAAACAGAGAAATTGTTAATTCAGAAGTCTTTGTTCATTTGACTTTCGAATCAGGTCATTCTGATCTGTATCGACGAAGTTACATCCATTTTCCCAAACTTGCGCAGGACTGTAATTACTGTTCATCCTGTTCTGCGTGTGCAAGTCAATCTCCTGATCCTAACGTTCGAGTAGCCTACATCAGGCTGCATCATTTTGGTATCAGAGCTTTGGAGGAGAGAACCATGCCACCAAGACAAGCTAGACGTCGTGGAGGTAGAACCATCCCACTGAATGAAGTGCATATGCTCGCTGACAATTTGCAGCAACATATGCAACAACAAATTGATGAGTTGACGCGGGAAGTTGAGCGTCTGAGGGCGGAAAGAAACAATTCACCACCTCGTTCTAGGACCGAAGATTACAATGGTGACTCTTCATCTTCGGAGAATGTTCGACCATTTCGCAATCGGAGGAATGTTTAACGTCACGAGCAAAACATTCGTGAACCAGAGTGGGAAAAAGAAGTTAAAAAGGATATCCCAGAATTCTTAGGTAATGAATCTCCTAAAGAAATTGTTGACTGGCTAACACTTGTTAATGGAGTGTTTGAGCATCGAAATGTTCTTGAGGATCGTCGAGTCGGGATCATCGTTATGCGATTTAGAGGTAAAGCCATCGCTTGGTGGAGGCGTGAGAAGCAAACTCGCCAATCTGTTGGCAAAGCACCAATTACCTCATGGAGGAAGATGGAAGACAAGATCCGAAAGTATTTCCTACCTAAGGGATACAAGAGAGAGCTCTATCAATGGTACCAAAATCTGAGACAAGGTACGCGAACGGTGGACCAATACACCAACGAATTCAATGAGTTTGTGATTTGCAACAACATTCAAGATCCGGAGGAAATGCTTGTAAGCAAGTACTTGAATGACCTTCAACTTCATATTCAAGATGCCTTAGAAGTCCTTGACATTTGGGACTTAGGAGATGCACACCAACGAGCACTCAAGGTAGAGCGTTCTCGCTCGAGGAGGCAACCATCCTCTATCATGACTAATCGACCCGCTAGGAGTACCCCCGACATCACCAAAGTTGATGAGGTTATGATGCAAACCGCTAGTAAGTTTCTTAATCAGCCCAACATTTTGAAGCAACCAACTACGTCCGATATTCGTTGTTATGCTTGTGGTGAGTTGGGTCATCGTGCTAGCAATTGCCAAAAGAACAAAAATCGACAAACCGGCAAAGCCTTCTTAGTGGATAACGATTCTAATGAGCATATGGAGGATCCGCTTGAAGAAGAGGTGAATAATGTCGAAGAGTTCGCAGGTGACGAGCAAATAGTGCAAGCTGATTCTGGTGAATTTTTTATGGTAAGAAAAATCTTTCTAGTTCCTCGTGATGAGACCGGAGATAGGTGGCTGCGCACCAACATTTTTCATTCCGTTTGCACAATTAAAGGGAAGGTATGTCAATTGATTATTGACTCTAGATGCTGTGAGAATATAATTTCTGAAATGACAGTGAACAAACTAAAGTTGGAGTTAAAGGGGCACCCCACAGCTTACAAGATGTCGTGGCTATCGAAAGGTACCGAGATAACCATTTCCAAACGCTGCCTTGTTAATATATCCATTGGTTCTGTTTATTTCGACAAAATATGATGCGATGTCCTACTGATGGATGCTAGTCATGTTATTCTTGGGTGACCATAGCAATTTGATAGGCAGACTACTCATGATGGTTATCGAAATATGTATTCTTTTGAATTTAGAGGGAAGAAAATTATATTAGCACCTAGTAAGGAGCCTTTAAAAACTCCTGTTGTCGAAAAGTCTTCATCTCCTACATTGCTTTCGATGAAGGATATGAAAGGTGCTCTAAAAGGGGTTCATATTATATATGTTTTACTTCACAAAGCAGGTGAAGTTGCTTCTTCCATACCTCTTGAAGTTTGACCACTTTTGGAAAAATTCAAGGTTGTTTTTCTGACGGACTTACTTGCAGGTCTCCCTCCTATGAGAGACATTCAGCACCAAATCGATTTGATGCCCGGTGCTTCCCTACCGAATTTGGCTCATTATCAGATGAGTCCAATGGAGCATAAAGAATTGCATCCACAGGTTGTCGAACTCTTGACAAAGGGTTTTATCCGAGAAAGCCTTAGTCCATGTGCCGTTCCATCTCTCTTGGTACCTAAGAAAAATAGTACTTAGAGGATGTGTATCGATAATAGAGCGATCAATAAAATCACTGTCAAATATCGATTCCCTATTCCTCGCCTTGATGACCTCTTGGATCAAATCTCTGGTGCAATCATCTTTTCGAAGTTAGATTTGAAAAGTGGATATCACCAAATCAAAATCAAGGCTGGAGATGAATGGAAGACGACATTCAAAATGAAAGATGGGCTGTACGAGTGGCTAGTCATGCCATTCGGTTTGTCGAATGCACCATCGACATTCATGAGGTTCATGACCCAAATTTTGAAACCCTTTTTGGGAAAATTTGTTGTGGTATATTTTGATGATATTCTTATTTTTAGCAAGTCTACTGACGAGCACCTGCAGCATCTTTAAGAAATACTACACATGTTGAGACAAGAGCGCTTGTACGCAGCCCTCGAGAAGTGCTATTTCATGGTACTACAAATCCTTTTCTTGGGATTTCATATTTTAGCAAAGGGGATTTCAGTGGATGATGCCAAGATCAAGGTGATTTGAGAATGGCCAACTCTACCAAATGTGCATGAGGTACGAAGTTTTCATGGCCTCGCTTTTTTCTATCGACGATTTATTGCACATTTTAGCACTATTGCGGCCCCACTTACTTCTTGCATGAAGAAAAGAGTCTTTGAGTGGATGTGTACGACTCAGAAAAGTTTTGAACAGTTCAAAGAAAAATTGAGTACGGCCCCGGTACTCGCATTGCCTAATTTTGACCTTGTTTTTAAAATACATTGCGATGTGTCAGGTACTGGTATTGGAGGAGTTCTGAGTCAAGGAGGTCGACCCATTGCCTTCTTTAGCGAAAAATTGAATAATGCTAAACTTCATTATAGCACTTATGATTTGGAGTTCTATGCATTATTTCACACACTCGAACATTTGAGGCACTACCTTATTCATCGAGAGTTTGTTTTGTACACTGATCATGAAGCTCTCAAGTATATTTCAGGACAGCAAAAGCTTAACTCCAAGTGTGCAAAATGGGCTGAATACGTTCAGGAGTTCACTTTCATCATTAAACATAAAGTTGGAGTTCAAAATCAGGTTGCTGATGCTCTTAGTAGAAAGAAGAGCTTACTCCACATAATGTGATCAATAGTTCTTGGATTCGAATCATTACAAGAGTTGTATCATGAAGATCCTTACTTCTCCAAAATCTTGCCCGAAGCAAAAGAAAGGAAACTTGCT